>CM055118.1:942598630-943198630 GCA_029206835.1 Rana muscosa | reverse complement strand
AGACGGCATCCACCCACGGATCCTAAAAGAATTGAGCTCTGTAATTTCAAAGCCATTGTATCTAATTTTTAGGGACTCATTAATGACAGGAATAGTACCACTGGATTAGCGCAGGGCCAATGTGGTGCCTATATTTAAAAAGGGAACAAAGTCTTTACCAAGTAACTATAGACCTGTTAGTTTAACTTCTATAGTTGGGAAGATACTGGAGAGATTAATAAAAGACCACATAGATGAGTTCTTGCTGGAAAAAAACTATGTTGTCAGACAAACCTGATTTCTTTTTATGAAGAGGCAAGTAAAACCTTGGACAGAGGCGTGGCTGTGGACGTGGTATACTTGGATTTTGCAAAAGCCTTAGATACAGTTCCCCACACACGGCTCATGTGTAAAGTAAAGTCTACAGGATTGGAAATATCAGTTTGTAAATGGATAGAAAACTGGCTAAAAGACAGAATTCAGAGAGTAATGGTTAATGATTCTTACTCTGAATGGTCTAAGGTTATCAGTGGTGTACCCCAAGGTTCAGTGCTGGGACCCTTACTTTTTAATATCTTTATAAATGATATTGGGTCTGGGATCAAAAGTAACATTTCTGTCTTTGCAGATGACACCAAGCTATGCAGTGGAATAACGTCCTTATATGATGTCGCCAATTTACAACCCGACCTCAATGCTCTGTCTAATTGGGCGACTATGTGGCAGATGAGGTTTAATGTTGATAAATGTAAAGTTATGCACTTGGGGGCTAAGAATATGAATGCATCATACATACTAGGGGGAGTACAACTGGGGGGATCCGTAGTGGAGAAGGATCTGGGGGTTTTGGTAGATTATAAGCTCAATAATGGCATGCAATGCCAAGCTGCGGTTTCCAAAGCGAGCAAAGTCCTTTCTTGTATTAAGAGAGGTATGGACTCCAGAGAGAGAGATATCATTTTGCCCCTGTTCAAATCATTAGTAAGACCTCATCTGGAATATGCAGTTCAGTTTTGGGCACCAGTTCTCAAAAAGGATATCGGGGAACTGGAGAAAGTGCAGAGAAGGGCAACCAAACTGATAAGAGGCATGGAGGAGCTCACCTATGAGGAAAGATTAGAGGAACTGAATTTATTCACTCTTGAGAAGAGGAGAATAAGGGGGGATATGATTAACATGTACAAATATATAAGGGGTCCATATAGTGAACTTGGTGTTAAGTTATTCACTTTACGGTCAACACAAAAGACAAGGGGGCACTCTTTACGTCTAGAGGAAAAAAGATTTCATCTCCAAATACGGAAAGGTTTCTTCACAGTAAAGCCTCGTACACACGACCGAGTTTCTCGTCGTTAAAAACACGTCGTTTTTTTCGACGAGATTCTTGTTAACCTTGACGAGTTTCTCGTCAAGCTTTCTATGCGTACACACTGACATTTCCCAATTTCCTCGTTGTTCTCTGCGCTCACGTCCAGCACGTACGACGGCACTATAAAGGGGAAGATCGATTTTCTTGGCGCCACCCCTTGGGCTGCTTTTGCTGATCTTGTGTTACCGCGTGTGAAGTAAAAGTTTGGGAAGAGACGATTCGCGCTTTTCAGTCTTCGTGCTTTTCAGTTCGTTTTCTGAGGTTTAGTTTGTGCTTATGGGTTCGTATCTTGACTTTCAGGGCGTCTAGGCAGGTCGTATCTGTTTTACAGTGCGTTCTTGCCCGTTTGTTTCTGATTTTCAGTTCGTTATTCATAGGCCTTGCTGTTCTAAAGTGCGTTCTGTTCTGTACGTTCTGATAAGACGACCGTTTCCTAGCCATGTCGCCTGGATGTTCTCGTCGTCGAGTTCGTGCTGTGCGTGCGCTTGGTGTTGGTCTGCTTGTTTTGGACCAAGACCAGTCCATGAATGGTGTGAGGAGGAGTTCATGGACCAAGAATTGGTTGCTCCAGCGGGACCAATTCTGCCACATGCCTCTGCTGCGGGAGATAGTCGAGAATAATCCTGAGGACTACAGGAATTTTCTGCGGATGTCTGACCCCGTTTTTCAGGAACTGTTGGCTTTGGTGTCTCCCTATATTACCAGGCAGGGCACCGTTATGCGGGAAGCCATCAGTGCTGAGCAGAGGCTCATCGCCACGTTACGTTATCTGGCGACAGGGAGAAGTCTTCAGGACTTGAAGTTCACGACAGGCATCTCCCCCCAGGCTCTGGGCCTCATAATCCCAGACACCTGTTCTGCCATCATCCAAGTCCTGCAGGAGGACTATATTAGGGTAAGTTTTCTCCTTTAACATCACATTTTATGTATTTCATGTATGCTAATGTATTGTATTTCTTTCATCCTTCCCTAATTACCATGATTGTATTATGCTGAGAATGTCCCCTTTGTCCCCATGCATGCTGGAAGCTTTAGATTGCCCCTTTTTTCTCCTCCATGCATATTTCCCTTCACTAACCTTTCCAGCAGGGGCGCCTGTTGCAACAAATGTTTGGGGGTCCAACCCCAATTTAGGAAATAAACTTCCTCCATTTTTGCAAAGGTGCCTATTAAACGCCCCCAGTTGTCCCCTCCAATGCAGCCATTTTGTCCCCTCCAATGCAGCCATTTTGTAACCCTCCAATGCAGCCATTTTGTAACCCTCCAATGCAGCCATTTTGTAACCCTCCAATGCAGCCATTTTGTAACCCTCCAATGCAGCCATTTTGTCCCCTCCAATGCAGCCATTTTGTAAACCTCCAATGCAGCCATTTTGTCCCCAGCCCTGCACATACCTTCTTGTGGTCAGCGCCATCCTTCTTCTGTCCTTGATGTCTTCTCCTTCCCTTGATGTTGCATCAGCCAATCATGTTACCATTAAACAGACTTGGTGAACATGATTGGCAGAGCAGCCTGTCAGTGTTTACCCAAGGAATGCTCCCCCCCCCCCCCTGCGTCCCCTATTTAACTTTTATGAAGCCAATTACATCCCTCAGGCTGTAATGTGCAAGCCTATTTGCCTCCCTGTTTCTGATATGTAATTTTCACCCCATAAATGCCGCAGTTATTCATATGTTGGTCGCTTAACAAGGGGCCATACACCTGAATAGTGGGCGGCATTGACAATACATAGGTTAATGCAAGGCAAGAACCTATGTATTGTTCTGAGTGACGGGCACAGGAGAGAGGGGGCAGTGTTCCAGCGCCCACTCTGGACGCACCGCCACTGCACTGCTATCCTGTGGCCAAACACATCTACCCCCCCCCCCAAAATAATGTATTAATGGACCATCAGAGGGGGTGATGAATATGAAACATGAGCCTTCCATTATACTTATTGAAAACACCTTAATAAACAGAGAATTTGATTGATGTTGGCCTCTAATGTTTTTTATTATAATCTCCTTGTAATGTAATATTTTTAAATTCAAATTTTCTTTCATCTTGTTTCACTCCCCAGCTTCCTTCCACGCCACAGGAATGGCAGACTGTGGCATCGGAGTTTGCCACGCGGTGGGACTTCCCCAACTGCGGTGGTGCCATAGACGGGAAGCACATCCGCATCGTGCCGCCACCCCATTCTGGGTCCTACTACTTCAATTACAAGGGGTTTCATAGCATTGTGCTGATGGTGGTGGTGTCAGCACGGTATGAATTCCTCTATGTTGATGTAGGGAAGAATGGCCGGATGTCCGATGGGGGATCCTTCATCCAGACGGAGTTTGCCCTCCGTCTCCAGAGTGATGACCTTGCATTGCCACCGGATGCAGGGAATATTGAAGGACTCCCCTTTGATTTCTTGGCTGATGAAGCCTTTGGACTCGGACCGCATCTTATGAGGCCATTTCCTCACAGGACCCTGATCCCAGAGAAGAGGGTGTTCAATTACCGGCTGGCCAGGGGCCGAAGAGTCGTTGAAAATGCCTTTGGCATAATGGCCAGCCGGTTCCGCATTTTTATGACTTCCATACACTTGGCGGACTACAAAATAAACTATGTAGTTTTATGCTGCTGTGTGCTACACAATTTTCTCAGCAGAAAATCCAATTCATATATGGCCTCAGTATTGCCTGAGGCTGGACTTTCACCTGCTAATCCCCTGCCGGGCCTGGAATCTGCCCGTCCCGGCTTGCCCCCCCAAAATGCCCGTGAGGTTCGGGACAAATATATGGAATATTTCACGGGTAGGGGGGCAATTCCTCTGCCAGGCTATGGCTAAAGATTCCTGGAGAATGAGTTAAATAAAATTCTGATTTCTAATTTTAACTTAGGTTTGTTTCCTGTCTCCTAGTTTGTCTTAGTGCATTTGTAGTGCCAAGTGTATTTTCCTTTAGTAAATAACAACCATTTCACTATGTAACCTTAAAAAAAACACAAATCAGGTTAGAGCGTATTGAAAAAAGAAGCTACACGTTGTTTCTGTTCAAACATTTTACTCTGTGCACATTCACACACATGTTTCCTTTTTTTTCCTGGCCACAAACCGCCAATTCTTTTCTTAGGAAAATACAAAAACAGTTGCATTCCAAAAATTACAACATTGGATACCTCTGAGCAATCTGACACATTCACTTACACAAACTATGTCTCTATGTGCCCGTCCTAATATGGGGTCTTGCCACCCCTTGCCCAGCCAAAAATTGAATATGCACACATTTTGTATTATTTTCCACTAGGGATTTGAGACTCCTGATCCCTATTGTCAACATGTGCTATCTGCCATCAGGGGTGATCAATGGACGTGTTTTGGGGGTGCAACCCCTTCCTCAGTTCACCTACTTTAGATACGAGGAAGGGGTTGCACCCCCAAAAGATGTACATGGATATCCCCTGATGACAGATGGCACATGTTGACACACTGTGTGCATATTACATTTTTGGCTGGTTGCATTGTCAAAAACAGTATAAAAGGTTGATGAACAGTCATTCCTGAAAAAAAATGGGGGTTTGGTTGACTTATTCGATTCTCCCCAAAACATCTAGAATGTCTTTAAATGTTTGATCCATCACATGAATTATTTGTTTTATTCTGTCCAGTTCCGTGCTACATTCCATCACTTGCTGTATTATTCGGAGGGCACTGTCAGCAGAGAAACGTGTACTATCCTTCACCACAACATTTACATCCCCTAAAAACAAAATAAAAAGGTATTATAACTCTGCAGGCCTACATCTCTTACCTGAAGCTGTGGTGACAGATACTGACCTGTTGTGGTGACCAGTTCCACAACGTCATCCACCTCTCCATCCTGCACTTCTCCTTCCTCCACCTCAACTTCCTCAACATCCTTCGGTTGTGGGTCTTTGGGAGTTTGGGGTTGTTGTGAAGCTGTGGGGTTCCTGTGCTCCCTGGAGTGTTCTCCTCCCAGTCTTCTCTCCCCTATGATAATCAAACAAAAGGTCTATTTATCACACTGAAATTCGCTATGAAAAATAAAAACAGGCTAAATTGTTTGAAAGTGGGGTACAAGTGTATGTTTGTGGGGAATTTAAAGATAAATGCATTATTTTGAACCAAAAATATGTTTAGTATTCACCTTTGGCTGTCAGTTTTTACACATGGAGGCACCACAAAAAATCACTAATGCACCTGTGTGGGACACCCAAAAAAGGCAGGTCTGGTGGCCCACACTATAGTGCTCCAAAGTACAGATGTGGAAGCAGCTGCTGAGTGTCCTCTCCTTTACACTGACTAAAGTTTGCATTTCATTCTCTTTACAAACACATCATCTAGCCTAAAAATTTTGAACAAAAATGTTAAAAAAACACGCAGATGTCTAATTACTTTTGTGGCTATAAAATAAGCCAAAACAGCGGATAGTGGCCGAACGAAGTGTCTGTAACGTAACGAACAATTACTGTGCCAAACCAAGTTCAAATTATTAAATTATGGAAGGGAGTCCAATATGATAAAATCACAAAAAGGAGCAACATGTAAGTTGAGAAAAACATTAATAGCCGAAAAGTGTACATTTTACTTACTTTTTGCTAGCATTCTCTTAATGCTCCTTAACTGCTCTGGCTCCCTCAGTTTGAGGTCTGACCACCTCTTTCTGAGCTGCTCATTTGAGCGTTTCACCCCGAAATTCGTCTTCAGACTCTTCACGACTTTCTTGAGGATTTTGGCCTTCCTTCTATTTGGTTTGCTATACGGCCCATGCTTTGCGTCATAATCAGACTTGAGCAAGATGTCCACCATCTCCGCCATCTCCGCAAAAGACATATTAGATGCCTTGAATCTCCTCCTTGATCGTGACGTTTCCTCGGTCTCTGGGCTTGTCTCCTCCTCGTTAGTTGCGGAATTATCAGACACCTGCTGTAACTCCGCCATATCTGTCTGCGCGCCGAAAGAGAAGGGGCGGGGAAAAGATGATAGTTAGAACGTCATGGGCGGGCGACGTGTGCGGAGCGACGTGTTCGTAGTTTGACGCATGCGTGGTGTATATATAGCAAACACACATGTGACTATACTACGTTCGGTGTGCGGAGAGAGGAGTTCAAGTTACGGACGTGCGAACGAAGGTATGTGATTTTGTGACTTGGACAAATTGTTGGCCTATACTGTCTTGAGAATGTTGTAGAATATATATGGTGACTACGATGTTAAGGAGGTTAGACTGTGTGCCTCACATTAGTTATATATTATTTATTTTACTTGCAGACCCAAAATGAATGTGTTTATAAGTGACAAGGAATTCCTTGTGGAATTTATAGACCGGGTAAGGGAGCTGCCCGCTCTGTGGGAGACGAAAAACCCCATCCACAAAAAAAGAGGGGTGAGAAAAGCAGCGCTGGAGACCCTGCTCCCATTTGTGCATACCAAGGTGCCCACAGCCACAGCAAAACAGGTGGACACTAAAATTGGGAGCTTGAGAGGCACCTACAGGACTGAACGCTCTAAGGTCCTGGCTTCTCAGAGGTCAGGAGCAGCAGCAGATGATGTCTATGTCCCGAATTTGTGGTACTACAGCAGGATGTCCTTCCTGGATGACCAGATTGAGGCAAGGCCATCACTCTCCACTCTTCCCCCCAGACTTCCCTGCAGCCAACCTGAGCCTTCTCTGGAGCAAGAGGAGGCAGCCATCCTGGATGATCCTGATTTGGCCATCTGGAGCCAGGTATAGTATTAAATGAAAATGTATTGGGATAAAATTAATGTTTGCCAAATATGTCAAGATGACAAACATAAACTATTTAGAGTTCCACAAGTGAAATCAAGATCTCTAGACATTAGTCTGCACTTAATTGGGTGCTAAATAGTCAATCTGATGTAGTTGTAAATTTTAGAAACTGATTTCAGGATTTACATTCTAATTGGTTCAATCATGATTATAAATTTGGAGGCAAAGATTAAAGCAACATAATAAACTATGTCCCTTTTTCATACACAGGATGAAATCAGCCAGGAGGAGGGTCTGGAAACTGTCAGGCAGGAGGAGGAAGGGCCCAGTGGCAGCCAGGAGGTGGCAGGGCCCAGTGGAAGGCAGGAGGTGGCAAGGCCCAGTGGCAGCCAGGAGGTGGCAGGGCCCAGTGGCAGGCAGGAGGTGGCAGGGCAAAGGAGAAGCACCAGATCACAGGTGCCTCCCATCCGATTTCCCAAAAGAGGCAGGAGGGACAGGACCACCAGTGAGGCAGCAATGGCCCTTATTAAAGAGGCCCATGCCACCCTCAAAGAGCCCACATCCCCTGAAGAGGCCATTTCCGGCCTAGTGGAGGCAAAGTTTAAGGTGATGAGCATGGAGCAACGCCTCCTATGTGAGCCCCTGCTCATCACCTTGCTCAACAAGGGGGTGATGGGAAAAATTACCCCCAATACTGCAATTTGTGAGGTGGCACAACTGTCCCAACCTCAACCTCCTCCTCCACCTCCACCTTTTTCTTCTGCCCCACCCCCTTCTCCTCCACCTCCACCTTCTTCTTCTGCCCCACCCCCTTCTCCTCCACCTCCCCCTCCACCTTGTTCTTCCGCCCCACCCCCTTCTCCTCCACCTCCACCTCCACCTTGTTCTTCCGCCCCACCCCCTTCTCCTCCACCTCCACCTTGTTCTTCTGCGCCACCCCCTTCTCCTCCACCTCCTCCTCCTCCTGACAGGAGTACCCCTCCAGTGGCCCAGCCTCCAGCCAAACGAAAAAGGAAGGCTGCAGGGAAGGCTTCAGGAAAGGTTGCAGGGAAGGTTGCCAGGAAGACGAGGAAGTGATGGCCTTGCTTCATTGTGGTCGGACAGAAGGCAGCCTGTTGTAGTACCACACACTTGGGACATATATCTCACCTGCTGCTGTTCCTGACCTCTGGGAGGCCAGCATCAGATTGTGCTCAGAAATGTTGGCCTTCTCAAGCTCCCAATTTTAGTGTCCACACAGGGTTGATGTGTGGTCTGGGGTCCCTGGGATGCACAAATGGCAGCAGGTTCTCCAGCGCTGCCTTCTCTTTATTTTATTTGAAACATGAATAAATTTTATTTTTGTTTAAGTTCATACTTGACTATGTGTATTTGTAAAAATTTTAAATTTAGCCTTGGAGTAAGCAGAGACATTTGACTGCCAAAAAAAGGGACAGATAACAACCCCCCTAAAAAATAAAAGAATCTGATTTCCCAAAAAGAGGGTGTAAAATTTAACAACTATATATTAAAATATTCAATGGGAGATCACTATCAAAACATTGCGAAATTAAAATTAACATCAGTTTGAAAAATATAAAAATGTTAAATATTCATAAAAACTTGCACGATATAATACACATAAATCTTCTTAAGAGCAGCATGAAAAAGGTTAAAAAAATATAGTCATAACTCTGTGTGAATATCAGCAGCAAAAGAAGTTCTTTCGTTTTGATTAATGTAACATTCTAAAGAAGATTTCAATGCACAACATTTAAACGATGCAATAATTTCGAGCGTGACGAATGTGCTATCTCCATTACGAAGGCTTATTTTACCAGAAGATGCGCTCCCGTCTCATACTTGCTTCTGAGCATGCGCGCTTTTGAAAGACTCATTAAAGCATACACACGAACCATTTTCTCGTCACAAAACAGGCCGACGAGAAACACGACGAGGAAATCTGGAATCCTGACGAGAAAATAGAGAGCAGGTTCTCTATTTTCTCGTCGAGATTCACGGCAATTTTCTCGTCGTAAAACCATACACACAAACGTTTTTCTCGAGAAAAAAGCTCTCGCGGCACTTTTCTTGCCGGTTTTGGATGAGAAAATCAGTCGTGTGTATGAGGCTTAAGAGCTGTGAAAATGTGGAACAGACTCCCTCCAGAGGTGGTTCTGGCCAGCTCAGTAGATTGCTTTAAGAAAGGTCTAGATACTTTCCTAAATGTACATAATATAACTGAGTACTAACATTTATAGGTAAAGTTGATCCAGGGTAAATCTGATTGCCTCTTGGGGGATCAGGAAGGAATTTTTTCCCCTGCTGTAGCAATTTGGATCACGCTCTGCTGTTTTTTTTTTTGCCTTCCTCTGGATCAACTGTGGGTATAGAATTGGGTATATGGGATTGTACGATGTTTTTTTTTTTTTTTTTTTTTTTTATGGTTGAACTGGATGGACTTTGTCTTTTTTCAACCTGACTAACTTTTACGGCCCATTGGGTCACTCTTTTGGCAGCTGGGAAGAATGCAGGACAAGGTGCAGTAGTGTTGGAGGTTGTTCCGCCGCCACGCCTCAAAAATGCTACTACTGGTTGTGACACACCTCTCTTCTCCACCCCCTCCTCTTCTTCCTCCATGGCCTCTTCCTGTGCTTTGTCCTCGGAACCAGCGGTGCTCCGTAGGCGTTCAAGGGGCTACGCAAGTACGCAGGCAAAAAGATGCCAAGCCGTGCTTGCGCTGGTGTGTTTGGGGGACAGGAGCCACACTGGGCAGAGGTTCTGTCAGCTCTGCAGGGGCAGGCCGAGAGGTAGCTTAAGCCAGGAATGGTGGTTTGCGACAATGGCACCAACCTCCTCTCCGCCCTCCGACAGGGACAACTGACCCATGTGCCCTGTGTGGCTCACGTCCTTAACCTGGTGGTGCAGCGGTTCTTGGGCAGGTACCTGGGCTTACAGGATGTCCTGAGGCAGGCCAGGAAAGTCTGTGTGCATTTCTGCAGATCATATAATGCCAGTGCTCGGCTGGCTGAGCTGCAAAAGGAGATGAACCTGCCCAAGAACCGCCTTATATGTGACATGCCCACCAGGTGGAACTCAACGTTGGCCATGCTGCAGCGGCTGCACACGCAGCAGAGGGCCATCAATGAGTACCTGTGCAACTACGGCACCAGGACAGGGTCAGGGGAGCTTGGTTTTTTTTCACCATGCCAGTGGGGCATGATCAGGGATGCATGCACTGTCCTGGCACCACCATTTGAGGAGGCCACGAGGATGGTGAGCAGTGACAGTGCATGCATCAGTGACACTGTACCTCTTGTCCACCTGTTGGAGCATACGCTGCATGGAATAATGGACAGGGCACTTGAGGCAGAACAGAGGCAGGAAGAGGAGGACTTCCTTGCCTCTCAAGGCCTCTCAAGGCCCCCTTTACCCAGACAGTGTTCCTTCTGTCCCACCCATCGCACAGGAAGAGGACGAGGAGGAGGAGGATTGTGTCAGCATGGAGGTGGAGCCTGGCACTCAGCATCAACAGCAGCAGTATTTTAGGGATGATTTACAGTCCCAAGAAACCCGTGGACTTGTACGGGAGGAGGTGGCTGCGGATCATGTCCTCCTTAGTGACCCAGAGGACTCCGGACCGAATGCCTCAGCTAACCTATGCTGCATGGCCTCCCTGATCCTGCAAAGTCTGCGGAAGGATCCTCGTATTCTTCGGATCAAGGAGAGGGACCATTACTGGCTGGCCACTCTCCTTGATCCACGGTACAAGGGTAAGGTTGCGGACCTTATCTTACCGTCGCAGAGGGAGCAGAGGATGAGACATCTCCGGGAGGCCTTGCAGAAAGGTCTGTGCGACGCGTTCCCAGAGACTGGGAGGTTACAAACTCCTGGTCCTGGACAACGAGTTGCTGAGGCTTCGGTCAGTCAGAGAAAGAGCGGTGGGGAAGGTGGCCGTCTGACCGATGCGTTCAGACAATTTTTTAGTCCGCAGCCCCAAGGTATGATCGGTTCCAGCAACCATTGCCAGCGTCTGATATACATGGTGCAGGAATACCTAGGGGCAAGGTCAGACTTGGACACCTTTCCCACGAAAAATCCTCTGGCTTACTCGGTCTTGAGGATGGATCACTGGCCAGAGCTTGCACAGTATGCAATTGAGCTACTGGCCTGTCCTGCATCCAGCGTTCTTTCGGAACGCACATTCAGTGCTGCTGGAGGCTTTGTCACGGATCACAGGGTGCGCCTGTCCACCGACTCGCTTGATCGACTGACCTTCGTAAAGATGAACCAGTCTTGGATCACCACCAGCTACCAAGCACCTGAAGCTGATATAACAGAATAATTTATTTTGAAATGTCACATCCCTTCAAGACTGCCTATGCTGATGCTGAGTGACTGTCCTGTTATGTTGACTGACTATCCTCCTCCTCCTCCTCAATGATCCGATTCCTGATGATAGCTTGGAAGAACATTTTTGTTTCTGGGTGCCGCCACCAGTGGCTAAGGCCCAATTTTTCAGCCCCTGTTTAACAGGGGCGTGTAATTACAATATTTGATGCAATACTTTGCAACAGGGCTCATTGCTGTGCTCCAAGTACAGTATCTGTGAGGGGTTGCAGTGTTGTGGCACCAGTGCCTAAGGCCCACTTTTTCTGCCCCTGTTTAACAGGGGCATGTAATTACAATTCTTAAACTAATAATTCACAGCAGGGCCCATTCCTGCGCCCACCAAGAGTAACTGTGAGGGCTTATAGTGTTGTGGCAACACCACCACCACCAAAGGCCCAATTTTTCTGCCCCTCTTCAACAGGGGCATGCAATTACAATTCTTGATCTAATAATTAACAGTAGGGCCCATTCATGCGCCCACCAAGAGTAACTGTGAGGGCTGACAGTGTTGTAGCACCAGCACCACCACCAAAGGCCCAATTTTTCCTACCACTGTTCAACAATGGCATGTAATTACAATTCCTGATATAATAGTTCACAGCAGGGCATTCCAGCGCCCACCAAGAGTAACTGTGAGGGCTCACAGTGTTGTGGCAACACCAACATCTAAGGGGCAAATTTCAACAGAGTATATACGGCAGGCCCCTACTTTCAAACATCCAACTTACAAACGACTCCTACTTGCAAACGGAAGGAGACAAAAGGAAGTGAGAGGAAATCTACCCCTAGGAAGGGAAATTCTCTCCTGTAAGAGTTAATATGGGAAAAAGGTGTCTCCTCTCTACTGATGCTTTATCACCAATCCTTGTTTCAATAAAAACCCCACTTTTCCAAAAACATTTGTCATTGGGACGGAAGGTGAGGTGAAATCTTCTGAAATCTTCTGAACAGGTGCACAGACAGCAAAACAAATGTTACAGGGGTTATAACCCTTCCCTATGTTTTCCAAAAAGCTTAAAAATACATTTTTTGGCTGGAGCTACACTTAACCACTTCCATACAGGGCTTTTTGTACCACTTCAATACCGGGCCTATTCTAGCACTTCTCTCCTACATGTACAAATCATCATTCTTTTGCTAGAAAATTACTCAGAACCCCCAAACAGTATATATGTTTTTTTTAGCAGACACCCTAGGGAATAAAATGACGGTCATTGCAACATATTTTCTTGCACGATATTTGCGCAATAATTTTTCAAACGCCTTTTTAAAAAAAAAATGGTTTCATGAATTAAAAAATAACAAAACAGTAAAGTTAGCCCAATTTTTGGGGAAAATATGAAAGATGATGTTGCGCCGAGTAAATAGATACCTAACATGTCACGCTTTAAAATTGCGCACACTCATGGAATGGCGCCAACTTCGGTACTTAAAAATCTCCATAGGCGACGCTTTAATTTTTTTTACAGCTTACCAGGTTAGAATTACAGAAGAGGTCTAGTGCTAGAATTGTTGCACGCGCTCTAACGCACGCGGCGATACCTCACATGCGTGGTTTGAACGGCGTTTACATATGTGGGCGACTTACGTGTGCATTCGCTTCTGATCACGAGCTACCGGGGACAGGGGCGTTTTAATTTTTTTATTTTTTTTACAATTATTTAACGTTTTTTTTTTTTTTTGATCACTTTTATTCCTATTACAAGGAATGTAAACATCCCTTGTAATAGGAATGTGTGTGACAGGTTCTCTTTATTGAGAGATGCGGGGTCAATAAGACCCCACATCTCTCCTCCAGGCTGGAAAGCATGAGATCAGTGAAAAAAATTTCACTGATCTCATACTTACAGCCGCAATGGCGGCTTTGTTTACATTTGAGGCCCGGGCGTGACATCATCACATCGCGCCCGGGCCTCACCAGTCATCTCTATGCTCATCACGTGGCCCACCAACGACGCCGGAAGATTCGCTCTGGGTCCCCGATCGCGCGGGAGAGCCCGGAGAAGCACCGGATGCCGGTGGGAGGGGGGATGTCCCCTCCCGCTGCCTATAAGAACGATCAAGTGGCGGAACCGCCACTATAATCATTCTTATGGTGCACAGAATCGCTGGCCCAAGAAAAGGGTATCTGAATGATGCCTCTAGCTGCAGGCATCATTCAGATATCCCCCTACAAAGCCGAGGACGTCATATGACGTCCACCCAGGATGGGAGATCCCATCTGTGGACGTCATTTGACTATGGCTGGATAGGGAAGTGGTTAAACAATGTACCTTTTCAAAATTACAAACAGATTCTACTTAAGAACAAACCTACAGTCCCTGTCTTGTTTGCACGGCCTGTATACTGCTGTTCAGAGTATGTAGGGCCTTTTTTTATTTTGGGTGCGGGGTTCCCCTTAATATCCATACAAGACCCAAAGGGGCTGGTAATGGGCTGGGGTGGGGAGGGGGTGATGGGGTAGCCATGCCATTTTTCTCAAAGATTTTCATCCATATTGCCAGGACAAGACATGACATTAAAGCAGTTTTAAATGGCTTTTTTTCCTTTAGAAATGTCATTTTGTGCAGGGACAGTTCTAAACACGGGAAACACGTGCCACTTCACAGGCATACTTTAGGCACCCACCAGGTACGATATTTAAAGGAATATTTCACTTTTTTGTTTTCACTTTATGCATTATTAAAATGACTGCTCCCGAAAAAACGTCCATTTCTAAAACTTCTTTTTGCATTGATACATGTCCCCTGGGGCAGAACCCGGGTCCCCAAACCCTTTTTAGGACAATAACATGCATATTAGCCGTTATAATTAGCACTTTAGATTTCGAACGTTCGCGTCCATTGTATTTAATAGGGTTCTAACGTTCGCGCAAACTTTCGGTCCGTTCGCAGGTTCTGGTGCAAACCGAACCGGGGGGGTGTTCGGCTCATCCCTAGTCTAGTGTGTTTTTTTATTGTCACTTTTTTCCCCCAGGTAAATGGGCAGGGATACGATATACCCCATACTCATTCACATAGGGTGGGGGGGGCCGGAATCCCAGATTCCGATAAGCTCCCCGCCCGCAGACCCGGACAACCAACGGCCAGGGTTGTCAGGAAGAAGCCCTTGTCCTCATCAACATGGGGACAAGGTGCTTTGGTGTGGGTGGGCCGCAGGGTGCCCCCTGTCCCAAAGCACCCACCCCCCATGTTGGGGGCATATAGCCTGGTACGGTTGCTGGGGGGGTTGCTCGCTCGTCCCCACCCCCTTTCCTGACCGGCCGGGCTGCCTGCTCGGATAAGGGTCTGGTAGGGATTTTGGGGGGACCCCCACGCCGTTTTTTCAGCGTAGGGGGTTGTCCGTAAAATCCATATCAGACCGAGGGACCTGGTATGCTCTTGGAGGGGGAACCCATGCTGTTTTTTTATTTAAAATTTGACGTGGAGTTCCCCCTCAAGATCATCAGAGCACAAGTCGGATCAGGCAAGACGGCGTTCTGACTTTGATCCAACTTCAATAAGATTCAATGGGCTGAAGTAGGATCAAATTTAGGCTTTAAATTGAATCAGCTAAATACATTCCAGGTGCATCAAAGCACAATTTGTTGTCTAAAGAAAGCAGCTACAATCCGAACCTGTTCTCTGTCAGCATGTTGCAGAGACTGAAGCCCTGTACACACGATCGGTTTTACCGATGAAAACAGTCCGATGGACTGTTTTCATCGGACAAACCGATCGTGTATGGGACCCATCGGTCTTTTTTCCATCGGTTTTAAAAAATAGAACATGTTTTAAATTTTTACGATGGATCAAAAACCGATAGCAAATTACGATCATCTATGGGCAAGTCCATCGGATAAAAAACCCATGCATGCTCAGAATCAAGTCGACGCATGCTCAGAAGCATTAAACTTAATTTTTCTCGGCTCATCTGAGTGTTTTACATCACCGCGTTTGGAACGGTCGGTTTTTTGACTGATGGTGTGTAGGCAAGACTGATGGAAGTCAGCTTCATCGGATTTCCGATGGATAAAACCATCGGATTAGAATCCATAGGATATCCGATCGTGTGTACGAGGCTTCACCCTTGCTTTTCTGGGAAAGTAGTAGTCTCTCTGCAGAGGTCTGACCGCTTCTTAAACACAGAGAAAGAGCAAAGGTTTTTCTTTGCAGCATGTTGGCAGGCAGCAGGTTTTTTTTCTTAGGCTATGTCTGCTTTCGAAAATAAAAATAAATTACACTTGGCACACCAATTTGTTTTTAAATAAGTTCATCTTTGGAGCATGTTATGGGATACACCTGTATTTAGTGTGTAACATGTAACACGCTCCAAGCCACCCTTAACTCCTTTAGCACCTCCCCTCCCTGTAACAGTGTGCGGGGTTCTTCTCCCCACACCCGCTGTCACTTTTCAAAATCAGCATGGCTGTGTGGGGCTCCCACAGCAGCATCATTCATTCATGTTGTGTTATGTTCTGTGGCTGAAAAAGTACATTGTGTGTCCCTTATCTCTAGAGGCTCTATAAAAAAAAAAAAACTGTGGCGTGAGGGTTGAAATAAGTGCAGTTTGGGGAGAAGAACCTGGGCCAAAAGCAAGGTGTGCAGTAAATGTAGTGCACACACTTTGAAAGGACAGTATGCTTCTCAGAAAAATAGATATAAATCCAAGTCTCTAGGAATAGATTCTATCACCGTATATTTCAACTAGGACACTTAATGCCCATTCTCAATAGAATATCTTGCAAGGGATTGGTCTGTAAATATATCCCTAATAGCATATTTATGCCTGGCCATTCTCTCTTTATCTTATTGTGTCTTCTGACCCACATAATAAAGGACACATGGACACTTAACCATGTAGGTCAGCCGTTTTCAACCAGTGTTCTCTTGTTTTTGTTTTTTGTATAGTTACACAACCCACAAGTTTTCATTGTGCACCATTACACTTTCAACCAATAATGTCATTGGTTGATAATATCAGAGCATCTGTGAATTACAATATGGCATAGGATTTATGAGTTTAATTCTGACTGATCTAAGTGGCAGATAGGTCTAAAAATACAGGGTCATTTAAGGTTGCCCAAAATCACAGAAAAACTGGTTTGACAACATGGAAAAGTTGGTTTGCAAACAAGATTGTGTAGAGATAAATTTAAAAAAGGTGACTTCTCCAGCAATAAACAATGGAGGAAATTGACCCTCCAAACAAATTAAACAACTTGTACACAGTATCTATAGTACAGCTGGTCTTCTGTTGTTTTGGCAATGGGAAGAAACAACAATCTGAACAGAAGATGTTTGTAAGTCTATTCCTTAAGTTCTGCATACACAGGTGTCCATTATCCAAAGATGGAGGTATCTGTGAGAACTTCACATCAACATGGAAAAGTTTCTATACCCCAATGTTATGTGGACAAAACAATTAACAGCCTGTATGTCCAGCGCTTGCCATTGTCTCAGCGTTGGGAAAGATAAACAATAGACAAGCATCTCTCATTAAAGGGATCTCTATGGGAAATTTATACAGGTGAATTTTGCAACTATTTATATGTTCAAACTATCCATATAACATAAGCCAATTCCATGGATTATCTATTGCAAGTCATGTGGTAAAGATCTTATGACACTGTCAAAACATACCAACATATCTACGCGAGGGACCATATTCCTGGCAAAAGACTGTTTACAGACTAATGGGTTATAAAAAAAAATCTGGACAAAATCACTATAAATTTCATAGACATATTTATAAGTATATGATTTTAAATCATAACAAAATATTACAAGGAATATACTGAGCGGATAAAAAAAAAATGTTATCCTGGGAAGATATTCAATTGACGGAAAAAAGGGATTTTAATATGACCCCAGTTTCTTTATTTGTAATCAATATTGTTGAGAAATGTGTGTTGTGACAAAACTATATTCAAATAATAGTTTAAAGTGTTCTAAATATTTTATGTGGAACAAGAAAAATGGAGAACGCACATCTCATAGTGCAGAGCCGTGAAAAAGATTTAATAATGAAAACCAATAAAATATTACACTCACATACAATGTGGGTACAGTGGGAAGCAGGATTCTGAAGCTGATGGGGATTCTGTGCAAGGGACGTCTGACTCCCCACCTTGGCCACAGGCTGGAGAGAATCGATGGCTGCTGCTGGAGATACCAAAATTGCAGGAAAAGATGACAGGTGCCGCTGGGGTCCAGGAACCATCCAGAAACCACCTGTAGTACATTGCAATTCTCCCCTGGTAACAGGAACGCGTTTCAAAGCAATACAGCTTCTTTATCAACTGTCAAAACTGTCTAACTACCCACTATAAATAAGACTGACCTAGGGCGGGCCTAACCTTGCACCTGCAGTGAGTACAAGTGAAAAAAGGTTTGCAAGGCTGGCAGGTGCCATTAAACCTGGGAGGGGCAGAAAAAAGTGTGTATATATGTAAGAAAATAAAAACAAATGCATATATTGCAATAAAAACAGTACAATTACAACAGACCACAACCAATGTTCAGGTGTTTTAACCACTTGCTTACTGGGCACTTAAACCCCCTCCTGCCCAGACCAATTTTCAGCTTTCAGTGCTGATGCACTTTGAATGACAATTGCGCGGTCATACAACGCTGTACCCAAATAAAATTTTTATCATTTTTTCCCAAAAAATTTAGCTTTCTTTTGGTGGTATTTGATCACCTCTATGGTTTTTATTTTTTGTTAAAAAAAATGTAAATGACAAAAAAATAAAAAATAAATATTTTTTTATATTTTATTATAACATTTGGCAAACAGGTAATTTTTCTCCTTCATTGTTGTACACTGATGAGGCTGCACTGATGGGCACTGATGGTCTGCACTGATGGTCTGCACTGATGGGCACCAATGGGCTGCACTGATGGGCACCGATAAGGCGGCACTGGTGGGCACTGAGAGGTGGCACTGATGGGTGGCACTGAAGGGCATTGATAGGTGGCACTGGTGGGCACTGAGAAGTGGCACTAATAGGTGGCATTGATGATGTGCCAGTTTGCATGGTATCTGTACATTTATTTATCTGGGCGGCACAGTGGTGTAGTGGTTAGCACTTTCGCCTAGCAGCAAAAATAGGATTTTTTACTCACCGTAAAATCCTATTCTCTGAGTCCATGGACCGACACAGCTTCTCTATTGACAAAGTGGGTATTATCCGTTAATTAGGAGTGACTAGGCAGAAAAACTTGTAAAAAGTGTTGCATCACACCTTCTACAGTACCGCCCAGGGGGCGGACCCTCTGGTATAACCTCTCAGTCTGCATCTCGCAGATCAGTTCGTCAAAAAGCAGTACAAACTTAAAAGGAGGGGTGGGTGCTGTGTCGGTCCATGGACTCAGAGAAAAGGATTTTACGGTGAGTAAAAAATCCTATTTACTCTTTCGTCCATGGACCGACACAGCTTCTCTATTGACAAAGTGGGACATCCCAAAGCAGTGTCAGTGTCACGTACCTGACTGGAGTCTGAAGTGACGAGGTCAGCCTCTCTTGTACCTCCGGCCTTGGCTCCGCTGGAGGTGAGGACAGGAGAAACCAAGGGACCGGAGGAACACGAGTGCCTGCAGAAGCAGCCCTGGAAGCCTGGAACAGATGATGCGACTCTAGGATGGCAGAAGGTCGCAGCAGATCGCAGGACCAAAGTTGCAGAGACCCGGGAAACGGATTTGAGCCAAACAGGAGACAGGAGCGTAGTCACATGGATAGCCGGGTTCAGCAGCAGGAGGACAGCAGGGTACATAGACATTAGGCAGGAGCGAGGTCAACAGGAAGCCGGGTTCAGAAACTGGTAATCAGAGGAGTAGCGAAGTCCAGCAGCAAGGTCAGGGGAAGCCAAGGTTCGGTAACAGGTATCAGGCAGGTTCAGGTAATAGCAGGTAAGGGTACTGGAACGCTGAAGATCCGTCAGCGCTAGACTGGTGTCAGTGCTCCCCTTAAATAGGCCGACTGGCGCCAGAGGAAAGCGTGGACGCGTTCCCGCGAACGCGCACACGCCCGTGCGCATGCGCATTGGCGCATCTGCGCACGCGCATGCGCGGATGTGCCCGGAGCGCGCTGACAGTTCTCTTACATTGCCCCCTCTCTAAGGGCAGCCTCCGGATGCCCCTCAGGGGCTTCTTTTCCGGATGGCGCTGAAAAAAGGCACAAACTTTCTGTGGGGCATGCACATTGGAGGCTGGTTCCCAGGAGTTCTCTTCTGAGCCATAACCTTTCCACTTAATCAGGAATTGTGTTTGGCCCCTCCTGGTTTTACAGTCCAGTACAGCTTCAACTTCGTATTCTTCGTTGCCTTCGACGAGTATTGAAGAAGGGCTTTCCGGATCTCGGTTGGGAAACGGGTTAGGAACCGTTGTCTTTAATAAAGAGATGTGGAACACGGGATGGATTTTCAGACTTTTGGGTAAAATCAGCTCAAAGGCCACAGGGTTGATTCTCCTTTTAACTGGAAAAGGCCCCAAAAATTTAGGGCCAAGTTTTTTGGAAGGACACCTGAGTTTTAAATTTGCAGTAGACAACCAGACCTTGTCTCCTGGTTCCAGGTTCAAGTTACCCCTTCTCTTCTTGTCAAAGAACCTTTTGTTGCTTATCTGGGCTTTAGAGATGGTATCCTGGAGCACTTTGTTGTTGGAGTTAAAAAAGTCCAGTCTGTCCTGTACAGCAGGTACGGAGGATTCTATGGGCACCTCAGGCAAAAAGGAAGGGTGATATCCATAGTTAGCAAAAAAAGGAGATTGCTTGGTAGCAGAGTGAATGGAGTTGTTATAGGAAAACTCCGCCAGTGGAAGAAGAGAAGACCAATCATCTTGAGAGAAGGAGGTGAAGCACCGTAGGTATTGCTCCAAAGTCTGATTAGTCCTCTCCGTCTGTCCATTTGTCTGGGGATGGTAAGCAGTGGACAGACGGAGTTCAATGTTTAGTGCTTCACACAGGGACCTCCAAAATCTTGAAGTGAACTGCACCCCTCGGTCCGAGACAATGTTATCGGGGACTCCATGCAGTTTTACAATTTCTTTGATGAATGTGGAGGCCGTCTCAGCGGCAGACGGGGTGCCTTGTAGGGGTACGAAATGTGCCATTTTGGTCAGGCGGTCTACTACGACAAATATGGAGGTGAAATTCTCGGATGGGGGAAGTTCCACGATGAAATCCATGGATATCATACTCCAGGGTTTCTTTGGTATAGGGAGACTTTCTAGGAGACCCCAAGTCTTGGCTCGATTGGTTTTACAGCGCAGGAATGTGACACAAGATTTTACGTATTTGTTACAGTCCTGTGTCAGGTCAGGCCACCAAAAGGAACGGGAAATCAGATCTGCAGTCTTGTGAATGCCGAAATGGCCTGCCAGGGGGTGATCATGGCATCGCTTGAGAACAGAGACTCTGACCTGTTCTGGAACAAAAATCTGTTCATTGTGGAAATAGAGTCCGTCCTTAAACTGGAGAGGTAAATCTTGAGGAGGTGGGTGCTCAGTCACATCTGCCTTTATTTGGGAAATCAGGTCCGGTTGGAGAAGAAGGAAATTCTTGGCGGGCAGAATAGTGTCTGGCTCAGAAGGTTGGACTGGATCATGGAACATGCGCGAGAGCGCGTCAGGTTTGCCATTTTTGGAGCCTGGACGGAAGGTGATGTGGAATATGAAGCGGGAGAAAAATAACGCCCATCTTGCCTGCCGGGGTCTTAGTCGTTTGGCTGTTCTTAAATATTCCAAATTTTTATGGTCGGTAAAAATGAGGATAGGGTGAGCGGCTCCCTCTAACAAGTAACGCCATTCCTCAAGTGCCGCTTTAATGGCTAGCAATTCCCGATCACCAACGTCATAGTTTCTTTCAGACGGGTTCAGTTTTTTGGAGAAGAAGGCTACGGGATGTAGTAGAGATTTGGGACCTTGTCGCTGGGATAGAATAGCCCCAATGGCACTTTCGGAGGCATCTACCTCCAAGACATAGGCCAGGGACGGGTCGGGATGCTTCAGGATGGGAGCTGAAGTGAACAGGGTTTTTAGTTGTTCAAAGGATACTTGTGCTTCCGAGGTCCATCGAAAAAGGGACATGTTGTTTGGTTAGCTGAGTGATGGGAGAGATCATGCCGGAAAAGTTTTTAATGAACTTTCTATAAAAATTGGCAAATCCCACAAACCTTTGCACCGCTTTCCTGTCAGTCGGAACTGGCCATTCTAGGACTGCTGTGACCTTCTGAGGATCCATGGCTATACCATCATCCGAGATGACAAGTCCGAGAAACTGTATAGTCTGCTTTTCGAAGTCACACTTCTCAGCTTTGGCATAGAGGTGATGTTCACGAAGTCTACTCAAGACCTTCCTCACATGAGTACGATGTAATTCCTTCGTATCTGAGAAAATAAGGATATCATCAAGGTAAACTATAATAAATAGATCAAGAAAGTCCCGGAACACATCATTTACCAGGTGCTGGAAGGTGGCAGGGGCATTGCAGAGACCGAAGGGCATAACTAGGTACTCAAAATGCCCGAAGCGTGTCCTAAAGGCTGTCTTCCATTCATGTCCCTCCTTGATCCGGACTAAGTTGTAAGCTCCCCTCAAGTCAAGTTTGGTAAATATCCGTGCTCCTCGCAACCTCTGGAACAATTCAGGGATCAGCGGAAGCGGGTATCGATTTTTGACAGTTATCTTATTAAGATCCCGGTAGTCAATACAGGGCCTCAGAGAGTGGTCTTTCTTTTCCACGAAGAAAATACCAGCCCCTGCTGGCGAAGAGGAGTGCCGAATAAACCCTTTCTCCAGGCTTTCGTCTATGTATTTGCGCAGGGCTTCCAATTCAGGCTCTGAAAGCGGATAAATTCGGCCGAAAGGGATCTCTGATCCTGGTAAAAGTTCTATGGGGCAATCGTAAGTCCTGTGTGGAGGCAAGGTATCTGCACTTTTCTTGTTGAAGACGTCTAGGAATTCATGGTAGGCAACAGGTACCAGTTTCAATGTTTCGGGGTCCGGGGAGATACTGAGGAGCGAAGCAGGATTAAAAGTCCCTTCAGGAAAACAATGTGTCCGGCAATAATTGGATGAGAGGGAGACATCTCCAGAGCACCAGTCAATATGGGTATTATGGGCCTTTAGCCAAGGTAACCCCAGAATAATAGGAAACATGGGTGAGGCGATCACATCCAGACGGAGAAGTTCCCGGTGCCCAGAGGAAGTTTGGCAGGAGATGGGTACAGTCTCTTGGGTTACAGGCCCGGACTTGAGACCAGAGCCATCTGCCAGATGAACGGCAAATCCCTGCTTCTTGGTACATAGAGGTAGCTGATGTAAAGTGGCAAATGCTGAATCCACAAAGCAGTTGCAAGCGCCAGAATCTATAATAGCGGATACAAGAATAGTCCTTTCAGATAGCTGGAGCTGGAGCGGAAGGGAAAGGTGGGACTGGCCCCTTCCGGGAAGATGCATCATGTAGGGCAGCGGAGCAGCGGCTTTGGCAGGTTTCACAGGACAAGTCTGTATAAAATGGACAGTCTTTCCGCAGTAAAAGCAAAGTCTGTTACGTTGTCGCCGTAGGCGTTCCGAAGAAGACAGAGGTGGTCCAGGGAAACTTCCACAGGATGAGTCATTGTACCCCTTGTTCCTCATGGGCACTTCCCGTGTCCTGGCGGAGATTGCAGAGAGAGAGGAGATGGTACTAGAAGATACTGGTGGCGTGGTATTGGACCTCTCCGATTGTCTTTCTCGTAGCCGCCGATCGATCTGAATAACAGAGTTGATCAAATCTTCCAGGGATGCGGGTATGCCCACACGGGCTAGTTCGTCTTTTAAAGAATCAGAAAGTCCGAGACGAAACTGATGGTGGAGGGCGGCCCCATTCCACTGGGTATCTGTGCTCAGAACACGAAAGTCTGACACATAGTCTTCAACAGACCTTGGGCCTTGCTGGAGTCTGCTGAGCGTGAATTCTGCAGTCTGCTGGAGAAAAGGATCAGCATACAGCTGGGACATAGCAGAGAAGAAGGAGTTAACGGTTGTCAAAGCCGCATCGTGTTGTTCCCGAAGATGATGAGCCCAGGAAAGAGGTTCTTTAAGCAGTAAGGTAATGATGAACCCCACTTTGGTGTTTTCAGAAGAGAAGGTTCGGGGTAACAAGGAGAAATAAAGTTCACAAGTATTTCGGAAGGTGCGATACTGCTTGCGATCCCTGGAAAATAGCTCAGGCAACGGCACTCTGGGTTCTGGAGGAGTGACGGATACGCCGAGCAGACTGAAGTCGGTTTGCACAGGAGAGCTCACAACAGCAGGAGAGGTGGAAGCAGGTGAGGCATCAAGCTGGTTCAGGAGTTGATCTTCCATCCGGTTCAGATTGGTTTGAAGGTTCTGTACTGTCCGGGATAGTGCAGAGAGAGATTGGCAAAAGTCCACAAAAGATGAGGCCTCCCTTTCAGACTCCATTGCTGGCTGACGGATACTGTCACGTACCTGACTGGAGTCTGAAGTGATGAGGTCAGCCTCTCTTGTACCTCCGGCCCTGGCTCCGCTGGAGGTGAGGACAGGAGAAACCAAGGGACCGGAGGAACACGAGTGCCTGCAGAAGCAGCCCTGGAAGCCTGGAACAGATGATGCGACTCTAGGATGGCAGAAGGTCGCAACAGATCGCAGGACCGAAGTTGCAGAGACCCGGGAAACGAATTTGAGCCAAACAGGAGACAGGAGCGTAGTCACATGGATAGCCGGGTTCAGCAGCAGGCGGACAGCAGGGTACATAGACATTAGGCAGGACGAGGTCAACAGAAATCCGGGTTCAGAAACTGGTAATCAGAGCAGTAGCGAAGTCCAGCAGCAAGGTCAGGGGAAGCCAAGGTTCGGTAACAGGTATCAGGCAGGTTCAGGTAATAGCAGGTAAGGGTACTGGAACGCTGAAGATCCGTCAGCGCTAGACTGGTGTCAGTGCTCCCCTTAAATAGGCCGACTGGCGCCAGAGGAAAGCGTGGACGCGTTCCCGCGAACGCGCATGCGCCAGCGCATTGGCGCATCTGCGCACGCGCATGCGCGGATGCGCCCGGAGCGCGCTGACAGTTCTCTTACAGTCAGAGAAGAAACGAGGGGTGGTAACAGCATAAAAATAATCTTCACCCCAAAACACAAAACAGCACTCCTCCAACGGAGGAGCTTCAACTCTAAACAGCCGCTTGCAAAACCTTGCGGCCGAAAGAGGCATCCGAAGATGCACCTACATCAACTTTGTAGAATTTTGTGAAAGTGTGAGCGGACGACCAAGTCGCCGCTTTACATAATTGGGAAACAGACGCTTGATGTCGGAAAGCCCAAGAGGCAACTATTGCCCTGGTCGAATGCGCCGTGACAGGAAAGGTGGGGGGTTGACCCTTTAAGGCGTAAGCCTGGATTACTATCTGTCGGATCCACCTAGAGATGGTGGCCAACGAGACTGCTTGGCCCTTCTTGGGACCAGCCACCGAAACAAACAGTGAGTCTGACTTCCGGAACAGGGAAGTAGCAGATAAGTATACTCTCAAAGCTCGGACAACGTCCAAGGAATGCAACGCCGACTCCTTAGGATTCGACGGATGAGGACACAAGGATGGAAGTACAATGTCTCCGTTGAGATGAAAAGCCGAAACGACCTTCGGAAGAAAGGAAGGCTGGGGCCGCAGCACCACCTTATCCTTGTGGAAAACCAAATAGGGAGCCTTGCAGGACAAGGCTGCCAGCTCAGAGACTCGTCTGACGTAACAGCCACCAAAAAGACCACTTTCTGAGAAAGTGTCAACAGGGGAATATCTCTAATATTCTCAAACGGTGCCTTCTGAAGCACCGAGAGGACCAGGTTCAAGTCCCACGGAGGTAGCGGGAGGCGGACCGGAGGGGCCACATGTCGAACCCCCTGCACAAAAGTACTCACGAGAGAGTGAGCCGCCAGGGGTCGCTGAAAAAAAGACAGCCAGGGCAGATATCTGTCCCTTAATCGTACTTAGGGCAAGCCTTTGGTCCACCCCATGCTGTAAAAACATCAGGATTCTGGAAACCAAATAGGTACGCGGATGCCATTTCATTTCCTCACACATGGAGATGTAGACCCTCCAAGTGCGGTGATAAACCTTCCTAGAGGACGGTTTTCGAGCACTTCTCATAGTAGAGATTACTGAGTCTGACAGGCCCCGGTCTCTCAGTACCTGGTTCTCAACAGCCATGCCGTTAAAGCCAATGACTGTAAAGCAGGATGGAGTATGGGACCTTGCGATAGCAGGTCCTTCCGTAGTGGTAGGCGCCAGGGGATGTCTGCTACCAGACGTACTAGATCGGCGTACCAAGGATGCTGAGGCCAATCTGGAGCGATTAGGATCATTGGAATTCCCTCTGCCTCCACTCTGCGGAGCAGAAGAGGAAGAAGCCTTAAGGGAGGGAAGGCATAGATTAGCCGATACTGACCCCACCAACGCGTCCGTTGCGTCTGCCCATGGGTCTCTTGACTGGGCCACAAACCTCAATACCTTCCGATTGAGTAGGGAAGCCAGAAGATCTATGTCTGGTGTGCCCCATCTTTGGCAGAGGAGTTGGAACACCTCCGGGTGTAAGGACCATTCTCCCTGGTCCAGCATCTGGCGGCTCAGGTAGTCCGCCTGCCAGTTCTCCACACCCGGAATATACACGGCCGACAGTGCCGGTACGCTCTTCTCTGCCCAATTCAGGATGCGAGCAACCTCCGATGCTGCAGCTGAGCTTCTTGTTCCTCCTTGATGATTGACATATGCCACCCCTGTGGCGTTGTCTGACTGGATCCTGACTGGACGCCCTTGCAGCCTCTGAGACCATTTGAAGAGGCACAGCCTGATCGCCCGGATTTCCAGGACATTGATCAGCAGGAGGGCTTCCTCTGGGGTCCAGCGACCTTGCGCCGACTGAACACCCCAGACTCCCCCCCAACCTGTAAGGCTGGCGTCCGTCGTGATCACTATCCAGTAAACCGGAAGAAATGACTTCCCAGCCATTAGAGCCGGTGCTGTCAGACACCATACCAGGGATCTCCTGACTAGGTGGCTCACTCGGATTTGATAATCCAGAGATGAAGGGCATCTGTTCCATCTGGACAGAACTTCCTTCTGTAACACTCGAGTGTGGTATTGAGCATATGGGACCGCCTCGAAGGAGGCTACCATGAGGCCCAACAATCGCATGCAAAAACGGAGTGACGACCAATTCCTGGAAGTCAGCTGCCGTACTGCGGCCCCGAAGGGTCTGCAACTTCTCCACAGGGAAGAATACCTTTGCCTCTGAGGAATCCAGAATCAACCCCAGGTACACTAGGCGTTGAGTGGGCACCATACTGACCTTTGCGTGTTTAGTATCCAACCACAGTCTCGAAGAGTCTGACAGGTAATGGACACGCTTACCTCTAAATTCTGAGCTTGAAGGCGCCTTCAGTAGAAGGTCGTCCAAGTAGCCCATGATAGTGATACCCCGCTGTCTTAGAAGTGCCAAAATCGGAGCGAGCACCTTGGTGAACGTCCTGGGTGCTGAGGCAAGGCCAAACGGGAGGGCCACGAACTGGTAGTGGTCCTTCCCGATAGCAAATCGCAGAAACCTCTGGTGTCTGGAGTATATGGGGACATGCAGGTATGCGACCTTGATGTCCAAGGAGGCCAGAAAGTCCCCCGGATGGAGAGCCGTGACTACAGATCGAACCGACTCCATCCGAAATCTTTGTACTTTCACAAAGCAATTGAGGGCTCCGAGATCCAAGATTGGACGAACCCCCTCCTTCTTCGGCACAATAAACAGATTTGAGTAAAAACCCTGACCCCGTTCCTGTTCTGGAACTGGAATAACTACCCCGCGTTCCAGTAGACCCTGGACCGCCCCATACAGGGCCTCCCGACGGGTCGGTAGTAGCTGGAGATTGGAGGTGATGAATCTGTCCGGTGGACAAGAGAGAAATTCTATCTTGTAGCCTGAGGAGATTACTTTGAAAACCCACCTGTCAGAGACTAGAGCTGTCCACTGAGTCGCAAATTTGCGAAGACGTCCCCCCACCTGAGAGCTGGGTGGGGGCGGACCTTCATGCGGACGCAGATTTGTCCGCAGGCTTGTTGGGTATGTGGGACCAAGGACGCCTTTGTCCTTGGGCAGGCGCTTTATCGGCCTGGGGTCTTTTCCCTGTCGCCCTAGGGGGACGAAAAAACTACTTGCGTGCAGTAAAGTAGGGCCCTTGCCCTTGGCGTGGCGCCTTACCCTTGCTAATTTTGGGAAGCAAAGTGCTTTTACCTCCTGTGGCATTCTTGATGATGTCATCCAGAGAAGCCCCAAAAAGTCTGTCGCCCTTAAAAGGCAGATCCAACAGGGCTTTCTTGGAAGTCTGGTCCGCAGACCAGCCTTTTAGCCAGATCGGGCGGCGTATTGCTACTGCATAAACCGAAGCTTTAGACAGCAGGGGAATAGTATCCATGTCTGACTCGCAGACAAACCTAAGGCCCTGGACCAACTGGTCGGCCAATGTTATCTCATCAGGAGGAGCATCTCGCTCCTTAACCCCTGGAGTAGCAATCTTGCCCATTCAGTAAGTGTCTGAGACACTAGGGCCCCCGCCAAATGCCGGGCATACTGCCGAGCCTACCACTGAGTATAGGTAGCAAGCGAGTGCTTCAGCCTCCTTATCCACAGGGTCCTTGAAAACAGGAGCCCCTTCTACAGGAATTGTGGTGGCTCTATTAAGTCTGGACACCGGAGGGTCCACTATAGGGGGAGAGGTCCATTTCTTCAGAAAACTCTCCTCAAAGGGGTACCGTACCACAAACCTCTTTGGGGCTATAAAGACCCTCAGTGGGTTCTCCCATTCCTTGTATAAGAGTTTATCAAAAGACACACAAGGGAACACCTTAGCAGTGCGGGCAGGTCTATGAAACCCAAGTGGACCGGAGTCTCTGCTGCTTCTGCAGTATTTTCCAACTTTAGCGTATCCCGCACTGCAGTAATAAGGTCAGATACCAATGCCGTCTCGCGTACTGACCTGGACTTGGAGTCATCCTCACTGTCCGGTCACGGTCTGCAGTCTCTGATGCGTCAGAATCTGGGCCCCGAGCCGTAGCTGGACCTGGTTCTGCATCAGAATTATCCCCAGAAGCTTGCAGGGGACGGGGCGTTTACTACCCCCTGTATTCCCGTGTGCTGCTTCCACCCTGGCAGCAAACGCCTCTAGGATTGCCGTCATAGCGTTCATAGACACCTCAGGGGCACCAGTTGCTAAATCTGGTGTTTCAGGGGAGAAGACATCTGGCTCAGATGCCATGCTGACCACACGCTGACACCCACAGGGCTCCAGGCAAGATATCAATAGGCAACCCTCCTGCGCTGCAGAGATGCTGGGTTACCCAGAGGACTCACCACCCTGGACCGGTACTGCTATGCTGCCATGTGCTGCGCCTGTGATGCTGTCCCACTGCTGCTGTGTCAGCCTGATTCTTTTATCAGCACTTCCTGTGTGAATTTTCGCGCCAGTGTAATGCACCCTAGAGGCCGGAGGCTATCGCAAAATGGTTGCCAAAAACGTCTGTATGGAAGATAATGTGGGCTCTAAGAAAATGGCCGCTGAGCCGAAGATAGAGGTCAAGCAGCTGTAGCCCACAAAAAGATGGCCGCCGAACGGCAATATATACATACAGGGTGGACAAACATGGCCGCCGATCAGCTGATAGGGGCCAGTGGGTGTGGCCGAACTCAGGAAGATTGCCACCGGGCAGTCACAAGAGGCCGAACTCGGCATGGACCACCCCAAAATGGCCGCCGACAGCATGGAGGAGGAAGCACATACAGGTAAGCAGAAATGACATTTCTTTTAAATGTTAGTTACAGCCAGCCCCGCTCCAGTGGAACCCCTTAGGTGACCCCCAGCACCCAGCAACCTTTAGCTAGAAGCCCAGGGAGGAGGGAAAGGCAGGGAGAGAGGGAAGAAAGGGGCCACAACGACTTACTTAGTCTCTCCAGGAATGTCCAGCTAAATCACCCAGCCGAGGCAGGGGAGTTTTACTTACCTATCCTGCATGTATTATGATGGAAGACATTCCAAACAGATCATCGTCCGCGCACGGAAGGTGACTGTTGGCCAGGCATGCTGTGATTGGACCCAAAAGGGACGATCATATGTATGCCCTGGAGGGTGACGCTCACCGGACAGGCTGCTGCGACTCGGCCGTAAAGTCAGCCGAAGCTGAGTGGTCCGATGCAAGCCTTGGAGCTTAAGCTCACCGGCCAGGCTGCTGCGACTCGGCCGTAAGATCAGCCGAAGCTGAGCGGTCCGATGCAGGCCCTGGAGCGTAGGCTCACCGGACACCCGTGGAGCGACGGGCATGTCGTGGAAAACCCAGCGTGTAGCTAGGGTCGGCACACGCTCGATGACCGAAACTGGGGAGACTACAAGGATCGAGGATCTAGCCTGTCACCCAGTTGGCAGTTGATCGAAGATCGCAGGAAACAACAAATGTAGCAAAAAAATAATCTTTTTTCCCCGGACCAATGGGCCCGAAGGGAGCCATGTCCTACTCCTTGCTAGACAGAAAAAAACTGATCTGCGAGATGCAGACTGAGAAGTTATACCAGAGGGTCCGCCCCCTGCGCGGTACTGTAGAAGGTGTGATGCAACACTTTTTACAAGTTTTTCTGCCTAGTCACTCCTAATTAACGGATAATACCCACTTTGTCAATAGAAAAGCTGTGTCGGTCCATGGACGAAAGAGTAAGGGTTGCTGGTTTGAATCTGAGAGACCCCCTGTCTAAGGGACATAACAGTGGCGATGAAGATTGTGGATTTTAGCACACATGTCCTTCATAGGGTTTATTCAACCATTTGATCCTGCTGCTGAATCATGGAGCTCCTGGGTGGAGAGGCTGGAGCAGTATATGGAAGCAAATAATGTGGCTGCAGAAAAAAAAAAAAAGTTTTCCTCACAACATTGGGTCAAGCTGCATATGGCACTCTCAGAGACCTCATTTCTCCAGACAAGCCGGCCTCTAAGCCCCTGCCTGAGTTAATTCAGAAGCTACATGAGCACTACAACCCAAATCCATTAGAGATTACAGAGCGGTTTAAATTCTACATTAGAAGGCAGCATGTCGGGACTCGGGAGGACATAAAGACTTATATCATTGCTTTACGTAAACTAGCTGCCACTTGTCAGTTTGGAGACTACCTGCAGACGGCTCTCCGTGACATGTTTGTCATGGGACTCTGCGATCCAGCCATACAGAAACGCTTACTCACAGAACCCGACTTGTCTCTGACAAAAGCCACTGACCTTGCTACGGTCATGGAGTTGGCTACACAGGACGCCACCCTACTGAAGGCACCACCTGAAACTCCTGCAAGCCAGGGAGAGGAAATATTCCACTCTGCTATCACCCGACACCCAAGACGGCCGTCTCCAAATCAGCCTAAACCTCGCCACCCTAATTCTTCTGTCTCTAGGACACCAACTTGCTACCATGGTAACACTACTCACAGTGCACCTGCTTGCAAGTTCAAGGATGTTGTTTGTTTTTTTTGTGGAAAGACTGGCCATATTGGGCATGTTTGCCGCAGCTCACGCTCCCGAACACTACCACAAAAGTTTGATGTAAAAAGACATTTCATATGGATACTGACAATAACGGCTCCAGCTCTGATGAGGAAACCTGTGTCCAGCATGTTGGACTGTTTCGGGTAGCTGGGAGTACTCCTGTGATAAAAGTGGATGTCACACTCAATGGCTGTCCTGTCTCCATGGATGTTGATACAGGGGTGGCTGTGTCTGTAATTTCATGGACTGATTTAAATGCATCTGGTCTGTCCCTACCGCTCCAACCTACAAATCTCACACTACAAACCTACAGCAAGGAACTACTACAGCCTACAGCCCTTGGGTTATGTGAAACCCCTTGTTACATTAGGCAACCACAGTCAAACTCTACGCCTTTATGTTGTCAATAAAGGAGATCCTCCGCTGTACGGTAGGGACTGGATCAAAACCCTGGGCATGCCACCTCTTGCCATTGCCCAATGTACATTGCTTTCTGAGGTAGACCATTGGGTGGAATCCCTGAAGTCACGCTTTTTAAGGGTGTTTTTGAGGACTCTTTGGGCACAGTAAAAGGAAAAATGGCCCACCTCCTCTTGAAGCCTGGTGCTAAACCTTGTTTTTGTAAGGCAAGATCAGTACCTTTTGCCTTGGGAAAGAAAGTGGAAGCAGAGCTGGACCACCTATTGTCTGAAAAGATCATAACTAAAGTTGCTAGAAGTGAATGGGCGTCGCCAATTGTGCCTGTCAAGAAAAAGAATGGAGAGATTAGAATTTGTGGAGATTTCAGGGCTGCCCTGAACAACCAACTTCTTGTGGATCACTACCCATTGCCTTGACTTGAAGATCTATTTAGCTCACTGGCTAAGGGGCAAAAGATTACAAAAATAGACTTAAAGCAAGCTTACCTGCAACTGCAAGTACACCCAGATTCACGCCATCTGTTGACCATTAACACCCATAAAGGATTATTCCAATATAACCGCATGGTTTTGGCATAGCCCCAGCTCCAGCCATCTGGCAGCGAATCATGGATGAGGTCCAGGCAGGCATACCTTTCACTCAATGTCTACTAGATGACATGCTCATCACTGGTCCCACTGATGAAGAACACAGAAAGAATGTTGAAACTGTGCTAGAGAGACTCCAAAGGTATGGTTTACGTGTCAATCTTTCAAAATGCGAATTTCTAAAGTCTCGACTGGAATTTTGTGCCCACACTGTGGACCGACATGGGTTACACACTACTGAAGAAAAGGTTAAAGCCCTTACCCATGCCCCTATTCCCCAGAATGTCACACAGCTCAGGTCCTACCTTGGCCTCCTAAATTACTACCACCGTTTCTTGCCGAACCTAGCACACCAGCTTTACCCATTACATTGCTTACTGGTTGCAAGAGCTAAATGGATATGGACAGCCAAATGTGAAGAAGCTTTTCGGCTTTCTAAAGACCTCATTCTGTCTTCTCGAGTTCTGGTCCACTATGATTTAAAGAAACACGTCACCTTGGCTTGTGACGCCTCGCCTTATGGACAGGGTGCTGTGCTTTCCCATGTCATGCCAGATGGCACAGAGCGCCCCATTTCTTTTGCCTCCAGGTCTTTAACCTCAGCAGAACAAAACTACTCCCAGATAAACAAGGAAGCCATTGTATGGGCCACAAAAAAAATTCATACGTACATCTATGGTCGGGAGTTCACACTTATCACTGACCACAAACCTCTGTTGTCAATACTGAACCCTCAGAAAGGAATTTCTACAACAACTGCATCTCGCTTACAAAGGTACGCTTTATTCTTGAGAGCTTATACTTATTCTATCAGATTCCGCTCCCATGATGCCCATGGCAATGCAGATGCATTTTCCAGATTGCCAATTGGAGACCACTCACCAAGAGACGTACGCATAGTGGAAATACACAGGCCGAAATCATGCATGTCCACCTCCCTAATTGCCAGACATACAGTCACAAATCCCTTCCTGTCTCAGATATTCTCATATGTTCAGGCTGGATGGCCAGAGAAAGCCCCAGGTGAATTTCGTCCATACTTTGCCAGAAAATGTGAGCTTGTGACTAATGCTGGTTGCCTACAGTGGGGCAACAGAGTGATTATACCTCAGTATCTGCAACCAACCATGCTAAGGATACTGCATGGTTTCCATCCTGGCGTGGTGCGCATGAATCAGCGAGCCCGGAACTATGTTTGGTGGCCACAAATGGACACAGCAATTGAAGATTATGTGGCTCAATGTCCTGGGTGCTGTCAAGCTCAACGACCCCAAAAGAAAGGAACCCTGCTACCTTGGCCATGGCCGACAGACCCGTGGTCAAGACTCCATCTCAATTTTGCTGACCCAATCCAGGGTAAAATGTATTTGATTGTGGTAGATGCACATTCAAAATGGCCGGAGGTTTTTCAAATGCCTTCTGTTACCTCAGCTGCTACCATTCTAGTCTTAAGGAAGCTCTTTGCTCAATATGGCTTGCCAACAGCCATAGTCTCGGACAATGGGACTCAATTAACATCGCATGAGTTTCAATCCTTCCTCAGTGGCTTGGGCATCCAACACTACAAAACAGCTCCTTATCATCCAGCCTTGAATGGGCTGGCAGAACGGTTTGTGCAGACATTTAAGAAGCACTTACTGTCCACTCTGGACCAGGTCAGACTGTCAGAGGAGAAGCTGCTGGAGTTCTTGACCATGTACCGAAACACAAACTACTGGGCTCTCCCAAGCTTTTCTTATCTTTGGCAGGCATCTCTGCACCAAACTGGATTTAGTTCGTCCACAGGAACAGTCACTAACACCTCCTCCACCAGGCCGTCCTGGATTCCGTGCTGGTGATCTTGTATGGTTTCGGAATTACAGCGTTTTGCCTCATTGGCTTCCTGGCATTATTGATGGACCTCTTGGACATCGAATGTACCTTGTTCGCCTGGAGAATGGCGTTTGTGTTTGAAGACACCTTTCGCAATTGAGAAAACGCATTTGCCTGCCAGTAGAAACAAACTCGACCTCTCTTTCTAACCAACCACCAGAGTCTACTTAGGGCTCTACTGGTGACATATGGCATGGTGTCTGGCATGATTCCACAAGTTTACAACCAAGCCCTGAAGCGGTTGGTGACCATATTCCTGAGGAGCCCGGACATGTGCCTGGAGTTGCAGAGACTGATTTGTCTGTTGGACACCCACTGACACCTCCAGAACCTTTGACAGCCTCTGTCCCTCCTAGTGCTGTGCCACTTCGTAAGTCTGCCCGCCAAAGACATCAAACTCCTCTTTGGCAAAGACCTGAAATCTTACGGGACACTTTGGAGGTCAGATAAACAGAGACAAAGGGCTCATAACATGATGCGGGAGCCACAGAACTGAGTTGGAGATATGATTTTCTGAACTGATCCTGCTTGCCTTGTTATTTTATGTGTTGAGTATTTTTAATGGGAAAAAGAGGAGATGTGATGTTTGTATTGGATCACTGTGACCCTTCACCCTTTTCTCCTGATGCATGCTGGGGGAGGGGCTGTACCTGGAAGTAAGTAAAGCCCTGTACACACGATCGGATTTCCTATGGATTCTAATCCGATGGATTTTTCCATCGGAAATCCGATGAAGCTGACTTCCATCAGTCTTGCCTTCACACCATCAGTTGATCAATCAGTAAGACAGAGAAGCGTAGTTTGTAACACAAAGAACTGTGCAGTACAAACAACTGAACATTGCCTTCCAAACTAATGAAATCCACATTCACAGTTCAGCAGTATGGATGAGCCGAACACCCCCCCGTTCGGTTCGCACCAGAACCTGCGAACGGACCGAAAGTTCGCGCAAACTTTAGAACCCTATTAAATACAATGGACGCAAACGTTCAAAATCAAAAGTGCTAATTATAATGGCTAATTTGCAAGTTATTGGCCTAAAAAGGGTTTGGGGACCCGGGTCCTGCCTCAGGGGACATGTATCAATGCAAAAAGAAGTTTTAAAAACAGACGTTTTTTTCGGGAGCAGTGATTTTAATGACGCATAAAGTGAAAAAAAAATGGTGAAATATTCCTTTAAATATCGTACCTGGGGGGTGTCTAAAGTATGCCTGTGAAGTGGCACATGTTTCCCGTGTTTAGAACTGTCCCTGCACAAAATGATATTTCTAAAGGAAAAAAAGGCATTTAAAACTGCTTGCGGCTTTAATATAATGTCTGGTCCCGGCAATATGGATGAAAATCATTGAGAAAAATGGCATGGGCCTTTGGTGGTGGTGGTGGTGTTGTCACAACACTGTAAGCCCTCACAATTACTCTTGGTGGGCGCAGGAATGGGCCCTGCTGTGAACTATTAGATCAAGAATTGTAATTACATGACATTGTTGAACAGTGGTAGGAAAAATTGGGCCTTTGGTGGTGGTGGTGGAGGTGTTGGTGCCAAAACAATGTAAGTTCTCACAGTTACTCTTGGTGGGCGCAGGAATGGACCCAGCTGTGAAATATTAGATTAAGAATTGTAATTACATGACATTGTTGAACAGTGGTAGGAAAAATTGGACCTTTGGTGTTGGTGTTGGTGGTGGTGCTGGTGCCACAAAACTGTAAGTCCTCACAGTTACTCTTGGTGTGCGCAGGAATGGACCCAGCTGTGAAATATTAGATTAAGATATGTAATTACATGACATTGTTGAACAGTGGTAGGAAAAATTGGGCCTTTGGTGGTGGTGGTGGTGCTGGTGCCACAACACTGTAAGTCCTCACAGTTACTCTAGGTAGGGGCAGGAATGGGCCCAGCTGTGAAATATTAGATCAAGAATTGTAATCACATGCCCCTGTTGAACAGGGGCAGAAAAATTGGGCCTTTGGTGGTGGTGGTGGTGTTGCCACAACACTGTAAGCCCTCACAGTTACTCTTGGTGGGCGCAGGAATGGGCCCTGCTGTTAATTATTAGATCAAGAATTGTAGTTACATGCCCCTGTTGAACAGGGGTATAAAAAATTGTGCCTTAGGCACTGGTGCCACAACACTGCAACCCCTCACAGATACTGTACTTGGAGCGCAGCAATGAGCCCTGTTGCAAAGTATTGCATCAAAAATTGTAATTACACGCCCCTGTCAAACAGGGGCAGAAAAATTGGGCCTTAGGCACTGGTGCTGGTGTCACAACATTGCAACCCCTCACAGGTAATGTACTTGGAGCGCAGCAATGAGCCCTGTTGCAAAGTATTGCACCAAAAATTGTATTTACACGCCCTTGTTAAACAGGGGCAGAGAAATTGGGCCTTAGGCACTGGTGCTGGTGCCACAACACTGCAACCCCTCACAGATAATGTACTTGGAGCGCAGCAATGAGCCCTGCTGCAAAGCATTGCATCAAAAATTGTAAATGCACACCCCTGTTAAACAGGGGCTGAAAAATTGGGCCTTAGCCACTGGTGGCGGTGCCAAAAATGTTCTTTCAAGCTATCAGCATGATCATTGAGGATGAAGAGGATTGTCACTCAGCATAACAGGATAGTCACTCAGCATCAGCATAGGCAGTCTTGAAGGGATCTGACATTTCAAAAAAAAAATCTTCGGTTACATCAGCATCAGGTGCTTGGTAGCTGGTGGTGATCCAAGACTGATTCATTTTTATGAAGGTCAGTCGATCAACCCTGTGATCGGTTACAAAGCCTCCTGCAGCACTGAATGTGCGTTCCGAAAGAACGCTGGATGCAGGACAGGCCAGTACCTCAATTGCATACTGTGCAAGCTCTGGCCAGTGATCCATCCTCAAGACCCAGTAACCCAGAGGATTTTCGTTGGGAAAGGTGTCCAAGTCTGATCTTGCCCCTAGGTATTCCTGCACCATGTAAACCAGACGCTGGCGATGGTTGCTGGAAGCGATCATACCTTAGGACTGCGTACTAAAAAATTGTCTGAACGCATCAGTCAGACGGCCACCTTCTCCACCACTCCTTCTTTGACTGACCGGAGCCTCAGCAACACGTTGTCCAGGACAAGGAATTTTTAACCTCCCAGTCTCTGGAAACGCGTTGCACAGACCTTTCTGCAAGGCCTCCCGAAGATGCCTCATCCTCTGCTCCCTCTGCGACGGCAAGATAAGGTCCACAACCTTACCCTTGTAACGTGGATCAAGGAGGGTTGCCAGCCAGTAATGATCCCTCTCCTTGATCGCACGAATACGAGCATCCTTCCGCAGGCTTTGCAGGATCAGGGAGGCCATGTAGCGTAGGTTTGCTGAGGCATTCGGTGCAGAGTCCTCTGGGTCACTGAGGATGACATGATCCGCAGCCACCTCCTACCAGCCACGTACAAGTCCATGGGTGTCTTGGGACTGTAATTGATCCCTTAAAGACTGCTGCTGATGCTGAGTGCTAGTCTCCACCTCCATGCTGACACAATCCTCCTTCTCCTCCTCCTTCTCGTCCTCTTCCTGTGTGATAGCCGGGCCAGCAGAAACTCTGTCTGGATAAAGGGGGCCTTGAGAGGTAAGGAAGTCCTCCTCTTCCTGCCTCTGTTCTGCCTCAAGTGCCCTGTCCATTATTCCACGCAGCGTGTGCTCCAACAGGTGGACAAGAGGGACAGTGTCACTGATGCATGCACTGTCACTGCTCACCATCCTTGTGGCCTCCTCAAATGGTGCCAGGACAGTGCATTAATCCCTGATCATGGCCCACTGGTGTGGGGTAAAAATCCAAGCTCCCCTGACCCTGTCCTGGTGCCATATTGCAACAGATACTCATTGATGGCCCTCTGCTGCGTGTGCAGCCGCTGCAGCATGGCCAACGTAGAGTTCCACCTGGTGGGCATGTCACAGATTAGGCGGTTCTTGGGCAGGTTGTAATCCTTTTGCAGGTCAGCCAGCCGAGCACTGGCATTATATGACCGGCGGAAATGCCCACAGAGTTTCCTGGCCTGCTTCAGGACCTCCTGTAAGCCCAGGTACCTACCCAATGACCGCTGCACCACCAAGTTAAAGTGGAAGTAAACCCTCCTATCATTTTCAGGAAAGGAAGCTGCCATCTTGGCCTCTGTTTAATCTTCAACTGCTATGATCCTGCACATGTGATCAGTTATGACACCAGCCATTGGATGGTTTAACAGTTTGGTTGAGAGCACAACCAATGTGACAGTTGGCATTCCCGGCATGCCGGGAATGTAACTGCTTTTTGAAACTGTTAAATCGATGGGTTTACTTCCACTTTAAGGACGTGAGCCAAACAGGGCACATGGGTCAAATGTCCCTGTTGGAGGGGTGGAGAGGAGGTTGGTGCCATTGTCGGAAACCACCTTTCCTGGCTTAATCTGGCATGGCGTCAACCACCTCTGAGCCTGCCCCTGCAGAGCTGACAGAATCTCTGCCCCAGTGTGGCTCCTGTCCCCCAAGCACACCAGCTCAAGCACCGCATGGCATCTTTTTGCCTGCATACTTGCGTGCCCTCTACCAAGTCTTGGGCATGTTGCGGCTCAACATGGCCAGCTGCCGAAAAGAAGGACAAGCGTGTCCCACGGCCACGTGCTGATGAGGATGCACCGTGTCCACGACGAGCAGCACTGTTACCTTTAGACACAGAGCCTGCTTGCCCTCTTTTATTGCCTTGTGACTGTCTGCCTATCCTTGTTTGCCTTCCAGACATACTAATGGCCTGCAGTGAGATGTAGCTGCACAAAGGTGAGATGTATATATATATATATATATATCTGTACTGATAATGCAGCTTTCAGAATCAACTGCCTGCTGTGTTATTAGTATGGGGAAAGCAGCAATTGTCTTCAGTTAGTTTTAGGTGAAAACTGTGCAGAGAGGGACACAGTACACTAACTGAAAATACTTGCAGCTCTCTGCCTGTGGTTTAATTATGAGAACACCACTATTAGTCACTAATAGGCATGAGCTTCGTGTTCGAGTCAAACCCATGTTCGACTCGAACATTGGCTATTCGATCGTTCGACGAAGATCGAACATTATGGGGCGTTCGCGCCAAATTCGAGTGGCGCGTCACGGCCCATAATTCATTGCGGCATTGCAGTGCATTGCTGGCTGATGATTGGCCAAGCATGCACTATGATCCGCATGCTTGGCCAATCACAGAGCAGAAAAAACGGAGAGCCATAATTGGCCAAAGCCAGGGTGGCTTTGGCCAATTATGGCTCAGGGGGTTTGGTACACGCCCCACACTATTTAAGGCCGCCGCCTCGGCGGCCTTGTGTAGTGTGTTGGAGTTGTGAAACGAGAGTTTACAGAGACAGACAGTGTCATTTATATTGAGTTAGATAGAGCAGGCAGGCGAGTCAGTTAGCTGTAGTTACAGTGTGTAGAGGATATATATGCATCCTAAGTGTTTTATATATATTTATACACTGTATTGAGTTTAGCTAGATCCGTTCCTGTTAGTCTCTATACTGTGACAGGCAGGCAGGTGATTGTGCTAGCTGCAGACAGTCAGTGTTTCACTTAATGTACTGTGTGCTTTGCATAGCATTCACCTAAAGTGTAACCTGAATACAGTTAGTCTCTATACTGTGACAGGCAGGCCGGTGATTGTGCTAGCTGCAGACAATCAGTGTTTCACTTAAGTGTACTACTGTGTGCTTTGCATAGCATTCACTAGTGATGAGCCGAACACCCCCGGGTTCGGTTCGCACCAGAACCCGCGAACGGACCGAAAGTTCGTACGAACATTAGAACCCTATTAAATACAATGGATGCGAACGTTCGAATTCTAAAGTGCTAATTATAACAACTATTATGCATGTTATTGTCCTAAAAAGGGTTTGGGAACCCGGGTTCTGCACCAGGGGACATGTATCAATGCAAAAAGAAGTTTTAAAAACGGTCGTTTTTCGGGAGCAGTCATTTTAATGATGCATAAAGTGAAAAAAAAAAAGTCAAATATTCCTTTAAATATCGTACCTGGGGGGTGTCTAAAGTATGCCTGTGAAGTGCCACGTGTTTCCCGTGTTTAGAACTGTCCCTGCACAAAATGACACTTCTAAAGGAAAAAAAAGCCATTTAAAACTGCTTGCGGCTTTAATGTAATGTCTGGTCCCGGTAATATGGATGAAAATCTTTAAGAAAAATGGCATAGCTACCCCATGACCCCCCCCCCTACCCCAGCCCATTACCAGCCCCTTTGGGTCTTGTATGGATATTAAGGGGAACCCCGCACATAAAATAAAAAAGGCCCTATATACTCTGAACAGCCGTATACAGGCGGTGCATACAAGACAGGGACTGTAGGTTTGTTCTTATGTAGAATCTGTTTGTAATTTTGAACAGGTACATTGTTGAAGTGTAGCTCCAGCCCAAAAATCTATTTTTAAACTTTTTGGAAAACATAGGTAAGGGTTATCACCCCTGTAACATTTGTTTTGCTGTCTGTGCCCCTGTTCAGAACATTTCACCTCACTTTCCGTCCCAATGACAACTGTTTTTGAAATGTGGTGTTTTTCTTGAAACAAGGATTGCTGATAAAGCATCAGTACAGAGGAGACACCTTTCTCCCATATTTATTCTTACAGGAGAGAATTTTCCTTCCTAGTGGTAGATTTCCTCTCACTTCCTGTTGTCTTCTTGCGTTTGCAAGTAGGAGTCGTTTGTAAGTTGGATGTTTGAAAGTAGGGACCTGCCGTATATACTCTGCAGAAATAGGCCCCTTAGTTGTTGGTGTTGGCACAACACTGTAAGCACTCACAGTTACTCTTGGTTGGTGCTGGAACGCCCTGCTGTCAACTATTATATCAGGAATTTTAATTACATATAATTGTTGAACAGTGGTAGTAAAAATTGGGCCTTTGATGGTGGTGCTGGTGCCACAACACTGTAAGCCCTGACAGTTACTCTTGGTGGGTGCAGCAATGGGCCCTGCTGTGAATTATTAGATCAAGAATTGTAATTGCATGCCCCTGTTGAACAGGGGCTGAAAAATTGGGCCTTTCGTGGTGGTGGTGGTGGTGGTGGTGTTGCCACAACACTGTAAGCCCTCAGAGTTACTCTTGGTGGGTGCAGGAATGGGCCCTGCTGTGAATTATTAGATCAAGAATTGTAATTACATGCCCCTTTTGAACAGGGGCTGAAAAATTGGGCCTTTCGTGGTGGTGGTGGTGGTGGTGGCGTTGCCACAACACTGTAAGCCCTCAGAGTTACTCTTGGTGGGTGCAGCAATGGGCCCTGCTGTGAATTATTAGATCAAGAATTGTAATTGCATGCCCCTGTTGAACAGGGGCTGAAAAATTGGGCCTTAGGCACTGGTGGCACAACACTACAACCCCTCACAGATACTGTACTTGGAGCACAGCAATGAGCCCTGTTGCAAAGTATTGCTTCAAAAATTGTAATGACACGCCCCTGTTAAACAGGGGCTGAAAAATTGGGCCTTAGGCACTGGTGCCACAACACTCCAACCCCTCACAGATACTGTACTTGGAGCACAGCAATGAGCCCTATGGCAAATTATTGCTAAAAAAATTGTAATTACACGCCCCTGTAAAACAGGGGCTGAAAAATTGGGCCTTAGCCACTGGTGGCGGCACCCATAAACAAAAATGATCTTCCAAGCTATCATCATCAATCGTATCATTGAGGACTCGGAGGAGGAGGATAGCCAGTCAACAGAACAGCACAGGCACTCAGCATCAGCATCAGTCTTGAAGGGATGTGACATGTTAAAATCAATTAGTCTGTTATATCAGCATCAGGTGTGTGGTAGCTGGTGGTGATCCAAGACTGGTTCATCTTGATGAAAGTCAGTCGATCAACCGAGTCGGTGGACAGGCGCACCCTGTGATCCGTGACAAATCCTCCAGCAGCACTGAATGTGCGTTCCGAAAGAACGCTGGATGCAGGACAGGCCAGTAGCTCAATTGCATACTGTGCAAGCTCTGGCCAGTGATCCATCCTCAAGACCCAGTAAGCCAGAGGATTTTCGGTGGGGATGGTGTCCAAGTCTGACCTTGCCCCTAGATATTCCTGCACCATGTTTATCAGACGCTGGCGATGGTTGCTGGAACCGATCATACTTTGGGGCTGCGGACTAAAGAATTGTCTGAACGCATCGGTCAGACGGCCACCTTCCCCACCGCTCCTTCTTTGACTGGCCGAAGCCTCAGCAACTCGTTGTCCAGGACCAGGAGTTTGTAACCTCCCAGTCTCTGGGAACGCGTTGCACAGACCTTTCTGCAAGGCCTCCCGGAGTTGTCTCATCCTCTGCTCCCTCTGCGAAGGTAACATAAGGTCCGCAACCTTACCCTTGTACCGTGGATCAAGGAGAGTGGCCAGCCAGTAATGGTCCCTCTCCTTGATCCGAAGAATACGAGGATCCTTCCGCAGACTTTGCAGGATCAGGGAGGCCATGCAGCGTAGGTTTGCTGAGGCATTCGCTCCGGAGTCCTCTGGGTCACTAAGGACGACATGATCCGCAGCCACCTCCTCCCAGCCACGTACAAGTCCACTGGTTTCTTGGGACTGTAAATCATCCCTAAAAGACTGCTGCTGATGATGCTGAGTGCCAGCCTCCACCTCCATGCTGACACAATCCTCCTCCTCCTCCTCCTCCTCCTCCTCTTCCTGTGCGATGGGTGGGACAGAAGGAACACTGTCTGGGTAAAGGGGGCCTTGAGAGGCAAGGAAGTCCTCCTCTTCCTGCCTCTGTTCTGCCTCAAGTGCCCTGTCCATTATTCCACGCAGCGTGTGCTCCAACAGGTGGACAAGAGGTACAGTGTCACTGATGCATGCACTGTCACTGCTCACCATCCTCGTGGCCTCCTCAAATGGTGCCAGGACAGTGCATGCATCCCTGATCATGCCCCACTGGCGTGGAGAAAAAAAACCAAGCTCCCCTGACCCTGTCCTGGTGCCGTAGTCGCACAGGTACTCATTGATGGCCCTCTGCTGCGTGTGCAGCCGCTGCAGCATGGCCAACGCTGAGTTCCACCTGGTGGGCATGTCACATATAAGGCGGTTCTTGGGCAGGTTCAACTCCTTTTGCAGCTCAGCCAGGCGAGCACTGGCATTATAAGATCTGCGGAAATGCACACAGACTTTCCTGGCCTGCCTCAGGACATCCTGTAAGCCCGGGTACCTGCCCAAGAACCGCTGCACCACCAGGTTAAGGACGTGAGCCACACAGGGCACATGGGTCAGTTGTCCCTGTCGGAGGGCGGAGAGGAGGTTGGTGCCATTGTCGCAAACCACCATTCCTGGCTTAAGCTGGCGTGGCGTCAACCACCTCTCGGCCTGGCCCTGCAGAGCAGACAGGACCTCTGCCCCAGTGTGGCTTCTGTCCCCCAAACACACCAGCGCAAGCACGGCATGGCATCTTTTTGCCTGCGTACTTGCGTAGCCCCATGAACGGCTACGGAGCACCGCTGGTTCATAGGACAAACCACAGGAAGAGGCCATGGAGGAAGAAGAAGAGGAGGGGGTGGAGGAGAGAGGTGTGTCACAACCAGTAGTAGCATTTTGGAGGCGTGGCGGTGGAACAACCTCCAACACTACTGCACCTTGTCCTGCATCCTTCCCAGCTGCCAAAAAAGTGACCCAATGGGCCGTGAAAGAAAGGTAACGTCCCTGTCCATGCCTGCTGGACCATGAGTCAGCGGTAATATGCACCTTACCGCTGACCGCCCTGTCCAGCGAGGCCAAGACATTGCCTTCCACATGCCGGTAGAGAGCCGGAATAGCCTTCCGTGAGAAAAAGTGGCGTTTGGGAACCTGCCACTGAGGAACCGCACATTGCACAAACTCACGGAAGGGGGCCGAGTCTACCAACTGAAAAGGCAGCAGTTGAAGCGCTAGCAATTTAGCCAAGCTAGCATTCAACCGCTGGGCATGTGGATGGCTGGGAGTGAACTTCTTTCGACGGTCCAGCAGCTGGGGCAGGGAAATTTGCCTGCTAGAATCGGACGTCGGTGTACTGCTAGCAGAGTGGCCGCAAGTACTTGGCTGTGACACACCTAATTCTACACCTTCATTCCTCTCAGTGCATGTTTCAGAGAGGACTGAAGTTATAGTGGGGTTGGAGATCCCAGCTGATGCGGTGCAAGGAGAGGTCCGCTTTGTTCTTTGGTGTGGGTCTTTGAGGTAGGCTTGCCAACGAGCTGCATGGCAGGTCAACATATGTCTGGTCAGGCATGTGGTACCCAAGCGGCTGATGTTTTGGCCACGCGATATACGCTTGAGACATATGTTGCAAATGGCAGCTGTGCGATCTGATGCACTCGCCTCAAAAAAGGCCCACACCAAGGAACTTTTTGAATGACGGGCAGAGGCAGCGCCCTGCACAGGCGGAGCTCTGCGGTGTGATTCCGTCGGTGTACTGCCCTTACGCTGGCCACCAAAGGGCATCCTGCCTCGTTGGAGATGTGCCTCCTCCTCATCCTCCTCCTCCTCCTCTCTCCTATTAGGCACCCACGTGGAGTCAGTGACCTCATCATCCCCTCCCTCCTCATCACTGGAGCCAATCTGGCAGTATGCTGCAGCTGCTGGAACATGACTGCCAGATTGGTGTCCTTCTTGAGCATCCCCTCTGTCTGCTCTCACGCTACTGCCTTCCTGTAGCTGGGTTTCATCATCAGACCCTTCGAAACGCTGGGCATCCTCCTGGAGCATGTACCCAACACTGTGCTCAAACAGTTCGGGGGACTCCTCAGGAGGAGGACATGGTGGGTCTAGGGAAGGAGTGACTGATGATGAGTCTGACATTGATACCAGGGAAGAGGACGCTTTGGCAGCTGCTTTGCCAGTACCCTGAGCCTGGGTGAGAGAGGATGAGGAGGAGGAGGAGGGCTTGGTCATCCACTCTACCAAGTCTTCGGCATGATGTGGCTCAACATGTCCAGCTGCCGAAAAGAAGGACAAGCGTGTCCCATGGCCATGTGCTGATGACAATGCACCGCGTCCACGACCAGCACTGTTGCCCCCAGACACAGAGCCTGCTTGCCCTCTTTTATTGCCTCCTGACTGTCTGCCTCTCCTTGTTTGCCTTCCAGACATTCTAATAGATGGCCTGCAGGGAGATGGGAAAAAAGCAATAAGGGCTACCTTCAGGTGTCCTTCTCTGTCCCTTTACTTAAGGATTTCTAAATATGGTTGAGGATGATTGCTTTTGCACAGAATAGCACAACGACAATTTCCCTGACTGTCCAAAAAACAAGGATTTCAAAGATGGTTGATGAGGAATGCTTTAGCACACTATAGCACAAGGAGAATTCCCCTCACTTTCCTTCTTTGTCCATAGAAACAAGGACTGGCACAGTGAAAGAAACTGACACTCTCCCTACCTAGAGTTTTCTGTCCCTAGAAAAAATGTTTTTTTAAAGCACACTATAGCACAAGGAGAATTCCCCTCACTTTCCTTCTTTGTCCCTAGAAACAAGGACTGGCACAGTGAAAGAAACTGACACTCTCCCTACCTAGAGTTTTCTGTCCCTAGAAAAAATGTTTTTTTAAAGCACACTATAGCACAAGGAGAATTCCCCTCACTTTCCTTCTTTGTCCCTAGAAACAAGGACTGGCACAGTGAAAGAAACTGACACTCTCCCTACCTAGAGTTTTCTGTCCCTAGAAAAAATGTTTTTTTAAAGCACACTATAGCACAAGGAGAATTCCCCTCACTTTCCTTCTTTGTCCCTAGAAACAAGGACTGGCACAGTGAAAGAAACTGACACTCTCCCTACCTAGAGTTTTCTGTCCCTAGAAAAAATGTTTTTTTAAAGCACACTATAGCACAAGGAGAATTCCCCTCACTTTCCTTCTTTGTCCCTAGAAACAAGGACTGGCACAGTGAAAGAAACTGACACTCTCCCTACCTAGAGTTTTCTGTCCCTAGAAAAAATGTTTTTTTAAAGCACACTATAGCACAAGGAGAATTCCCCTCACTTTCCTTCTTTGTCCCTAGAAACAAGGACTGGCACAGTGAAAGAAACTGACACTCTCCCTACCTAGAGTTTTCTGTCCCTAGAAAAAATGTTTTTTTAAAGCACACTATAGCACAAGGAGAATTCCCCTCACTTTCCTTCTTTGTCCCTAGAAACAAGGACTGGCACAGTGAAAGAAACTGACACTCTCCCTACCTAGAGTTTTCTGTCCCTAGAAAAAATGTTTTTTTAAAGCACACTATAGCACAAGGAGAATTCCCCTCACTTTCCTTCTTTGTCCCTAGAAACAAGGACTGGCACAGTGAAAGAAACTGACACTCTCCCTACCTAGAGTTTTCTGTCCCTAGAAAAAATGTTTTTTTAAAGCACACTATAGCACAAGGAGAATTCCCCTCACTTTCCTTCTTTGTCCCTAGAAACAAGGACTGGCACAGTGAAAGAAACTGACACTCTCCCTACCTAGAGTTTTCTGTCCCTAGAAAAAATGTTTTTTTAAAGCACACTATAGCACAAGGAGAATTCCCCTCACTTTCCTTCTTTGTCCCTAGAAACAAGGACTGGCACAGTGAAAGAAACTGACACTCTCCCTACCTAGAGTTTTCTGTCCCTAGAAAAAATGTTTTTTTAAAGCACACTATAGCACAAGGAGAATTCCCCTCACTTTCCTTCTTTGTCCCTAGAAACAAGGACTGGCACAGTGAAAGAAACTGACACTCTCCCTACCTAGAGTTTTCTGTCCCTAGAAAAAATGTTTTTTTAAAGCACACTATAGCACAAGGAGAATTCCCCTCACTTTCCTTCTTTGTCCCTAGAAACAAGGACTGGCACAGTGAAAGAAACTGACACTCTCCCTACCTAGAGTTTTCTGTCCCTAGAAAAAATGTTTTTTTAAAGCACACTATAGCACAAGGAGAATTCCCCTCACTTTCCTTCTTTGTCCCTAGAAACAAGGACTGGCACAGTGCAAGAAACTGACACTCTCCCTACCTAGAGTTTTCTGTCCCTAGAAAAAATGTTTTTTTAAAGCACACTATAGCACAAGGAGAATTCCCCTCACTTTCCTTCTTTGTCCCTAGAAACAAGGACTGGCACAGTGAAAGAAACTGACACTCTCCCTACCTAGAGTTTTCTGTCCCTAGAAAAAATGTTTTTTTAAAGCACACTATAGCACAAGGAGAATTCCCCTCACTTTCCTTCTTTGTCCCTAGAAACAAGGACTGGCACAGTGAAAGAAACTGACACTCTCCCTACCTAGAGTTTTCTGTCCCTAGAAAAAATGTTTTTTTAAAGCACACTATAGCACAAGGAGAATTCCCCTCACTTTCCTTCTTTGTCCCTAGAAACAAGGACTGGCACAGTGAAAGAAACTGACACTCTCCCTACCTAGAGTTTTCTGTCCCTAGAAAAAATGTTTTTTTAAAGCACACTATAGCACAAGGAGAATTCCCCTCACTTTCCTTCTTTGTCCCTAGAAACTAGGACTGGCACAGTGAAAGAAACTGACACTCTCCCTACCTAGAGTTTTCTGTCCCTAGAAAAAATGTTTTTTTAAAGCACACTATAGCACAAGGAGAATTCCCCTCACTTTCCTTCTTTGTCCCTAGAAACAAGGACTGGCACAGTGAAAGAAACTGACACTCTCCCTACCTAGAGTTTTCTGTCCCTAGAAAAAATGTTTTTTTAAAGCACACTATAGCACAAGGAGAATTCCCCTCACTTTCCTTCTTTGTCCCTAGAAACAAGGACTGGCACAGTGAAAGAAACTGACACTCTCCCTACCTAGAGTTTTCTGTCCCTAGAAAAAATGTTTTTTTAAAGCACACTATAGCACAAGGAGAATTCCCCTCACTTTCCTTCTTTGTCCCTAGAAACAAGGACTGGCACAGTGAAAGAAACTGACACTCTCCCTACCTAGAGTTTTCTGTCCCTAGAAAAAATGTTTTTTTAAAGCACACTATAGCACAAGGAGAATTCCCCTCACTTTCCTTCTTTGTCCCTAGAAACAAGGACTGGCACAGTGAAAGAAACTGACACTCTCCCTACCTAGAGTTTTCTGTCCCTAGAAAAAATGTTTTTTTAAAGCACACTATAGCACAAGGAGAATTCCCCTCACTTTCCTTCTTTGTCCCTAGAAACAAGGACTGGCACAGTGAAAGAAACTGACACTCTCCCTACCTAGAGTTTTCTGTCCCTAGAAAAAATGTTTTTTTAAAGCACACTATAGCACAAGGAGAATTCCCCTCACTTTCCTTCTTTGTCCCTAGAAACAAGGACTGGCACAGTGAAAGAAACTGACACTCTCCCTACCTAGAGTTTTCTGTCCCTAGAAAAAATGTTTTTTTAAAGCACACTATAGCACAAGGAGAATTCCCCTCACTTTCCTTCTTTGTCCCTAGAAACAAGGACTGGCACAGTGAAAGAAACTGACACTCTCCCTACCTAGAGTTTTCTGTCCCTAGAAAAAATGTTTTTTTAAAGCACACTATAGCACAAGGAGAATTCCCCTCACTTTCCTTCTTTGTCCCTAGAAACAAGGACTGGCACAGTGAAAGAAACTGACACTCTCCCTACCTAGAGTTTTCTGTCCCTAGAAAAAATGTTTTTTTAAAGCACACTATAGCACAAGGAGAATTCCCCTCACTTTCCTTCTTTGTCCCTAGAAACAAGGACTGGCACAGTGAAAGAAACTGACACTCTCCCTACCTAGAGTTTTCTGTCCCTAGAAAAAATGTTTTTTTAAAGCACACTATAGCACAAGGAGAATTCCCCTCACTTTCCTTCTTTGTCCCTAGAAACTAGGACTGGCACAGTGAAAGAAACTGACACTCTCCCTACCTAGAGTTTTCTGTCCCTAGAAAAAATGTTTTTTTAAAGCACACTATAGCACAAGGAGAATTCCCCTCACTTTCCTTCTTTGTCCCTAGAAACAAGGACTGGCACAGTGAAAGAAACTGACACTCTCCCTACCTAGAGTTTTCTGTCCCTAGAAAAAATGTTTTTTTAAAGCACACTATAGCACAAGGAGAATTCCCCTCACTTTCCTTCTTTGTCCCTAGAAACAAGGACTGGCACAGTGAAAGAAACTGACACTCTCCCTACCTAGAGTTTTCTGTCCCTAGAAAAAATGTTTTTTTAAAGCACACTATAGCACAAGGAGAATTCCCCTCACTTTCCTTCTTTGTCCCTAGAAACAAGGACTGGCACAGTGAAAGAAACTGACACTCTCCCTACCTAGAGTTTTCTGTCCCTAGAAAAAATGTTTTTTTAAAGCACACTATAGCACAAGGAGAATTCCCCTCACTTTCCTTCTTTGTCCCTAGAAACAAGGACTGGCACAGTGAAAGAAACTGACACTCTCCCTACCTAGAGTTTTCTGTCCCTAGAAAAAATGTTTTTTTAAAGCACACTATAGCACAAGGAGAATTCCCCTCACTTTCCTTCTTTGTCCCTAGAAACAAGGACTGGCACAGTGAAAGAAACTGACACTCTCCCTACCTAGAGTTTTCTGTCCCTAGAAAAAATGTTTTTTTAAAGCACACTATAGCACAAGGAGAATTCCCCTCACTTTCCTTCTTTGTCCCTAGAAACAAGGACTGGCACAGTGAAAGAAACTGACACTCTCCCTACCTAGAGTTTTCTGTCCCTAGAAAAAATGTTTTTTTAAAGCACACTATAGCACAAGGAGAATTCCCCTCACTTTCCTTCTTTGTCCCTAGAAACAAGGACTGGCACAGTGAAAGAAACTGACACTCTCCCTACCTAGAGTTTTCTGTCCCTAGAAAAAATGTTTTTTTAAAGCACACTATAGCACAAGGAGAATTCCCCTCACTTTCCTTCTTTGTCCCTAGAAACAAGGACTGGCACAGTGAAAGAAACTGACACTCTCCCTACCTAGAGTTTTCTGTCCCTAGAAAAAATGTTTTTTTAAAGCACACTATAGCACAAGGAGAATTCCCCTCACTTTCCTTCTTTGTCCCTAGAAACAAGGACTGGCACAGTGAAAGAAACTGACACTCTCCCTACCTAGAGTTTTCTGTCCCTAGAAAAAATGTTTTTTTAAAGCACACTATAGCACAAGGAGAATTCCCCTCACTTTCCTTCTTTGTCCCTAGAAACAAGGACTGGCACAGTGAAAGAAACTGACACTCTCCCTACCTAGAGTTTTCTGTCCCTAGAAAAAATGTTTTTTTAAAGCACACTATAGCACAAGGAGAATTCCCCTCACTTTCCTTCTTTGTCCCTAGAAACAAGGACTGGCACAGTGAAAGAAACTGACACTCTCCCTACCTAGAGTTTTCTGTCCCTAGAAAAAATGTTTTTTTAAAGCACACTATAGCACAAGGAGAATTCCCCTCACTTTCCTTCTTTGTCCCTAGAAACAAGGACTGGCACAGTGAAAGAAACTGACACTCTCCCTACCTAGAGTTTTCTGTCCCTAGAAAAAATGTTTTTTTAAAGCACACTATAGCACAAGGAGAATTCCCCTCACTTTCCTTCTTTGTCCCTAGAAACAAGGACTGGCACAGTGAAAGAAACTGACACTCTCCCTACCTAGAGTTTTCTGTCCCTAGAAAAAATGTTTTTTTAAAGCACACTATAGCACAAGGAGAATTCCCCTCACTTTCCTTCTTTGTCCCTAGAAACAAGGACTGGCACAGTGAAAGAAACTGACACTCTCCCTACCTAGAGTTTTCTGTCCCTAGAAAAAATGTTTTTTTAAAGCACACTATAGCACAAGGAGAATTCCCCTCACTTTCCTTCTTTGTCCCTAGAAACAAGGACTCGCACAGTGAAAGAAACTGACACTCTCCCTACCTAGAGTTTTCTGTCCCTAGAAATTTTTTTTTTTTAAAGCACACTATAGCACAAGGAGAAATCCCCTCACTTTCCTTCTTTGTCCCTAGAAACAAGGACTCGCACAGTAAAACACACTGACACTCTCCCTACCTATCCTTCTCTTTCCCTAAACTAAAGGAATCCAGGTTAAGCAAGAAAGAAATAAATGTCACTGTCCCTGCCTATGCTTGTCTTTCCCTGCTCCGGAACACACTACACTAGGCCGCCGTGCTGGCGGCCTTTTATAGTGTGGGGCGTGTACTAAACACCCTCAGCAATAATTGGCCACAGGCATCCTGCCTGTGGCCAATCGTTGCTCTCCTCGCTGCCGGCGCTGTGATTGGCCAAGCATGCGGGGTCACAGTGCATGCTTGGCCAATCACAGCGCCTGGATGACACTGCGATGGCGTAGTGCATTGTGGGCCGTTCGCGTCACTCGAATTTGGCGCGAACGGCCCAAATCGTTCGATCTTCGTCGAACGATCGAACAGCCGATGTTCGAGTCGAACGTATGTTCGACTCGAACACGAAGCTCATCCCTAGCATTCACCTAAAGCTCACCTGAATACAGTTAGTGACTATTATAGTGGTGTTCTCATAATAAAACCACAAGCAGAGAGCTGCAAGTATTTTCAGTGTACTGTGTCCTCTGCACAGTTTTCACCTAAAACGAACTGAAAACAATTGCTGCTTTTCCCATACTAACACCACAGCAGGCCATTAGTATGTCTGGAAGGCAAACAATGAGAGGCAGACAGTCACGAGGCAATAAAAGAGGGCAAGCAGGCTCTGTGTCTAGAGGCAACAGTGCTGCTGGTCATGGACACGGTGCATCCTCATCAGCACGTGTCCGTGGGAAACGCTTGTCCTTCTTTTCGTCAGCTGGCCATGTTGAGCTACAACTTTATTCCAAAAGTTCTTTGGTGTGGGCCTTTTTTCAGACGTGTGCAGCAGATCGCACCGTTGCCATTTGCAACATATGTCTAAAGCGTATCTTGCGTGGCCAAAACATCAGCCGCTTGGGCACCACGTGCTTGATCAGACATATGTCAACCTGCCATGCAGTCCGTTGGCAAGCACACCTAAAAGACCCACACCAAAGAACAAGGCGGACCTCTCCTTGCTCCTCATCAGCTGGGATCTCCAACCCCACTATACCTTCAGTCCTCTCTGAAACCTGCACTGAGAGGAATGAAGGTGTAGAATTAGGTGTGTCACAGCCAAGTACATGCGGGCAATCTGCTATCGGTACACCGATGTCCGATTGTACCAGGCAAATTTCCCTGCCCCAGCTGCTGCACCGCCGAAAGAAGTTCGCTCCCAGCTATCCACATGGCTGGGATCCTAATCGTTCTCTTCGTTCTTCTCAAGACCTCCTGCTCTCTAGCTCTCTCATCACCTCCTCTCTTGCTCGTCTCCAGGACTTTTCCAGAGCCTCTCCAAACCTATGGAACTCCTTACCCCAATCTGTCTGTCTATCTCCTTCTCTATTAGCTTTTAGAGGATCCCTAAAAACCCTCCTCTTCAGAGAAGCCTATCCTACCCACACCTAACAACTGTATTTTCATTTTGTCCACCTGATCATCCCCCCAGCTACTACCCCTTGTTTCACGTGACCCTCCCTTCTAGACTGTAAGCTCTAATGAGCAGGGCCCTCTGATCCCTCTGAATTGAATTGTATTGTGATTGTACTGTCTTCCCTGATGTTGTAAAGCGCTGTGCAAACTGTTGGCGCTATATAAATCCTGTATAATAATAAATAATAATAATCCACATGCCCAGCGGTTGAATGCTAGCTTGGCTAAATTGCTAGCACTTCAACTGCTGCCTTTTCAGTTGGTAGACTCTGCCCCCTTCCGTGAGTTTGTGGAATATGCGGTTCCTCAGTGGCAGGTTCCCAAACGCCACTTTTTCTCACGGAAGGCGATTCCGGCTCTCTACCGGCATGTGGAAGGCAATGTCTTGGCCTCGCTGGACAGAGCGGTCAGTGGTAAGGTGCATATTACCACTGACTCATGGTCCAGCAGGCATGGACAGGGACGTTACCCATCTTTCACGGCGCATTGGGTGACTCTGCTGGCAGCTGGAAAGGATGCAGGACAAGGTGCAGTAGTGTTGGAGGTTGTTCCGCCACCACGCCTCCAAAATGTTACTACTGGTGATTCTGACACACCTCTCTCCTCCATCCCCTCCATGGCCTCTTCCTGTGATGATTTGTCCTCGGAACCAGCGGTGCTCAGTAGGCATTCAAGGGGCTACGCCAGTACGAAGGCAAAAATATGCCATGCGGTGCTTGAGCTGGTGTGCTTGGGGGACAGGAGCCACACTGGGGCAGAGATTCTGTCAGCTCTGCAGGGTCAGGCTCCGAGGAGGTTGATGCCACGCCAGCTTATGCCAGGAAAGGTGGTTTCCGACAATGGCACCAACCTCCTCTCCACCCTCCGACAGGGACAACTGACCCATGTGCCCTGTTTGGCTCATGTCCTTAACTTGGTGGTGCAGTGGTTCTTGGGCAGGTACCCGGGCTTACAGGAGGTCTTGAAGCAGGCCAGGAAACTCTGTGGGCATTTCCGTCGGTCATATAATGCCAGTGCTCCGCTGGCTGACCTGCAAAAGGATTACAACCTGCCCAAGAACCGCCTAATCTGTGACATGCCCACCAGGTGGAACTCTACGTTGGCCATGCTGCAGCGGCTGCACACGCAGCAGAGGGCCATCAATGAGTATCTGTTGCAATATGGCACCAGGACAGGGTCAGGGGAGCTTGGATTTTTACCCCACACCAGTGGGCCATGATCAGGGATTAATGCACTGTCCTGGCACCATTTGAGGAGGCCACGAGGATGGTGAGCAGTGACAGTGCATGCATCAATGACACTGTCCCTCTTGTCCACCTGTTGGAGCACACGCTGCGTGGAATAATGGACAGGGCACTTGAGGCAGAACAGAGGCAGGAAGAGGAGGACTTCCTTACTTCTCAGGGCCCCCTTTATCCAGACAGAGTTCCTGCTGGCCCAGCTATCACACAGGAAGAGGACGAGAAGGAGGAGGAGAAGGAGGATTGTGTCAGCATGGAGGTGGAGACTAGCACTCAGCATCAGCAGCAGTCTTCAAGGGATCAATTACAGTCCCAAGACACCCATGGACTTGTACGTGGCTGGGAGGAGGTGGCTGCAGATCATGTCATCCTCAGTGACCCAGAGGACTCCGCACCAAATGCCTCAGCAAACCTACACTGCATGGCCTCCCTGATCCTGCAAAGCCTGCGTAAGGATCCTCGTATTCGTGCGATCAAGGAGAGGGATCATTACTGGCTGGCAACCCTCCTTGATCCACGTTACAAGGGTAAGGTTGTGGACCTTATCTTGCCGTCGCAGAGGGAGCAGAGGATGAGGCATCTTCGGGAGGCCTTGCAGAAAGGTCTGTGCAACGCATTCCCAGAGACTGGGAGGTTACAAATTCCTGGTCCTGGACAACGTGTTGCTGAGGCTTCGGTCAGTCAAAGAAGGAGCGTTGGAGAAGGTGGTCGTCTGACCGATGCGTTCAGACAATTTTTTAGTCCGCAGCCCCAAGGTATGATCGGTTCCAGCAACCATCGCCAGCGTCTCGTTTACATGTTGCAGGAATACCTAGGGGCAAGATCAGACTTGGACACCTATCCCACCGAAAATCCTCTGGGTTACTGGGTCTTGAGGATGGATCACTGGCCAGAGCTTGCACAGTATGCAATTGAGTTACTGGACTGTCCTGCATCCAGCGTTCTTTCGGAACGCACATTCAGTGCTGCTGGAGGCTTTGTAACCGATCACAAGGTGCGCCTGTCAACTGACTCAGTTGATCGACTGACCTTCATAAAAATGAATCAGTCTTGGATCACCACCAGCTACCAAGCACCTGATGCTGATGTAACAGAATAATTTTCTTTGAAATGTCAGATCCCTTCAAGACTGCCTATGCTGATGCAGAGTGACTATCCTGTTATGCTGAGTGACTATCCTCTTCCTCCTCAATAATCATGGATACCAAACACGACATGCTTTAAAATTTCGCACAAACGCGCAGTGGCAACAAACTACATACATTTTTAGATGCCTTTAAAAGCCTTTACAGGTTACCACATTAGATTTACAGAGGAGGTCTACTGCTAAAATTACTGCCCTCGATCTGACCTTCGCGGTGATACCTCACATGCATGATGCAATTGCTGTTTACATATATGACGCCAGACCGACGCTTGCGTTCGCCTTTGCGCAAGAGCAGGGCGGGACAGGGGTGCTTTTTTTTATTTTTATTATTTATTTTGCTTTTTTTTTATTTTTAAACTCTTCCTTCCATTTTTATTTTTTTTATCATTTTTATTGTTATCTCAGGGAATGTAAATATCCCCTATGATAGCAATAGGTAGTGACAGGTACTATTTTTAAAAAAAAACTGGGGTCTATTTGACCCTAGATCTTTCCACTTCCCTCAAAGCATCTGACCACTCCAAGATCGGTGTGATAAAATGCTTTCCCAATTTCCCAATGGTGCTTTTTATATCCGGGGGGGGACATTCCCTCCTACTGCTTGTAAAAGCAGTCCAGAGGCTAATTAGCCACTAGGATTGCTTTTACATGAAAGCCGGCCACTGGCTGAAAAGAATGATACCAAGATGTTACCTAAACCCACAGGCATCATTCTGGTATAACCCTTCAAAGTCCAGCAACATACCAGTACGTTGCTGGTCCTTGTTGGACATGTATTGTAATCTTTTTTTTTCATGCAGCCTGTTGGCTGAACAAAAAAAAAGAGATTGACCAGTGGGTATGCCCACCATTAGAATACCTCCCTTCATTCACCCACTTCAGCCTTGATGACACACTTCCTGTCCACTTCCTGTTTGTGTTCCATGCTGGTTTCTGTCTCGCTTCCTCTGACATCATCCCCAGGCTCCAGCGTTACTATGTCCTCTGAAATTCACAGCACAATCAGCTGTTATCTCGTGGACTTCCTGGAAGCTTTACCATCACAGACTGGGACTGCCCTGCCACTGGAACATCTCCTGGACGCACTTACCTGCTACATGCCTGTTTCATCCACTATCTTGTAAGTGTTTTTAACCCTTTTAGGGGATATTAAAAGTTTTATTCTTCTGCACATAGAGGCGCCTTGTTTGTTTTTCTGTTTCCATTAGAGATTGCTTGTCTCCCTGAGTGCTGCCTAAACTGTGTGAAGATTTGCTACCCTCTCCAACACAGACTTTATCTGTCGGGATTCAAATGCTTGGGAGCGCCCTGGATATACACATTTTTCTGGATCTAATGATGGGCATACACGCACCATTTATATATGCCAAAGCATGGGGGCATCCTCCCGCAAAAGTTATGCCGCGTACACACGGTCTGACTTTTCCACGGGCAAGCCTCCGTCTGAATTTCGACCGTATGTACGCGGCATTAGGAGCAAAATCGCTCTTCCGCCCCTGCTGCCCCCATGCTTCGGCATATATGCTCTTTTTTTTAACTGTGGTGGTGAAATCACCTCCTACAGCACTGGAGTCACAGGGATCAAGCCTGTCTCTGCGAACGCTGCAGTTATGTGTGTTGTGTTTTGTAAGTGACAGTGATCAATCGATACTGCACTTGGGTGGCCTGGGCTGCACGGAGGAGCAAAACGCAGGTGCTAGCAGGTATCTGGGGTGATCCCGCTAACACTGCGTTTTTGGGAACCCTAAACTGCTAGGGACGCTAGTATAGATCTGATCAGATATTGATCTGTTCAGATACTAAACTACTAAGGGAGGTGTATGCTTTGCGCGTGGGTGTTAGCGTTACTGGCACTAACCTGACGCTGCCTGGGGCGACGCAGACCCTAACTGATGCTAAAACCTAATTGATATCACCCGCCGGGCGATCAGGGGGTTAAACCTTTATTGGGTTATATACGGCGGGTGCCCTGACAATAAAAAGCAAACTAACTAACCAGCGTCACCTGTAACACTTATACGGTGATCACTGGTGAAAGGGTTAACTGGGGGCAATCAGGGGGTTAAACCCTTATTAGGTAATATATGGGGGTACCTGATGCTATAAAAACCTGGCGGCGAACCTAAAAAAATAACTGGCTATCTAGTGGCACCAGCGACACTAATACAGCAATCAGAAAAACGATCGCTTAGTGACACTGGTGATAGGGGGTGAAAGGGTTACCTGGGGGGGGCGATAAAGGGGTTAAACATTTATTAGATAATATATGGGGGTACCTGACGCTATAAAAACCTGGCGGCGAACCTAAAAAAATAACTGGCTACCTAGCGGCACCACTGACACTAATACAGCGATCAGAAAAACGATTGCTTAGTGGCAGTGGTGATAGGGGGTGAAAGGGTTACCTGGGGGACGATCAAGGGGTTAAACCTTTATTAGGGGGGGTTAGGGGGCTACCCTGGACTTAAAGGGACCCAACACTAACTGCCCTGACACTTTTACTATCACAAATGTCACTAATTGCAGTGATCAGTAAATAAATGATCACTGCAATCGGTGACACTGTGAATGGGGGCAGGGGGGTGATCTGGGGGGGTGATCTGGGGGTGACTGGGGGGTGAAATATGTGCCTATGTGTACCTACGTGTCAGTAGGCTGTTGCTGCACTAACCTGATGTCTTCTCTTCTCGGCGCTGTGTTTACATTACACAGGCAGGGGAAGCATCTCATTCGCCGGGAGCGATCACGAGGGGGTGGCCAGAAACCAATGGCCACCCCCTCATCACAGATTGCTCCCGCACCGATCGAACCCCCCACCCATACAAAGGCAGGTACGTGATTGTGCCTGTCCGTGGCATTTTGCCGACGTGTATGTTTTTAGGACAATAACATGCATATTAGCCGTTATAATTAGCACTTTAGATTTCGAACGTTCGCGTCCATTGTATTTAATAGCGTTCTAAAGTTTGCGCAAACTTTCTGTCCGTTCGCAGGTTCTGGTGCGAACCGAACCGGGGCGGTGTTCGGCTCATCCCTAGTCACTAACTGTATTCAGGTAAGCTTTAGGTGAACGCTATGCAAAGCACACAGTAGTACACTTAAGTGAAACACTGATTGTCTGCAGCTAGCACAATCACCGGCCTGCCTGTCACAGTATAGAGACTAACTGTATTCAGGTTACACTTTAGGTGAATGCTATGCAAAGCACACAGTACATTAAGTGAAACACTGACTGTCTGCAGCTGGCACAATCACCTGCCTGCCTGTCACAGTATAGAGAATAACAGGAACGGATCTATCTAAACTGAATACAGTGTATAAATATATATACAACACCTAGCATGCATATATATATCCTCTACACACTGTAACTGCAGCTTACTGACTCGCCTGCCTGCTGTATCTAACTTAATATAAATGACACTGTCTGTCTCTGTAATCTCTCATTAAACAACTCCAACACACTACACAAGGCCGCCAAGCTTTATATAGTGTGGGGCGTGTACTAAACCCCCTGAGCCATAATTGGCCAAAGCCACCCTGGCTTTGGCCAATTACGGCTCTCATTTTTTTCTGCGCTGCGATCGGCCAACCATGCGGGTCATAGTGCATGCTTGGCCAATCATCAGCCAGCAATGCACTGCGATGCCGCAGTGAATTATGGGCCGTGACGTGCCACTCGAATTTGGCGCAAACGGCCCATAATGTTCGCAATTCGGCGAACAGCCGATGTTCGAGTCTAACATGGGTTCGACTCGAACACGAAGCTCATCCCTATTCAGCAGTTTGTAAGGCACAGTTCAATACTTTGTAATTCAGAGAACTGTGCGTTACAAAGTACTGAACTCTGCCTTCTGCCTTTCTACACCTAGTGAGCATGGACCCTTACTATAAAGTGTAATAGTGCTATTACATTCAAATTAATGCTGTATAGCACACAAGGAAACACACATAGTTCATCAATTAAACATATTCTGTGCCTTAATCCATCAGTGATCCTCATTACCTTTTCTTTATTTCTCCTTAACCACTTCAGCCCTGGAAGGATTTACCCACTTCCTGACCAAGCCCTTTTTTGCGATACGGCACTGTGTCATTTTAACTGACAATTGCACGGTCGCCCGACATTGTACCCTAAAAAATTTACGTCCTTTTTTTCCCACAAGTAGAGCTTTCTTTTGATGGTATTTGATCACCTCTGCGGCCTATTGTTTTTTGCACTGTAAACAAAAAAAGAGCGAACATTTTGAAAAAAAAAGCAGTATCTTTTACTTTTTTCTATAATAAATATCCCCCAAAAAATATAAAAAAATAATAATTTATTTCTCAGTTTAGGCTGATATGTATTCTTCTACATATTTTTGGTAAGAAAAAATCGCAATAAGCGTATATTGATTGGTTTGCGTCTACAAAATAGGGGATAGATTTATGGCATTTTTATTATTATTATTTTTTATTAGTAATGGCGGCGATCTGCGATTTTTTCCGTGACTGCGACATTGCAGCGGACAGAACGGACACTTTTGACACTATTTTGGAACCATTGGCATTTATACAGCGATCAGTGCTATAAAAAATGCACTGATTACTGTGTAAATGTCACTGGCAGGGAAGGGGTTAAACACTAGGGGGCGATCAAGGGATTAAGTGTGTTCCCTGGGCGTGTTTTAACTGTAGGGGGGATGGACTATCTAGAACATGACAGCGAGCACTGCTGCCGATCACTGGGAGCAGTAGATTCCTGTCATGTTGCTAGGCAGAACAGGGAAATGCCTTGTTTACATCTCCCCATTCTGCCTCTCCATATCACAATCACGCACGCGCCTGCTAGCCGCCGATGACGCAGCGACGTATGGGTACGTTGTTTTGCGCACCCATGCAACTTTGCCAATGTATATCGGTGTGAGCCGGTCGGCAAGTGGTTAAACACCTTGTGTGCTTAATGACACCCAAAACGTGCACTCACATTTTCTGTTGGACCTCATATATCAATAAGGCCTATTTACATGTTTACCATGTTTACCATCTTGCGGTGGTGGTATAGTGCCGCTATTTTTAGCGGCGCTATACCGTCGGAATTGCGGAGGTATTCGCCCGCTAGCGATGCGGTTTTAACCCCCGCTAGCGGCCGAAAAAGGGTTAATACCACTGGCAATGCGCCTCTGCAGAGGCGCATTGCCGGCGGTATTACCGCGGTTTCCCATTGCTTTCAATGGGAAGGAGCGGTGGAGGAGCGGTAAACACACCGCTCCTCTCACCCCTCCAAAGATGTGGCTAGCAGGACTTTTTTTACCGTCCTGCTAGCGCACCGCTCCAGTGTGAAAGCCCTCGGGCTTTCACACTGGAGAAACAGCAGCCGCTGTTTAGGGACGGTTTGCAGGCGCTATTTTTAGCACAATAGCGCCTGCAAACCGCCCCAGTGTGAAAGGGGCCTTAGGCTACTTTCACACTGAGGCATTGAAAAAACGCAAATAAAATATGAATTTTTTTACCGCGATTTTAAAAATAGCGCTAACGCCTATGCGTTTTTACCACGTTTTTACCGCATTCGCGGTAAAATAGCGCTAACGCCTATGTGTTTTACCGCCTTTTTACCACGTGCGCGGTAAAAATATCGCTAACGCCTATGCGTTTTACCGCATTTTTACCGCGTTTTTACCGCGTTACTCATTCATTTCAATGGAGATAGGCGTTTTTACAGCCTTGTTTTTAGCGCCCTAAAGATGCTCCAAAGAAGCTGTTTGCAGGATTTTTTCCAACGCACAGCCAGCAAAACGCCTCAGTGTGAAAGCCCTCAGGGCTTTCACATTGAGAATGATGGAGCAGGATTATTTCAGGCAAAAACGCGGTATAAACACCTCAGTGTGAAAGGGGCCTAACACTCTAACCCTAACCCCCTAACCCTAACTCCTAACCTCTAACCCTAACCCTCTAACCCTAACCCTAACCACCTCCCCCTCTAACTCTAACCCTATAAACCTAACCCTCTAACCCTAACACGCTAACCCTAAACCCTAACCCTAAACCCTAACCCTAACCCCTAACCCTAACTGCTAACCCTAAGCCCAAAACCTAACCCCTAACCCCCAAACCCTAACCCCTAATCCCTAACCCTCTAACCCTAGCCCTAACCCTCTAACCCAAAGAATTTCCTATCTTCGAATTTAGATTTTTTTCACATTTTTGAATTTCGAATTTTAGAATTAATGCTTTTTAAATTTTAGAATTTTAGAATTTCGAATTTTTAGAATTTCCTAACTTCAAATTTTAGAATTTTAGAATTTCGAATTTTTGAATATTGCAGTTTAGAATTTTCGAATTTCAAGTTTTACCCTTTTTAGAATTTTCTGATTTTCGAATTTCTCATCTTTCGAATATTTGAATTTCCAAATTTCCGAAATTTCGATATTCCGAAATTTCCGAAATTTTGACATTCCGAATTATCGATATTCCGAAATTTACAATTTCCCAAAATTTGATATTCAAATATTCAAATGTTCGAATTTCCGAATTTGGAATCTCGAATTTTCTGATTTCCGAACTTTCGAATTTTCGAATCTCGAATTTTCTGATTTTTGAACTTTCGAATTTCCGAAATTCCGAATTTCCGAAAATTCGGAAATTACGAATTTCCAAAAATTCGGAAATTACAAATTTAAACAATTCGGAAATTTGAACATTCGGAAACTCTAAATTTCGGAAATCCTAAAATTCAGAAATTGAAAAATTCGGAAATTTTGAAACTAACTAATTTGTCAAAATGAGTTAAAAAATAATTTGCAACTAAACGAATTACACAGTTACGGAGGCCATGAAATGTCAAGATAGCACAAAACCCCCCAAATGACCCCATTTTGGAAAGAAGACACTTCAAGCTATTTGCTGAGAGGCATGTTGAGTCCATGGAATATTTTATATTTTGCCACAAGTTTCTGGAAAATTTATAATTTTTAATTTTTTTATTTGCTTTTACAGAAAGTTGTCACTAAATTATATATTGCTCAAACATGTCATAGGCATATGGGAAATTACACCCCAAAATACATTTTGTTGCTTCTCCTGAGTACGAGCATACCACATGTGTCAGACTTTTTGGGAACCTAGCCGCGTACGGGACCCCTGAAAACCAAGCACCGCCTTCAGGCTTTCTAAGGGTGTAAATTTTTGATTTCACTCCTCACTGCCTATCACAGTTTCGGAGGCCAGATGGCAAACCCCCCCAAATGACCCCATATTGGAAATTAGACACCCCAAGCTATTTGTTGAGAGTTATGTTGAGTATTATGCAGATCTCGCTTTTTGTCACAAAGTTTTGAAAATTTAAAAAAGAAAAAAAAAATTATTTTCTTTCTTCATTTTCATGATTAAGCACTGATTTGCAGTGTGAAACATGTCAGCTCCTCTTGCTGTTTTTTGCTGTCATATGTGTTGATGTGACCTTGTTTTTTTAAATAAAGAACCAACAATTTTTTTGGAGTGCGGCTGTCCAAGCTTTTCTTTAGTTTCTGCATTGTTATATGCAATCGCCTGCACCCACGGCTTCGGATCCAGTGAGCAGATCAACAGCCACGTCTGAGCGGTAACTTCTTTCTTCAAATATCTTGGGGTGTCTACTTTCCAAAATGGGGTAATTTGGGGGGGGGGTTGTGCTATTTGGATATTTCAGGGCCTCCGGAACTGTGATAGGAAGTGAGGAGTAAAATCACCATTTTACGCCCTTAGAAAGCCTGAAGGCGGTGATTGGTTTTCGGGGTCCTGTACATGGCTAGGCTCCAAAAACGTCTCACACATGTGGTATCCCCGTACTCAGGAGAAGCAGCATACTCAGGAGGAGCAGCATAATGTATTTTGGAGTGTTATTCCACATATGCCCATGGCATGTTTGAGCAATATATCATTTAGTGACAACTTTGTGCAAAAAAAAAGTTTGTAATTTTCCCGCAACTTGTGGCAAAATATAAAATATTCCATGGACTCAACATGCCTCTCAGCAAATAGCTTGGGGTGTCTACTTTCCAAAATGGGGTCATTTGGGGAAGTTTTGTGCTATCTTGGCATTTTATGGCCTTCGAAACTATGATAGGTAGTGAGGAGTGAAATCAAAAATTTACGCCCTTAGAAATCCTGAAGGCAGTGATTGGTTTTTGGGGTCCCGTACGCAGCTAGGCTCCCAAAAAGTCCCACACATGTGGTATCCCCATGCTCATGAGAAGCAGCAGAATTTTTTTTTTTCATTTTTCAATTACAAAAATAAAATATTCAATGGGCTCAACATGCCTCTCAGCAATTTCCTTGGGGTGTCTACTTTCCAAAATGGGGTAATTTGGGGGGGGGGGTTTGTACTGCCCAGCCATTTTAGTACCTCAAGAAATGAGAATGGCAGTCATAAACTAAAAGCTGCGTAAATTACAGAAAATGTACCCTAGTTTGTAGACGCTATAACTTTTGCGCAAACCAATAAATATACGCAGTGACAGCAGGCAGGCAAAATCACCAGGTTGCAATCAGGATGGAAGATATATATATGTCCTAGATTCAGGCTTTATGCCAATTTTTTACCACTAGGGGGAGTGCTGGGAGTCTTGCAGGGGAAGAGTTAATGAGCCCAGCTGAAGTAAGTGGGCTCATTAAGGCCTCTACAAGAACTTCCAGCATGCTAAGGGAGATGCTCCAACCTGGAACCATATCTGTTTGGATCGTCTGGGGAGTGTGATCTCTGTGCGGTGAGCCAAAGCCTGTGTGGTTATTGCTAAGAACTTCTAAAAGCAGGGAGCTAGGGACTATAGTTCAAATAAAACCACACCCTTTTGTTTTCCCTACCACTGTCTGCTATGCCTAATTTTGTGTGGTGAACCCTTCCAGGGGGTCTCACACACCCGCTGCCGAGCTAACCCCCTCACAACGCTTATTGACATTTTTGTTACCAAAGACATGTGGCTGAATACATTTTGGCCTAAATGTATGACTAAAATTGAGTTTATTGGATTTTTCTCATAACAAAAAGTAGAAAATATAATTTTTTTTTAAAACTTTCGGTCTTTTTCCATTTCTATCGCAAAAAAAAAAATCGCAGAGGCAATCAAATACCATTAAAAGAAAGCTCTATTTGTGGGATACAAGGGGTACAACACTGCATGGCCGCACAATTACCAGTTAAAGCAGCGCAGTGCCAAATTGAAAAAGTGCTCTGGTCATTCAGCAGCCTAATCCTCCAGGGCTGAAGTGGTTAACAGGTTTACATATTTGAAGATTTCCCCTCACCTCCTGTTCCTGTGATTTCCCATCACTTTCTGTGCCTAAGACAATGATCACAAGGACCAACAGCGAGGGTGAATCTTTCCAGTGAATACACAGACAACAATAAAACCTGACAGAGGTTATAATTCTTTCCTAATGTGTCTAAAATTAAATAAAAAGGGCTTTGGCTGTGTCCAATTTTGAACCAATGGTATAATAAGTACTAGTACATTGTTCATGCCTCCCCCCCCTATGTATGTCCCCTCATGTCCCAATACACACACACTCACACACTCTTTTGCAGCACACGCCTGCACACATTCCAACACTTTATTGGCCAAATTACCATTCTGTGTTCATTTTAAGGCAGGTTAATTTTAAGTGAGAAAAAGAAAACTGCGCTAATGAACTTCTAAATAAAGCTGCAACAATAAGTGTTATACAACACCAAACAGTAATAAAGGAAAAAAGGTTGCGCTAAAGTAAACGTGACACCTAAAGTGACAAATTAATATAATGAACAAATAAGATCCAATATTAAATTGAGTGCACATATGATCAAATGAGCACAACGGCTCGCACAGTGAGTGAACACCAAAATAAGTGACCTATAAACAGTGATATGAATCTGAAAAAACCTGTGAAAAAACCTGTGAAAAAAAATCACTAATAATGAAAAAATTAAATTAGAAATAAATCAACTCCATAAACACTCAAAATGTCCATAGGCAAAGGAATTGGTTGAAAACAAAGTTCATGCAAATGGGTATGTCAAGTATTGATGATCCTCCACCGTGACAGCTGAATTCCAAACCAAGGTAAGACCCAAGAGCGAGTGTTGGATAGGACAGCCTCCACCAATGAAATTACTGCCTCTTACCGCAAAGGATGGATCCCTTATCACAGGGGATCAAAGAACGCCTGTGGCTATTCCCCAGCCAAGGGTATGGGGCTTGCAACGTCTAATGCGATGGCGTCTCAACCGGGAGGTCAACAGCTCACATTGGCAGAAACCATGAGAAGCGGGGAAGGGTGTCAGGGGTGGCGGCACACTTGGTCCCTGCTCGCCCGCCGTCTTCTAGGAGCTGACCCGAGCTGTCTGTGGCGATGGGTGTCCTGCATCGCCACAGACAGCTCGGGTCAGCTCCTAGAAGACGGCTGGCGAGCAGGGACCGAGTATGCCGCCACCCCTGACACCCTTCCCCGCTTCTCATGGTTTCTGCCAATGTGAGCTGTTGACCTCCCGGTTGAGACGCCATCGCATTAGACGTTGCAAGCCCCATACCCTTGGCTGGGGAATAGCCACAGGCGTTCTTTGATCCCCTGTGATAAGGGATCCATCCTTTGCGGTAAGAGGCAGTAATTTCATTGGTGGAGGCTGTCCTATCCAACACTCGCTCTTGGGTTTTACCTTGGTTTTGAATTCAGCTGTTACGGTGGAGGATCATCAATACTTGACATACCCATTTGCATGAACTTTTTTTTCAACCAATTCCTTTGCCTATGGACATTTTGAGTGTTTATGGAGTTGATTTATTTCTAATGAAATTTTTTCATTATTAGTGATTTTTTTTCACAGGTTTTTTTCACAGGTTTTTCTTGTTCATACATCACGGGACACAGAGCAGCATAGTCATTACTATGTGGGTTATATAGAATTACCTTCAGGTGCTGGCACTGGCAACTTCCAAAACAGGAAGTACCCTCCCCTATATAAGCCCCTCCCATCCGGGAGTACCTCAGTTTTTTGCCAGTGTCTAAGGTGTTGGCCAAGGTTAACATGTATTCATCTGGGCTTGTGTACAGGTTCTCTGGGCCTTAGCAAGCTATTCCGGATCCGACCAAAAAAGCTTCATAGCTAAACGGTCGGTACCCGGGCCTTGCAGAGAAGAGCAGGGTTTTGCCTGTGATGCCTCTCTTAGGAGGGCTGGACCCTGGGATCCAGAGCTCTGGTCATACCCAAAACCAAGAGGCTATCTGTGCAGGGTGCTATACAGGTCCAGGGGAGTGGAATCCTTGGGAACCCGGTCCCTGAAGGTCTAGTACAATGCCTGCCGTGAGAGGTGAAGTTTGGGCTTCTGTGGACCAAACAAAGTCCTGCGGCGGGGAAAAGGTAAGTGGGGGCCCCTCAGGAACTTGGTTCTATTGAGGGGACCCCCAAGCCTAATATGTCTTTCTGCCTGTTACCTAAGGGGTATTCCCGCTAATAGCTGTATATGCCTAAGAAATCCTAGAAATGTTTTTTCATAAGGGAAGTTTTAAAAAAACTGTAAACCTGGAAATGTTTTTTCATAAAGGAGGTTTTAAAAAAAAAAAAAAAGACAAAGGTGCGGTACCTGTGTTTGTCCACTAGAGGCCGCTGTGGAATGTCTTTTTTCTTGGGACTATTCCTTCCATGGTGAAAGTCCAGGCAGATGAGTGAGCTCTCTATCAAAGAAGCTGCATTCCTCTGTCATGCTGCCAAGTAGTTTCCTTCCATCCCCGAGTCCTGGTGAAACAGGGACCCTGGCTCCTCTCCCTACATGGCGCCAAGAGCGCACACGTGCACGCGCGCGCGCACACATGCTTTCCTTTTATAAGGTTTAGCTTCAAAAAAGGGGGCGGAGCCTGGCAGATGACGCGCTCTGTGCGCCCAGCGCTTCTGCGCATGTGCGGGCGTCCCAGCAAGATAAAAGGACTCAGTCCACGCTGCTTGCTATGGACACAGAGCATGAAAAGGAGCTGGTAGCATGGTATAGGGGCTTACAGCGGGCGGTTGATACAGGCATCCCCAGAAAGACGCATTAGTAGACACCCACTGATGTACATAGCAGCAAATTGCATTAGACTATTTCAGTAAGGGGTGTATTGCGGCTGGAATACCTCAGCTTTGAACTAAGGAATATGCCGCCTAAAAAACTCCGAGATATACCTCTCAGGAAGTGTAGGGGGTCTCCATCGGGCTCTGAGGATCTGGAGCAGTCATCTGCACCCTCCTCCCCTGAGAAATCAGAGGTTAATACCCATAAGGAACCCCCGGGAGTGCCAGGTACTGCGGCTGTCCTCAGTCCACCTGCTCCTGCATATATAACAGAGGAGGTTTTTTCCTCAACTCTGGAGGGATTGGAGCAGAGATTGGCTGCATTGATCGCTTCTTCTCTACAGGAAAGAAAGCGCGCCAGATCTCCATCACCTCCATTAGAGTGCCTGTTGGCAGAGCAACAGTCCCAGGAAGGGACCGACCTACCTGAAGGGGATCAGGAGGAGGTTAGCTCTGTTTTTGAGGAATCGACAGTAGATGAACCATTTTCAGCATCACAGACTGAAAGATTGTGGGTCCAGACCCTAACTGACATGGTTCGATCTGCATTTAAAATGCCTCTTGTTGAACCATCAACTACTGCTGTCTCCTCATTGGGGTCGCTAAAAGCTCCCCAGGTTAATTGCTCCTTTCCAATACATCCATTATTGGAAGGACTTATATACCAGGACTGGGAACATCCTGATAAACTATTTGTTCCGCCTAAAAGGTTTCCGGTGATCTATCCCATGGAGGAAAAGTTCACCCAGAGATGGAATGTTCCTACGGTGGATGCAGCCATCTCTTCTGTGAACAAATCACTGACATGTCCAGTAGATAATGTTCAAATGTTCAAAGATCCAGTGGATAAAAAATTGGAATCTTTATTAAAATCTGCTTTTTCCACAGCAGGGGCTGTTACACAGCCAGCAGTGGCAGCTATTGGGGTCTGCCAAGCTTTAAAGGATCAAATGAAAATGGTCCTGAGGGATTTGCCAGACCAGCAGGCCCAGGCTCTGGCTGATCTGCCTAGAGCATTATGCTTTGCGGTTGACGCCATCAAGGATTCCATCCATCAGGCCTCCCGCCTCACGCTGTCTTTGGTACATATGCGTAGGCTTCTGTGGCTCAAAAACTGGTCTGCTGAAGCTCCCTGTAAGAAGCTCTTAGTTAGCTTCCCATTTCATGGGGAACGCCTTTTTGGCGAAGACCTGGATAAGTATATCCAGAAGATTTCCAGTGGTAAAAGTACTCTCTTACCGAGTAAAAAGAGGTCTAGGGGTCCATCTTTTAAGAGGACTACCTCTCCTATCCCTGCGACGTCTGCTACTAAGCAGTTCCGACGGCCTCCTCAGTCAAACTCAGGAGGTAAAAATCAGGGACAGCCACAGGGTAATAAAAAACCCTGGATCCGAAGAGGTACTAAACCAGCCTCCAAGTCAAGCCTATGAAGGGCTGCCCCCACTCAAACGGGTGGGGGGAAGACTTCAGTTGTTCGCAGAGACCTGGCGGGAGACGATCAAAGACAGATGGGTGCTCTCCGCAGTAACTCTGGGATACAAGTTGGAGTTAAAAGAGTCTCCTCCGTCCCATTTTATGTGGTCAGGCATGCCAAGAGACCCTCTGAAAAGAGGGTCTCTCCTATTGGCGTTAGAACAACTATTGCTCCAAGGAGTAATTATGGAGGTTCCTATGGAAGAGTGGGGGTTGGGTTTCTACTCCAACCTTTTCACAGTCCCGAAGCCAAACGGGGACATAAGACCCATATTGGACCTAAAGAGTCTAAACAAATTTCTAAACGTCCGGTCTTTCCGGATGGAGTCGATCCGATCGGTCACCGCTGCCCTACAAGGGGAGGAATGGTTAGCCTCGATCGACATCAAAGATGCTTACTTGCATGTTCCCATCTTTCCAGGTCATCAAAAATTCCTACGCTTTGCAGTAGAAGGGCGCCATTTTCAGTTCAGAGCCTTACCATTCGGTCTGGCCACAGCACCACGAGTGTTCACAAAAATTCTGGCCCCACTGTTGGCCGATCTAAGAACACGGGGTGTAACGATAATGGCATACCTAGACGACCTGTTGTTGATGGACCACTCAGTTGCCAAGCTAGAAGTGGTAATTGTCGATACAATCAAGTATCTAGAGTCTCACGGTTGGGTCATCAACCTGGACAAGTCAGCCCTACAGCCAGTGAAAAACCTGGTATATCTAGGGCTACGGCTGGATTCAGACCAGAGGAAGATTTTCTTACCTCTAGACAAGGTATCCTCTTTGAGGGCCTTGGTCCGTCTGCTTTGTGCAAAAAGACAGCCGTCCATACGCCTGTGCATGAGGCTGCTAGGAAAGATGGTAGCATCATTCGAAGCTGTGCCATACGCCCAATTCCACTCAAGGAATTTACAAAGGGCCATATTGTCAGCCTGGAACGGAAAAGTTCAGGCTCTAGACTTCCCGATGGCTTTGTCCCCTTCCGTTCGGAAGAGTCTCTGCTGGTGGTTGATCCCCCAGAATCTCCAGAAGGGAAAACCCTTCAGCCCGATATCTTGGAAGGTGGTCACTACAGATGCCAGCCTTATAGGCTGGGGGGCAGTACTGGAGCAATGGTCTCTCCAGGGCAGATGGTCAAATGTAGTAAAAACCCTGCCCATCAATCTCTTAGAGATACGAGCAGCCCGGTACGCCCTAGTAGCCTGGACATCCAGACTCCAAGGGTCCCCTGTCAGAATTCAATCAGACAATGCCACAGCAGTGGCATATATCAATCATCAGGGAGGCACCAGGAGTCGTGCAGCCCAGAGGGAAGTAAGTCACATCCTGGAATGGGCAGAAAAGCATGTCCCATGTATATCAGCTGTCTTCATTCCAGGGGTGGAGAATTGGAAGGCGGAGTTTCTGAGTCGCCAACAGTTATGCCCAGGGGAATGGTCCCTTCATCCCGAGGTCTTCCGAGCAATATGTCAGCGGTGGGGAACACCGGATGTAGATCTGCTAGCATCCAGATTCAACGCAAAGGTGGACAGATTTGTCTCCCGGACAAGGGATCCCCTCGCTTGCGGCTCGGATGCTCTGGTATTCCCTTGGGATCAGTTCAGACTGATATATGCATTCCCTCCGCTACAATTGTTGCCTCGACTCCTTCGCAGAGTCAGGTTGGAGAAGAAGCCGGTGATCCTGGTGGCTCCAGCGTGGCCCCGAAGGGCCTGGTACGCGGAGATCATCAAAATGTCTGTGGGGAGTCCTTGGACCCTTCCACGTCGTCCGGACCTGCTTTCGCAAGGACCGATATACCACCCTTCCTTACTAACTCTAAGTTTAACGGCCTGGCTATTGAATCCCACATCCTAAAGAAGAGAGGTCTCTCTAACTCTGTGGTATCAACTATAATCAATGCCAGGAAGCCTGTATCCAGGCAGATCTACTATAGAGTTTGGAAGGCATACATCACTTGGTGCGAGGCCAGAAAATGGCATCCACGTAAGTACGTTATAGGCAGAATTCTGGACTTCCTGCAGTGGGCTGTAGACAGGAAGTTTGCCTTAAGTACAATCAAGGGCCAGGTTTCGGCCTTGTCAATACTATTTCAAAGGCCCCTGGCTATGCATTCACTTGTCAAATCCTTTATGCAAGGTGTGACTCGTATTATTCCACCGATTAAGGCTCCCATATGCCCATGGGATCTAAATTTGGTTCTGTTGGTTCTGCAGAAGCAGCCATTTGAACCTTTGCGGCACATTTCCTTGGTTCTACTCACCAGGAAATTTATATTTTTAGTAGCCATATGCTCGGCTAGAAGAGTGTCGGAATTAGCCGCCATGTCCTGTAAAGAGCCATATCTGGTTATCCATAAGGACAGAGTAGTATTACGTCCTCACCCAGCCTTTCTTCCTAAGGTGGTATCGAGGTTTCACTTGAACCAGGATGTGGTTCTTCCTTCTTTTTTCCCCAAACCAAGCTCGGTAGAGGAAAAGTTATTGCATTCTTTGGATGTAGTAAGAGCAGTTAAAGCTTATCTAAAAGCCACTGCTCAGATTCGTAGAACGGATTCTTTGTTTGTTCTGCCGGAAGGCCCCAGAAAGGGTCAGGCAGCATCAAAATCTACTTTAGCCAAGTGGATTCGACAGGTCATAATACAAGCCTATGGCTTGAGAAGTAGACCGCCTCCGTTCAAAGTTAGGGCGCACTCCACGAGAGCAGTTGGAACTTCATGGGCAGTGCATCACCAGGCCTCCCTGGCGCAAATTTGTAAGGCCGCAACATGGTCTTCAGTACACACGTTTACTAGGTTCTACCAGGTGGACGTTAGAAGTCAGGAGGATGTCGCCTTTGGGCGCAGTGTGTTGCAGGCCGCAAAAGATCCTCATGCCTGATGGCGCCCAGCTTATGTATGGTGTATCCCCCCCCTCATGTGGCATTGCTTTGGGACGTCCCACATAGTAATGACTATGCTGCTCTGTGTCCCGTGATGTATGAACAAGAAAGTAGGATTTTTAAAACAGCTTACCTGTAAAATCCTTTTCTTGGAGTACATCACGGGACACAGAGCTCCCACCCCTCTTTTGGGGACACGTATTGCTTTGCTACAAAACTGAGGTACTCCCGGATGGGAGGGGCTTATATAGGGGAGGGTACTTCCTGTTTTGGAAGTTGCCAGTGCCAGCACCTGAAGGTAATTCTATATAACCCACATAGTAATGACTATGCTGCTCTGTGTCCCGTGATGTACTCCAAGAAAAGGATTTTACAGGTAAGCTGTTTTAAAAATCCTACTTTTCAGATTCATATCACTGTTTATAGGTCACTTATTTTGGTGTTCACTCACTGTGCGAGCCGTTGTGCTCATTTGATCATATGTACACTCAATTTAATATTGGATCTTATTTGTTCATTATATTAATTTGTCACTTTAGGTGTCACGTTTACTTTAGCGCAACCTTTTTTCCTTTATTACAGGTTAATTTTAAGACATAATAAATAACATTATAACACACCTGAAAAGAAAATCTTGACTTGTACAGCAATAGGAAGTCATTACAATCTGTAGTGTGTGTTATGTTGGACATACAGAATGCCATTGTTTAATATTACACTTACAGTCACTTTCCATCAGATTAAGAAGCCAATCAACACACATCTATAACCCTTGGGCCTTTTCTGTGTCTTAAATAATGTGTCACATTTAAAGAAGTTATATTCAGCTTGTTAGAAACTCTGCCTTACAGCTATTTCTACTTATCACAAATATTTCATTGGTGAATTAATGTGTTTCAGCAGACACTATGTTGACAAGCAAGTCAAAGCGATGTCATAATCTTTACTTATGTAAATTCATGATTGAAAAATGCCCTGGGATAGCATATTCTGCAAATAATAATGCACCCTTTTCATGGTTCATCAACAATTGTTCTGGCAGATAACAATTTCTAATATTATTTATCTAGTAATAGTGCTAGGTAATAAGTTTAAATATGCAATTTGCTAGTATTGCTGTCATAGGGTTTAAGACATTCTTCCTACCTTTCCCCAATCCTAATACATTAGCTGAAAGATGCCTGCTGTAATCAAATCTTTTATTTCATTTAACTCTTTTTTTTTTTTTTTTTAATAAAACATGTTACTCTGCATGTACCTGAGTTGCCCTTCAAACACTTGCATGTTGATTTTCCAGTGGAGTGTCTAGGAAAGAGTGGTGAAATCTTTGTAGCTTGGTTGGGCACAGACTCGAAGACATGCTGGACTGCCTGGTATATGTACAAGAAATGGCTATGTGGAAGCTTAAAGTGTGATAATAGATGATGAGAAGTGCTGAACCTGTGGAGGGGTCAAAGAGTTGAAAAAAGTGTGAGAGATTTTGAGTAGCCCATACAGTGTATCCCACGTGCTGTTTAATGCTCTGGAAAGAAACATTCTCGTGAATAGGGAGATGTGGGGATACCCATGGAGATAATGTAATTGCAGTGTAGCAGGGCAGGTAAAATGTATGGTTGTGCCATTTGGGATTCAAGTTCAAAGTTTGTGTACTTAAAGCAATGAGAGAACAAGCCCAAGCATACTCTTAGCAGGCAGGATAAATTATAAACTGTTATGTTGGGTAAATTAGCTCCCCCCTCACTTCTAGGGAGGAACAGTTTCTGCAGAGAGAGATGTCTGGGCGCCTACTGTGCCATAGGAATTTTGATAAAGATTTTTGTAGACTCTGTACATCACTATGCCGGAGCAGTAATGAAATGGTTTGTAGGGGGTGCAAGAGTCTGGCAAAGCAGACCATTTCAAACAAACGGCACCTCCCGAGAAGCGAGATGGGGAGATCCATCCTTATCTCCAGTTCACCCTTGATCCTTGAGATTACTGGGGAAAAATTAAGCTGGTATAGGGAGGATGGCATTTTGCCAATCCTTATACCAAGGTACAGTAAGTGATGTGATGGTTGGTTGGCGACTGAGAAAATTTAGTTTTTAAACCGGGGGGGGGGGGGGGGCTCCTGGAATGGAAAATAGGAAGAATTTCACTCTTGGAAAAGTTAATACGTAAACCAGAATACTCTCTAAACCTTGTGAAAATGTCCTGGATATTTGTCATATCCGAGGTGGGATCAGATGTGAAAGAGAGGATATAATCTGAAAATAGTGCTATGTGAAGGTCATGTTGGCCTATGCCTTTTCCGTGAAGTAAGGGGTGGGAAAGGATGTAACGAGAGAGAAGTTCTAGGGCCAGGTTGAATAGGAGTGGTGAGAGGTGTCATTCCTGTCTAGTGCTCTTCTAAAGCTTGACCGGGTTTAAAATAAAACCTGCAGCTACTATATTTGCAGTGGGAGAAGCATACATTGTGGAGATTAGGTGTTTGAAGGGGCCTGAGAAGCCAAAGAGTTTTAAAACCAGAGACAATCAGGAGAAGCTGACGTTGTCAAAGGCTTTTTCACTGTCGAGGGAGATATTGGGATGTGTTTTTGCATATTTGAGAACCGTGAGAACTTTCCGAATGTTGGAGGCCGTGGAATGGCCTTGGGTGAGGCCTAAATAATAGGGATGTGTGAGGGTGGGCATTATTTTAGCAAGTCTGTTGGCCATAATTTTGGATAGAATTTTTGAGTCTAAGTTTAGTAGGGAGATTGGCCTATAGGAACCAGGCTCTGTCGGGTCTTTACATTTTTTGGCAATCAATTTTATGTGTGGTTGGTATCCAGAAGGTAGGTATTCTCCCCTGTTAAGACCCTTTGATATACCAAAGCTAGAGTGGGAACCAATGTATGTGCCATCATTTTGTAGAATTCCGGTGTGTACCCGTCCAGGCCTGGGGCCTTCCTGTTCCCTCGTGTAGAGATTGTCTTGTGTATCTCTTGTTAGGTTTTAGGAGAGTTAAGATCGGTCAGTAGTGCAGGGTCGATTTGTGGTAGGGGGATTTGGTCTAGAAAGGCATGGGCTGTGGTCAGATCGGTGGGGTCCGGGCTATAAAGTTTGGTGTAGAACTGTGCTAAGATTTGCTAGAGTGGGAACCAATGTATGTGCCATCATTTTGTAGAATTCCAGTGTGTACCCGTCCAGGCCTGGGGCCTTCCTGTTCCCTCGTGTAGAGATTGTCTTGTGTATCTCTTGTTAGGTTTTAGGAGAGTTAAGATCGGTCAGTAGTGCAGGGTCGATTTGTGGTAGGGGGATTTGGTCTAGAAAGGCATGGGCTGTGGTCAGATCGGTGGGGTCCGGGCTATAAAGTTTGGTGTAGAACTGTGCTAAGATTTGGCTGATATTGTGAGGTAAAGAGGTGGCATTTTCATGGGTATCTTTCAGCTCTGGTATATGGATAGGGGTGTGAGTGCCCTTGCAAAGTCTTGCCAACAATTTCCCAGATGTGTTACCATATTTGTGGTATTGTAAATCGGAAAGTGACTGGTGGATTCATTCTTGGACCTCATCCCACAGATCAAAGTTGGCCTTGGCTTCCTGACATAATTTGCGGTGTTCCGGAGAAATGTTCTGAGAAAGCTGGGGATGGAAGTGTCTCAATCGGTCACTGGCTTCATTGTATCGTTTTAAGGGACATTCCTTTTGTACGAGGTTGCAAAGGCTAAAATCCTGCCTCACAGAACTGCCTTACCAGTGTCCCAATACAGATTGGGAGCAACATTATGTGCTACGTTTGTCAGTTAGTATTCTGATCAGGTCTCTTGTAGTACTTTATGGTGATCAGTATTGCGGGCCAATTATTGTGGGAAACACCATCATTTTGTTGGGGAAGCTGGGCCAAGGTCTCTAATGTGTGCCCCTTAGTGCAGACCCCCCATCAGTATAGAACCCCCCTTAGTGCAGACCCCCCATCAGTATAGAATCCCCCTTAGTGCAGACCCTCCATCAGTATAGAATCCCCCCTTAGTGCAGACCCCCCATCAGTATAGACACCCCCCTTAGTGCAGACCCCCCATCAGTATAGAATTCCCCTTAGTGCAGACCCCCGCAGTTTAGACACCCCTCCTGAGTGCAGACCCCCCATCAGTATAGGCACCCCTCTCCCCTCCCATAGTGCCCCCCTGCACATGTCCATCCACTAATCTACTTATAAAAGAGTGTACAGACCTCAGAACAGTGCGGCCGCGGATGTATACACACAGTGGTGTGTGTCCCTCGGGCTCCTCCTCCTCATTGGATGTAAACAGAGAGGAGGAGGTGGCTTCAGTCCGCTCCACTGGGGACACAGAGTGAGGTGCAGATCAACAGGGCAACGAGTGGTGTTAGCGGTGATACTATCCATGGGTGTCACTCCTCTGGCGGGTGTCACCCGGGTGCAGTCTGAACCCCCCCCCAGAAACGCCGCTGGGTCTTCCGAGTAGAGGTTGATGTAGTACTTAGTGAGGATGGTACTAATCTTAGAGGGCACATTAGTAATATATCTCCATTAGAGGAGCTCCAATATGGGTCGGCTGGTGAGCTTGCCTGCTTCTTCGCTAAGAGATTGCCTGCTTTATTGCTGTATCTATGAAAATGGAGAGCAGAGTAAGATTGCCTAGTAATCTCTTGCTGTGCAGACCAGTGGTCAAAGGCACGTCTAGCTGCTTGCTATGCAAGCGTGTTGGCTACAGTACGGTTTAACGTTAAGGCACGGTGCGCCAGACGTAGGGAGTCACTGGCCTTCAAATATTGGAGACGAGTTTGTTTCTTGAATTGAGGTGTATAGCAGTGGTCATCAAGCCTGTCCTCAGGGCCCACTAACAGGCCAGGTTTTATGTATTACCTTGGGGAGAGGCAGACTAGAATACTGCAATCACTGAGCAGAAAATTCTATAACCTGTGATGTATTTCAGTTATCTTGCAAACTTGGCTTGTTAGTGGGCCCTGAGGACAGGGTTGATGACCACTGGTGTATAGGATATAATGCGTTCTCTTAGAAAAGCTTTCCCCGTTTCCCAAAACAAATTAGGGGTGGAGAGATGAGTCCTGTTGGTTTCTACAAATTCAGCCCAGGCAGTGCGAAGGGTGTTTAAAAAATCATTGTTGTCAGACAAAAAACATGGGAAATGCCAGGTGCCTGCATTGTGGGGGAATTAAAAACCCAGAGAGCTGTACGCTATTAGGGGAGTGGTCAGAGATAACCATGTCTTTGATGATCAAAGAGGACACAGATGGGAGTATACCCGGTGAGCAGAAAAGGTCATCTATACGGAGAAATTAATCAGTGGGGTGGGAGATGCGCTAAATGTCTGCAAGGTGACGTGAGGAAGCCGATTCAGCTAAGATGGTTGAAGTGACACCTGTGTAAACTCGGCTTGCAGGGCCGAGGTACGGTCTTCAGCCGTATGCATGACAATATTGAAATCCCCCCCAATAAGAAAAAAGTGTTCAGGAATTTGTAAGACCCAGGAGGTAAGATCTTGAAAGAAGGGCTGTCCAGGGGAGTTAGTGGCATAGACATTAGATATAGCGATCTCACGTGAGGCAACAGTCAGGTGGAGCGTAATTCTGCGACCTGCTGAATCTGTCTCAGTAGAGCGAATGGTATAGTGGAGATTTTTGTGGAGTAAAATTGCTACCCCAGCTTTATATACCACAACTGGCGTGCCATTAAGCTCACCATCCCATGATTTGCACAGACGATAAAGGTCATCTGCGGTCAGAAGGGTCTCCTATAAAAGAGCGACATCTGCTCGCAGGTGTGACGAATGCACGTGTCAGATCCCCGCCCTCCGCGCTAATCTTTCGTTGAAGAACCGGCCAACCTCACACTGCGCTGTCACTTGTGTAACAATGCCCCTCTCAGCTGCGTCCAGCCCAAAGATTTTCCAGCTTGCGGGACGACAATCTGAGTGCCAGCAGCCTGAGAGCGATTGTTACCGGGCTAATGTCACAATTAACCCTTTCTCTGCCACCACCCCGGTTTTAACAACGCCGAGCCAGGGGATACTCGTGATTTCAACAATACCAATTATGATTTTAGAATAAGCGTCTGCAGCCTACACTGTCACCACAGACAGGTCTGCGCAGAGCCCTACAGTAGCGCTCTTCAAGAGGCAGGTTCGTTATAGCTTGCATTAAGAGTTTCAGAGGCAAGAGTAACACTTTTCAACATAAGGGTTTATTTTGAAAAGGGTCAAGTTGATGCAATAAAATGTTACAGAAAAATATGTTTCAAGAGATAATACTATACAGCCACAAGATTAAGGTAGAAATTAGAAGTAGAAGAATACTTGCAATTAAATGTCCAAAGGTTGATCAGCGTTCGATCGATGAATCCGGTTCTCAACTTGCAGAAGGTTCCTGCTTAAATGTTAAAAGGGAACTCCACAGATCTTGCTTGTTTGATGGTGAAAGGAGAACTGCTTGTGTGATCTGAGAGCTCCTTTTTCTCTCAAACTCCAGGGGGTGTTGACAGTGACCAATGACCAATGGCTGGTCATTCTGAAATAGGGCTGAGCCCTGGGAGGTGTCTCACTCATTTCTACTTTTTGAGATACATTTTCATAACCCTTAATCTCTACGTTTTACAGACTAATAATTTCCATAATCTTATTCAGTGTAATTTTAGCGTTAAGACAAGTACAAACATGGCGATTCTGTCACATTGCGTTGGTCCAGGGGACATAAAGGCCACACCTCATTTTCCTTAGGGCCTGTCATATCCATGTTTGGACTTGACACGTTACAAATTCTCTGAAGAGGCGAAATCTATTTATGTTATGACAGTGTGTTTTGTTATTTGGAAGTTAGGAAACATGTTGAATTTCCATACTCAATTCTTCCTGTGTAAAGCTTGAGGGTCACTCAGGGTTTTACGACCCTGGCCTGTTATAACTCTGAGGCTTTACAAAGGTGACAGCTTTACGACCGGTCAGGAACTGCTAAGCCCCTTATCAAACCTAGCTTCCTCTGCTGAGATAAGGGATGTTTGATGTAGAAAGCTTGAAATTCCAGATACCCTCTGAAATAGCAAGCTGCAAATTCCTTCAGGATGGGGGGGGGGGGGGGGTTGGAGAGTTCATTTCAAATGTACAAGGTTTAGCTAAAACTTTCATGGGAGCTTCTAACACAAAATGGATGCCTGCCCCACCAAAATGGTTGCACTAATGCTCTAGGCAGGTGTCCATTTTGTGAGATCGTCACAGCAGGTGCTTAAGGTGTCTCAAAATCTGCATACGCTTATGTGGGGAACATAGCCCCTTGACATTCCATGAGATTACCTTTAGGTGATTCCCATCATCCAAAGGAGCCATGGCTGAGGCAGTAGTAGGTAGATGTGAAATGGCCCAGTTAGGGGTAGTGCTACCGCAGTCATCGACCCGTCGGATCTGGAACCATTGGAGCCTTTGCAGAATCCTAGAGATAAATCAAGAGATAAAAGATTAAATGACCAGATACATAAAACAATAACAAACAGGAGGACAGGCCTCTAAAAACATTCCATGAACTTCACCTTTTTCCCCATGGAGCCACCATCTAGAGCACCCCCGCCAAGGAGCGCCTCCTCAGCATAAGTCTACATGGGGTAGCTCTGAGGAGGGGGGTCCAAGGGGATGGGGGGAGAGGGTAAGAAAAAGAAGAAGGAGATTGGGAAGGGGGAGGGATAGGGAGAAAGGAAGGGGAGGAAAAATAAGGGGGGAGGGAAGGGGGGAAAGGGGAACCTGGGTTCAGTCAGGGATAACCCATACCCGTATCAAGTATGTTGGGGGTAGCTAGATGCAGCAAAAATGATGGCCCGCCAAAGGAGTTAAGTCAGAGATGGTGGGCTAGGACCACTAGGTCAGAGAGGGCCTAAACCGTCAGGCTCAAATAGAGAATGGGCAAACCATGTGAGTTAACTGGAGCGTGTAGTCAGCGGTGTTCAGAGCAGTCCCCTGGAAAGCTGAAGCGCACCCTTTTGTAGGGGAGTTTTTGAGGACTTTGCTGGCCCTAGAGGACAGAGGGGATTTCCTATACAGAGAAGACTGGTTAGAGGTAGAAGGGTCCTCCTGTTCCATGTCGGAAGGTTGTGTCATGTTGAGGTAGTGCTCCGCTTCAGATGGAGAGGTGAAGGAAACACTTTCACATATGGCAGGTTGGATATGCAGGAACGCTGGGTACGCCAGGGTAAATTTGATTTGATTGTTGTAGAGGGACAAAGAGACCACGAGAAAGCCTTACATTGTCGCATAACTTTGATGGAATAGTCAGCAAAGAGTAGTAATGGGTGGTCATCCACAGACAGGTTGCTTTGACGGCAGAAATGTTGAAGTATGGCTTGTTTATCCGCATAGTTTAGGTACCTAACAATCACAGGATGGGGCTTGGAGTGAGACTCTGATGGCTATCTGATACGGTGCACCCGTTCCACCAGGAGCTCCAGCTGCTCCGGTATGGTAGTGGAGCAGATGGTGGTGCACAGATTATTGTATCTGGAATGATTTTCCAGGTAGTCCACTTTGTCCTGGAGTTTCCTTTGGATTGAGGAGAGCCTGGCTACATCAGCAGATGTAGCAGCAGCTTCGTCTTCCTAGAGGAGATCTGCTCCTTTGCCTGGTCAATTCTCAGGGTTTGCAATTGCAGTTCCTTATGTAGGTGCTCTAGCACTTTAAGGACGGCATGATCTACAGCCTCAGATACCATTGGGGTGAGGAGCGCTACCACAGCCTGGGCTATGCTGGCAGGAGAGGCAGGGTCCATTTCTTGGAGTGTGGAGGGCTCCTGAGAGAGAGCGGGCACTTGTGCTCTATTCACAGCAGTTGAAGCAGCGGGCGCCATGTTGGCTTCAGCATGGGCTGTGTCCCCTGATAGCGAGGGGGACCGGGGGCCTGTTCGGGCCACAATATCGCTCCACAAAGCGGTCCATTGTGATTCCCCAGGCAAGAGGGAGGTAGAAGGAGGGGGAACCTCAGAGCTGGCAGGCTTAGTAGCGGGGTTGTGGAGGAGCCTGGCGGGAGCTGTAGTCTCCTAGCTCCTCTCCGCGCGGCACCGGAACCGGAAGTCTGCTGTTATGATTTTTGATTGACAGCCTTCCTAACCACTGTACATATATATAGTCTGCATCAGATTGGTAGCCTTTACTGGAACCTTTTCCTTGTCAGCATCATCCACTAATTCAGTGTACACTACAGCATATGCTGTAGAAAGACACATGAGTAAGTATGTTGAAGTGAATTACTTTGGTGTGCAAGGCATCAAATGTCTGACCAGGATTCATCTAACACAATCCAGCAACTAGGAATTAATCAAAATGCCCTGGGTTTCGTTTGATCGGTGTTTGTTGAAGTTCAAAGGAGTACGAATTCAGAATCTAAACCCCACTGAAATCAATAAAAGATGAATTTGTCAAACCAAATATGGCCATTTTCTGGGCTAATAAAATAGCATGTACAAGTGCAAAAATAGTTTAAAAAGTAAATTTCTGTTGAGAGCAGTAATTTTAAAGTACTGAAATCTACAAAAGAAAAATTGGTTTAAATGGCTGGCGGACCCTTAATCCAAGTATGCAGCTCGGATAATATTCATCTGAAAGCCTAAACAGCCAAAGATTGGTCTGAACCCAGATTCTGATCAAACTGTCTGTTCATTCCAAGTCTAAACATGATAGAAACTATCCATCGTAAATATACACCGTATTTGACAAGGCAAGCATCCATTGTCATCATATTATGTTAATTGTAATTTGTATTATTCCATTGAAGATATAATTACAGTATATAGTGTTGTTTCATACTTTAGTGCAACAGTCACCCAATTAGTCCTGAAGAAGCAATATTCTTTGCGAAACACATTTACATTTGAGTATGGAGAGCTTGTGAAAACTGATTTAATAAAAATTTGAACAAGATATTTGGATTTATTTGAATAATTCACTGTTTCCCTGTTTTGCTCCATTCCAGGGTTGGGTAGCATACTTTGTCATACGTTTAATTATGTTCTGGGGTGTTGTTTTGTTTATCATGTTTAATATGTCTTTAGTTTTGTACTAAACTGTATGATTTTACATATGTAGCCCCCCTCCCAATATTTGGGGATGCTAGGTGGAAATTTAGGGGTAGTCTGAGCCAGTAGTTGGGCTCAGACCAATTGTTAAGTTCTTTAATGCTTCTGCTCTGGGTGTGATACTGCCTGCTGTAGTGTTCTCTGTTACCTGTAGGTGGCACTGTCACCACCGGCATAGGTGAACCAGTGAGGGGTATCACAGCACCATAGGTGTCCCCTCTCGGCAGCCGTGCAGTGGGCGTGGTCAGCCTGCTGTGCATGCTGGGAGGGGGGTACATAAGGGGCAGACGCCATTGGGGCTGGGGAGAGTTCCAGGGGACCCATTGGTCCTGGGTGTGTGCCTCATGGCCCGTATGGCACGAGGCGCGCGAGTGTGTTCGGGCCTCGATGCACCTTCAGCCCGAGGCTGCTTCGTTTCATGGTAGGCCTGGCTCTGCTGGCTGGGGCCTACACTTCAGGGAGGGATCCCAGGCTGCCCACTTCTAGGGGGCCCAACTTTAGGAAAGGAGACCAGGGGAGGATCAGTCCCTGAGGAGACTAGCGACGGTACTGCTGTCTTGGGAAGAGGCCTGGAAACTCACCTAAAGAGGGATCCATCTTCAAAGACACAAATATTCAAGTATTGTTTGGCTGGGAGGTTCGGGACTTAAATTCTGTGGCAGAGGATTCCCTGATCGCATCCTTAGATACTCAGGAAAGGAAAAGATTGATTTGTGCTACATCCCGGCAGCTAGGACAGCTCTCATAGGGACTATCCGGGTGAGCAATACCCACTCAGGCTTTAGTGGCGACGAAAGATTCACACTGAACTTTAAGTGTTGCGTGCCTGAACCTTCTGCTACTTTTTTCAACTTCCTACTCTCTCTCTTCAAGTTTAACCCAAAGATAAAGAATAAAACCTTGCTGATTAGGTTTTACTCCTGTGTGGACATTGGCCTTATTCCAAGAGATTTTTACCTAGACAACGGAGAGAAGGGATCCACTCTAGAGAGGTAATTGCTACAGACCCAAACAAAACCAGCCGGTCCCTTAAATGGGGGTAAGTGCTACACATAAGTTGCCTCCTGTTGTGCCTATAAAATCCACCCATCTTTTGGGAACATTTTTGTTCCAATTGGTTTTGGTATAGATATTGTGTGGATGTGGCACGGTGAGGGTCTCCCTACTGCAATTTAAGGCAATAAAAATCCATAAGCATATAATTCCAAAACCAGGCACCTACATGTCTTTTCTTAGTTCTTCTGCTCATCTTTTTTCTTTGCTCAGTTTCTTAACAGCCAGGCCAAGAAACTGAGCTGAGCTAATGAGACTTTTAAAATGATAAAGTAACTGGAGAGAATATGAAAGAGTCAGTGAGCACTACTCATAGCAGCCACTGACAAAACAGAACTAATATCTTGTATGGCTAGGCTAGGTCCCTCAGAAACATGCAACATATCTACTTTAGTAGGGATACAAAACCCAAAAAAATATTTTACAAAGGGGAATATGTTATAACTCAATTTTCACTTCACCCTCTTATGGGGTGCACGTCCCTGCTTTCTGGAGGTAGCATATTTAGTCCCCTACTAATTTGTTGAGGTATACCACAGGACCCTTGGCATGTTTGATTTACAGCTTCTATACCTGAAGAAGTATGGGGGGAATTAAATACTACACATATGTAGCGGGGTGCCACTTTGCAGTGTGTTAAAGACTATTATTATCTTGAGAAATAGCCCCAGCTCCCTCCGGAGTCTCCTTAAGATATTGCAGCAATTGTTGTTTAACTATATGGAACGGTGCATTGTGGAACTTATGGTACAGGGAGAAAGGGACTCCATTGCCATGGGTATCAAATAGACTATGGTACCCACAGTGCAGCTGTACTCCCAAAGTGCATTGCATTGCCGAACAGCCTTCTGGGGGAGGTTACTTAAAGGAAGGGAGGAGCTACGCTCGCTCTCTGGACTTCGCCTTATCTCAAGTAGGAAGCCTGTGTTGAGGCCTGCTGTGGGAGCATCTAGGCCTGAAGCCTGGGCCTACAGCTATCGAGTAGGATCACTTAGCTTAAGGAGGGATCCTCGTCCGTGTATCCAGCTCTTGCTTCCCAGAGACCGGAGATGTCCATCTACCGACATCCAGTGCGGCTGGGTGAGGAACCGGAGACTGCAAGTTGCGGAGAGGCAGCGGATCGGGACACCGACAGCGGAGTGTACCAGAGGGACGAGGCCTACTTTGGTGGAAGGGCACCTGTCTGGATCTCAGTAACTGTTGTGTAGGCTTGTGACTTTTTGAAGACCTGCCATTACTAGAGTAGTGCGCCACACGCAAGTGCATCTTGTGGTGGCCGTGTGGTTTAAAGTTTGGCGTTTGCACTGCCAGTGAGTTTCACATTCATGAACATTGTGGATGTTTAGTTTTGCCTTCTTTTAACAACCTTGTGGATTACAAATGTTATGTGCACCAACGATTGCTAGCGAAGTCTCCTACTACTGAAGGAATTTTATACTGAACTTAGTCAGGCCTGACTAGAACCGATAGTGACGGGACACGTGTATCACATTGCCCATTAGGGGGAGCTCGCGAGCATAGGTTTCACTAACATAGAAAGTGCGCATATAAAATTGTGTTTTATATTGTTTGCTTTATCATTGACTTAGCAGGGCCCTGCACGAGTCAACTGTACCTCTGTTTATCTTTACTATCTTTTACCACTGAGTAAACCTTGATTCTTGGTTAAGCATAATACTGTGTGGAGTTCTCTATTACCCTGGGGAGGATGTCCCCATGTTGATGGGGACAAGGGCCTCATCCCCACAATCCTTGCCCGGTGGTTGTGGGGGTCTGCGGGCAGGGGGCTTATCGGAATCTGGAAGACCCCTTTAACAAAGGGGACCCCCAGATTCCGCCCCCCCTATGTGAAATGGTAATGGGGTACAAATGTACCCCTACCATTTCACAAAGAAAGTGTCAAAAATGTTAAAAATGACAATAGCCGGTTTTTGACAATTCCTTTATTAATGTCTTCTCCTTTCTTCCATCTTCTTCCATCTTCTTCTTTTCTCCATTCGGGTTTCTTCCTCCATCTTGTTCTCCATCTTCATCTTCCTCTTCATCTTCCTCTTCATCTTCCTCTTCATCTTCCTCTTCATCTTCATCTTCCTTCTTCCTTCGGTGTTCTCGTCCGCATCTTGCTCCGGCTTCTTGTTCCCCTTCTTCTTTCTCCGGCCGCTCCACTTGAATTGGAGGTTCCCGCTGTGTGACGCTTCAGTTCTTCATTTCTCCTCTTGGTCCGCTGCCACCTGGTGACCCCGCCCCCTCTGACGCACATGGATTTCATGGGGACTTTCCCCGTGGTGTCAGAGGGGGGCGGGGCCACCAGGTGGCAGCGGACCCAGAGGAGAACTGAAGAACTGAAGCGTCACACAGCGGGAACCTCCAATTCAAGCGGAGCGGCCGGAGAAAGAAGAAGGGAAGAAGAAGCCGGAGCAAGATGCGGACGAGAACACCGAAGGAAGAGGAAGAGGAAGAGGAAGAAACCCGAATGGAGAAAAGAAGAAGATGGAAGAAGAAGGTGGAAGAAGATAGAAGAAAGGAGAAGACATTAATAAAGGAATTGTCAAAAACCGGCTATTGTAATTCTTAACATTTTTGACACTTTCTTTGTGAAATAGTAGGGGTACATTTGTTAAGCCCCCCCGACCGGCAAGGGTTGTGGGGATAAGGCCCTTGTCCCCATCAACATGGGGACATCCTCCCCATGTTGAGGGCATGTGGCCTGGTACGGTTCAGGAGGGGGGGGGGCGCTCTCTCGTTCCCCCCTCTTTTCCTGCGGCCTGCCAAGTTGCGTGCTCGGATAAAGGGTCTGGTCTGAATTTTTGGGGGTACTCCACGCCACTTTTTTTTTTATTTGGGGTGGAGTTCCCCTTAAAATCCTTTCCAGACCTGAAGGGCCTGGTAATTCAATTTGGGGGAACGCTTTTTTTTTTTTTTTTATCAATGACTTTTCTATGTATTGCCGGGAGCCGACAATTCATTATAGCCGCAAGTGAGTTTTAAATAACTTTTTTTCCTACAGAAATGACACTTTGTGCAGGGACAGTTCTAAGCACGGGAAATAACTTGTGGATATGGATATTATGGATATAGATATTAAGGGGAACTCTGCCGCAAATTTAAAAAAAAAATGCGTGCGGTTCCCCCCAAATATCCATACCAGGCCCTTTAGGTCTGGAAAGGATTTTAAGGGGAACTCCACCCCAAATTTAAAAAAAAATGGCGTGGAGTTCCCCCAAAAATCCAGACCAGACCCTTTATCCGAGCACGCAACCTGGCAGGCCGCAGGAAAAGAGGGGGGACGAGAGAGCGCCCCCCCCTCCTAAACCATACCAGGCCACATGCCCTCAACATGGGGAGGATGTCCCCATGTTGATGGGGACAAGGGCCTCATCCCCACAACCCTTGCCGGTGGTTGTGGGGGTCTGCGGGCGGGGGGGCTTATCGGAATCTGGAAGACCCCTTTAACAAAGGGGACCCCCAGATTCCCCCCTATGTGAAATGGTAATGGGGTACAAATGTACCCCTACCATTTCACAAAGAAAGTGTCAAAAATGTTAAAGATGACAATAGCCGGTTTTTGACAATTCCTTTATTAATGTCTTCTCCTTTCTTCCATCTTCTTCTTCCATCTTCTTCTTTTCTCCATTTGGGTTTCTTCCTCCATCTTATTCTTCCTCTTCCTCTTCCCCCCCTCTTTTCCTGCGGCCTGCCAGGTTGCGTGCTCGGATAAAGGGTCTGGTCTGGATTTTTGGGGGTACTCCACGCCATTTTTTTTTAAATTTGGGGTGGAGTTCCCCTTAAAATCCTTTCCAGACCTGAAGGGCCTGGTATGGATATTTGGGGGGAACCGCACGCATTTTTTTTAAATTTGCGGCAGGGTTCCCCTTAATATCCATAGCAGACCTGAAGGGCCTGGTAATTGAATTTGGGGGAACCCCCACGCTTTTTTTTTTTTATCAATGACTTTTCTATGTATTGCCGGGAGCCGACAATTCATTATAGCCGCGAGTGAGTTTTAAATGACTTTTTTCCTTCAGAAATGACACTTTGTGCAGGGACAGTTCTAAGCACGGGAAACAAGCGCTAATAGTCCTCAGAAGTTCGGGTCCCCATTGACTTCAATGGGGTTCAGGTTCGGGGTCAAGTTCGGTCCCGAACTCAAACTTTTTACCGAAGTTCGGCCGAATCCGAACATCCAGGTGTCCGCTCAACTCTAATCACCAGTACAAAAAGCAGGGGTGACAGAGGGCAGCCCTGCCGGGTACCGTTGGATATATGGAACGGTGTGGATGAGGAGCCATTAATCAGAACGGACGCTGAGGGTCGGGAGTATAACGCCATAACCTTGGACACAAAGGCGGGGCCGAGGCCTATCTATTCGAGGGAGAGGCGTAAGAACTGCCAATTGACTCGGTCAAACGCCTTCTCTGCTTCAAAGGAGAGAAGGCATGCTCTAAGGTGATGTCGTTGAATGTAAGAAACAAGATGGATGGTTTTCGAGGGAGAGGCGTAAGAACTGCCAATTGACTCGGTCAAACGCCTTCTCTGCTTCAAAGGAGAGAAGGCATGCTTTAAGGTGATGTCATTGAATGTAAGAAACAAGATGGATGGTTTTAGTGGTGTTGGCCCTGGCTTCATGCCCAGGGGCAAACCCCACTTGGTCTGTATGGATGATAGAAGGTAAAAGGGGTGAGAAGCGGTTAGCCAAAACTTTTGCAAAAGTTTAACATCTATGTTGAGGAGCGAGATCGGCTGGTAACTACTGCATTGGGAGGGGTCCTTACCTGGTTTGGGTATGACTGAGATGTTGGCGGATAAAAGGGTACCGGAGGGAAGATGAGAATCGTCTATGAAGTTAAACACTAAAGAGAGCAGAGGGGCGAGGGACTGGGCAAATGATTTATAAAACCTAAGGGAAAACCCATCGGGACCCGGACATTTACCGGACTTTAACCCTTTAATCGCGGTGAGGAATTCCGCCACTGTGAGGGGGATCATCTAGGAGCGAGATCGGCTAGCCACATTTGTTGGCTAAAGTATAGTGCCGGTTACGGCCCCTGTCTCTGGCTATGAGGGAGTGGGTGTCTAATATGCCGAGTAAATCTCGTTGGGCGTTGGAAAGATCAACATATGTGGCAGGGTCTGGGGTTTGTTTATGTGCGAGTTCCAATGTAGCGATCGTGGAAAGCAAGCGGCCAATATCAGCAGATCTGGCCTTCCTTAGGCGGGCTCCATGTTGTATAAAGGTTCCCCGAAGTACACACTTCAGGACCTACCATTTAGTGAGGGGGTTGGTGCTGTCAGACCAGTGATCCCGAATAAAGTCCTTAATAGCCTGCTCGACAGCAGCAATGCAAGGGGTATCTTTTAATAAATTGTCGTTCAGACGCCAAGAGAATGACCTACGGGATTTATGGGGGTGGGCCAGACTTAAGTGTACGGGGGCGTGGTCAGACCACAGAATGTAACCTATGGAAGCTTTGAGCGGGACATCTAACAGCGATTGGGAGATCAAAAAATAATCAATAAGACTGTATGAATTGTGGGCTACAGAATAACAGCTGTAATCTCTCTCAAACGGGTGCTGTACTCGCCAGACATCCACGAGTTGAACGGAGTGTATGATTGATTTGATGTGTGTGAGAGTGGAGTGTGGTGTAGAGGACTTACCAAAGGAAGTGTCCACAGCCGGGGAAAGGGCTACATTAAGGTCCCTACCCAGGATGAAGCAAGGGCCGCCAAAAGAGATCAGTTTGTTCAGCACCGCGGATAGGAAACTCCCCTGGTCTTGGTTTGGTCCATATACGTTAGCCACTGTAATAATAGAAGAGTTTGTTTTCAATTTAAGGAAAAGGAAACGGCCCTGGGGGTCAATGAGGGAATCCAGAACTTCTAGGTGGAACGATTTGTGGAAGGCTATGGACACTCCCCGTGATTTAGCCAGCGGGTTCGTACTGTGGTGCCATTGATGGTAATGAGGGTTATTGAGGAGCGGGATAGCCATGCCCTTAATGTGAGTGTCCTGTAGGAGCAAAATTTGAGTCCTGGCCTTGTGAAAATGGTGTAATATCTGGCTCCTTTTCTCCGGGTGTTGAGGCACCTACAGTTATAGGAAGACAAGGTCACGTGGTCAAGGGACATCATGATGAAACAGGAGGAAGAGGATAACAAGTCTCCAAATCAAGCCAAAAGCAGATAGTATGGAAATCAAGGTCTGCGCAGTCAGGAAGAGGAGGGAGTAGAGGGAAGGGGAGGTGAGGTAGTGGGAGAAGACAGGGTGAGAAAAGAGGAAAATGAGAGAGTTGAGGGAGTGGGTGGGATCCACCTCCATGACAGGGGAGAATAGGGGGGTTGGTTTGCAACAGCTGGAACCGCTACACATATTTTTAGAGTGCAATAAAAACTTCCGCTATAAGGTTACATTCAACACCAAAATCCAAATTAAACAAGGTTGTGTATCTTTTAGCAAGCAATTGTTTAGAGGTCCCACCTCCTCAATATTTTTTTTTTTTAAATCAATATCTACAGTATGGGTAGGAGTATATTTTCAAAAGATTTAAAATTTTAATGACTTTTCCAATTATATTGTTTTGCTTTTTTCTTGTGTTCTTTTGTATTTTTATTAAACTGAAAGACTATAAATATATATGACAGATTTGAGAAAATACCGGGTACATATGACGGAAGAACATATTTTTTAAAGTAAGTCTTTAATAAGTATTAAAAAGTATGCATCTTTTGTGAACATGAATATGTAAAAAAATAGGATTTTTATAACAGCTTACCTGTAAAATCCTTTTCTTGGAGTACATCACGGGACACAGAGCGACATAGTCATTACTAATGGGTTATATAGATACCGTCAGGTGCTGGCACTGGCAAATTCCAAAACCGGAAGTACCCTCCCCTATATAAGCCCCTCCCATCCGGGAGCACCTCAGTTTTGTAGCAAAGCAATAAGTGTCCCCAAAGAGGGGCGGGAGCTCTGTGTCCCGTGATGTACTCCAAGAAAAGGATTTTACAGGTAAGCTGTTATAAAAATCCTATTTTCTTTCTCGTACATCACGGGACACAGAGCGACATAGTCATTACTAATGGGATGTCCTAAAGCAATGCCAAATGAGGGGGGGGATACACCATATATAAGCTGAGCGCTATCAGACATGAGGATCTTTTGCGGCCTGCAACACACTGCGCCCAAAGGCGACATCCTCCTGACTTCTAACGTCCACCTGGTAGAACCTAGTAAACGTGTGAACTGAAGACCATGTTGCGGCCTTACAGATTTGAGCCAGGGAGGCCTGGTGATGCACTGCCCATGAAGTTCCAACTGCTCTCGTGGAGTGCGCTCTAACTTTGAACGGAGGCGGTCTCCTTCTCAAGCCATAAGCTTGCATAATGACCTGTCGAATCCACTTGGCTAAAGTAGATTTTGACGCTGCCTGACCCTTTCTGGGGCCTTCCGGCAGAATAAACAAAGTATCCGTTCTGCGAATCTGAGCAGTGGCTTTTAGATAAGCTTTAACTGCTCTTACTACATCCAAAGAATGCAATAACTTTTCCTCTACCGAAGTAGGTTTGGGGAAAAAAGAAGGAAGAACCACATCTTGGTTCAAATGAAACCTCGATACCACCTTAGGAAGAAAGGCTGGATGAGGACGTAACACTACTCTGTCCTTATGGATAACCAGATATGGCTCCTTACAGGACATAGCTGCTAATTCAGATACTCTTTTAGCCGAACAAATGGCTACTAGAAAAATCAATTTCCTGGTGAGAAGCACCAAGGAAATATGCTGTAATGGTTCAAATGGTTGTTTCTGTAGAACCGACAGAACCAAGTTTAGATCCCATGGACATATGGGAATATTAACCGGAGGACTAATACGCATCACTCCTTGTATAAAGGCTTTGACTAGTGAATGCGAAGCCAAGGGCCTTTGAAAAAATATTGACAAGGCCGAAATCTGACCCTTGATAGTACTCAAGGCAAGCTTCCTATCTACAGCCCATTGTAGGAAGTCCAGAATCCTACCTATTACGTATTTACGTGGATGCCATTTCCTGGCCTCACACCAGGCGATGTACGCCTTCCAGATTCTATAGTAGATCTGCCTGGATACCGGTTTCCTGGCATTGATCATGGTAGACACCACAGCATTAGAGAGCCCTCTCTTTTTTAGAATGTGGGCTTCAATAGCCAGGCCGTCAAACCTAGGGCTGGTAAGGAAGGGTGGTATATCGGTCCCTGCGAAAGCAGGTCCGGACGATGTGGGAGGGTCCAAGGACTCCCCACAGACATTTTTACAATCTCCGCGTACCATGCTCTTCGGGGCCACGCTGGAGCCACCAGAATCACTGGTTTCTTTTCTACCCTGATTCTGCGGAGTAATCGAGGTACTAATTGTGGCGGTGGGAATGCATATATCAGCTTGAACTGATCCCAAGGGAACACTAGGGCATCCGAGCCGCAAGCTAGGGGATCCCTTGTCCAAGAGACAAACCTGTCCACCTTTGCGTTGAATCTGGATGCTAGCAGATCTACATCCGGTGTTCCCCACCGCTGACATATTGTCCGGAAAACCTCGGGATGAAGGGACCATTCCCCTGGGCATAATTGTTGGCGACTTAGAAAGTCCGCCTTCCAATTCTCCACCCCTGGAATGAATACCGCAGATATGGCTGGGACATATCTTTCTGCCCATCTCAGGATGTAATTTACTTCCCTTTGGGCTGCACGACTCCTGGTGCCCCCCTGACGATTGATATATGCCACTGCTGTGGCATTGTCTGATTGAACTCTGACAGGGGACCCTTGGAGTTTGGATGTCCATGCTACTAGGGCATACCGGGCTGCTCGTATCTCTAAGAGATTGATGGGCAGGGCCTTTTCTGCTTCTGACCACTTGCCCTGGAGAGACCATTGCTCCAGTACTGCTCCCCAGCCTATAAGGCTGGCATCTGTAGTGACCACCTTCCAGGAAATCGGACTAAAGGATTTCCCTCTTTCCAGATTCTGGGGAACCAACCACCAGCGGAGGCTCTTGCGAACGGAAGGGGACAAGGACATTGTTAAGTCCAGAGCCTGAACTTTTTTGTTCCAGGCTGACAGTATGGCCCTTTGCAATTTCCTTGAATGGAATTGACCGTAGGGTACTGCTTTGAATGATGCCACCATTTTTCCCAGCAGCCTCATGCACAGGCGTATGGATGGCTGTCTTTTTGAGCCCACTAAGTGGATCAAATCTCTCAAAGACGACCCCTTTTCTTGAGGCAAGAAAATTTTTCTCTGGTCTGAATCCAGCCTTAGCCCCAAGTATTCCAGACTTTTGACTGGTTTTAGGGCTGACTTGTCTCGGTTGATAATCCAACCGTGATATTCCAGATACTTGAACAACCACTTCTAGTTTTTCCACTGAGTGGTCTATCAGCAACAAGTCATCTAGATATGCCATTATCGTTACACCTCGTGTTCTTAGATTGGCCAATAATGGGGCCAAAATTTTTGTGAACACTCTTGGTGCTGTGGCCAGACCGAAGGGTAAGGCTCTGAACTGAAAATGGCGGCCTTCTACCGCAAAGCGTAGACATTTTTGGTGGGCTGGAAAGATGGGAATGTGCAAATAAGCATCCTTGATGTCGATCGAGGCTAACCATTCCTCCCCTTGTAGGGCAGTGGCTACCGATCGGATCGACTCCATCCGGAAAGTCCTGATATGCAGGAATTTGTTTAGCCCTTTTAGATTTAGTATGGGCCTCACGTCCCCGTTTGGCTTCGGAACTGTAAAGAGGTTTGAGTAAAACCCGAACCCCCACTCTTCCAGGGGAACCTCTATAATTACTGCTTGAAGCAATAATTGTTCTAGTGCCAACAGGAGGGATCCTCTCTTCTGGGGATCCCTTGGCACGTTTGACCTTATAAAGCGGGAAGAAGGGGAGTTTTTTAACTCCAATTTGTATCCCAGATTTACTGCGGAGAGCACCCATCTGTCTCGGATCGTGTCCCGCCAGGTCTCTGTGAACAACTGAAGTCTTCCCCCCACCCGATTGGGTGGGGGCAACCCTTCATGCATTTGACTTTGGGGGAGGTTTTGTACCTCTCCTGCTCCAGGGCTTTTTGTTACCCTGCAACTGTCCCTGATTTCTACCTCCGGGATTTGACCGAGGAGGCCGTCGGAACTGTTTCACAGCCGATGTCCTAGGGACTGGAGAGGCCGGCCTTTTAAAAGAGGGACCTCTAACTCTATTTTTAACCGGCAAAAGTGTACTTTTACCGCTGGAAATTCTCTGGATATACTTGTCCAGGTCTTCCCCGAATAAGCGCTCCCCATGAAATGGGAAGCTGACCAGCAATTTTTTACAGGGAGCTTCAGCAGACCAGTTCTTGAGCCATAGAAGCCTGCGCATATGTACTACAGACAGCGTAAGGCGGGAGGCCTGATGAATTGAATCCTTTATAGCGTCCACCGCAAAGCATAAGGCTCTAGGTAGATCAGCTAGGGCAAGAGCCTGCTGATCCGGCAAGTCCCTTAAGACCTGTTTCAACTGATCCTTCACTGCTTGGCAGACCCCAATAGCTGCCACTGCTGGTTGTGTCACCAATCCTGCTGTAGAAAAAGCAGATTTTAATAAGGACTCCAATTTTTTATCTATTGGGTCCTTGAACATTTGGACATTTTCCACCGGACATGTCAGTGATTTATTCACACAAGAGATGGCTGCGTCCACTGTAGGGACCCTCCATTTTCTGATGAACTTATCCTCCATGGGATAGACCACCGGAAATCTCTTGGGGGGAGTAAATATTTTGTCAGGATGCTCCCAATCCTGGTAAATGAGCCCCTCCAGTAAAGGATGGATCGGAAAGGAACAAACAGTCTGGGGAGCTTTTAGCGACCCCAACGAGGAGACAGAAGTGGAGGATGGCTCCGCAAGTGGCATTTTAAATGCTGATCGGACCATATTAGTCAGGGACTGAACCCATAACCTTTCAGCATGTGATGCTGAGAACGGCTCTTCCACTGTTGATTCCTCTGCAACCGAATCGACCTCATCCTGATCCCCCTCAGGTAGGTCGACCTTTGTATGGGACTGTTGCTCTGTTAACAGGCACTCTGAGGGGGGAGACGGAGATCGAGCGCTTTTCTCCTGTGACAGGGAAGCAGCGATCAATGCTGACAATCTCTCTTCCAGCCCTCCCAGAGCTGAGGAAAAAACCTCCTCTGTTACATACACAGGAGCAGGTGAACTGAGGACAGCCACAGTACCAGGTACTCCTGAGGGTGCTCTACGGTCACTAACCTCTGATTCTTCAGGGGAGACTGGTGCAGCCAAAGCATGCCCAAGATCCTCAGAGCCCGATGGAGACCCCCTATTCCTCCTGGAATTTCTAGTCCCGGAGTTTTTAGACGGCATATTCCTAAGCCACAAAGCTGAGGTATTCCAGCCGAAATACACCAGTTACTGATAATAGTCTAGCATAAATGCTGCTATAAGAAACAGTTGGTGTCTACTAATGTGCCTTTCTAGGGGATGCCTGTATCAACCGCTTGCTGTATGCCTTTAAATGTTGCCAGCTCTGTCTCTGTACTTCATAGCCAGCTTACTACAATATTGTGGTTTTTTTAAACTGCTGGGACGCCCGCACATGCGCAGAAGCGCTGCGGCGCGCACAGAGCGTCATCCCCCAGGCTCCGCCCCCTTTCCCGGCTCACCTCTATATATAGAGGCGCGTGCACGCGCACGCGCGCGGCCACGTGCGCCTTCGGCGCTAATTTAAAAAAATGGAAACAAGGGACAGGAGCCAGGGCCCCTCTTTGCCGCAGGCCGGGGGATGGACGAGCACTGCAACATGGCAGAGGAAGCAGTTTCCTATAAGAGAACTCACCATCTGCCTGGACTTTGCTCTGCTGAGAAGAAACTAGTCCACATGACAAGAAAACATTCCACAGCGGCCTCTAGTGGACAAACACAGGTACCGCAGTCTAATATATTAAATATATATATATAAAAAAAATTTTTTTTTTTTTTCTTGACCACCATTAAAAATTATTACATTTTTTTAGTAGTTACAGGCATGCACAGAATTTTGCGGGAATACCATTAGGTAACAGACAGAAAGACAAATTAGGCTTGGGGGTCCCCCAATAGAACCAAGTTCCTGGGGGCCCCCACTTACCTGTTCCCCGCCGCAGGACTTTGGTCCACAAAAGCCCAAACTTCACCTATCACGGCAGGCATTGTAATCAAACCTTCAGGGACCGGGTTCCCAAGGATTCCACTCCCCTGGACCTGTATAGCACCCTGCACAGAAAACATCTTGGTCGTGGGTATGACCAGAGCTCTGGATCCCAGGGTCCAGCTCTCCTAAGAGAAGCATTACAGGCAAAACCTTGCTCTTCTCTGCAAGGCCCGGGTACCGACCGTTTAGCTATGAAGCTTTTTTGGTCAGATCCGGAATAGCTTACTGAGGCCCAAAAGAACCTGTACGCAAGCTCAGTGAAAAACACATGTTTCTTCTTGGCCAACACCTTAGACACTGGCAAAAAACTGAGGTGCTCCCGGATGGGAGGGGCTTATATAGGGGAGGGTACTTCCGGTTTTGGAAGTTGCCAGTGCCAGCACCTGACGGTATCTATATAACCCATTAGTAATGACTATGTCGCTCTGTGTCCCGTGATGTACGAGAAAGAAAATGTGACTGCAGTAATTATTTTAATAGGAGCTGCTCAACATTATTGGGTTATGATAGAACTTTTGAAAAGAAAACCCAATTACTGACCAGACTGATTGTTATTTTAGTAGTAAAATCATTAAAAATGACATATTACTTTTCAAGAAAGTATTTCCTCTGGTACCGGAGGGTCTACAGGGGCCTCATTTATTGTAAATGATAGTATGGGTTCTTGTAATGCACTACAAAACACCTAGTACACTGGAAGTTCAACAAAGTAATCTTTGATCCATGATGTTTCATTGTAATTGTTGCTGTCTGTCAGTCACCACAGTGCAAAGCATTCTTTAGAGCTGAAAACGTTTCCCCTTGATAATTATATTACATATCAACAGGATTACATGAACACAAAGAAAAGGATTGTTTGCCATTGTTAATAAACATTTTACTGGAATAAATTAGCAATCTTGTGCCAATTATATAACAATTTTTCTATTTTTATTTTATTATATACTTTAAAACTTGCACAAATCTATAATAATTACACGTAGCATCATTTAATTTACTGGTTAAGTGTTTGACCTTTTTATAAGCAGGCACCTTAGAAAACTTTCAAACAATAAAGCTTTAGAAAAGTTGACAAAATACAGAGAAATGCCTGCAGCTCTAACCACAACTTAGAAAGTGCTTTATTCTAAATACAATCCAAGCCACATGGGCCATCTACCTATACAGTCAGCTAGAAACATTTTTCATTCCTTTGACTTGAAGGCTACAAAAGTATCTGATGTAGATTTCTAAATATAGAAAGTATGTATTTTGTCATCCCACAAGGTAACCTGTCTATTATAGGATTTACTTTGCTATATTTCTCTGTAAGATTCCTAATGGCAAAGAAAAAAAAAACACCTTAATTAATTTGTAATATAAAGGAAAATGCAGTTCAGCCCTCTTGAATAGGGATGAACTCGGTGTTCGAGTCGAACATAGGTTCGACTCGAACATCGGCTGTTCGCGCGTTCGGCGAACAACGAACGATTTGGGCCGTTCGCGTCAAATTCGAGTGACGCGAACGGCCCACAATACACTGCGCCATCGCAGTGTAATCCCGGCGCTGTGATTGGCCAAGCATGCACTGTGACCCTGCATGCTTGGCCAATCACAGCGCCGGCAGCGAGGAGAGCAATGATTGGCCACAGGCAGGATGCCTGTGGCCAATTATAGCTGAGGGGGTTTAGTACACGCCCCACACTATAAAAGGCCACCAGCGCGGCGGCCTCGTGTAGTGTGTTCCGGAGCAGGGAAAGTGAAGGATAGGCAGGGACAGTGTCAAATCTATTCTTTGCTAAACCTTGTGTGTAGGGACAGAGAAGGATAGGCAGGGAGAGTGTCAGTGTCATATTCCTTGCTAAACCTTGTGTGTAGGGAGAGAGAAGGATAGGCAGGGAGAGTGTCAGTGTCATATACTTTGATAAACCTTGTGTGCAGGGAGAGAGAAGGATAGGCAGGGGACAGTGTCAGTGTCATATTCTTTGCTAAACCTTGTGTGCAGGGAGAGAGAATGATAGGCAGGGAGAGTGTCAGTGTCATATACTTTGATAAACCTTGTGTGCAGGGAGAGAGAAGGATAGGCAGGGGACAGTGTCAGTGTCATTGTTGCTAAGCCTCCTTCACATTATACACCTGAAGTTAGCCCGTATTGCTGCTTTTTCCTGGTGTGTTACACCAACAGGATTTTGCGGCACTTACAGCGGGCGGAGTGTGCCTCCTGACCATATTACACCTTAACTTAGCCTGTATTGCTGCTTTTTCCTGGTGTGTTACACCAACAGGATTTTGCGGCACTTACAGCGGGCGGAGTGTGCCTCCTGACCATATTACACCTGAACTTAGCCTGTATTTCTGCTTTTTCCTGGTGTGTTACACCAACAGGATTTTGCGGCACTTACAGCGGGCGGAGTGTGCCTCCTGACCATATTACACCTTAACTTAGCCTGTATTGCTGCTTTTTCCTGGTGTGTTGCACCAACAGGATTTTGCGGCACTTACAGCGGGCGGAGTGTGCCTCCTGACCATATTACACCTTAACTTAGCCTGTATTGCTGCTTTTTCCTGGTGTGTTACACCAACAGGATTTTGCGGCACTTACAGCGGGCGGAGTGTACCTCCTGACCATATTACACCTTAACTTAGCCTGTATTGCTGCTTTTTCCTGGTGTGTTACACCAACAGGATTTTGCGGCACTTACAGCGGGCGGAGTGTGCCTCCTGACCATATTACACCTGAACTTAGCCTGTATTGCTGCTTTTTCCTGGTGTGTTACACCAACAGGATTTTGCGGCACTTACAGCGGGCGGAGTGTACCTCCTGACCATATTACACCTTAACTTAGCCTGTATTGCTGCTTTTTCCTGGTGTGTTACACCAACAGGATTTTGCGGCACTTACAGCGGGCGGAGTGTGCCTCCTGACCATATTACCCCTGAACTTAGCCTGTATTGCTGCTTTTTCCTGGTGTGTTACACCAACAGGATTTTGCGGCACTTACAGCGGGCGGAGTGTGCCTCCTGACCATATTACACCTTAACTTAGCCTGTATTGCTGCTTTTCCCATTTCCCTGCAGGCCATTACAATGTCTGGAAGGCAAACAAGGAGAGGCAGACAGTCAGGAGCCAATAAAAGAGGCTCTGTGTCTAGAGACAACAGTGCTGGTCGTGGACGCGGTGCATCGCCATCAGCACGTGGCCATGGGACACGCTTGTCCTTCTTTTCGGCAGCTGGACGTGTTGAGCCGCATCATGCCGAAGACTTGGTAGAGTGGATTACCAAGCCCTCCTCATCCTCCTCATCCTCTCTCACCTAGGCTCAGGGTACTGGCAAAGCAGCTGCCAAAGCGTCCTCTTCCCTGGTATCAATGTCATCATCAGTCACTCCTTCCCTAGACCAACCATGTCCTCCTGAGGAGTCCCCTGAACTGTTTGAGCACAGTGTTGGGTACATGCTCCAGGAGGATGCCCAGCGTTTCGAAGGGTCTGATGATGATACCCAGCTAGAGGAAGGCAGTAGCCTGAGAGCAGAGAGAGGGGATGCTCAAGAAGGACACCAATCTGGCAGTCATGTTCCAGCAGCTGCAGCATACTGCCAGATTGGCTCCAGCAATGAGGAGGGAGGGGATGATGAGGTCACTGACTCCACGTGGGTGCCTAATAGGAGAGAGGAGGAGGAGGAGGAGGAGGATGAGGAGGAGGCACATTTCCAACGAGGCAGGATGCACTCGGGGGGCCAGCGTAAGGGCAGAACACCGACGGAATCACACCGCAGAGCTCCGCCTGTGCAGGGCGCTGCCTCTGCCCGTTATTCAAAAAGTTCTTTGGTGTGGGCCTTTTTTGAGTCGAGTGCATCAGATCGCACAGCTGCTATTTGCAACATATGTCTCAAGCGTATATCGCGTGGCCAAAACATCACCCGCTTGGGCACCACATGCTTGACCAGACATATGTTGACCTGCCATGCAGCTCGTTGGCAAACCTACCTTAAAGACCCACACTAAAGAACAAAGCTGACCTCTTCTTGCACCGCATCAGCTGGGAGCTCCAACCCCACTATACCTTCAGTCCTCTCTGAAACCTGCTCTGAGAGGAATGAAGGTGTAGAATTAGGTGTGTCACAACCAAGTACTTGCGGGCACTCTGCTAGCAGTACACCGACGTCCGATTCTAGCAGGCAAATTTCCCTGCCCCAGCTGCTGGACCGTCGAAAGAAGTTCACTCCCAGCCATCCACATGCCCAGCGGTTGAATGCTAGCTTGGCTAAATTGCTAGCGCTTCAACTGCTGCCTTTTCAGTTGGTAGACTCTGCCCCCTTCCGTGAGTTTGTGCAATGTGCGGTTCCTCAGTGGCAGGTTCCCAAATGCCACTTTTTCTCACGGAAGGCGATTCCGGCTCTCTACCAGCATGTGGAAGGCAATGTCTTGGCCTCGCTGGACAGGGCAGTCAGCGGTAAGGTGCATATTACCGCTGACTCATGGTCCAGCAGGCATGGACAGGGACGTTACCTTTCTTTCACGGCCCATTGGGTCACTCTTTTGGCAGCTGGGAAGGATGCAGGACAAGGTGCAGTAGTGTTGGAGGTTGTTCCACCGCCACGCCTCCAAAATGCTACTACTGGTTGTGACACACCTCTGTCCTCCACCCCTCTTCTTCTTCTTCCTCCGTGGCCTCTTCCTGTGCTTTGTCCTCGGAACCAGCGGTGCTCCGTAGGCGTTCAAGGGGCTACGCAAGTACGCAGGCAAAAAGATGCCATGCCGTGCTTGCACTGGTGTGTTTGGGGGACAGGAGCCACACTGGGGCAAAGGTTCTGTCTGCTCTGCAGGGGCAGGCCGAGAGGTGGTTGACGCCACGCCAGCTTAAGCCAGGAATGGTAGTTTGCGACAATGGCACCAACCTCCTCTCCGCTCTCCGACAGGGACAACTGACCCATGTGCCCTGTGTGGCTCACGTCCTTAACCTGGTGGTGCAGCGGTTCTTGGGCAGGTACCCGAGCATACAGGATGTCCTGAGGCAGTTCAGGAAAGTCTGTGTGCATTTCCGCAGATCTTATAATGCCAGTGCTCGCCTGGCTGAGCTGCAAAAGGAGTTGAACCTGCCCAAGAACCGCCTTATATGTGACATGCCCACCAGGTGGAACTCAACGTTGGCCATGCTGCAGCGGCTGCACACACAGCAGAGGGCCATCAATGAGTACCTGTGCGACTATGGCACCAGGACAGGGTCAGGGGGGCTCGGGGTTTTTTCACCACGCCAGTGGGGCATGATCAGGGATGCATGCACTGTCCTGGCACCATTTGAGCAGGCCACGAGGATGGTGAGCAGTGACAGTGCATGCATCAGTGACACTGTACCTCTTGTCCACCTGTTGGAACATACGCTTTGTGGAATAATGGACAGGGCACTTGAGGCAGAACAGAGGCAGGAAGAGGAGGACTTCCTTGCCTCTCAAGGCCCCCTTTACCCAGACAGTGTTCCTTCTGTCCCACCCATCGCACAGGAAGAAGAGGAGAAGGAGGAGGAGGAGGATTGTGTCAGCATGGAGGTGGAGCCTGGCACTCAGCATCATCAGCAGCAGTCTTTTAGGGATGATTTACAGTTCCAAGAAACCAGTGGACTTGTACGTGGCTGGGAGGAGGTGGCTGCGGATCATGTCGTCCTTAGTGACCCAGAGGACTCCGGACCGAATGCCTCAGCTAACCTACGCTGCATGGCCTCCCTGATCCTGCAAAGTCTGCGGAAGGATCCTCATATTCTTCGGATCAAGGAGAGGGACCATTACTGGCTGGCCACTCTCCTTGATCCACGGTACAAGGGTAAGGTTGCGGACCTTATCTTACCGTTGCAGAGGGAGCAGAGGATGAGACAACTCCGGGAGGCCTTGCAGAAAGGTCTGTGCAACGCGTTCCCAGAGACTGGGAGGTACAAACTCCTGGTCCTGGACAACGAGTTGCTGAGGCTTCGGTCAGTCAAAGAAGGAGCGGTGGGGAAGGTGGCCGTCTGACCGATGCGTTCAGACAATTCTTTAAGCCGCAGCCCCAAGGTATGATCGGTTCCAGCAACCATCGCCAGCGTCTGATATACATGGTGCAGGAATACCTAGGGGCAAGGTCAGACTTGGACACCTTCCCCACCGAAAATCCTCTGGCTTACTGGGTCTTGAGGATGGATCACTGGCCAGAGCTTGCACAGTATGCAATTGAGCTACTGGCCTGTCCTGCATCCAGCGTTCTTTCAGAACGCACATTCAGTGCTGCTGGAGGATTTGTCACGGATCACAGGGTGCGCCTGTCCACCGACTCTGTTGATCGACTGACCTTCATAAAGATGAACCAGTCTTGGATCACCACCAGCTACCAAACACCTGAAGCTGATATAACAGACTAATTTATTTTCAAATGTCACATCCCTTCAAGACTGATGCTGATGCTGAGAGACTGTCCTGTTATGTTGACTGACTATCCTCCTCCTCCTCAATGATCCGATTGATGATGATAGCTTGGAAGATCATTTTTGTTTCTGGGTGCCGCCACCAGTGGCTAAGGCCCAATTTTTCAGCCCCTGTTTAACAGGGGCGTGTTATTACAATTTTTTATGCAATGCTTTGCAGCAGGGCTCATTCCTGCACTCCAACTAGAGTATCTGGAGAGGTTGCAGTGTCGTGGCACCAGCACCAATGGCTAAGGCCCAATTTTTCAGCCCCTGTTTAACAGGGGCGTGTAATTAAATTTTTTGATGCAATACTTTGCAACAGGGCTCATTGCTGTGCTCCAAGTACAGTATCTGTGAGGGGTTGCAGTGTTGTGGCACCAGTGCCTAAGGCCCAATTTTTATGCCCCTGTTTAACAGGGGCATGTAATTACAATTTTTTTATGCAATGCTTTGCAGCAGGGCTCATTCCTGCACTCCAACTAGAGTATCTGGGAGAGGTTGCAGTGTCATGGCACCAGCACCAGTGGCTAAGGCCCAATTTTTCAGCCCCTGTTTAACAGGGGCGTGTAATTACAATTTTTGATGCAATACTTTGCAACAGGGCTCATTGCTGTGCTCCAAGTACAGTATCTGTGAGGGGTTGCAGTGTTGTGGCACCAGTGCCTAAGGCCCAATTTTTATGCCCCTGTTTATGCCCCTGTAATTACAATTCTTGATCTAATAATTCACAGCAGGGCCCATTCCTGTGCCCACCAAGACTAACTGTGAGGCCTTACAGTGTTGTGTCAACACCACCACCACCACCAAAGGCCCAATTTTTCAGCCCCTGTTCAACAGGGGCATGCAATTACAATTCTTGATCTAATAATTCACAGCAGGGCCCATTCATGCGCCCACCAAGAGTAACTGTGAGGGCTCACAGTGTTGTGGCAACACCAACATGTAAGGGGCAAATTTCAGCTGAGTATATACGGCAGGCTCCTACTTTCAAACATCCAACTTACAAACGGAAGGATACAACAGGAAGTGAGAGGAAATCTACCCCTAGGAAGGCAAATTCTCTCCTGTAAGAGTTAATATGGGAAAAAAGTGTCTCCTCTCCACTGATGCTTTATCACCAATTCTTGTTTCAATAAAAAACCCAAATTTTCAAAAAACATTTTTCATTAGGACGGAAAGTGAGGTGAACTGTTCTGAACAGGTGCACACTGCACAGACAGCAAAACAAATGTTATAGGGGTGATAACCCTTCCCTATGTTTTCCAAAAAGCTTAAAAATAGATTTTTTGCCTGGAGCTACACTTAAACAATGTACCTGTTCAAAAATACAAACAGATTCTACATAAGAACAAACCTACAGTCCCTGTCTTGTATGCACCGCCTGTATACGGCTGTTCAGAGTATATAGGGCCTTTTTTATTTTGTGTGCGGGGTTCCCCTTAATATCCATACAAGACCCAAAGGGGCTGGTAATGCGCTGGGGTATGGGGGGGGGGGGGTGTGTGATGGGGTAGCTATGCCATTTTTCTTAAAGATTTTCATCCATATTACCGGGACAAGACATTACATTAAAGCCGCAAGCAGTTTTAAATGGCTTTTTTTCCTTTAGAAATTTAATTTTGCGCAGGGACAGTTCTAAACACGGGAAACACGTGGCACTTCACAGGCATACTTTAGACACCCCCCAGGTACGATATTTAAAGGAATATTTGACTTTTTTTTTTCACTTTATGCATCATTAAAATGACTGCTCCAGAAAAACGGCCGTTTTTAAAACTTCTTTTTGCATTGATACATGTCCCCTGGTGCAGAACCCGGGTTCCCAAACCCTTTTTAGGACAATAACATGCATAATAGTCGTTATAATTAGCACTTTAGATTTCGAACGTTCGCATCCATTGTATTTAATAGGGTTCTAAAGTTCGTGCAAACTTTCGGTCCGTTCGCGTGTTCTGGTGCGATCCGAACCCGGGGGTGTTCGGCTCATCACTACTCTTGAATACAAAAGACTGTGTTTGCCATCCAGAAGCATGCTAGTTTTCATTCCAATAGTTGACAGAATTGCAGCTAAGAGTAGAGTATGATGACATCATATAGCGTATAATGTACCTTTTTTCCAAACATCTATAATTTCTTTTGTAAATGGGTGTCTGCTAAACATAATCATATGTTGGAGGAATTCCCTAATAACTTCTGTTCACATGCTACTTATTCCCTCCTGCAGTTCCATTATGCAGCCCTGCGTGCTTAAGAGAAAATGTATTTCCTACATATATTGTACTTCTGCTAGAGCTGCTGTGTGATTTGCAAGTAGGGATGAGCCGAACACCCCCCTGCGAATGGACCGAAAGTTTGCGCAAACTTTAGAAACCTATTAAATACAATGGACGCAAACGTTCGAAATCGAAATTGCTAATTATAACGGCTAATATGCATGTTATTGTCCTAAAAAGGTTTGGGGACCCGGTCCTGCCCCAGGGGACATGTATCAATGCAAAAATAATTTTTAAAAACGGCAGTTTTTTCGGGAGCAGTGATTTCAATGATGCATAAAGTGAAAAAAAAAGTAAAATATTCCTTTAAATATCATACCTGGGGGGTGTCTAAAGTATGCCTGTGAAGTGGCACGTGTTTCCCGTGTTTAGAACTGTCCCTGCACAAAATGACATTTCTAATGGAAAAAAAGCCATTTAAAACTGCTGGTCCCGGCAATATGGATGAAAATCATTAAGAAAAATGGCATAGCTACCCCATCACCCCCACCCCCCCCCCCCACCCCAGCCCATTACCAGCCCCTTTGGGTCTTGTATGGATATTAAGGGGAACCCTGCACACAAAATAAAAAAGGCCCTATATATTCTGAACAGCCGTATACAGGCGGTGCATACAAGACAGGGACTGTAGGTTTGTTCTTAAGTAGAATCTGTTTGTAATTTGGAACAGATACATTTTTTAAGTGTAGCTCTAGCCAAAAAATCTATTTTTAAGCTTTTTGGAGAACATAGGGAAGGGTTATCACCCCTGTAACATTTGTTTTGCTGTCTGTGCACCTGTTCAGAACATTTCACCTCACTTTCCATCCCAATGACAAATGTTTTTGAAAAATTTGGGTTTTTTATTGAAACAAGGATTGGTGATAAAGCATCAGTAGAGAGGAGACACCTTTTTCCCATATTATCTCTTACAGGAGAACATTTCCCTTCCTACGGGTAGATTTCCTCTCACTTCCTGTTGTCTCCTTCCGTTTGCAAGTAGGAGTCGTTTGTAAGTTGGATGTTTGAAAGTAGGGGTCTGCGGTATAAACTCTGCAGAAATTTGCCCCTTATGCCCCGTACACACGATCGTTTTTAATGTCATTTTTTAAACCGACGTTTTTCTCCTCGTTTTTTTTCATGTTTCCTCTCAAGCCTGCCTTGCGTACACACTATCATTAAAAAAAACGATCAAGCAAAGTGCAGTGACGTTCAACACGTACGACGGCACTATAAAGGGGAAGTTCCGTTCGAATGGCGCCACCCTTCATGTTAGTAAAGTTTGTTGAGCGACGATTCGCGCTTTTCAGTCCGTTACTGTGTAATGAATGTGCTATCTCCATTACGAACGCTAGTTTTACCAGAACGAGCGCTCCCGTCTCATACTTGATTCTGAGCATGCGCGTTTTTTTTCACGTCGTGAAAGCATACACACTATCGTTTTTCACGTCGTTAAAAAAAACGACATGAAAAACGACGTGAAAAAAGAGAGCATGTCCGGAATTTTTAATGGCCGTTTTTCACGTCGTTAAAAATGCTCTGGAGCCTACACACGATCATTTTTAATGGCCATTTTTTAAAATGGCATTTTTAACGGCATGAAAAACGATCGTGTGTATGGGGCATTAGGTGTTGGTGTTGCCACAACACTGTAAGCCCTCACAGTTACTCTTGGTGGGTGCTAGACATGTGCATTCGTTTTCGTCCGAATGCATTTTCATCCGTATTTCAGGTATTTTCGTTATCGTTTTAACAAAAACGAAAACGAAAGCGCAGAATCCGAAAACCGAAATATCCGACATAAACAAATGCTTTATTTTAGTTTTCGTTGCAACAACAGTTCGATATAGATAGAAGATTCGACATGACGCTGACAATAACAATCTGTGTAAATCGAAACTGTGGTCGAATGTGCCTAACCTTAACTCTATTAGTCCAAGATTATTCTACATAGAGAGAAAAGATTCGACATAGAGAGAAAAGATTTGACATTATAGAGAGAAAAGATTCGACATAGAGAGAAAAGATCACTGCTGGAATTGGGTGGGGGAAGTAAAATAAAAATAACGATGATGATAAATGTTATTGGCTGATTGTAACCAAAGAGGAGGAGCAGTAAAATAGCTAGAACTAACTTGACAATATAACATCAACGACGAAGATTCGACAAAGCATTGAAAAACATACAAACGTTGAATCTGTCATTGAAGGCTTATGGTGTCTGTCGAAAGTTCTAAGAAGATTCGAGAGAGCAGCTAAACTGTACGACGCTGCAATCAGGGCCGTCGGAACAGGACAGGCAAACCAAGCAACTGCTTGGGGCCCCCAGCTGGCCTGGAGCCCCAGCAGAGCTGCCTCCCCTCCCGTGATTGGCGGCCCCCCTCCCGCGATTGGCGCCCCCCCACCCGCGATTGGCGGCCCCCTCCTCCCGCGATTTGGTGGCCCCCTCCTCCCGCGATTGGAGGCCCCCCACCCGCTATTGGCGGCCCCCCCTCCCGCGATTGGCGGCCCCCCCACCCGCGATAGGTGGCCCCCTCCTCCCGCGATTTGGCGGCCCCCTCCCGCGATTAGCGGCCCCCCTCCTGCGATTGGCGGCCCCCTCCTCCCGCGATTTGGCAGCCCCCCACCCGCGATTGGTGGCCCCCCTCCCACGATATTGGCGGCCCCCCCTCCCGCGATTGGTGCCCCCCTCCCGCGATTGGCGGCCCCCTTCTCGCGATCTGCGTCGATGTCCCGTGTTAGCACCCCCCCTTTCTGAATTAAAAAAAAAAAGTAAAAAAATCAGTAGCACCCCCCCCATCGCTTGGGGGCCCCAACCAAATTCTCAATCTGCTTGGGGCCCCCAAATTCCTTCAAATGGCCCTGGCTGCAATCGTACATTTCCGGTCAAAAATTGCTCTGCCTATAGGCTATAGACAAATTCTAATGTTGGTTGACTAGTAATAATAATTAATAAATATAATTATTATTGGTCATAAAACATTATCATTCTACTATAGCTAGCTTGTAGGTGGAACATTCGACCGGAAATGTACGATTGCGGCGTCGTACAGTTTCGCTGCTCCGTCTAATCTTCTTTGAACATCGACAGACACCATAAGCCTTCAATGACAGATTCGACCTTAATTAATTAATTCAGATTTTCGGACGAATGCAATTTCTAATGAATAATAAAATAAATAAAAACGTATTTCGGGAGTAACTAAATAAATAAATTTTTCGGACGAAAACTAAATTCCGAAATGAAATATTTCAGTGTGCACATGTCTAGTGGGCGCTGGAACGTCCTGCTGTGAACTATTATATCAGGAATTGTAATTACATGCCATTGTTGAACAGTGGTAGGAAAAATTGGGCCTTTGGTGGTGGTGCTGGTGCCACAACACTGTAAGCCCTCACAGTTACTCTTGGTGGGCGCATGAATAGGGCCTGCTGTGAATTATTAGATCAAGAATTGTAATTGCATGCCCCTGTTGAACAGGGGCTGAAAAATTGGGCCTTTGGTGGTGGCGGTGGTGCTGGTGCCACAAGACTGTAAGTCCTCACAGTTACTCTTGGTGGGCGCAGGAATGGGCCCAGCTGTGAAATATTAGATCAAGAATTGTAATTACATGCCCCTGTTGAACAGGGGCAGAAAAATTGGGCCTTTGGTGGTGGTGGTGGCACAAGACTGTAAGTCCTCACAGTTACTCTTGGTGGGCGCAGGAATGGGCCCAGCTGTTAAATATTAGATCAAGAATTGTAATTACATGCCCCTGTTAAACAGGGGCAGAAAAATTGGGCCTTAGGCACTGGTGCCACAACACTGCAACTTAGAGCACAGCAATGAGCCCTGCTGCAAAGCATTTCATAAAAAACTGTAAATACACGCCCCTGTTAAACAGGGGCTGAAAAATTTGGCCTTAGGCACTGGTGCTGGTGCCAAAACACTGCAACCCCTCACAGATACTGTAGTTGGAGCACAGCAATGAGCCCTGCTGGAAAGCATTGCATCAAAAATTGTAAATACACGCCCCTGTTAAACAGGGGCTAAAAAATTGGGCCTTAGCCACTGGTGGCGGTGCCCAGAAACAAAAATGTTCTTTTAAGCTATCAGCATGATTATTGAGGAGGAAGAGGATAGTCACTCAGCATAACAGGATAGTCACTCTTGAAGGGATCTGACATTTCAAAGAAAATTATTCTGTTACATCAGCATCAGGTGCTTGGTAGCTGGTGGTGAGCAAAGACTGATTAATTTTTATGAAGGTCAGTCGATCGACCGAGTCGGTTGACAGGCGCACCCTGTGATCGGTTGCAAAGCCTCCAGCAGCACTGAATGTGCATTCCAAAAGGACGCTGGATGCAGGACAGGCCAGTATCTCAATTGCATACTGTGCAAGCTCTGGCCAGTGATCCATCCTCAAGACCCAGTAACCCAGAGGATTTTCAGTGGGAAAGGTGTCCTAGTCTGATCTTGCTCCTGGGTATTCCTGCACCATGTAAACCAGACGCTGGCGATGGTTGCTGGAACCGATCATACCTTGGGGCTGCGGACTAAAAAATTGTCTGAAAGCATCGTTCAGACGGCCACCTTCTCCACCGCTCCTTCTTTGACTGACCGAAGCTTCAGCAACACGTTGTCCAGGACCAGGAATTTGTAACCTCCCAGTCTCTGGGAACGCGTTGCACAGACCTTTCTGCAAGGCCTGCCGAAGATGCCTCATCCTCACCTCCCTCTGCGACGGCACGATAAGGTCCGCAACCTTATCCTTGTAACGTGGATCAAGGAGGGTTGCCAGCCAGTAATGATCCCTCTCCTTGATCGCACGAATACGAGGATCCCTCCGCAGGCTTTGCAGGATCAGGAAGGCCATGCAGCGTAGGTTTGCTGAGGCATTTGGTCCGGAGTCCACTGGGTCACTCAGGACGACATGATCCGCAGCCACCTCCTCCCAGCCACGTACAAGTCCATGGGTGTCTTGGGACTGTAATTGATCCCTTGAAGACTGCTGCTGATGCTGAGTGTTAGGCTCCACCTCCATGCTGACACAATTCTCCTCCCCCTCCTCTTCCTGTGTAATATCTGGGCCAGCAGGAACACTATCTGGATAAAGGGGGCCTTGAGAGGTAAGGAAGTCCTCCTCTTCCTGCCTCTGTTCTGCCTCAAGTGCCCTGTCCATTATTCCATGCAGCGTGTGCTCCAACAGGTGGACAAGAGGGACAGTGTCACTGATGCATGCACTGTCACTGCTCACGATTTGTCCAGTATCTCCAGGCTTCACGGCAGTTTTGGGGAGGAGATCTGAGGAATATTTCCTCTCTCCCTTTTCTCTCACCCTGAGACGGCCTTTCCTTTGGCCGCTTGAGGGAGCCCATACCTGCCGGCGGCATCCTGTGATCTTTCCGGGCGTCCAAGGCCTGCCGCGCATGCGCATAATGCGGCGTGCGCGGCACGTCGGGACGTCACGCCGGCTTGGCAATGGAAGTGACGGCGGTGCAGGGGTTTTGTTTCCTTCCAGGAACGCCGGGGAAGCCGCATATGGGTCCGCCGCTCCGGTGGCCCCATGCCTCGTCATTGCCAGGTGGGTTCCATGGGGATGGGTGGGGGTATCCGAGCCAATGAATCTGGGACCAATCAGGGACGCCCACTCATACTTTACCTATATAGCAACAGGTGGCCCCATGGGAATTCACCACTAAACCCATGCAGCCATCAGAGCGAACAGACCAAAAAGCTTTTCCGGTTGAAAGTAAGTAATGCCCGACCTTATATATGGCTACTCATCGGATTTTTGCTTCAATTCTGACTCTAATAGATTTTATTCTCTTTGCCTATATTTTTTTGGATCCTGCGGGTCCTAGGTACTATACATCATATCAGCTTTAGAATCCCATTTTGGGTTTTCTCCAGCACACCTGCCATTACTTCCCCTTATGACTTGAGGAATGACCATTCACCACCCAATAGTATAGGTAAAAACTTTTTGTGTTCAGCACAATTATTATTTTATTTACACCACACACACAACACATTCATTCACATTTATTCATGCAGGGGCAACCCCCTCCTCTCTTTCTCACATATTTTCTTTTTCAACACATTTTCACATCATATCTACACTACACGCATATCATCATAACACTCTCACTGCCCTTCACCTCACTTTTTCCCTTCCAGTTTTTCTAATTTTTTGCCTTATTTCTTAATTATTATTTTTAACACATTTTCTAGTTTGCGTTGCATTCCCTTTCATGCACACACTTCACCCAGCACACTTCACATTTTTTCACATTGTTGCACACAATAAAGTCACCTACATTAGAACATTCACCTTAATACTCCTCCCATCATGTTTTTCCTTACAGTTATGGGCGCCCGGTTTTGGTTTCATCTTCTTGGTCTCGGCCTCTGCTCCCCCGGCCCCCATCTTCCGCCCTCTTTGGCCTGGCGGGTGTGAGGCATTAGTGCGACTTCTCGTAGGCCTGGAGCTTGTCCGGGCATCTGCGGCCGGGGGCCTCTCTCCATCGCCCTCTCCTCATATGGGGACCGCCTGGGGTGTCGGCCATGGCCATGGGATCCGTGGTTGTTCTTCAAAACCTAACACAAGGGGAGCCTTCTCCCCCAGCCACCAATTGGTAATTATACAATCAATATTAAACACATAGATTGTAGATATTCCATTGTCAATAGGGCTCTTGTTGTCATGAACAATTTCACCTATACAATGTTTCAATTTCAAAGCATCTATCTATTTCCCCCTGATGATGACCCCAAGGTCGAAACGCGTCGGGGATTAATGTATTTCAGGATTTCATGATATGTTTTATACATGTACTAATATGGCTGTATTTGAATTATTTGTATGTATATGCTTTATGTATCCATTCGGAGCCCTGATTTTATTCTTAATCTTGTTCTCCCCATGGCATTTTTTAATAAATGATACCCTTTATATTTATTATTGCTTAATTTTTTGCTGCAATACAAAGCCTTCCCTATCCGCATGAATACGAGGATCCTTCCGCAGGCTTTGCAGGATCAGGGAGGCCATGCAGAGTAGGTTTTCTGAGGCATTCGGTGCCGAGTCCTCTGGGTCACTGAGGACGACATTATCCGCAGCCACCTCCTCCCAGCCACGTACAAGTCCATGGGTGTCTTGGGACTGTAATTGATCCCTTGAAGACTGCTGCTGATGCTGAGTGCTAGTCTCTACCTCCATGCTGACACAATCCTCCTCCTCCTCCTCCTCGTCCTCTTCCTGTGTGATAGCCGGGCCAGCAGGAACACTGTCTGGATAAAGGGGGCCTTGAGAGGTAAGGAAGTCCTCCTCTTCCTCCCTCTGTTCTGCCTTAAGTTCCCTGTCCATTATTCCACGCAGCGTGTGCTCCAACAGGTTAACAACAGGGACAGTGTCACTGATGCATGCACTGTCACTGCTCACCATCCTCATAGCCTCCTCAAATGGTGCAAGGACAGTGCATGCATCCCTGATCGTGGCTCACTGGCGTGGGGAAAAAAATCCAAGCTCCCCTGACCCTGTCCTGGTGCCATATTGCAACAGATACTCATTGATGGCCCTCTGCTGCGTGTGCAGCCGCTGCAGCATGACCAACGTAGAGTTCCCCCTGGTGGGCACGTCACAGATTAGGCGGTTCTTGGGCAGGTTGTAATCCTTTTGCAGCTCAGCCAGCCAAGCACTGGCATTATATGACAGGCGGAAATGCCCACAGAGTTTCCTGGCCTGCTTCAGGACTAGGGGTGAGCTTCGTGTTCGAGTCGAACATACGTTCGACTCGAACATCGGCTGTTCGATCGTTCGAAGAAGATCGAACGATTTGGGCCGTTCGCGCTAAATTCGAGTGACGCGAACGGCCCACAATGCACTACGCCATTGCAGTGTCATCCAGGCGCTGTGATTGGCCAAGCATGCACTGTGACCCCGCATGCTTGGCCAATCACAGCGCCGGCAGCGAGGAGAGCAATGATTGGCCACAGGCAGGATGCCTGTGGCCAATTATTGCTGAGGGGGTTTAGTACACGCCCCACACTATAAAAGGCCGCCAGCGCGGCGGCCTTGTGTAGTGTGTTCCGGAGCAGGGAAAGAGAAGCATAGGCAGGGACAGTGTCATTTTTTTCCTTTACTAATCCTGGATTCCTTGTGTTTAGGGACAGAGAAGGATAGGTAGGGAGAGTGTCAGTGTGTCATTCTGTGCTAAACCTTGTTTGTAGAGACAGAGAAGGACAGTGAGGGAAAGTGTCAGTGTGCTATTCTGTGCTAAATCTTGTTTGTAGGGACAGAGAAGGACAGTGAGGGAAAGTGTCAGTGTGCTATTCTGTGCTAATCCTTGTTTGTAGGGACAGAGAAGGACAGTGAGGGAAACTGTCAGTGTGCTATTCTGTTCTAAACCAATCTTGCTGAACCGTATTTGAAATCCTTGAGTTTAGGGACAGAGAAGGACTCTCGTGGAAACTATCAGTGTGCTATTCTGTGCTAAATCTTGTTTGTAGGGACAGAGAAGGACAGTGAGGGAAAGTGTCAGTGTGCTATTCTGTCCTAAACCAATCTTGCTGAACCATATTTGAAATCCTTGAGTTTAGGGACAGAGAAGAACACTCGTGGAAACTATCAGTGTGCTATTCTGTGCTAAATCATGTTTGTAGGGACAGAGAAGGACAGTGAGGGAAAGTGTCAGTGTGCTATTCTGTCCTAAACCAATCTTGCTGAACCATATTTGAAATCCTTGAGTTTAGGGACAGAGAAGGACACTCGTGGAAACTATCAGTGTGCTATTCTGTGCTAAATCTTGTTTGTAGGGACAGAGAAGGACAGTGAGGGAAAGTGTCAGTGTGCTATTCTGTCCTAAACCAATCTTGCTGAACCATATTTGAAATCCTTGAGTTTATGGACAGAGAAGGACACTTGTGGAAACTATCAGTGTGCTATTCTGTGCTAAATCTTGTTTGTAGGGACAGAGAAGGACAGTGAGGGAAACTATCAGTGTGCTATTCTGTTCTAAACCAATCTTGCTGAACCATATTTGAAATCCTTGAGTTTAGGGACAGAGAAGGACACTCGTGGAAACTATCAGTGTGCTATTCTGTGCTAATCCTTGTTTGTAGGGACAGAGAAGGACAGTGAGGGAAACTGTCAGTGTGCTATTCTGTTCTAAACCAATCTTGCTGAACCGTATTTGAAATCCTTGAGTTTAGGGACAGAGAAGGACACTCGTGGAAACTATCAGTGTGCTATTCTGTGCTAAATCTTGTTTGTAGGGACAGAGAAGGACAGTGAGGGAAAGTGTCAGTGTGCTATTCTGTCCTAAATCAATCTTGCTGAACCATATTTGAAATCCTTGAGTTTAGGGACAGAGAAGGACACTCGGGGAAACTGTCAGTGTGCTATTCTGTTCTAAACCAATCTTGCTGAACCATATTTGAAATCCTTGAGTTTAGGGACAGAGAAGGACACTCGTGGAAACTATCAGTGTGCTATTCTGTGCTAAATCTTGTTTGTAGGGACAGAGGAGGACAGTGAGGGAAAGTGTCAGTGTGCTATTCTGTCCTAAACCAATCTTGCTGAACCATATTTGAAATCCTTGAGTTTAGGGACAGAGAAGGACACTCGGGGAAACTGTCAGTGTGCTATTCTGTTCTAAACCAATCTTGCTGAACCATATTTGAAATCCTTGAGTTTAGGGACAGAGAAGGACACTCGTGGAAACTATCAGTGTGCTATTCTGTGCTAAATCTTGTTTGTAGGGACAGAGAAGGACAGTGAGGGAAACTATCAGTGTGCTATTCTGTGCTAAACCAATCTTGCTGAACCATATTGCAAATCCTTGTGTTTAGGGACAGAGAAGGATAGGCAGGGGACAGTGTCAGTGTCTTTGTTGCTAAGCCTCCTGCACAGTATACACCTGAAGGTAGCCCTTATTGCTGTTTTTCCCATCTCCCTGCAGGCCATCCATTAAAATGTCTGGAAGGCAAACAAGGAGAGGCAGACAGTCAGGAGGCAAAAAAAGAGGGCAAGCAGGCTCTGTGTCTGGGGGCAACAGTGCTTGTCGTGGACGCTGTGCATTGTCATCAGCACATGGCCATGGGACACGCTTGTCCTTCTTTTCGGCAGCTGGACATGTTGAGCCACATCATGCCGAAGACTTGGTAGAGTGGATGACCAAGCCCACCTCATCCTCCTCATCCTCTCTCACCCAGGCTCAGGGTACTGGCAAAGCAGCTGCCAAAGCGTCCTCTTCTCTGGTATCAATGTCATCATTAGTCTCTCCTTCCCTAGACCCACCATGTCCTCCTCCTGAGGAGTCCCCCGAACTGTTTGAGCACAGTGTTGGGTACATGCTCCAGGAGGATGCCCAGCGTTTCGAAGGATCTGATGATGATACCCAGCTAGAGGAAGGCAGTAGCGTGAGAGCTGAGAGAGGGGATGCTCAAGAAGGACACCAATCTGGCAGTCATGCTCCAGCAGCTGCAGCATACTGCCAGATTGGCTCCAGTGATGAGGAGGGAGGGGATGATGAGGTCACTGACTCCACGTGGGTGCCTAATAGGAGAGAGGAGGAGGAGGAGGATGAGGAGGAGGCACATCTCCAATGAGGCAGGATGCCCTTGGGTGGCCAGCGTATGGGCAGCACACCGACGGAATCACACCGCAGAGCTCCGCCTGTGCAGGGCGCTGCCTCTGCCCGTCATTCAAAAAGTTCTTTGGTGTGGGCCTTTTTTGAGGCAAGTGCATCAGATCACACAGCTGCTGTTTGCAACATATGTCTCAAGCGTATATCGCGTGGCCAAAACATCAGCCGCTTGGGCACCACATGCTTGATCAGACGTATGTTGACCTGCCATGCAGCTCGTTGGCAAGCCTACCTTAAAGACCCACACCAAAGAACAAAGCGGACCTCTCCTTGCACCGCATCAGCTGGGATCTCCAACCCCAGTATACCATCAGTCCTCTCTGAAACTTGCACTGAGAGGAATGAAGGTGTAGAATTAGGTGTGTCACAGCCAAGTACTTGCGGCCACTCTGCTAGCAGTACACCGACGTCCGATTCTAGCAGGCAAATTTCCCTGCCCCAGCTGCTGGACCGTCAAAAGAAGTTCACTCCCAGCCATCCACATGCCCAGTGGTTGAATGCTAGCTTGGCTAAATTGCTAGCGCTTCAACTGCTACCTTTTCAGTTGGTAGACTCGGCCCCCTTCCGTGAGTTTGTGCAATGTGCGGTTCCTCAGTGGCAGGTTCCCAAACGCCACTTTTTCTCACGGAAGGCGATTCGGGCTCTCTACAGGCATGTGGAAGGCAATGTCTTGGCCTCGCTGGACAGGGCGGTCAGCGGTAAGGTGCATATTACCGCTGACTCATGGTCCAGCAGGCATGGACAGGGACGTTACCTTTCTTTCACGGCCCATTGGGTCACTCTTTTGGCAGCTGGGAAGGATGCAGGACAAGGTGCAGTAGTGTTGGAGGTTGTTCCGCCGCCACGCCTCCAAAATGCTACTACTGGTTGTGACACACCTCTCTCCTCCACCCCCTCCTCTTCTTCTTCCTCCATGGCCTCTTCCTGTGGTTTGTCCTCGGAACCAGCGGTGCTCCGTAGGCGTTCAAGGGGCTACGCAAGTACGCAGGCAAAAAGATGCCATGCCGTGCTTGCGCTGGTGTGTTTGGGGGACAGGAGCCACACTGGGGCAGAGGTCCTGTCTGCTCTGCAGGGGCAGGCCGAGAGGTGGTTGACGCCACGCCAGCTTAACCCAGGAATGGTGGCTTGCGACAATGGCACCAACCTCCTCTCCGCCCTCCGACAGGGACAACTGACCCATGTGCCCTGTATGGCTCACGTCCTTAACCTGGTGGTGCAGCGGTTCTTGGGCAGGTACCCGGGCTTACAGGATGTCCTGAGGCAGGCCAGGAAAGTCTGTGTGCATTTCCGCAGATCTTATAATGCCAGTGCTCGCCTGGCTGAGCTGCAAAAGGAGTTGAACCTGCCCAAGAACCGCCTTATATGTGACATGCCCACCAGGTGGAACTCAACGCTGGCCATGCTGCAGCGGCTGCACACGCAGCAGAGGGCCATCAATGAGTACCTGTGCGACTACGGCACCAGGACAGGGTCAGGGGAGCTCGGGTTTTTTCACCACGCCAGTGGGGCATGATCAGGGATGCATGCACTGTCCTGGCACCATTTGAGGAGGCCACGAGGATGGTGAGTAGTGACAGTGCATGCATCAGTGACACTGTACCTCTTGTCCACCTGTTGGAGCACACGCTGTGTGGAATAATGGACAGGGCACTTGAGGCAGAACAGAGGCAGGAAGAGGAGGACTTCCTTGCCTCTCAAGGCTCCCTTTACCCAGACAGTGTTCCTTCTGTCCCACCCATCGCACAGGAAGAGGAGGAGGAGGAGGAGGAGGAGGAGGATTGTGTCAGCATGGAGGTGGAGGCTGGCACTCAGCATCATCAGCAGCAGTCTTTTAGGGATGATTTACAGTCCCAAGAAACCAGTGGACTTGTACGTGGCTGGGAGGAGGTGGCTGCGGATCATGTCGTCCTTAGTGACCCAGAGGACTCCGGACTGAATGCCTCAGCTAACCTACGCTGCATGGCCTCCCTGATCCTGCAAAGTCTGCGGAAGGATCCTCGTATTCTTCGGATCAAGGAGAGGGACCATTACTGGCTGGCCACTCTCCTTGATCCACGGTACAAGGGTAAGGTTGCGGACCTTATGTTACCGTCGCAGAGGGAGCAGAGGATGAGACAACTCCGGGAGGCCTTGCAGAAAGGTCTGTGCAACGCGTTCCCAGAGACTGGGAGGTTACAAACTCCTGGTCCTGGACAACGAGTTGCTGAGGCTTCGGGCAGTCAAAGAAGGAGCGGTGGGGAAGGTGGCCGTCTGACCGATGCGTTCAGACAATTCTTTAGTCCGCAGCCCCAAAGTATGATCGGTTCCAGCAACCATCGCCAGCGTCTGATATACATGGTGCAGGAATACCTAGGGGCAAGGTCAGACTTGGACACCTTCCCCACCGAAAATCCTCTGGCTTACTGGGTCTTGAGGATGGATCACTGGCCAGAGCTTGCACAGTATGCAATTGAGCTACTGGCCTGTCCTGCATCCAGCGTTCTTTCAGAACGCACATTCAGTGCTGCTGGAGGATTTGTCACGGATCACAGGGTGCGCCTGTCCACCGACTCGGTTGATCGACTGACTTTCATCAAGATGAACCAGTCTTGGATCACCACCAGCTACCACACACCTGATGCTGATATAACAGACTAATTGATTTTAAAATGTCACATCCCTTCAAGACTGATGCTGATGCTGAGTGCCTGTGCTGTTATGTTGACTGGCTATCCTCCTCCTCCTCCTCAATGATTCGATTAATGATGATAGCTTGGAAGATCATTTTGGTTTATGGGTGCCGCCACCAGTGGCTAAGGCCCAATTTTTCAGCCCCTGTTTAACAGGGGCGTGTAATTACAATTTTTGATGCAATACTTTGCAACAGGCCTCATTGCTGTGCTCCAAGTACAGTATCTGTGAGGGGTTGCAGTGTTGTGCCACCAGTGCCTAAGGCCCAATTTTTCAGCCCCTGTTCAACAGGGGCATGCAATTATAATTATTGATCTAATAATTCACAGCAGGGCCCATTGCTGCGCCCACCAAGAGTAACTGTCAGGCCTTACAGTGTTGTGTCAACACCACCACCACCACCACCACCACCAAAGGCCCAATTTTTCAGCCCCTGTTCAACAGGGGCATGCGATTATAATTATTGATCTAATAATTCACAGCAGGGCCCATTGCTGCGCCCACCAAGAGTAACTGTCAGGCCTTACAGTGTTGTGGCACCAGCACCACCATCAAAGGCCCAATTTTTACTACCACTGTTCAACAATTATATGTTATTACAATTCCTGATATAATAGTTGACAGCAGGGCGTTCCAGCACCCACCAAGAGTAACTGTGAGTGCTTACAGTGTTGTGCCAACACCAACACCTAAGGGGCCAATTTCTGCAGAGTATATACGGCAGGTCCCTACTTTCAAGCATCCAACTTACAAACGACTACTACTTGCAAACGGAAGAAGACAACAGGAAGTGAGAGGAAATCTACCCCTTGGAAGGAAAATTCTCTCCTGTAAGAATTAATATGGGAGAAAGGTGTCTCCTCTCTACTGATGCTTTATCACCAATCCTTGTTTCAATAAAAACACCACATTTCAAAAACAGTTGTCATTGGGACGGAAAGTGAGGTGAAATGTTCTGAACAGGGGCACAGACAGCAAAACAAATGTTACAGGGGTGATAACCCTTCCCTATGTTTTCCAAAAAGCTTAAAAATAGATTTTTTGGCTGGAGCTACACTTAAACAATGTACCTGTTCAAAATTACAAACAGATTCTACATAAGAACAAACCTACAGTCCCTGTCTTGTATGCACCGCCTGTATACGGCTGTTCAGAGTATATAGGGCCTTTTTTATTTTGTGTGCGGGGTTCCCCTTAATATCCATACAAGACCCAAAGGGGCTGGTAATGGGCTGGGGTGGGGGGGGGGGTGATGGGGTAGCTATGCCATTTTTCTTAAAGATTTTCATCCATATTACCGGGACCAGACATTACATTAAAGCCGCAAGCAGTTTTAAATGGCTTTTTTTTCCTTTAGAAATGTAATTTTGTGCAGGGACAGTTCTAAACACGGGAAACACGTGGCACTTCACAGGCATACTTTAGAAACCCCCCAGGTACAATATTTAAAGGAATATTTGACTTTTTTTTTCACTTTATGCATCATTAAAATGACTGCTCTCGAAAAACGGACGTTTTTAAAACTTCTTTTTGCATTGATACATGTCCCCTGGTGCAGAACCCGGGTTCCCAAACTCTGTTTAGGACAATAACATGGATAATAGTCGTTATAATTAGCACTTTAGAATTCGAACGTTCGCATCCATTGTATTTAATAGGGTTCTAATGTTCGTGTGAACTTTCGGTCCGTTCGCCGGTTCTGGTGCGAACCGAACCCGGGGGTGTTCGGCTCATCACTATTCAGGACCTCCTGTAAGCCCGGGTACCTGCCCAAGAACCGCTGCACCACCAAGTTAAGGACGTGAGCCAAACAGGGCACATGGGTCAGTTGTCCCTGTCGGAGGGCGGAGAGGAGGTTAGTGCCATTGTCGGAAACTACCTTAACTGGCTTAAGCTGGCGTGGCGTCAACCATTTCTGAGCCTGCCCCTGCAGAGCTGACAGAATCTCTGCCCCAGTGTGCCTCCTGTCCCCCAAGCACACCAGCTCAGGCACCGCATGGCATCTTTTTGCCTGCTTACTGGTGTAGACCCTTGAACGCCTACGGAGCACTGCTGGTTCCGAGGACAAATCAGCACAGGAAGAGGCCATGGATTATGAAGAAGAGGAGGGGGTGGAGGAGAGAGGTGTGTCAGAATCACCAGTAGTAACTTTTTGGAGGCTTGGTGGAGGAACAACACCTCCAACACTACTGCACCTTGTCCTGCATCCTTCCCAGCTGCCAGCAGAGTCACCCAATGCGCAGTGAAAGATAGGTAACGTCCCTGTCCATGCCTGCTTGACCATGAGTCAGCGGTAATATGCACCTTACCGCTGACCGCTCTGTCCAGTGAGGCCAAGACATTGCCTTCCACATGCCGGTAGAGAGACGGAATCGCCTTCCGTGAGAAAAAGTGGCGTTTGGGAACCTGTCACTAAGGAACCGCACATTCCACAAACTCACAGAAGGGGGCAGAGTCTACCAACTAAAAAGGCAGAAGTTGAAGTGCTAGCAATTTAGCCAAGCTAGCATTCAACCGCTGGGCATGTGGATGGCTTGGAGCGAACTTCTTTCGGCGGTGCAGCAGCTGGGGCAGGGAAATTTGCCTGGTACAATCGGACGTCGGTATACCGATAGCAGATTGCCCGCAAGTACTTGGCTGTGACACACCTAATTCTACACCTTCATTCCTCTCAGTGCAGGTTTCAGAGAGGACTGAAGGTATAGTGGGGTTGGAGATCCCAGCTCATGAAGAGCAAGGAGAGGTCCGCCTTGTTCTTTGGTGTGGGTCTTTTAGGTGTGCTTGCCAATGGACTGCATGGCAGGTCAACATATGTCTGGTCAAGCACGTGGTGCCCAACCGGCTGATGTTTTGGCCACGCGAGATACACTTTAGACATATGTTGCAAATGGCAACGGTGCGATCTGCTGCACACGTCTGAAAAAAGGCCCACACCAAAGAACTTTTGGAATAACGCGCAAAGACAGCAGCGCCCTGCACATGCGGAGCTCTGCGGTGGGATGCAGTCGGTGTGCTGCCCTTAAGCTGGCCCCTGGAGGGCATCCTGCCTCGTTGGAGATGTGCCTCCTCCTCCTCTCTCCTATCAGGCACCCACGTGGAGTCAGTGACCTCATCATCCCCTCCCTCCTCATCACTGGAGCCAATCTGGCAGTATGCTGCAGCTGGGGGAACATGACTGCCAGATAGCTGACCTTGTTGGCACCCTCTCTCTCTGGGCTCACGTTACTACCCCCTCTCTCTGAGCTCATGTTACTGCCTTCCTCCAGCTGGGTTCCATCATCAGAGCCTTCAAAATGCTGGGCATCCTCTTGGAGCATGTACCCAACACTGTGCTCAAACAGTTCGGGGGACTCCTCAGGAGGACATGGTGGGGCTAGGGAAGGAGTGACTGATGCCCACTGAGCAGAGGGAAGAGGCCGCTTTGGCAGCTGCTTTGCCAGACAAAGTACATTGGGCCTGGGTGAGAGAGGATGAGGAGGAGGAGGAGGACGGCTTGGTCATCCATTTTACCAAGTCTTGGGCATGTTGTGGCTCAACATGGCCAGCTGCCGAAAAGAAGGACAAGCGTGTCCCACGGCCACGTTCTGATGAGGTTGCACCGTGTCCACGACCAGCAGCACTGTTGCCTCCAGACACAGAGCCTGCTTGCCCTCTTTTATTGCCTCGTGACTGTCTTCCTCTCATTGTTTGCCTTCAAGACATACTAATGGCCTGCTGTGGTGTTAGTATGGGAAAAGCAGCAATTGTTTTCAGTTAGTTTTAGGTGAAAACTGTGCAGAGGACACAGTACACTGAAAATACTTGCAGCTCTCTGCTTGTGGTTTTATTATGAGAACACCACTATAATATACACCTGTATTCAGGTGAGCTTTAGGTGAATGCTATGCACTGACTGTCTGCAGCTTGCACAATCACCGGCCTGCCTGTCACAGTATAGAGAATAACTGTATTCAGGTGAGCTTTAGGTGAACGCTATGCAAAGCACACAGTAGTACACTAAGTGAAACACTGACTGTCTGCAGCTAGCACAATCACCGGCCTGCCTGTCACAGTATAGAGAATAACTGTATTCAGGCGAGCTTTAGGTGAACGCTATGCAAAGCACACAGTAGTACACTAAGTGAAACACTGACTGTCTGCAGCTAGCACAATCACCTGCCTGCCTGTCACAGTATAGAGACTAACAGGAACGGATCTAGCTAAACGCAATACAGTGTATAAATATATATACAACACCTAGGATGCATATATATCCTCTACACACTGTAACAGCAGCTAACTGACTCGCCTGCCTGCTCTATCTAACTCAATATAAATGACACTGTCTCTCTCTCTGTAACTCTCTCTTTCACAAACGCCAACACACTACACAAGGCGGCCTTATATAGTGTGGGGCGTGGACCTACTCCTCTGAGCCATGATTGGCCAAAGCCACCCTGGCTTTGGCCAATTACGGCTCTCTGTACAGACGCCGCTGTGATTGGCCAAGCATGCGGGTCATAGTGCATGCTTGGCCAATCATCAGCCAGCAATGCACTGCGATGCCGCAGTGAATTATGGGCTGTGACGCGCCACTCGAATTTGGCGCGAATGGCCCATAATGTTCGATCTTCTTGGGTGCCGACATCACAGGCGCTGGACGGGTAAGTGTCCTTATTTTAAAAGTATTTGTAGCTGCTGACTTTTAAAAAAATAAAATAAAATTTGGCGGACCTCTGCTTTAAGACAGCATGCAAGGTTTCTTCTCCCCTGTACTAGCTGTCCTTCTTGAAACCGGTGTGGCTTTGTAAGACTCCACCCACACAGCTTCATCATTCATTCACAAAAAACTGTGAACAAATGAACTTCAAAATCCTGTCTTCCACTGCAGCAGACAGACTTAAGCCTCATACACACGACCGATTTTCTCGGCAAAAAAACGACAAAAAAACTGTTGGGAGAGCGTTCTTGCTGAGAAAACCGTTCGTTTGTATGGTTTCTCGTCGAGAAAACTGCCGGGAATCTTGACGAGAAAAATAGAGAACCTGCTCTCTATTTTCTCGTCAGGATTCTCGTTTTTCTCGTCGGAATTCTCGTCGGCCTGTTATTTGCGACGAGAAAACTGGTCGTGTGTATGCTTTTCCGAGTCTTAAAAAATCGCGCATTCTCAGAATCAAGTATGAGATGGGAGCGCTTCTTCTGGTGAAACGAGCGTTCGTAATTGAGATAGCACATTTGTCACGCTGTAAATTATTGCATCGTTTAAATGTTGCGCATTTAAATCTTCTTTAGAATGGTACAATAATGAAAAATAATGAACTTGTTTTGCTGCTGATATTCACACAGAGTTCTGACTAACTTTTTAAAACATTTTTCATGCTGATCTCATTTGGAATACAGATCTTAATTTTAAATGATTATTTAATTTCTAGTGATCTCCATGATTACAATTTTAATTTTGTTGTGTCAAGTTTACCAAAATAATTTTTTTATCTTGTATTTTTGGACCTTCAAGGAGATTGTTTTGTGTTATCTGTATAGGCGGTTGAGAAGACCATACCACCAGTTTCGGTGGGAGTCAGAACAGCAGTAGCTATTGAGCATGATTCAGAAGTAGAAACCTTGAAGTCTCAGATGGCCCAAGTGCTGGATTTATTGACCTCTTTACTGGCCAAGAACTCAGGAGCCAAAGAGAAAGCAGAGCTAAGGAGTGAACCGTGCCAAAATGTTTCCACTTCAACACCCCCGCAGACAAGAAAGGAACCAGTCTGCTTCAACTGTGGAGGAGCCGGCCACATTGGGAAAGTGTGCCCCAGTCCAAAGAAGAACAGAGGCACTTAATACCAGCAGGCAGAAAACTTCAGAGGGCCCCGGTGAAGGAGTCAGCCGGGCGTCCACTTCTCACAGAAAGCTCCATAAAGATGCGAAAACAAGCAGAGGCAAAAGAGAAGAGAAACAATGCCCCTCCAAAAAATCCCCACACCATCTGTTGGGAGTTGAAATTTAACAATCTGAGGGAAATCAATGCATACCAGGTCCAAAAAGGGTTGAGGTCCAGAGAAAAATGGAAGAAGAAAACACCAATAGGAAAATCAAGAAGTCCAAAGAAGGAAACACCCCAGAAGAGGTTTCCAGACAAGTTAATAGGACCCTCCCCTCTAGTCTCCATTCAAGTGGAGGGAGTCTACACCAAAGCTCTCCTAGATACAGGAGCCCAAGTGACTCTTTTATACAGAGACTTTTACCGGAAGCATTTGAGTCACGTGCCCTTACAGAAGCTGGAAGACCTACAGATAGGGGGAATTGGCACTCGTAGCTTTCCCTACGACGGTTATGTCTCAATCAGGCTGACCTTTGATCCATCAGTGACGGGGAAGGCGGAAGTTTTTGACACCCTGGCGGTAGTTTGTCCTCGCCCGTCAGGGGCCAACACCAGTTCCATGCTAATAGGGACCATCACTGACCTGGTCAGGAGGCTGCTGACCCCTCTAGTGCAGGAGCGGAGTCTTACCACAGACAAGATTCACCCCATGTTGCAACAGGTCTACCAGAAGTTAGTCCTGGAACAAAAGGCCCCAGAAGAAGGGGTGGGGAGAGTCTGGAGACGGTCAAGAAAGGAGAACATATTGCAGCCTGGTGAGGTGACCTGTCTTCAGGCTACGGTAAAACTCTCCTGAGAGCAGCCTGGCCCCTTTGTGGTCTTGGAGGCAGACCCCTTGAACACCCACCCAGGATTGGAAGTGATCCCTGAAGTGGTCCCGTTGAGGGCATTGAAGAAGACGAAGGGCCAGGTTCCAGTGAGCATCAGAAATGTCACTAGTTCTCCTATGAAGATTACAGCCCGGGTACTACTGGGCCAAGTAAATCCTGCTACCCCAGTGACCCTGTCTGAATTGAAGAGAGACGAAGGAGGGGGACTCACCCTGGAGGGACTCTGTCTGGAAGACACCACCTTGCCACCAAAGTGGAATCAGAGAGCCAAGGCCCAGCTGACCTGGTGGAGAAAAATATTCTCGGAAGATGAGTTTGACGTGGGGTGTGCGAGGAGTGCCACCCATAAAATCCGTCTGCAGGAAGACAAACCCTTCCGGGAAAGGGTCCGGCGAGTCCCCCTGGCTGACTTGGAAGATTTGCGTGAACAGTTGACAGAGTTTAAGAGAACAAGGGTTATTCGAGAGTCCAGAAGTCCATATGCTCCCCCCATCATGGTGGTAAGGAAAGAACGGGTCGTTTGAGACTCTGCATTGACTACAGGACTCTCAATAGGAGGACCATACCCGACCAGTACACTACCCCCAGGATAGAAGATGCTTTGCAGAGTCTGTCTGGGGCCAAGTGGTTCAGTGTCATGGACCTGAAGAGTGGGTATTACCAAATCCCAATGCACCCTGAAGACAGAGAGAAGACGGCCTTCATCACCCCGGTGGGATTCTATGAGTTCAATAGGATGCCTCAAGGCCTGTCGGGAGCCCCTGCCACTTTCCAGAGGTTGATGGAGAAGACAGTGGGGGACATGAATCTTATCGAAGTTCTGGTGTACCTAGATGACATCATTGTCTTCGGGAAGACTCTGGAGGAGCATGAAGAGAGATTGGAGAAAGTCCTGAAGAGACTCAGTGAAGAGGGACTAAAACTCTCAAGGGAAAAGTGCCAGTTTTACCAGTCTTCGGTCCACTATCTGGGACACATAGTGTCTGCAGAAGGAGTGTCTACAGATCCTGACAAACTGGACGCAGTTACCTCCTGGCCCAGACCAACTACAGTGACTGAGCTCAGATCCTTCCTGGGGTTCTGCTCTTACTACCGTAGATTTGTGGAAGGATTTGCGAAGATTGCCAAACCCCTGAATGAGCTGCTGAAGACAGAAGGAGAGGAGGATGATACTGGCCCCAGAAAGCCTGGAGAGTCCGTGGAAGGCCAGTGGACAGAGAAGTGTGAAGAAGCCTTCAAGATGTTGAAGAAAAGTCTGACCACTGCCCCAGTCTTGGCCTATGCTGACCCTAAGAAACCATATGAACTGCATGTAGATGCCAGCCATCATGGTCTGGGAGGTGTACTGTACCAAGAGTATGAAGGACAGCTAAGGCCAGTTGCCTATGTTAGTAGAAGTCTAACACCAGCAGAAAAGAACTACCCCACCCATAAGTTGGAATTCCTGGCCCTAAAGTGGGCAGTCGTGGATAAGCTCAGAGATTACCTGTATGGAGCCGACTTTACAGTAAAGACTGACAATAACCCACTCACCTACCTCTTCACCACGGCCAAGCTTAACGCCACTGGCCACCGTTGGTTGGCAGCCCTGGCCGGATTCAACTTCAGTCTCAAGTATCGGCCTGGAGCTGGGAATCGTGATGCAGATGCATTGTCCAGGAGGGCTCATGCACCCACCCACCACACAGAAGACAGGACCCAGGTAACCCTGGATGGGGTACGGGCCTTGTGCCAAGGAGCGCAACTTCAAGCTAGTGGTGGGTCAAGAGTGGAGGAGATCGGAGTTTCGGTAGTGGGGGTGCCCAAGTGTTATTGTGGCGTGACCCAGATTGTCGAGGATGACCTGCCAAAGCTGTCCAAGAAGGACATAAGAAGAGACCAGTTGGAAGATCCCTGGGGAAAATTATCTCTGCAGTCACTGGAAGAACAGGATCCATACAGGCTCCTGCAGGATCCCTCCAAGGTGGCTCGACTGGTCCACAAAGAATGGGACAAGTTACAGGTGCATCAAGGGGTGGTCTACCGAAGGGGCCCCTCTGATGACCTGGAAGAAAAATGGCAACTGTTCTTGCCGGAAAAACACAGAAGAACTGTCTTGGCTGCCCTACATGATAACCATGGCCACTTGGGGGCCGAACAAACCTTCCAGCTTGTGAGGAATAGGTTCTACTGGCCTTGTATGCAGGCTGAAGTGGAGGAGTACTGTCACTCATTTTTTTTGGGGGTATATCATGGGAATCATTTGTGCATTAGGCAGCTATGATTAAACACTAAGAAAGTGTGAAACTAGTCAGCTCTAACCAGAATTTTGTGACTTGCTGTGCTGTATTTGGTGCTGCTGTCCAGAAGACTTGATCTTTTGTTTTGACTGTCACTCATGTGCTCGCTGCGTTCAAAGGAAGACATTACCACGTCAAGCTGCCCCAATGGGTCACCTGCAGAGTCAAGGGCCCTTGGACTTGGTATGCATCGACTTTCCCTATCTAGAACCTGACTTGAGTGGAAATGGAAATGTTCTGGTGATAACCGACCATTTCACCCGTTATGCCCAGGCCTTTCCAGCTAAAGACCAAAAGGCCTCCACCGTAGCCAAAATCTTGTTGGAAAAATACTTTGTGCATTACGGGCTACCACAACGCCTTCACTCAGACCAAGGGAGAGACTTTGAGAGTCGTCTGATTAAGAAATTGCTGGATTCTTTAGGTATAAAGAAAACTCGTACTACCCCTTATCACCCCCAAGGTGATGCCCAGCCGGAGAGATTCAACAGGACTCTGTTAAATATGTTGGGGACTCTAAGCAGTGAGGAGAAGCAGCATTGGAGCAAGCACATAGCAGCAATGGTGCATGCCTATAACCGCACAACCAGTGATGCCACAGGGTAATTCCCCTTACAGATTGGCAGGGAAGCAAGACTGCCTGTGGATCTGGCCTTTGGCATATCAATGGATCACCCATCAGCCACCTCTCACAAGGGATATGTAGATAGGCTGAGGAAGAGTCTGAAACTGGCGTTTGAACAGGCCCAAGTGGCATCAGAGCAAAGAGGAGCCCGGAACAAGAGGAGCTTTGCTCTCCAAAGTTCGAATCCAGGACCTGCAACCCGAAGACAGAGTGCTGTTGCAGAACTTGGGAGTCCCTGGGAAACACAAACTAGCAGACAGATGGAGACCCGAACCTTATGTGATCTGCAAAAGGTTACCAGGCTTTCCGGTATATCAGCTGAAGCCAGAAGGGAAGATAGGGCCGCTGAAGACCTGGCACAGAAACCACTTACTTCCACTTTCAGAAGCAGTTTGGATACCTCCTGTAGAGGATTCCCCTGAACCATCCTCAAGTCTGAATACACCTAGGCCCAAATACTCGGTCTCAGGCACCTCAGTCTGGAGGGATGGATGTCACTGATCCAAGTGAAGATGGAGAAGAAGAGCTTGAATGGTTGTGGCCGTCCCAGGCCCCTGAGCCTCTGTCCATAGATCTTCCACCCTCTGAAGGTTCCCTGGATAGTACAATAAATGTGGAAGCCACTGAGTTTGTCCCATCCAGCCCTCTATCTGATGACTGGGAAGATGCCATAGAGTCGCCTCCTGCTAAAAGAGACTCCCTGTATCTTCCTGCACCTGATCTGGATGCTCCAGAAATTTTGGAACCTAATACACCTACCCCAGAGGAAGAGCCTGTGGTGACGGAGACAATTACCCCAAGAGCACAGAGAGCAAAGAGGACCATTCGTCCTCCACGGAAGTTAACCTATGCCCAAATGGGGGAAAGCTCTGAGAACACGGTAACTACTGCAAGAAGAACAATACCAACACCTGGTCCCTCCACTGTGCATTTGGTGGAGGGCAACCCCAGCTCACTTTCTGGCACAGTTAGGCAGGTCAACCCCATTGATGTGACCTGTGGGCAGGACAAGCTCCCTACCCAGTTTTGGTGGGAGTTTCCCCTGCCAACCTCTTTTGCAGCCCTCGCTGAACTTGTGTCTTCATATTGCTAATACTGTCTTTGGGGACCAAAGATTCTAAGTGGGTGGAGTGTGTAGCGGGGTATCGTTTTTCATAAAAAGACTACGGTTCCCAGCATGCTTTAGGGCACCCAGGGTGCATATCCCCGCGCAAGGACTGCTAGGGTGGACTTTATATGGGAGAGGCGGGGACTGGTTTGCACTCTTTGGACACCGCCCTCCCAGCAAGAGGATCCCTGTGCTGACCTGCTGTGTGCACAAGGCCTGAAGCCTGGGCCTTGTGTCTTTCCAAAGAGCCTTCCGCTCCACCGTGGTCATCAGGAGGACCGAAGACCCGGGTGTCGTGGAGTTATTAGTCTCGCTGACTGTTGCAAAGTTACCGATCATCAGTTCTGTGTTGGATTACAATTTGTTCCTGAATGTGCACCACCGTGTTCTGCTAGCGAAGATTTCTTCCACAGAATTATACCTAAATCATAGTCAGGCCTGACTGGGTAGTATAGGACATTGCTGGGCGCCTTTTTTGCTCACGAGGGAGGATAGCTGCAGCGGGGTCTGTAAACTGTCTATCACATTGCTGAACGTTAATGTTTTAATAATTATACCCATATTGCAGGGCTCTGCATGTGACATTGCATACTGTTTTATCCTTTAACCTTTACCAACAGTAAAATATTAGAGTTAAGTATATTGGTTGTCAGTGTCATTTACTGGGCTATACCATACTGTGGGATTGTGTCATATAGTGTAGAATATTATAGTGATTGTAATTCTATATCATCCTCTTTACTAACTGTGCCACGAGAGGTTAGAGCCGATTGCCAGGGGTTGACAGCGGTGCACTACAGGGCCCAAAACAAACAAGGCAGCCCTCTTAACTGGGGGTATCGCTACACAAGTATTGACTGTAAAAAACAAACAAAGAAAAACATTTATTCTGGTATATAACAAAATAAATAGAAGGCAGCGCTGGAGAACCTGCTGCCATTTGTGCATCCATGGGACCCCAGAGCACACATCAACCCTGTGTGGACAATAAAATTGGGAGCTTGACAAGCATATCAGTTGTGAGCACAATCTGATCCTGGACTCCCAGATGTCAGGACTAGCAGCAGGTGATATATATGTCCAAAGTCTGTGGTACTACAACAGGCTGCCTTCTGTCAGACAACATTGAAGCAAGGCCATCACTTCCTAGCCTTCCCTGCAGCCTTCCCTTTGCGTGTAACTGGAGGCTGTGCCACTGGAGGTGTACTTGTGTGAGGAGGAGGAGGAGGTGGTGGAGGTTGAGGTTGCAGTTGCGAAAGCTGGGCGACCTTACATATGGCCATATTGGGGGTAATTCTCCCCATCACCCCCTTGTTCATTAAGCTGATCAGCAGGGGCTCACATAGGAGGCGTTGTTCCATGCTCATACTTTGGAATTTGGCCCCAACTAGGCCGGCAATGGCCTCTTCGGTGGTTGTTGGCTCCTGGAGGGTGGCATGTGCCTCTCCAATTAGGGCCATTGCTGCCTCGCTTGTGCTCCTCTCCCTCCTGGTTCTTCTTGTCAGGCGGATGGGAGGCACCTGAGATCTGGTCCTGCTACTTGGTCCGGCCACCTCCTGTGTGCCACTGGGCCCTGCCTCCTCCTGGCTCACAGTGGGCCCTGCCTCCTCCTGCCTCACAGTGGGCCCTGCCTCCTCCTGCCTGACAATTAACAGACCCTCATGCTGGCTGATGTCATCCTGTGTATGAAAAAGGGACATAGTTTTAGTTTTTGGTCCATCAATCACACACAATTTTCAGCTCATGACTGTTGCAAATTGAATGTTAATCAATAGAACAGACTATCATTATGACCCAAGCAGTTTTCATTCTTCTCCCCAAATTTTTGGCCCACTACTGTATATTGATATTTAGAACACTTTTTGATCAAACATTTTTTTTTTTGCTTTCCATATTAACATTTTTTTTGCTGCATTAATTCTATCACAATAAATGTTTATAAAATACTATACCTGGCTCCAGATGTCCAAATCAGGTTCTTCCAGGATGGCTGTCTCCTCTTGCTCCAGAGAAGGCTCTGGTTGGCTGCAGGGAAGTCTGGGGGGGAGACTAGAAAGTGATGTCCTTGACTCAATGTGGTCATCCAGAAAGGACATCCTGCTGTAGTACCACAAATTCGGGACATATGCATCCGCTGCTGCTGCTCCTGACCTCTGAGAAGCCAGGACCCTAAAGCGCTCAGTCCTGTATGTGCCTCTCAAGCTCCCAATTTTACTGTCCACCTGTTGGATGGTTGCTGTGGGTACCCTGGTATGCACAAATGGGAGCAGGCTCTCCAGCGCTGCTTTCCTTACACCTTTTTTCCTGTGAATGGGGTTTTTGGTCTCCCACAGAGCGGGCAGCTCCCTTACCCAGTCAATAAATTCCCCCAGAAATTATTTCTCAAAGAAAGCATTCATTTTGCCTGCAAGACAAAACACAAGACAAAAATAGTAATGTCAGTCACACAGTCTAAACTCAAGAAAATCTTTATCCCCATATATATCCTCAATCTTTAGGCAGTATAGGCCACCAATTTCACAAAGTATAAAAATCATACCTTCGGTCTGACGTCCGTCACTTTTCCTCCTCTCTTCGCACACAGAACGTAGTAACGTCACATGTGTGTTTGCTTTATATACACTACGCATGCGTGAAACTCCGCACACGTCGCCCGCCCATGACGTTCACATTATCAACTTTTTCCCGCCCCTTCTTTTTCGGCATGCAGACGATATGGCGGAGTCACAGCAGGTGTCTGGTAATTCATCAAATAACGATGATGAGACAAGCCCGGACCGTGAAACGTCACGATCAAGGAGGAGATTCAAGGCATCTAATATGTCTTTCGCGGAGATGGTGGACATATTGATAAAGTCGGATTATGATGCAAAGCATGGGCCGTATACCCACCCTAATCTAAGGAAGGCCAAAATTATGAAGAAAGTAGTGAAAAGTCTGAAGAAGAATTTCGGGGGGAAAAGATCAAAGGAGCAGCTTAGAAAGAGGTGGTCTGACCTCAAACTGAGGGAGCCGGAGCAGTTAAGGAGTATTAAGAGAATGCTAGAAAATAAGTACTTGTTGTGTGTTCCTAATATTGTATTTCAGAACTTGCATGTTGCTTCATGTTGTTGCTTTTTACTATTGGACCTTAGAAAATGTTATCTCGCCAAATTTAGTGGGCCCAGTACTCGGTCGTTACAGACACATCGTTCACCCACTACATACAATGTTTTGAGAAGATACAGGGTTAATTTTTTTATAGACATGCCTGTTTTTATTCCATAAATGTTAGTACATTGTTGTCTAGATGATGTGTTTGGAACTAGAATGAAATGCAAACTTGAATTAGTGTAAAGGAGAGGACACTCAGCAGCTGGTTACATATCTGCACTCTGGAGCACTATAGTGTGGGCCACCAGAACAACCTTTTTAGGGTGTCCCAAACAGGTGCATCAGTGTATTCTTGGGTGTCTCCATGTGTAAAACTTGTCATAAAAAGGTGAATAGTCAAGATTTGTTTATTTTTAAATAATGTCTTCAGCTTGTAACTCTGCCCAAACAGACACTTGTACCCCACTTCCAAGCAATGTATCATGTTCCTATTTTTTCTAAAAAATATCTGTGTGCTAAGTATACCTTTTTTGTTTCATTCTCATAGGGGAGAGAAGACTGGGAGGACACCACTCCAGGGAGCCCAGGAACCCCACACCTCAGAGAGAACACCAACCTCTGCAAGAACCCCAAAACCAGGATGTGGAGGAAGGAGAAGTGGATGACGTGGTGGAACTTGTCACCACAACAGGTCAGTGTCTGTCACCACAGCTTCAGGTAAGAGATGTAGGCCTGCAGAGTTATAATACCTTTTATGTTATTTTTTAGGGGATGAAAATGTTGTTGAGAAAGAAAGTCCTCGTTTCTCAAGTGATAGTGCCCAAAGAATCATCCAGCAAGTTATGGAGTGCAGTAGTGAACTGGACATAATGAAGAAAAGGATAAATGTTATGGAGCAAACATTTAAGGACATCATTGATGTTTTGGGGCGAATTGAATGAAGCACAAAACCCCCCTTTTTCTAGTTTTTTTCTATATTTTCTTAAAAATTGTTGCACTTTTAAAACCAAGGCAAAATTTGAAGATGCACACAGTGGGGCTGATTTACTAAATGTTTGCGCCATGAGTATCGGCGCATCTGCGTGCACAACGGCTGTTTTGGTATTTACAAAACATTTGCGCTGGTAGAGCAGCGCTATTCCCCATTTACTATAGTGTTCTCAGCGCACAGGAGGAGGCGCTCAGTGCGCCACTATGGACCTGGCACACGGCATCTTAAAATCTAAATATAAAGAAGCTTGAAGTCCCAATATAATGGGGTGAAATAGGGTGATGTGAGGAAGTGTAGTGACACCTGCCCAAGTAACAAATATGCCCAAAATAGAGTGAGAAAGTAACTTTTTCTGAACCAGCCCGCTGCGCTGGCAATTAGGTTTAGAACTGCAAGAGGTTTTTTTGTGCTCAGTGCGGGAATTTCACTCGTTCAAACGCGCCTGGACACTGCACCGGCAAAATCTTCGTAAATGTCAAGTCACGTAAATCAATTTGCATAAGTTGAACAGGCGCAGCTCTGAACTTGACGTTATATAACAGTCCGCCAGCAAAATGACATTTCTAAAGGAAAAAAAAGGCATTTAAAAGCACCCGCGGCTATAATGAATTGTCGGCTCCCGTCAATATAGAGAAAAGTCATTGATAAAAAAATAAATAAAAAAAAATCCGTGGGGTCCCCTCAAATTCCATTACCAGGCCCTTCAGGTCTGGTATGGATTTTAAGGGGAACCCCCGCGCCACACTTAAAAAAAAATAGCGTGGGGGTCCCCCTAAAAATCCACACCAGACCCTTATCCGAGCACGTAACCTGGCAGGCCGCAGGAAAAGAGGGGGGGGGACGAGAGAGCAGCCCCCCTCCCTCCTGAACCGTACCAGGCCACATGCCCTCAACATGGGGAGGATGTCCCCATGTTGATGGGGACAAGGGCCTCATCCCCACAACCCTTGCCCAGTGGTTGTGGGGGTCTGCGGGCTGGGGGCTTATCGGAATCTGGAAGACCCCTTTAACAAAGGGGACCCCCAGATCCCACCCCCCTCCCTGTGTGAAATGGTAATGGGGTACAAATGTACCCCTACCATTTCACAAAGAAAAATGTCAAAAATGTTAAAAATGACAATAGCCGGTTTTTGACAATTCCTTTAATAATGTCTTCTTCTTTTTTTTTTTCCATCTTCTTCTTCTTCCACCTTCTTCTTCCATCTTCTTCTTTTCTCCATTCGGGTTTCTTCCTTCTTCATCTTCATCTTCATCTTCCTTCGGTGTTCTCGTCCGCTTTTTCTTTCTCCGGCTGCTCCATTTGAATTTGAGGTTCCCGCTGTGTGACGCTTCAGTTCTTCAGTTCTCCTCTGGGTCCGCTGCCACCCGGTGGCCCCGCCCCCCTCTGACACCACGGGGAAAGTCCCCGTGAAATCCATGTGCGTCAGAGGGGGGCGGGGTCACATATGTAAATGCCGTTCAAACCACACATGTGAGGTATTGCTGCGTGCGTTAAAACGAGTGCAACAATTCTAGCACTAGACCTCCTCTGTAATGCGAAAATGGTAACGTGTAAAAAAATTTAAAGCATCGCCAAGGGAGATTTTTAAGTCCTGAAGTTTGGTGTCATTCCATGAGTGTGCGCAATTTTAAAGCCTGACATGTTAGGTATCTATTTACTCAGCATAAAAACATCTTTCACATTATACAAAAAAATTGGGCTAACTTTACTGTTTTGTAATTTTTTTTAATTCATGAAACCATTTTTTTTCCCAAAAAAAGGCGTTTGAAAATTTATTGCGCAAGTACCGAGCGAGATAAAAATTTGCAATGACCGCCATTTTATTCCCTATGGTGTCTGCTAAAAAAACATATATTATTTTTGGGGTTTTGAAGTAATTTTATAGCCATAAATTAGATTTTTACATGAAGGAGAGAAGTGCCAGAATAGGCCCAGTGCTGAAGTGGTTAAAATATCCAAATTTTTTTTTTTTCAGTCGCTCTTTTGTATTTATATAAAAAAAAACGCAGAGGTGATCAAATAGCACCAAAAGAAAGCTCTATTTGTGTGCAAAAAAATAATACATTTTCATTGGGTTACAGTGTTGTATGAGCGCGCAATTGTCATTCAAAATGCATCAGCGCTAAAATGTGAAAATTGGTCTGGGCAGGAAGGGGGTTTAAGTGGCCAGTAAGCAAGTGGTTAATAAAAGGCTACATGCACACGGACGTTTTTCCAGCCGCTTGTTTGAGCGTTTTTTGCAGCTTTAAAATGGCTCTCCATGTTAGCCTATGGCCTCATGGCCACCATGGCGTTTTTGAGCTGTAAATGGCATAGGCGTTTTTAGGCCCCATGTACATGGGATGCTGGTGCAAAGTCTTCAGTACTAAGTTTGAAAGCAGCGTTTAGAGGCATTTGCATGCCGCGTTTTACCACATTTGCGTCTATATGCGTTTAGTTAGGAAACATCATAAGGAGCTGCCCTAAGCTCCAAAAACAGTATTATTAACGATTTCAGCTATTTTGTGAGACCAGAGTGAGTATCAGCAGCTGAGAGAGCAGCAGTGTATTTGTTTTTAGCGTCTCACCTGCCCCAAGTTGTGGATTGTCCACTTGCCACGTCACCTGCCCCAAGTTGTGGATTGTCCACTTGCCACGTCACCTTCCCCAAGTTGTGGATTGTCCACTTGCCACGTCACCTGCCCCAAGTTGTGGATTGACCACTTGCCACGTCACCTGCCCCAAGTTGTGGATTGTCCACTTGCCACGTCACCTGCCCCAAGTTGTGGATTGTCCACAATGCAATGGAAGCAATATATTTATATATATATATATATATATATATATATATATATATAATTTTATGTTTTTTCCTCATTTGCCATAATTTTTGAGTTTATCAATGTAAAAAAATAGGTCACCTTAAAAACGCTTCTAAACTAAAATGCGGCTAAACGCCGGTACCGCGTCTGAAACGTTGAAATCTTTGGCGTTTGAAGGCATTTTTTGGCTTTGTGAAAAACGAGGTCAAACGCAACTGCAGATTTTTTTTTTTCAGGCCAAAAACAGTGTTTTGGATATAATAGAATTCAATGGACCCGCATCCAAAACGCAAGTACCGCGATTTTGCGGCAATTTGTTTTTTTTTGTTTTTTTAACCTGTTTATAGCTGGTTGTTAAAGGAAATGTAAAAAAAATAAACATTGCCGGCTCTAAAAAAAAAAAATCTAGAAAAAAAACCAGCGTGGGGTCCCCCCCAGGTCCATACCAGGCCCTTGGGTCTAGTATGGATTCAAAGGGGACCCCCCCCCCACCAAAATGAAAAAATGACATGTGGGTCCCCCTCAAAATCTGTACCAGGCCCTTCAGGTCTGGTATGGATTTTAAGGGGAACCCCGCGCCAAACGTAAAAAAAAAATAGCGTGGGGGTCCCCCTAAAAATCCACACCAGACCCTTTATCCGAGCACGCAACCTGGCAGGCCGCAGGAAAAGAGGGAGGGACGATAGAGCGCCCCCCCTCCCTCCTGAACCGTACCAGGCCACATGCCCTCAACATGGGGAGGATGTCCCCATGTTGATGGGGACAAGGGCCTCTTCCCAAAAACCCTGGCCATTGGTTGTCGGGGTCTGCGGGCGGGGGGCTTATCAGAATCCGGGAGCCCCCTTTAATAAGGGGGACCCCAGATACTGGCCCCCCACCCTATGTGAATGAGTATGGGGTACATCGTAGCCCTACCCATTCACCTGGTGGCAAAAAAAGTCAATAAAATACACAACACAGGTTTTTAAAGTAATTTATTAGGCAGCTCCGGGGGTCTTCTTCTGACTTCGGGGGTCTTTCTGCCAGGCTTTCCGCTATCTTCTTCCAGCTCTTTTGCTAGCGGGGTCCTGGTCTTCATCGTCTTTTTCCGACTTCGGGGGGTCTCTTGTTCTGTTCTCCGGTGTCGTCTCCGCGCTCTCCGGTTCTTCTCCCGCTCTCCGGTGCCTTCTCCACGATCTCTGGTTCTTTCTGCCTTTTGCCAGGCGCCCCGCTATCTTCTTCCAGGGCTTTTGCTAGCGGGGTCCTGGTCTTCATCGTCGTCTTCATCCCTCTTCTCTCCGCCCGATGTTGCCTCGTCGCTGTCTGCCACTACAATGCTCTGTCCGTGGAGGGCACCCGCTTATATTGGCATGGGGCGTGGTCACCGGGTGATGCCACCCGCTGACCCCCCCCCCGTATCACGTCACAGTCCCAGGGAATGATGGGACTGTGACGTGATACGGGGGCGGGGTCAGCGGGTGGCATCACCCGGTGACTACGCCCCATGCCAATATAAGTGGGTGCGCTCCGCGGACAGAGCATTGTAGCGGCGGAGAGAAGAGGGAAGAAGATGACGATGAAGACCGGGACCCCGCTAGCAAAAGAGCTGGAAGAAGATAGCGGGGCGCCCGGCAGAAAGACCCCTGAAGTCGGAAGAAGACCCCCGCAACTGCCTAATAAATTACTTTAAAAACCTATTGACTTTTTTTTCCACCAGGTGAACGGGTACACCGAAGGAAGAAGGAAGATGAAGATAAAGAGGGAGGGGAAGATGAAGATGGAGAACAAAATGGAGGAAGAAACCCGAATGGAGAAAAGAAGAAGATGGAAGAAGATGGAAGAAAGGAGAAGACATTAATAAAGGAATTGTCAAAAACCGGCTATTGTCATTTTTTAAATTTTTGACACTTTCTTTGTGAAATGGTAGGGGTACATTTGTACCCCATACTTATTCACATAGGGTGGGGGGCCGTGATCTGGGGGCCCCCTTATTAAAGGGGGCTCCCAGATTCCAAAAAGGCCAACGGCCAGGGTTGTCAGGAAGAGGCCCTTGTCCCCATCAACATGGGGGCAGGTGCTTTGGGGTGGGGGAGCGCAGGGCGCCCCCTGCCCCAAAGCACCCCCCCCATGTTGAGGGCATGCGGCCTGGTACGGTTCAGGAGGGGGGCGCGCTCGCTCGCCCCCCTTTCCTGACCTGCCGGGCTGCCTGCTCGGATAAGGGTCTGGTTTGGATTTTTCGGCGTAGGGGGTTTCCCTTAAAATCCATACCAGATCTAAGGGCCTGGTATGCTCCTGAAGGGGAATCCATGCCGGTTTTTTAATTAAAATTTGGCGTGGAGTTCCCCTTCATGATTCATACCAAACACGGGACAGCGAGCGCGAGGCTGCCGAGAACCAGCGCGATGGCATCGCGCTGGAGACATTCTCAGCCAGGTAGTCACCTCTAGGACACGACTTGAGCGGCTGCTTCACGCCCAAGTCATGTCCAAGTTGCCTTGCAAAGTCACGCTGTCTCTCTGTCAACCAGCACATGAGTCGCCCCGCGAGTCGGATCGTCTTCATCCGACTTCCCGGGCGACCTCTATTCAAATCAATGGGCTCCCATAGGGAACCATTCATTTTGAATAGAGCGCCGCTCAAATTTTTATTTACTATAGCAGTGCGCCGCGGTTCCTGCGCTCAATTAAGGATTTATCCAGCGCACCAATTAAGGTATGAACCGGCGCAGCGCACTGTTTATAGTAAATCACCCCCAGTGTGTCAACATGTGCCATCTGCCATCAGGGGATATCCATGTACGGGTTGTGTGGGTGCAACCCCTTCCTCGCATCTCAAGTAGGTGAAAGAAAGAAGGGGTTGTACCCCCAAAACACGTCCATTGATCACCCATGATGGCAGATAGCACATGTTGACAATAGGGATCAGGAGGGAAATACCCCTTTTTAAAAACTCTCAAAATTGTGTGCATCTTCAAATTTTGGCTTGTTCATGGGTGACAACACCCCATATTATGAAGGGCAGCTAGAGACATTGATACTAAAATAGAATGTCTGATATTGCCGAGAGGTTTACAATGTTGTATTTTGTTGTATGGTAATGAGAGTTTTGTATTTTCTTGCCAAAAAAAATAAAAAGGCCTGTTTTATGGCCAACCCCAAAAAATGTGAATATTTTATAACACCAAAAATGTTATATTTACCATGTGTGAATGTGAGTAAAAATTTTGAACAGCAACAAAGTGTAGCTTCTTTATCAAGTCCGCTATAACCTTTTTTGTGTATATTTTTGGTGTTACCAGAGAAATGGTTGGTATTTTCTAAAGGAAAATACACTTGGCACTACAAGTGCACTAAGAAAAACTAGGAGACAGCTAAAAAACAAACAAAAGCAATACATCCAAAAATCAGATTAAACCAGATTTTTATTTTTTGTTATTAAAAATTTTTTTATGCATGGCCTGGCATAGGAATTGCCCCCCTACCCGTGAAATAGTCCACATATTTTTGCCGAACCTCACGGGCATTTTGGGGGGGCAAGCCAGGATGGCCAGATTCTAGGCCCGACAAGGTATTGTCGCCTAAAAGTCCAGCCTCAGGCCCAATTGAGGCCATATAATTAGGGGATTTGATGCAAAGATAATTATGCAGCATGCAGCAACAGAAAACAATGTAGTTCAGTTTGTACTCCGCCAAGTTAATAGGTGTCATGAAAAAGGTGGAACCGGCTGGCCATTATCCCGAAGGCATTCTCCTCAACTCTTCGGGCCCTGGACAGCCGGTAGTTGAACACCCTCCTCTCCGGGGTCAGGCTCCTTGGGGGAAATGGCCTCATGAGATGTGGTCCAAGTCCAAAGGCTTCATCAGCCAAAAACACAAAGGGGAGTCCTTCAACATTCCCTTCATCCGGTGGCAATGCAAGGTCGTCACTCTGGAGACGGACATCCGGCCATTCTTCCCCACATCCACATAGAGGAATTCATACTGTGCTGACACCACCACCATCAGCACGATGCTATGAAACCCCTTATAATTATAGAAATAGGACCCAGAATGGGGTGGTGGCACGATGCAGACGTGCTTCCCGTCAATGGCTCCACCGCAGTTGGGGAAGTCCCACCGCGTGGCAAAATGGAAGGCCACAGTCTGCCATTCCTGTGGCATGGAAGGAAGCTGTGGAGTTAAACAAGATAAACAAATATTAGTACTTTTGCACATAACATTGCAAGCAGATTATACAAAAATACATTCTTGCCCAACATCAGTAGAACTTTCAGTTTAATGTGTTTTTAAATACTAAAATAGAAGGCTCAAGTATTATATTCATCACCCCCTCTAAAGGCCCATTGTAAAAATATTTGGGGGGGGGCTAGATGAGTTTGTGAATCAAAAAAAAGGCAAATATACATTTGTTATCATTTTAGGTGGTGTTTAAGGGGGGGGGGGTGAGGGTAAAGCACTACAATGGAGCTGACAAAATACATTGGTAGGCAACTAGGCTAGGTGTGTTTGGGCCCAGGATAGCACGCTGGAGAGGTTAGTGAAGGGAAATATGCATGGAGGACAAAAAAGGGACAATAAAAGCTTACAGCATTCATGGGGACAAAGGGGATATTCCCAGCATATTACAATCATGGTAATTAGGGAAGGATGAAAGAAATACAATACATTAGCATACATGAATTACATGAAATACATAAAATGTGATGTTAAAGGAGAAAACTTACCCTAATATAGTCCTCCTGCAGGACTTGGATGATGGCAGAACAGGTGTCTGGGATTATGAGGCCCAGAGCCTGGGGGGAGATGCCTGTCGTGAACTTCAGGTCCTGCAGACTTCTCCCTGTCGCCAGGTAGCGTAACGTGGTGATGAGCCTCTGCTCAGCACTGATGGCTTCCCGCATAACGTGTCCTGCCTGGTGATATAGGGGGGACACCAAAGCCAACAGATGCTGAAAAATGGGGTCAGACATCCTAAGAAAATTCCTGTAGTCATCAGGATTATTCTCCTGGATCTCCCGCAGCAGAGGCATATGACAGAATTGGTCCCGTTGGAGCAACCAATTCTTGGTCCATGAACTCCTCCTCACCCTGTTCATGGACTCGTCTTGTTCCAAGACAAGAACACCAACACCAAGCGCCCGCACAGCACGAACTCTACGACGAGAACGTACCCGCGACATGGCTAGAAGGCGGTCATCTGATCAGAACGTACTAAACAGAACGCACTTAAGAACAGCAAGGCCTATGAAGAACGACCTGAAAATCAGAAACGAGCGGGCAAGAACGCACTGTAAAACAGATACAACCTGACTACACGCCCTGAAAGACAAGATACAAACCCACAAGCACAAACTGAACCGCAGAAAACGAACTGAAAGCACGAAGACTGAAAAGCGTGAATCGTCTTTTCCCAAACTTTTACTTCACACGTGGTAACACGACATTAGCAAAAGCAGCCCAAGGGGTGGTGCCATTGAAATCGAACTTCCCCTTTATACTGCCGTTGTACGTGACCATGCTTTCCAACAACGAGATTTGGAATTGACAGTGTGTATGCAAGTAAAGCTTGACAAGAAGCTTGACAAGAATCTCGTCGAGAAAAACGTTTTTTTTACGACGAGATTCTCGGTCGTGTGTACGAGGCTTTATAGTTCTCAATGGAATACAAGTGCAGTAAACAAGTGCACTCAAAGTCCATTGACACTACCACCAGCTCTCCAAATGAAAGCCCCTATGAGAGTGTGAGCAGAGAGCCGGATGAAGTGTTTTCAAAAGCCTGGCATTGCACCTGCGATCAATTGATGGCAGGTGCAATGCTTTGCGGGCTCATGTGAAAAAAATAAATAAACTCACATTTGTTTCCCGTAAAAACATAACTGTATTATTTTCCAAAGGTGAACTTCGTTTTTCTGTTTCAACATATTTTTATTGATTTCCATGAAAAGGTTAAAGACCATAACAGACACAACGGTGTTGGCCAATTAAAGCAACAGACAGTATTCTACTATACAGGTGGAATGTCCTACAATTAATAGCAAATATGCATAGTCCAAAACTTAGAGAAAGGGTAGCACAAACATTGCATTTAATGAGAAAAAGTTGTATAAATTGCAAGTATTCTCCAGTTGCGGAAAACAAAAGTCCTAAGCAAGAAATTACCATGTGCCTATTAAGCCAACATATGGGGTAATTTACTTGCAGTATTAAAAACATATTTGTACTCAGATATGCTGCCCCTCCGATCCTCACCTTGATATCTGTTTTCAAGAGTAGTGGCCTTGTAATATCAGTAGTGAGACATTACACAAATCTGAGACTGGTTTCCATGTTAAGTCCCACAATTGCAAGGAGTGTAGGACAAAAACGCCCACCGTAGTCTAGAAGGGATCCACATCAAGGAATCGATGGGCTGAGGTAATCTATGGCCTATAATCTAGGCAAAAAAATACAAAAATCTAGGTAAGAGATCCATCTTGATTGCAGCTATCCAGGATAAATGACCCAGGGATGACCACATCTTCACATCCCTCAATAGTTTTGGGAACAAAGTCAAATAGTTGGCTGTATATAGAGATGCTGCAGTAGAGGTCAATTTAATACCCAGATATGGTAGCGATTTTGGTTGCCAAGATAAACTATAGTGTTGTTTTAGGCTTTGTAGGGCATCCTCATTCAGATTAATATTGAGAGCGCTTTTGTTTTTGCCCAATTGACCTCTATACCTGAGACATTCTAGAAGCAAACTAAGAGGTCCATGAGCGATGGGTGGAAAGTGTAAGACAAAGAAGCAAGGCGTTGACTAACGTGCATTAATGCTGTTTCCCTCCACTCTCCACTCCAAGGATACCTGGATGCGACCAGATAGCTGTGACTAGGGTTTCCATTGCAATGATAAAAATAAATAAAGAGAGGGGGCAGTCCTGTCAGGTGATGGGGAGGGGGTCAGAGGCATAGCCCTTCACCCGTATTTGAGGGATTTCTGTACAGAATCTGTAGGAAGGAAAGGAACTTATGACTGAACTGCCATCTGGACACTGGTGCGCAGTCATGTTGGAACAGAAAAGGGGCCATCCCCAAACTGTTACCACAAAGTTAGAAGCATGCAATTGTTCAAAATGTCTTGGCATGCTGACACCTTAAGAGTTCCCTTCACTGGAACTAAGGGACCAACCCTACACCATAATCCGCCATAAACCGCCTCCACCAAATTATTTGGACCAATGAACAAAGCAAGGTCCATAAAGACATTAATTAATTAATTGGGGTGGAGGAACTTGACTGGCCTGCACAAAGTCCTGACCTCAACCCGAAGAGAACACCTTTGGGATAAATTAGAGTGGAGACTGGAAGCAAGGCCTTCTCGTCCAACATCAGTGCCTGACTTCACAAATGCGCTTCTGGAAGAATGGTCAAACATTCCCATAGACACACTCCTAAACCTTGTGGATAGCCTTCCCAGAAGAGTTGAAGCTGTTATAGCTGCAAAGGGTGGGCCAACTCAATATTGAACCCTACGGACTAAAACTGGGATGCCATAAAAGTTCATGTGCTTGTAAAGGCAGGCATCCCAATACTTTTAACAATATAGTGTATGTTGGAATCGCCACCCAAAAATACAAATCCAACAAAATGGATAGAGATAGGGTTCAAAATAGGGCCTGAAAGAAAGACAGTTGGTCCACATTAGGAGCATAAAATTAGACAAAAGATACCTGAGCTCCATCAATTCCCCCCCACCACCAGGATGGTATCATCCATTAGGTTCTTTGATTATATTGAGTGGCGAGAGGAAGAGCCATTACACACTGCTACTCCCTGTGTTTTGTTGGGTACGTTTGCTAAGTAGAATTTGGTATATTGCCCATGAATGACGCTAGGTTAATACATAGTGGGAAATAGACCTCTTGTAAAAGCACCACCTCAGAACCACTAAATGGTAATAATGGAAGGCCTAATGTCATTTTACCGGAGAGTTCAGGCCCCGAGTGTTATGGGAAATCAATGAGATTGGTTTAGGGGGTGTACGAGTAGCCATGGTAAGAATATAAGAAAAGGAGGCTTACCTTTAAAGTGGAAGTCCACCCTAACACTGAAATTCTCACCCTGCAATAATTAACCTCCCTGGCGGTATGATTACCATATAAGCCAAGTTTTTCAGCCCTCTTTTTAGGGCTGAAAATGCCCCCTCGGCTTATACTCGAGTCAGTGTTTTTTTTGTTTTTTTTTGTACCTGAATTCTTGACAGGTGTCCATTTTTTTAAAAGTCGCTTCCTCCTGGTATTCCGTTCCGTGATAGGCATTTGACACTATGTTCTGCCTATCACGGAGGTCCTCTCATCCTCGGACAGTTTCCCAGCAGACACTGTGTTCCGTGTTCCACCAGTCACGGACATCCTCTTGTCCGAGGATGAAAGAATGTCCGTGATTTGGCGGAACACTGAACACAGTGTCTGCTGGGAAACTGTGTCTGAGGATAAGAGGACCTCCATGATAGGCGGAACACAGTGTCAAATTCCTATCACGGAACGGAACGACAGGAGGAAGCCGCGACTTTAAAAAAATAAATAAAATGGACGCCTGTCAAGAATTCAGGTACTCGGGCACAGTGAGACTGCAATGGGCACAGAGTGGGGTATGGCACAGAGTGAGTTGTGGCACAGAGAGGTTGCAATGGGCACAGTGAGACTGCGATGGACACAGTGAGGTATGGCACAATGAGACTGCAATGGGCACAGTGAGGTTGCAAATCGGCACAGTGAGGCATGCAAATGGGCATTGTTGACCCTTTTTTCCGCTTACAGTAGCTGCTGCATTCTCACCCTAGGCTTATACTCGAGTCAATAAGTTTTCACAGTTTTTTGTTGTAAAATTAGGTCCTTGGCTTATACTAGGGTCGGCTTATACTCGAGGATATACGGTATGTCAGGTTTTTGATGCTGAAAGCGGTACATTGCTTTGCATGGAAATTTGGCGTTTTATATTGTAAGCCTGTAATTCTAATGCCGCGTACACACGATCGATTTTTTCGACGGTGAAAACACCGTCGAGAAAATCGACGTGAAAAACGAGGAACAGCTTGTTCCCCCCACACACGGCCGTTTTAAATTACATTTTTTTTTTGGTCGAAAAAAACGACCGTGTGTGGGCTCCCCGGCAGTGTTTCCCTATGGGAAAACTGCCGCGGAAAAAAACGACGGGAATCACGACGAGAAAAATTAGAGCATGTTCTAATTTTTCTCGTCGTGATTAATGCCATTTTTCCCGTCGAGAAAAACGTCAAAAAGCCCACAGACGATCGTTTTTCTCGTCCAAAGGAAAAAATTTAATTTTTCTCGACGGGAAAAATGATCGTGTGTACGCGGCATTAGGCCTTACACACTTAAATCTGCCCAAACAAGCGTCTAGTAGACATCCCGGGTATGATAAAGTTTGAAACCCAAAATCATAAATTATAATATAATAAATAACTATAAATAATTATCAAAAATAATAATATAATAATAATAAAATGTATTCAATAATGTAATCAACATAAAAACACTGAAATTTGCTCAGTTGCAGGATTGTTGCTGTCGTCACTTTCAGTGTCTGATGCCGAATTTCCCCACGAATCACTATCGCTGAACTCTGCAAGTGTTCTAATTTACTATCAATTGTTTTCTAACTCGTCTAAAACCACTTTTGACGTAAAGGGACACTTTTTGGTGGCTATGGACATTCTCCAGTTTCCAGGCAGATAGAACAGTATTTATAATATTTGTAGTCAGAGTCTTCACTAGTGAATAGTCAAAAGTCTTCAACTGAGAATGTGATACCCTAACTACCCAAGGCTTGAGTTGTGCCATAGCCTGCTGGTCAGTACGCCTAAAAGTGGGCATACCCTGAGTATGACTGAAGAAATGAAATAAGTAATTTATTGTATGCAAAAGGGGAAACGGGTGGGTGGGGACCCAGAAACCCTGCCGACGCAGGAGAGGAGAGAGGAGGGGGGATAAATAGCCCCCAGACTCCTCCTACAAATTCAGGCCAGCCTGCGGCTAGCCTTCTAACTTGTAGTCAGAGTCTTCACTAGTGAATAGTCAAAAGTCTTCAACTGAGAATGTGATACCCTAACTACCCAAGGCTTGAGTTGTGCCATAGCCTGCTGGTCAGTACGCCTAAAAGTGGGCAAAAAGACCCGGACTAGGTGAGTTTGAAAAAGAAGAAGGGCAGGTAACAAACCGTCTGGATGACGTCAATGATTGGGACTGGTAAGCATCCGTTACGATCACAGAAACCAGTGACCTAAGCACGAAGACTAGAAGGGCCCCATCCGACAGAACTTGAAAACCTGCCCAGAAACCAACCGCCTCCCCCGTACCTGACTGGATAAGCCTACACCAGAAACATGGACCTGGGAACGAACTGCTAGTGGCGAGCGGACCCTTGGGAGAGACGGAACAAGGGCTGTCCCGAGGAATAATGCAAGGGTTGTGCCCAGTAACCAGGATGAGTATCTCCGTGAATACCTACAACCCCTGGCCTAACCGTCCATACATGGTAAGGGGACGTGAGAGGGATAGATGCCAAAAAGGACAAACTGACAGGAGTGAAGGGGGGGGTCTAAGAGCCGGATACCTGCAAGAAGTGTTGCAGGAGTGGATGGACGATGTCAACACGCTGAAACCGTATGCCCCGATGACCGCACAGAACCAGACATGGCATAACCCAACCTACCCGAGTGACAGTGAGCTCCCCTCGGAACCGGCTGGGCCTGTCGAACCGAAGGCTTACCAAACCTGGAACCAAGGAGACACTGGACTGCCTGCCGAAATGCAGGAGCTGGGGTGTGCTAACACCCTGCCCAAGAGAGTTAGAACACATACAACCTGTCCAGTGAACATGAGAGGCCGTGGGGAGCCCGATAGGCCCGCATCCAACTGTGCTAAGAATACGGCCCAGAGCATGCATCGTGCTGATATCTAGGACAGAACAGGAAACCAACTGAAATGTACCACCTACCCGGTAGCGGCTGGAAAAAGGAAACCCCTGAGATGACTCACTGCCCCGCAGAGCCAAGACCGACCAACTCCCCACCGGCGGAGTACCACCCTGGTCAGAAACCCCCACATGGAGTGGAAGGGATGAACCTGCCTGTGATGCCGCCGAAACGTGCAGCCTACCTCAACCCTAACATACAAAGAAAAGACAACAGACAACCAGACACAAGACACCACCCCTCTGTACCTGCCTGGGACAAGATGAGAGCAGAAATGACCAGACCTCAGCGCGTGAATGAACCTGAAGACAGAACCCACCCTAGTGTATGTAGTAAATGTGTGTAGTAAGTGAGCCCGAGTAACCTGCCGCACAGAGACAGGTAATTAAAAACGAAACACTCAGGGCCGATGTACCCACGGACCGTGGTGGGTAGCGGTTGTATAGGCGTAAGAATGAACGTGCACGTATGACGTATGGTATACAGGCGAGAAGATTGTGGTCAACAACCAATTAAAAACGAAACCTCAGCCCGTATGGATCCGTAGACGTGACAGATCCTGAGATGCGCACCCTGGCTAACTACCCCCGGTATGCAAGAACCTGAACGAAAATTGTGACGAGACAAGGAAAACAAACAACGTTGCAACGGCTGCGGGTGCGAGCGGAAACTGCACGGCACCGCCAAGTTATGACAGAACACGCTAGGACTGGCTGACCTGCTAAACAGAAACACGCTGGGGTAAAATATGCTAAGACAGAACACGACCCCCTCTGTACCAACCCCCGAGCGAAGACATAAGCAGTGAAGATGGGACCATAGTATAATGAACCTGAAAAAACGTCCCCCCCCGGCGTGTGACGTGAGTGAGCGCAAGGAAACTATTGCATAATGACAGATCGTAGAAAATGCACCCTCAGGACCTGAGTACCCACAGACCGTGGTGGGTAGTCCCGCAGATGACACTAAACGAATGCAAACGTATAACGTAACGTAACGGGCGAGAAGATTGTGGTCAAAGAACAAGACCAACGAAAAACCTGAGCCCGCAAGAATCCGTAGACGTGACAGAACCGAGATGTGAAACCTAGCCAACTGAACCAGGAATGCAAGAACCTACAAAGTGTGAGGGGGTTCACTCGGTAGCGGGTGTGTGTGACCCCCTGGTTGGGCTCCCCACACAAAAACAGGGCCAGCAGACGGAGGTTGTGGTTTTCAAAATCAAAAGGTGCGGTTTATTTCTCTATGTACAGTGACAAAAACACAGCAAAGCCAAAAAGAAACATAAACAAAATAAATCCCGGTCAGCGTGACCTCTGACTAAACATGCAGGTTTCCTAAACTAACAACTGGGATCAGCCTGGTGCTGTCCTAGTCCCTAAGTCCCTGGTTTAGTAAAAGTCCAAACAAATAGCCGCACAGGGGTTCACTCTCCCTAGACAGTCCACACAGATCTGGGTCCAGGCATGAGCAAACACCTAATGAATCTGGGAGTTTTTATAGAGGCCTTAAACGAGCTGACAAGCTTCAGCTGGTCTCATCAACTCCCTGCCTGCACGACGCCCAGCCCTCTCCCTAGAGGTATGAGTCATCCATGAGCCCACTAGCCTCAGCTGGGCTTCATCAACTCCCTAGTTGTATAAGTCGGCATAAAGCCTGAATCTGGGAGAAATATATCTACCCCCCTGGATGCAACCAGGTGACTTTACCTTCCTGCTGTCACATACCCCCCCCTCTTGTTTTAACCTTGGGGTTGGAACACCAGCAATCAGGCATTCATGTACTCGAGACAAAGCATCCACATTCCCCATTTGAACGCCAGGGCGATGCTTTACTGTGAAGTTGAATTCCTGTAGGGCCAGGAACCACCTATTCACTCTTCTATTTGTCTCCTTGTTTTGAGCCATCCACTTTAACGGAGCGTGATCCGTAACCATGTCAAAGTGCCTACCTAGCAGATAGTACCGAAGGGAATCTAGAGCCCACTTCACCGCTAAACACTCCTTTTCAACCGTGGCGTAATTTACCTCATGGGACTTCAACTTCCTGCTGAGGTAAATGACTGGGTGCTCTTCCCCGTTCCAGACCTGGGACAATACTGCTCCTAACCCCACATCTGACGCATCACTTTGTACGACAAAGTCTTTAGAGAAGTCGGGTGAGTACAACACTGGCTGGCTACATAAGGCTTGTTTCAAGAATTGGAATGCTGCCTCAGCCTCGGGGGTCCATTTAATCATGACCGACCCTTTCCCTTTCGTCAGGTTGGTTAGGGGCACAGCCTTAGAAGCAAAGTGGGGAATGAAGCGCCGATAATAACCCGCGATTCCCAGAAAGGCCCGTACCTGCTTCTTGCTGTTGGGACGTGGCCAACTCTGGATGGCCTCGACTTTGTTGAGTTGGGGTTTTATCACTCCCCTGCCAATGGTGTACCCAAGATATTTGGCCTCCTCCTGCCCAATGGTACACTTCTTGGGGTTAGCCGTAAACCCCGCTTCCCGGATAGAGTCTAGGACTGCTTGCACTTTTGGCAGATGTGAGGCCCAATCTGTGCTATGGACAATTACGTCATCCAGGTAAGCCGCAGCATACTTCCGATGGGGCCTCAGTATCTGGTCCATTTTCCGCTGGAATGTGGCCGGCGCATTCTGTAACCCGAACGGCATTCTCTTATATTGGAACGCCCCGTCTGGGGTTACAAATGCGGTTTTCTCTTTGGCCGACTTGGCCAGGGGAATTTGCCAATACCCTTTTGTGAGGTCAAGAGTCGTCATGTATCGGGCTGTTCCCAGCCGGTCGATCAACTCATCTATACGTGGCATGGGGTAGGTGTCAAATTTTGTAACTTTGTTCAACTGACGAAAATCGTTACAAAATCGCCAGCTCCCATCCGGTTTAGGCACCAACACAATGGGACTAGACCAATCACTTTGGGACTCCTCTATCACCCCTAAGTTCAGCATTTTCTGTACTTCCTCCCGTATTGCCTCCCGTCGGGCCTCTGGGATCCGATAGGGTTTTAACTTCACCCTTTCACCGGGCGGGGTAATAATATCATGCTCTACCCCAGATGTTTGTCCCGGCAGCTCAGAGAACACCTCCTTGTTGCGAAGCACAAACTCCTTAACCTCCTGTTGTTGGGGTTGTGACAAGGTGGCTGCTATTCCAACCTCCGGAATCACGCAACCAGTTTGAGCTGGTGACCAAGTTTCTGCGACTAGGGACTCTCTATCCCTCCAGGCTTTCAACAGATTAACGTGATATATCTGTTCGGGCTTTCGCCTTCCTGGTTGTCTGACCTTGTAATTCACTTCGCTCACTTTTTCCATTATCTCGTAGGGGCCTTGCCATTTGGCAAGGAATTTACTTTCAACCGTAGGGACAAGTACCAATATCCTATCCCCCGGGGAAAAGGTACGGGTCTTTGCTCCACGGTTGTACACTCTCTGCTGTGCCAACTGCGCTTGGGCCAAATGTTCCTTCACGATGGGCATTACCTGTGCAATTCGATCTTGCATCAGGGCGACATGCTCAATCACACTCCTGTGGGGAGAACTCTCACTTTCCCAAGTTTCCTTGGCAATATCCAACAGCCCTCTTGGGTGTCTCCCATACAGTAACTCAAAGGGGGAGAATCCCGTAGAGGATTGGGGCACCTCCCTAATAGCAAACATCAAATAAGGAAGTAGACAGTCCCAATCCTTTCCATCTCTATCCACCACTTTCTTCAACATTTGTTTTAGGGTTTTGTTGAATCTTTCAACCAGCCCATCGGTTTGGGGGTGATACACAGATGTACGCAATTGCGTCACTTTGAGCAATTTACACAGCTCTTTCATAACCCGGGACATAAAGGGTGTACCTTGGTCCGTAAGCAGTTCTTTACAAATACCCACCCGGCTAAAAACAAGAGATAGCTCTTTGGCTATGGTTTTGGCCGAGGTATTTCTGAGAGGGATCGCTTCTGAATAACGGGTGGCATAGTCCATTATAACCAATATGTACTGGTGCCCCCTAGCGGACTTGATTATAGGACCTACCAAATCCATTGCGATTCTCTCAAACGGGACCTCAATGATGGGTAGAGGGACCAGCGGGCTACGGAAATGTGGCATCGGGGCCGACCTCTGACACACAGGGCAGGAGGAACAATAATTTTCTATGTCCTTCATCACCCCAGGCCAATAGAATCTCTGTAATACCCTCTCTCGGGTTTTCTCTGTCCCCAGATGACCTCCAAGAATGTGCCCATGGGCCAACTCCAACACCAACTTCCTGTAAGGTTTGGGCACCACAAGCTGCTCAACGGTTTCTTCTGCCCTTTTTGCCACCCGATACAGTAGGTCCTTTTCTACGCTGAAGTATGGGTAAGTGCAGGTATTATCTGGGTTCACTAACTCGTCATCTATTTCCACTACGTTTTCCCGTGCCTTTATTAGGGCGGGGTCTTTTAACTGTTCTGTGGCAAAATTTTCCCTGTGAACCTCCAGATCAGAAAACTCCACAGACGGTAGGTTTTCGTCTGAGGAGGTGGGCTCCTCTCCAGTTTCTTGAGTCTCCCCTGCCAATACTGACAAGGGAAATTCTGGAGAGTCCTCACCACTCTCAGAGGAGTTCTGGCTATCACATTCCTGGTACATAGGGGCACCAGTGGGGGGCTCAGGATCATCCCACAGTTCCCAGAACTTCGGAAAATCTCTTCCCACAATGGCATCATGCGGTAATTGAGATACTAACCCCACTGGATGAGAGAGGGTACCTTTGGGGGTCTCGAAACACACTGTAGTCACTGGATACTCTCGGGTGTCCCCATGCACACAAATAACAGCTACCTTGCTATTCCCAGAGACCTCTGTTTTAACTAATTCAGCCTTTATCAGGGTCACAAGGCTACCTGAATCCAGTAATACCACAACATTTCTACCATTAATACACATTTTGCATAAATGTTTCTCAGTTCCCCGAATGGCAGTGCATGCGACTGTCGCACACAGCGACTGACGTCTGTCCATCAGAAAGTCACATTGCATGGGTTCCTCCACAACCGGGCAATTTGCTGCAATATGTCCCGCTTGCCGGCAGCGGTAGCAAACAATCCATTTGGCTGCCTCTTGAGCCCCTGACTTCCCAGGCTGTTCTCGCCAAACTTTGGGTAGAGCTCCCACCCTCTCACTCTCTCCACCCTCACCCCTTGGAATCCTCTTATCCGCCCCTGGGGATGGTCTGGTCTTAGGGTGGAAAGTCCGAGAGTCTCTGGAAGAGGCCGTCAGGTTCTCTGTAGCCAAGTATTTCTCTACATCTATTTCCACTACGTTTTCCCGTGCCTTTATTAGGGCGGGGTCTTTTAACTGTTCTGTGGCAAAATTTTCCCTGTGAACCTCCAGATCAGAAAACTCCACAGACGGTAGGTTTTCGTCTGAGGAGGTGGGCTCCTCTCCAGTTTCTTGAGTCTCCCCTGCCAATACTGACAAGGGAAATTCTGGAGAGTCCTCACCACTCTCAGAGGAGTTCTGGCTATCACATTCCTGGTACATAGGGGCACCAGTGGGGGGCTCAGGATCATCCCACAGTTCCCAGAACTTCGGAAAATCTCTTCCCACAATGGCATCATGCGGTAATTGAGATACTAACCCCACTGGATGAGAGAGGGTACCTTTGGGGGTCTCGAAACACACTGTAGTCACTGGATACTCTCGGGTGTCCCCATGCACACAAATAACAGCTACCTTGCTATTCCCAGAGACCTCTGTTTTAACTAATTCAGCCTTTATCAGGGTCACAAGGCTACCTGAATCCAGTAATACCACAACATTTCTACCATTAATACACATTTTGCATAAATGTTTCTCAGTTCCCCGAATGGCAGTGCATGCGACTGTCGCACACAGCGACTGACGTCTGTCCATCAGAAAGTCACATTGCATGGGTTCCTCCACAACCGGGCAATTTGCTGCAATATGTCCCGCTTGCCGGCAGCGGTAGCAAACAATCCATTTGGCTGCCTCTTGAGCCCCTGACTTCCCAGGCTGTTCTCGCCAAACTTTGGGTAGAGCTCCCACCCTCTCACTCTCTCCACCCTCACCCCTTGGAATCCTCTTATCCGCCCCTGGGGATGGTCTGGTCTTAGGGTGGAAAGTCCGAGAGTCTCTGGAAGAGGCCGTCAGGTTCTCTGTAGCCAAGTATTTCTCTACACGATCCACAAGTTTACCGGCCGTTTCTGGGTCTCCATGGCTTACCCACTTTTGAATGGCGGTAGGAAGAGCTCTCAAGAAACGATCCATCACAACACGTTCCACAATCTCCGGTGCGGACAAAGTCTCTGGCTGTAGCCACTTCCTGCTCAGGTGAATGAGATCATACATTTGAGACCTGGGGGGTTTTCCAAGCTGGAAAGTCCAGTTATGCACACGCTGAGCCCGGACAGCCAGGGTGACACCCAGCCTTGCCAATATTTCAGCTTTTAGCATCACATAGTCTTTTGCTTGGTCAGGCTCTAGGTCATAGTAAGCCTTCTGCGATTCACCAGTTAACAGAGGAGCCACCAGTCCAGCCCACTGCTCCTCAGGCCACTTTTCTCTTTCAGCAGTCCTTTCAAATGTGGTCAAAAATACCTCTGGATCATCCTCTCCAGTCATTTTTGTCAATAAACGACTCACCCCAAAGGACGCGGTATTAGTGGGACGGCTTTCCTCACTGGTCTGCGGACGTTGCTGCATTACTGCTTCCATTTGTTGTAGTCTCTGCTCTTGCTTCTGTAACAGGTCTATGAAGCGGGCCTCAGATTGCTGCTGGGCTTGTTGATGAGCTTGCTGCTGGGCTGCAAGGCTCCTTTGCAAACCTGCATTTGTCTGCTGTTGATTGGCATTTGCTAGAGCCAGCTGTTTCAGTATCTCCTCCATGCTGGCTTAAAAAAAACTGCCACTGGTTCTCCACCAACTGTGAGGGGGTTCACTCGGTAGCGGGTGTGTGTGACCCCCTGGTTGGGCTCCCCACACAAAAACAGGGCCAGCAGACGGAGGTTGTGGTTTTCAAAATCAAAAGGTGCGGTTTATTTCTCTATGTACAGTGACAAAAACACAGCAAAGCCAAAAAGAAACATAAACAAAATAAATCCTGGTCAGCGTGACCTCTGACTAAACATGCAGGTTTCCTAAACTAACAACTGGGATCAGCCTGGTGCTGTCCTAGTCCCTAAGTCCCTGGTTTAGTAAAAGTCCAAACAAATAGCCACACAGGCTTTGCCTCACCGCACAGGGGTTCACTCTCCCTAGACAGTCCACACAGGTCTGGGTCCAGGCATGAGCAAACACCTAATGAATCTGGGAGTTTTTATAGAGGCCTTAAACGAGCTGACAAGCTTCAGCTGGTCTCATCAACTCCCTGCCTGCACGACGCCCAGCCCTCTCCCTAGAGGTATGAGTCATCCATGAGCCCACTAGCCTCAGCTGGGCTTCATCAACTCCCTAGTTGTATAAGTCGGCATAAAGCCTGAATCTGGGAGAAATATATCTACCCCCCTGGATGCAACCAGGTGACTTTACCTTCCTGCTGTCACAAAAGCTACGAAGAAACCTACGGAAGTAAGATGATACGGAACTGAACGAAGAAGAAAAACAGCTACCGGTGTAAGCTGAAACCTCAGGACCTGAGTACCCACAGACCGTGGTGGGTAGTCCTGCCGATGAAATGAAACGAATGCAAATGTGTGACGTAATGTAACGGGCGAGAAGATTGTAGTCAAAGAACAAGACCAACGAAAAAACCTGAGCCCGTAAGGATCTGTAGACGTGACAGAAACCGAGATGTGAAACCTAGCCAACTGAACCAGGAATGCAAGAACCTACAAAAGTACAATGAAACCTATGGAAGTAAGAACCTGCACAAGCTGACAGGAAAAAACGCCATGACAGGAAAACGCTACGACAGGAACGCGCCAAGACCGGAAAAGCCATGACAGCAAAACGCTCACAGGCCGCTGACAGCAACAAGCTGCCGCCAGAACCGCTAAGACAGAAACCACGTGACGCATGAATACCCGAACGATCGTGGAAGTGAAGCTACTCCACCAACAGCCCCCCTAACCTGAACAGCATCCCCCCACCCCTGGCTCAGAGACCCCAAGGTAGACTGGATACAAGAGCAAGATGCGGCTGGCTAGCCCCCCCGGCTCGCAGAGCCAAGTCAGGACACCCCCAGAATAACGCACTGAAAACTGACAGACGTGACCTGTGGAGACGTGGGTGGACAACCCCTCCCAAGCTGCTAGGGTGACCACGGAGCAATGGTGGACAGCCCCCCCCAGTGTACCCCTGGAGAGGTGGGTGGACAGACGCCCCCCGTACGCCAACACAGCCCAGCAAACAGACAATACCACCAATGACCCCCAAGGTAGACAGGGTCCGCGCTAAGATTCGGCTGGCTAGCACCCCTGGCTCACCGAGCCATACAAGGACACCCCAGCCAAGCATATCTTCACAGACATAGCTGAGGATCTGGGGATGGGATAACCTGGACCAAGGTATGGATGCCAAGGCCACCCTGCCGTGCAGCGAGCAGTCCCCCGCCCCCCCTCTCCCATCCAACCAGTAACCACAGCTGAAGCCGCCACCCCCGCCTCACTGCTGCCCGGCGAGCACCGGGAGGAATAAGCAGGATGGTCCCCCTCCCATGCTGCCCCGCCACACGGCGGCCGCCAGCCAGAGCGAGCCCAGAGGAGTGAGCGCCCGGAGGTGTGAGAAGGGTGAACTGACGCCCCCCCATGCTGCCTGGCGAACAGGATAAGCCGAAGGAGTCCAGTGAGTGAGGGGAGGAGTGAGCGGACAGACTCCCCTGACACAGACGCCCCCCCCCAGCATAACATGTACAGTGATAGATGCATGGAAACGTATGAGGATGCAGAAAGATGAACACAATGACAAAACAAAGCAACGACAGTGGGGTGCGACCTCCTGTATGATGCGACCTCCTGTATGATGCGACCCGAACAATACACCATGTGGCATACTCACCATCTGACGGGTGTCCTCCTCCTCTGGTGTGGTGAACCACCACCGACTCCCGGCCGACCGTGCTGCCACTCTGAGCACTGGAAGCACAGGGAGAAAAACAACAGGCGAAATACATGTTAGACTGAAGCACAAGAAATACTGACACCTAAACAGTGGTGCCCCCAGGAAGGACAAACTGCCATGGGCAGACCCCCCTCCTTCACTACCCTCCCCACCCTGGCGGAGAGGCATCCGGAGTGCCCCCCCCAACCAGCATAATGAACAAACCGGAGAGGAGAAACCACCAGCACCAGACTCCTGGCTGAGCGTGCTGCTGCTCTGAGCTCCAGGAAAACAAGCAGCTGACCCCCCCCCATGATGCAAACTGAGCCCTGGGAAAGTGGATGGATGCCCCCCCTGCCCCGGCGCGAGAACCAGGAGAAGCAGGTGGGCGGCCTCCAACCAGAGGGAGCCCAGCGGAGTGTGTGGACGCCCCCCCCCATGAGCGCCGGGAGAAGCGGGCGGGCAGCCCCCCCACGAAGCCGGTGGACGGTGGGATGAAGCAGGAGGATGGTTAGGAGGAGGACGGAGGGACGGCACCCCCCCCCCCATGAGCTCCGGGAGGAGTGGGCGGCCTCCACAACACTGGAGGCACAAAGAAACCGGAGGTGAACCACCCACAGCACCAGACTCTCAGCTGAGCGTGCTGCTGCTCAGAGCTCCGGGAGAAATAGGCGGCTGACCGGGTGGGCCGGAGCCGAACGAGATGGAGCCCTGGCAATGCTGGAGGGTGGATGGCCGCCCCCCCCCCTTCGGCGTGAGTACTAGGGGAAGCAGGCGGGCGGTTACCATGGAACCCCGAACGCCTAGAGTGAACCCAGAGGAAAGGGAGGGTGGATGGAGGGGCCCCAGCTCTCACAGCTAAGGCCCCCCCCAGGAGGAGCGGGTGACGAGCGGTCGTCCCTGCAAGGGAAAGGGGGGGGCATGACACCCCCCCACAAAGATACCGGTAGGTAGGCGGGCCCCCCCTGCAGATGCCCGGAGTAAGCACAGGGAGGGGGACTGCCATGACTTCAACCGCCGACAAACCAGCAACCCCCCCTTACCTTACACGCACACAGGGAGGAATGAGCAGGCGAGCGGGAGGTATGAGCGGAAGGAGTGAGCGCGCGCCCCCCACGTCGCCCGGTTCGAGTGTGGGGAGAAAGAGAGCGGGCGGCCTTCCCTCCGACACTGACAGCGTGAGCCCGGTAAGCGAAGCAGGCGAGTGGGTGGCCCCCCCTCTGAAGCCCGGCGTGAGCCATGCGGCAGTAGCGGCGGGCGGGCGTCCACCCTGAATGAAACCCGGCATGAGCCCTGAGAGGAGAAAGCCAGCCACGACGCCTGCAGCCGACCGCCGCACAGTGTAGAAAGCGGAAGTGACGCGGAACCCGGAAATGACGTCATCAGCTGTGACCCAGAAACCCTGCCGACGCAGGAGAGGAGAGAGGAGGGGGATAAATAGCCCCCAGACTCCTCCTACAAATTCAGGCCAGCCTGCGGCTAGCCTTCTAAAAAAACTGCATGCAGGGCACTAGACAAACCACTAGGGACAAAAGGGATGTGAAATGATTTGATACAGTAATCTAATTTGTAAGATTACAGTAATGCAATTTGTAAGATTACAGTGTACTGTATGTGTAATGTATTTTGCACTTTTAAAATTTCCCGCCGGGCTCCATCCCCGTGCGTTGCGCCGCTCACAGGAAACGGAGCCTGGCATACAGTACATCGGGCGGAAGACACAGCCGCCGCACACAGCGGGGAGACATCGCAGGATCCAGGGGACAAGGTAGGTAACTTTCCCTGGATACTGGGATACAGCCCTGAGTGTGGCTCGGGGTTACCGCTCTTGGTATGGAAAATTCACCCCGAGCCACGCTTGGGATTAAGGTTAATGTGAGCTAAGTCAGCCTTATGTCTCAAAATGAAAAAAATCCCAGTTTTTCTACCTTTATTTTGCAGAATCCAGTGCCGTCACATGACTTCAATTCTTCTTCCCTCTGGGACTAAAATCAGCCAGTGAGTGTGGTTACTGAAAGCTAGTGACATCACGTCCTGGGAGGGACACTGTTCCTGTATAGCCAGTGGACAATGAAAAAAAAAAAAAAGCCCCATCCACACATGACAGGGGTGGGGGGTGCAGTGCACATCACATATACAGTATAGCTGTGCACGGGGGGGGGGGGGGCGACGACGACTGTCAGTGTAGCTGGAAGTGCTCTGGTGTCTCAGCTCACATTGTACACTGATGATAGTACAGTCAACCACACTAAGGCTCTTTTGCTACTAGTGCAACTTGTCATGCGACTTTGGACACATAAAGTTGCATGACAAATCACAGCCCATTGATGCAATCCATCTATGCAACTTTGAAAATCAGTGACTTTGAAAAGGTATCTGCAATGCTTTCATGCAACTTTGATCCAGTGAGTGTAAAGTTGTATCAAAGCTGCACTCAGTCGCATCAAAGTTGCACTATAAATTGTGCAAATTTGGGGTCGCAATAGTGGAAACGTAGACTATAGCCTCGTACACACGACCGAGTTTCTCGTCCAAAACCGGCAAGAAAAGTGCCGCGTGAGCTTTTTTGTCGAGAAAACCGTTCGTGTGTATGGTTTTACGACGAGAAAATTGCCGTGAATCTCGACGAGAAAATAGAGAACCTGCTCTCTATTTTCTCGTCAGGATTCCAGATTTCCTCGTTGTGTTTCTCGTCGGCCTGTTTTGTGACGAGAAAATGGTTCGTGTGTATGCTTTTACGACTCTTCCAAAAGCGCGCATGCTCACAAGCAACTATGAGACGGGAGCGCATCTTCTGGTAAAACAAGCCTTCGTAATGGAGATAGCACATTCGTCACGCTCCAAATTTTTGCATCGTTTAAATGTTGTGCATTGAAATCTTCGTTAGAATGTGACATTAATCCAAACGAATGAACTTCTTTTGCTGCTGATATTCACACAGAGTTATGACTATCTTTTTTTAACCTTTTTCATGCTGCTCTTAAGAAGATTTATGTGTATTATATCGTGCAAGTTTTTAGGAATATTTAAAAATTAGTTATTTTTCTAACTGATGTTAATTGTAATTTCGCAATGTTTTGGTAGTGATCTCCCATTGAATCTTTTAATATATATGATTTAAATTTACACACTTTTTTGGGAAACACGATTTAGTTATTTTTTTGGGGGGTTGTTATCTGTCCATTTTTTTGTCAGTCAAATGTATCTGCTTACTCCAAAGCTAGATTTTACATTTTTACAAATACACATAGTCAAGTATGAACTTAAAGAAAAATAACATTTATTCATGTTTGAACTAAAATAAAGAGAAGGCAGCGCTGGAGAAGCTGCTGCCATTTGTGCATCCCAGGGACCCCAGAGCACACAGCAACCCTGTGTGGACACTAAAATTGGGAGCTTGAGAAGGCCAACATTTCTGAACACAATCTGATGCTGGCCTCCCAGAGGTCAGGAACAGCAGCAGGTGATATATATGTCCCAAGTGTGTGGTACTACAACAGGCTGCCTTCTGTCCGACCACAATGAAGCAAGGCCATCACTTCCTCGTCTTCCTGGCAACCTTCCCTGCAACCTTTCCTGAAGCCTTCCCTGCAGCCTTCCTTCTTCGTTTGGCTGGAGACTGGGCCAATGGAGGGGTACTCCTGTCAGGAGGAGGTGGAGGAGAAGGGGGTGGCGCAGAAGAACAAGGTGGAGGTGGAGGAGAAGGGGGTGGCGCAGAACAACAAGGTGGAGGTGGAGGAGAAGGGGGTGGGGCAGAAGAACAAGGTGGAGGTGGAGGAGAAGGGGGTGGGGCGGAAGAAGAATGTGGAGGTGGAGGAGGAGGTTGAGGTTGGGACAGTTGTGCCACCTCATAAATGGCGGTATTGGGGGTAATTTTTTCCATCACCCCCTTGTTGAGCAAGGTGATGAGCAGGGGCTCGCATAGGAGGCGTTGCTCCATGCTCATCACCTTGAACTTTGCCTCCACTAGGCCGGCAATGGCCTCTTCAGGGGATGTGGGCTCTTTGAGGGTGGCATGGGCCTCTTTAATAAGGGCCATTGCTGCCTCACTGGTGGTCCTGTCCCTCCTGCCTCTTTTGGGAAGCCGGATGGGAGGCACCTGGGATCTGGTGCTTCTCCTTTGCCCTGCCACCTCCTGGCTGCCACTGGGCACTGCCACCTCCTGGCTGCCACTGGGCCCTGCCACCTCCTGGCTGCCACTGGGCCCTTCCTCCTCCTGCCTGACAGTTTCCAGACCCTCCTCCTGGCTGATTTCATCCTGTGTATGAAAAAGGGACATAGTTTAATATGTTGTTTTAATCTTTGCATCAAACTTTATAAACATGATTGAAGCAATTAGAATGTAAATCCTGAAATCATTTTTTATAATTTACACCTACATCAGATTGACTATTTAGCACCCAATTAAGTGCAGACTAATGTCTCAAGATCTTGATTTCACTTGTGGAACCCAAAATATTGTATGTTTCTCATCTTGACATATTTGTCAAACATTAATTTTATCCCAATACATTTTCATTTAATACTATACCTGGCTCCAGATGGCCAAATCAGGTTCATCCAGGATGGCTGCCTCCTCTTGCTCCAGAGAAGGCTCAGGTTGGCTGCAGGGAAGTCTGGGGGGAAGAGTGGAGAGTGATGGCCTTGCCTCAATGTGGTCATCCAGGAAGGACATCCTGCTGTAGTACCACAAAATCGGGACATACACATTATCTGCTGCTGCTCCTGACCTCTGAGAAGCCAGGACCTTAGAGCGTTCAGTCCTGTAGGTGCCTCTCAAGCTCCCAATTTTAGTGTCCACTTGTTTTGCTGTGGCTGTGGGCACCTTGGTCTGCACAAATGGGAGCAGCTTCTCCAGCGCTGCTTTTCTCACCCCTCTTTTTTATGGATGGGGTTTTTCGTCTCCCACAGAGCGGGCAGCTCCCTTACCCGGTCAATAAATTCCGCCAGGAACTCTTTGTCGCTAATAAAGACATTCATATTGTATCTGCAAGTTTAAGAAATAATATATAACTAATGTGAGGCAAACAGTCTAACCTCCTTAACATCATAGTCACCATATATATCCTACAACATTCTCAAAACAGTATAGGCCAACAATTTGTACAAGTCACAAAATCACATACATTCGTTCGCACGTCCGTCACTTGAACTCCTCTCTCCGCACACCGAACGTACTATAGTCACATGTGTGTTTGCTATATACACACCACGCATGCGTCAAAATTCGAACACGTCGCTCCGCACACGTCGCCCGCCCATGACGTTCTAACTAACATCTTTTCCCCGCCCCTTCTCTTTCGGCGCGCAGACAGATATGGCGGAGTTACAGCAGGTGTCTGATAATTCCGCAACTAATGAGGAGGAGACAAGCCCGGAGACCGAGGAAACGTCACGATCAAGGAGGAGATTCAAGGCATCGAATATGTCTTTTGCGGAGATGGCGGAGATGGTGGACATCTTGTTCAAGTCTGATTATGACGCAAAGCATGGGCCGTATAGCAAACCAAATAGAAGGAAGGCCAAAATCCTCACTAAAGTCGTGAAGAGTCTGAAGACGAATTTCGGGGTGAAACGCTCAAATGAGCAGCTCAGAAAGAGGTGGTCAGACCTCAAACTGAGGGAGCCAGAGCAGTTAAGGAGCATTAAGAGAATGCTCGCTAAAAGTAAGTAAAATGTACACTTTTCTGCTATTAATCCTTTTCTAAACTGACATGTTGCTGTTTTTTTTTGTTTTTCTTATTGGACTCCCTTCCAAAATGTTATATTTTGAACTTGGTTGGGCACAGTAATCGTTCGTAACGTTACAGACACTTCGTTCGGCCACTATCCGCTGTTTTGGATTATTTTACAGCCACAAAAGTAATTAGACATCTGCCATTTTTTTGAAAATTTGGGGCACAAAGTTTTAGGCTAGATGATGTGTTTGTAAAGAGAATGAAATGCAAACTTTTGTCAGTGTAAAGGAGAGGACACTCAGCAGCTGCTTCCACATCTGTACTTTGGAGCACTATAGTGTGGGCCACCAGACCCGCCTTTTTTGGGTGTCCCACACAGGTGCTTCAGAGAATTTTTGTGTTGCCTACATGTCTAAAAAATGACAGACAAAGGTGAATACTAAGCATATTCTTCGTCAGAAATAATGCATTCATCTTTAACTTCCGCCCAAACACACACTTGTACCCCACTTCCAAGCAATTTAGCCTGTTTTTTTGTTTAACATAGAGAATTTCTGTGTGATAACTCTACCTTTTGTTTGATTCTCATAGGGGAGAGAAGACTGGGAGCAGGACACTCCAGGGAGCACAAGAACCCCACAGCTTCACAACAACCCCAAACTCCCAAAGACCCACAAATGAAGGATGTAGAGGAAGTTGAGGTGGAGGAAGGAGAAGTGCAGGAAGGAGAGGTGGATGACCTTGTGGAACTGGTCACCACAACAGGTCAGTATCTGTCACCACAGCTTCAGGTAAGAGAGGTAGGCCTGCAGAGTTATAATACCTTTTTATTTTGTTTTTAGGGGATGTGAATGTTGGGGTGAAGGATAGTACAGGTTTCTCTGCTGACAGTGCCCTCCGCCTCATCCAGCAAGTGATGGAATGTAGCACGGAACTGGACAAAATTAAAGAAAGAATACATGTGATGGATCAAACATTTAAAGACATTCTCAATGTTTTTGGGGGGGAATTCAATAAGGCATCCCAACCCCCTTTTTTCTCATGTTTGTTCTTCAACTTTTAAAAAACTTTTTGACAATCAAACCAGCCAAAAATTGAATCTGCACACAGTGTGTCAACATGTGCTATCTGCCATCAGGGGATATCCATGTACGTCTTTTGGGGGTGCAACCCCTTCCTCGTATCTAAAGTAGGTGAACTGAGGAAGGGGTTGCACCCCCAAAACATGTCCATTGATCACCCCTGATGGCAGATAGCACATGTTGACAATAGGGATCAGGAGTCTAAAATCCCTATAGGAAAATAATCCCAATTGTGTGCATATTCAATTTTTGGCTGGGCAAGGGGTGGCAGGACCCCATATTAGGACGGGCACATAGAGACATATAGTTTGTGTAAGTGAATGTCTCAGATTGCTCCGAGGTATCCAATTTTGTAATTTTTGGAATGCAACTGTTGTTTTTGTATTTTCCTAAGAAAACAATTGCCGGTTTGTGGCCAGGCAAACAAAAAAAAAAAAAATGTGTGTGAATTTGCACATAGTAAAAGATTTGAACACAAACAACGTGTAGCTTCTTTTTCTAATATAACCTTATTTGGTACATTTTTTAAGGTTACATAGTGAAATGGTTGGTATTTACTAAAGGAAAATACACTTGGCACTACAAATGCACTAAGACAAACTAGGAGACAGGAAACCAAGAAAAGGTAGAAGTTTAAACAAGATTTTTATTTGGATCGTTAGACAGCAATCTTTAGACATAGCCTGGCATAGGAATTGCCCCCCTACCCATGAAATAGTCCATGTATTTGTCCCGAACCTCACGGGCATTTTGGGGGGGCAAGCCAGGACGGGCAGATTCCAGGCCCGGCAGGGGATTATCAGGGGAAAGTCCAGCCTCTGGCAAAACTGAGGCCATATATGAATTCGATTTGCGGCAAAGAAAATTGTGTAGCACACAGCAGCATAACACTACATAGTTTATTTTGTAGTCCGCCAAGTGGATGGGAGTCCTAAAAAGGCGGAACCGGCTGGCCATTATGCCAAAGGCATTTTCAACGACTCTTCGGCCCCTGGCCAGCCGGTAATTGAACACCCTCTTCTCTGGGGTCAGGGTCCTCTGAGGAAATGGCCTCATAAGATGTGGTCCGAGCCCGAAGGCTTCATCAGCCAAAAAAACAAAGGGGAGTCCTTCAATATTCCCTGCATCCGGTGGCAATGCAAGGTCGTCACTCTGGAGACGGAGGGCAAACTCCGTCTGGATGAAGGATCCCCCATCGGACATCCGGCCATTCTTCCCTACATCAACATAGAGGAATTCATACCGTGCTGACACCACCGCCATCAGCACAATGCTATGAAACCCCTTGTAGTTGTAGTAGTAGGACCCAGAACGGGGTGGCGGCACGATGCGGACGTGCTTCCCGTCTATAGCACCACCGCAGTTGGGGAAGTCCCACCGCGTGGCAAACTCCGATGCCACAGTCTGCCATTCCTGTGGCGTGGAAGGAAGCTGTGGAGTCAAACAAGATGGAAAAATATTAGAATACACAAAGCAAACATTACAAGTATATTCTAAGAAAATACATTAGAGGCCAACATCAAGCAAAGTCTACGTTTATTAAGGTGTTTTAAATAAGTATAATGGAAGGCTCATGTATCATATTCATCACCCCCTATGATGGTCCATTAATAAATTATAATGGGGAGGGGGGGGGGAGATGTGTTTGGCCACAAGATAGCATTGCAGTGGCGGTGCGTCCAGAGTGGGCGCTGGAGCACTGCCCCCTCTCTCCTGTGCCCGTCACTCAGAACAATACATAGGTTTATGCCTTGCATTAACCTATGTATTGTCTATGCCGCCCACTATTCAGGTGGATGGCCCCCTGTTAAGCGACCGACATATGAAGAACTGCGGCATTTATGGGCTTAAAATTGCATAATACGAAACAGTAAGGAAAATTGTCTTGCACATTACAGCCTGAGGGATGTAATTGGCTGCAGAAAAGTTAAATAGGGGACGCAGGGGGGGGGGGCATTCCTTGGATAAACACTGACAGGCTGCTCTGCCAATCATGTTCACCAAGTCTGTTTAATGGTAACATGATTGGCTGATGCAACATCAAGGGAAGGAGAAGACATCAAGGACAGAAGAAGGATGGCGCTGACCACAAGAAGGTAAGTGCAGGGCTGGGGGGGAACTGGCTGCATTGGAGGGGACAAAATGGCTGCATTAGAGGGAACAAAATGGCTGCATTGGAGGGGACAAAATGGCTGCATTGGAGGGAACAAATGGGGGCGTTTAATAGGCACCAGAGCAAAAAAGGAGGAAGTTTATTTCCTAAATTGGGCTTTGAACACCCAAACATTTGGAGCAACAGGCGCCCCTGCTGGAAAGGTTAGTGAAGGAAAATATGCATGGAGGAGAAAAAAGGGGCAATCTAAAGCTTCAGGCATACATGAGGACAAAGGGGACATTCTCGGCATATTACAATCATGGTAATTAGGGAAGGATGAAAGAAATACAATACATTAGCATACATGAAATACATGGAATGTGATGTTAAAGGAGAAAACTTACCCTAATATAGTCCTCCTGCAGGACTTGTATAATGGCAGAACAGGTGTCTGGGATTATGAGGCCCAGAGCCTGGGGGGAGATGCCTGTCGTGAACTTCAAGTCCTGAAGACTTCTCCCTGTTGCCAGGTACCGTAAGGTGGCGATGAGCCTCTGCTCAGCACTGATGGCTTCCCGCATAACGGTGTCCTTCCTGGAAATATAGGGGGACACCAAAGCCAACAGTTCCTGAAAAACAGGGTCAGACATCCGCAGAAAATTCCTGTAGTCCTCAGGATTATTCTCGACGATCTCCCGCAGCAGAGGCATGTGGCAGAATTGGTCCCGCTGCAGCAACCAATTCTTGGTCCATGAACTCCTCCTCACACCATTCATGGACTGGTCTTGGTCCAAAACAAGCAGACCAACACCAAGCACACGCACAGCATGAACTCGACGACGAGAACGTCCAGGCGACATGGCTAGGAAACGGTCGTCTTATCAGAACGTACAGAACAGAACGCACTTTAGAACAGCAAGGCCTATGAATACCGAACTGAAAAACAGAAACGAACAGGCAAGAACGCACTGTAAAACAGATACGACCTGCCTAGACGCCCTGAAAGTCAAGATACGAACCCACAAGCACAAACTAAACTGCAGAAAACGATCTGAAAAGTACGAAGACTGAAAAGCGCGAATCGTCTCTTCCCAAACTTTTACTTCACACGCGGTAACACGAGATCAGCAAAAGCAGCCCAAGGGGTGGCGCCAAGAAAAAAGATCTTCCCCTTTATAGTGCCGTCGTACGTGATGGACGTGACCGCGGAGAACAACGAGGAAATTGGGAAATGTCAGTGTGTATGCATGGAAAGCTTGACGAGAAAATTGACAAGCTTAACAAGAATCTCGTCTAAAAAAACGACGTGTTTTTTACGACGAGAAACTCGGTCGTGTGTACGAGGCTTATGACTTGTCCTGTGACTTGGGACTGGAAAGTCGCATAAAAAGTTGTTCCCCATGTTTTCCAATGATAACCATTCATATCTGTGTGACTTCAAGTCGTACCAACTTCAAAGTAGTCCTTGTACTACTTTGATCCGACTTTTATGTGAGTTGAGGTACATATACCTCAAGTTTAAACAGGCATTCCCTGAAATTGCGGCAAAATCGCAGCCGCAAAATCGTGGTAAAATCACACGACTTTGAAGTCGCGATATTGTGAAAGGGGCCTTAGGCTCCATTTCCACTAGTTTGAATTGTCATGCAAATTTGGACACATAAAGTCACATGACAAGTCACAGTTCATAGATTTCAATGGCAATCGTTACCATCAGCGACTTTGAAATGCTTTGATGTGACTTTGATCCAGAGAGTGTAAAGTTGGAACAAAGCTGCACTCAAAGTTGCATCAGTCACACTTCGAAGTCACACTCTAGCCTTGTGCCGCGTACACACGACCGGTTTTCTTGATGAGAATTTTTTTTTTTTTAGATTGGTCGTGAAAAATGGTCGTGTGTATGCTCCATAGCATTTTTCGCGACGAGAAAACTGCCCAATTTTTTTTTACAACCTGCTCTATTTTTTCTTCATTGTTTTTCACGTTGTTCTTTTTCACGTCGTGAAAAACGGTCGTGTGTACATTTTTACGAGGGGGAAAAAAACACGCATGCTCAGAATAAAGTATGAGACGGGAGCGCTCGTTCTGGTAAAACTAGCATTCAGAATGGAGATGGCACATTCGTCACGCTGTAACGGACTGAAGAGCACAAGGCTGAAAAGCGCGAATCATCTCTCACCAACTTTACTAACACGAGGATCAGCAAATTCAGCCCAAAGGGTGGCGCCATTCGAATGGAACTTCCCCTTTTATAGTGCCATCGTACGTGTTGTACGTCACCGCGCTTTGCTTGAGCGTTTTTTTTTTCATGAACGTGTGTATGCAAGGCAGGCTTGAGAGGAATCACGACGAGAAAAACGTCATTTTTTTGCATGACATGAATAACGGTCGTGTGTACGTGGCATTAGGCTAAGTTTCCACTAGTGCGACTCCAAAGCTGTGTGATTTAGAGTGTGACTTTGAGTGTATCTTTGATCCAACTTTACACTCTGGATCAAAGTCACATCAAAAGTTGCATCAAAGTATTGAAGGCACCTTTTCAAATTCACTGATCGCAGTTCTAACAAACATAACAAACTTCCAAAGCCTACCCCCACCCCCCCCCCCCCCCGGGAGAAACTGCTATCCAAAACAAGGTTGTGAAGACAGGAGGAGATCTGAGAAGGAGGGATGGGGGTGGGGCTGGGAAGGTCTGGCATGTCTGTCTAAAAAGGAGAGAAGGGATGGGGGGGGGGGCTGGCAAGACAGGGGCTCTTAGAATGAACAGTAGGCATGCCTGTGTAGAAGAGAAGGACAATGTTTTCAGGAGGTGAGAGGCCCGTGCAGAATTCAGAAATACGCAAGTAGGGATGAGCTCGGTGTTCGAGTCGAACATACGTTCGACTCGAACATCGGCTGTTCGATCGTTCGACGAAGATCGAACGATTTGGGCCGTTCGCGCCAAATTCGAGTGACGCGAACGGCCCACAATGCACTACGCCATCGCAGTGTCATCCAGGCGCTGTGATTGGCCAAGCATGCACTGTGACCCCGCATGCTTGGCCAATCACAGCGCCGGCAGCGAGGAGAGCAATGATTGGCCACAGGCAGGATGCCTGTGGCCAATTATTGCTGAGGGTGTTTAGTACACGCCCCACACTATAAAAGGCCGCCAGCACGGCGGCCTAGTGTAGTGTGTTCCGGAGCAGGGAAAGAGAAACATAGGCAGGGACAGTGACATTTATTTTTTTCTTGCTTAACCTGGATTCCTTTAGTTTAGGGAAAGAGAAGGATAGGTAGGGAGAGTGTCAGTGTGTTTTACTGTGCGAATCCTTGTTTCTAGGGACAGGGAAGGACAGTGAGGGAATTCTCCTTGTGCTATAGTGTGCTTTAAAAAAAAAAAAATTCTAGGGACAGAAAACTATAGGTAGGGAGAGTGTCAGTTTCTTTCACTGTGATAATCCTTGTTTCTAGGGACAAAGAAGGAAAGTGAGTGAAATTCTCCTTGTGCTATAGTGTGCTTTAAAAAAACATTTTTTCTAGGGACAGAAAACTATAGGTAGGGAGAGTGTCAGTGTCTTTTACTGTGCGAATCCTTGTTTCTAGGGACAGGGAAGGACAGTGAGGGAATTCTCCTTGTGCTATAGTGTGCTTTAAAAAAACATTTTTTCTAGGGACAGAAAACTATAGGTAGGGAGAGTGTCAGTGTGTTTTACTGTGCGAATCCTTGTTTCTAGGGACAGGGAAGGACAGTGAGGGAATTCTCCTTGTGCTATAGTGTGCTTTAAAAAAACATTTTTTCTAGGGACAGAAAACTATAGGTAGGGAGAGTGTCAGTGTGTTTTACTGTGCGAATCCTTGTTTCTAGGGACAGGGAAGGACAGTGAGGGAATTCTCCTTGTGCTATAGTGTGCTTTAAAAAAACATTTTTTCTAGGGACAGAAAACTATAGGTAGGGAGAGTGTCAGTGTGTTTTACTGTGCGAATCCTTGTTTCTAGGGACAGGGAAGGACAGTGAGGGAATTCTCCTTGTGCTATAGTGTGCTTTAAAAAAACATTTTTTCTAGAGACAGAAAACTATAGGAAGGAAGAGTGTCAGTTTCTTTCACTGTGATAATCCTTGTTTCTAGGGACAAAGAAGGAAAGTGAGTGAAATTCTCCTTGTGCTATAGTGTGCTTTAAAAAAACATTTTTTCTAGGGACAGAAAACTATAGGTAGGGAGAGTGTCAGTTTCTTTCACTGTGATAATCCTTGTTTCTAGGGACAAAGAAGGAAAGTGAGTGAAATTCTCCTTGTGCTATAGTGTGCTTTAAAAAAACATTTTTTCTAGGGACAGAAAACTATAGGTAGGGAGAGTGTCAGTGTGTTTTACTGTGCGAATCCTTGTTTCTAGGGACAGGGAAGGACAGTGAGGGAATTCTCCTTGTGCTATAGTGTGCTTTAAAAAAACATTTTTTCTAGGGACAGAAAACTATAGGTAGGGAGAGTGTCAGTGTGTTTTACTGTGCGAATCCTTGTTTCTAGGGACAGGGAAGGACAGTGAGGGAATTCTCCTTGTGCTATAGTGTGCTTTAAAAAAACATTTTTTCTAGGGACAGAAAACTATAGGAAGGAAGAGTGTCAGTTTCTTTCACTGTGATAATCCTTGTTTCTAGGGACAAAGAAGGAAAGTGAGTGAAATTCTCCTTGTGCTATAGTGTGCTTTAAAAAAACATTTTTTCTAGGGACAGAAAACTATAGGAAGGAAGAGTGTCAGTTTCTTTCACTGTGATAATCCTTGTTTCTAGGGACAAAGAAGGAAAGTGAGTGAAATTCTCCTTGTGCTATAGTGTGCTTTAAAAAAACATTTTTTCTAGGGACAGAAAACTATAGGTAGGGAGAGTGTCAGTTTCTTTCACTGTGATAATCCTTGTTTCTAGGGACAAAGAAGGAAAGTGAGTGAAATTCTCCTTGTGCTATAGTGTGCTTTAAAAAAACATTTTTTCTAGGGACAGAAAACTATAGGTAGGGAGAGTGTCAGTGTCTTTTACTGTGCGAATCCTTGTTTCTAGGGACAGGGAAGGACAGTGAGGGAATTCTCCTTGTGCTATAGTGTGCTTTAAAAAAACATTTTTTCTAGGGACAGAAAACTATAGGTAGGGAGAGTGTCAGTGTGTTTTACTGTGCGAATCCTTGTTTCTAGGGACAGGGAAGGACAGTGAGGGAATTCTCCTTGTGCTATAGTGTGCTTTAAAAAAACATTTTTTCTAGGGACAGAAAACTATAGGTAGGGAGAGTGTCAGTGTGTTTTTCTGTGCGAATCCTTGTTTCTAGGGACAGGGAAGGACAGTGAGGGAATTCTCCTTGTGCTATAGTGTGCTTTAAAAAAACATTTTTTCTAGGGACAGAAAACTATAGGTAGGGAGAGTGTCAGTGTGTTTTACTGTGCGAATCCTTGTTTCTAGGGACAGGGAAGGACAGTGAGGGAATTCTCCTTGTGCTATAGTGTGCTAAAGCATTCCTCATCAACCATCTTTGAAATCCTTGTTTTTTTGGACAGTCAGGGAAATTGTCGTTGTGCTATTCTGTGCAAAAGCAATCCTAAACCATATTTAGAAATCCTTAAGTGAAGGGACAGAGAAGGACACCTGAAGGTAGCCCGTATTGCTTTTTTCCCATCTCCCTGCAGGCCATCTATTAGAATGTCTGGAAGGCAAACAAGGAGAGGCAGACAGTCAGGAGGCAATAAAAGAGGGCAAGCAGGCTCTGTGTCTGGGGGCAACAGTGCTGGTCGTGGACGCGGTGCATTGTCATCAGCACATGGCCATGGGACACGCTTGTCCTTCTTTTCGGCAGCTGGACATGTTGAGCCACATCATGCCGAAGACTTGGTAGAGTGGATGACCAAGCCCTCCTCCTCCTCCTCCTCATCCTCTCTCACCCAGGCTCAGGGTACTGGCAAAGCAGCTGCCAAAGCGTCCTCTTCCCTGGTATCAATGTCAGACTCATCATCAGTCACTCCTTCCCTAGACCCACCATGTCCTCCTCCTGAGGAGTCCCCCGAACTGTTTGAGCACAGTGTTGGGTACATGCTCCAGGAGGATGCCCAGCGTTTCGAAGGGTCTGATGATGAAACCCAGCTACAGGAAGGCAGTAGCGTGAGAGCAGACAGAGGGGATGCTCAAGAAGGACACCAATCTGGCAGTCATGTTCCAGCAGCTGCAGCATACTGCCAGATTGGCTCCAGTGATGAGGAGGGAGGGGATGATGAGGTCACTGACTCCACGTGGGTGCCTAATAGGAGAGAGGAGGAGGAGGAGGATGAGGAGGAGGCACATCTCCAACGAGGCAGGATGCCCTTTGGTGGCCAGCGTAAGGGCAGTACACCGACGGAATCACACCGCAGAGCTCCGCCTGTGCAGGGCGCTGCCTCTGCCCGTCATTCAAAAAGTTCTTTGGTGTGGGCCTTTTTTGAGGCTAGTGCATCAGATCGCACAGCTGCTGTTTGCAACATATGTCTCAAGCGTATATCGCGTGGCCAAAACATCAGCCGCTTGGGTACCACATGCCTGACCAGACATATGTTGACCTGCCATGCAGCTCGTTGGCAAGCCTACCTCAAAGACCCACACCAAAGAACAAAGCGGACCTCTCCTTGCACCGCATCAGCTGGGATCTCCAACCCCACTATAACTTCACTCCTCTTTGAAACATGCACTGAGAGGAATGAAGGTGTAGAATTAGGTTTGTCACAGCCAAGTACTTGCGGCCACTCTGCTAGCAGTACACCGACGTCCGATTCTAGCAGGCAAATTTCCCTGCCCCAGCTGCTGGACCGTCGAAAGAAGTTCACTCCCAGCCATCCACATGCCCAGCGGTTGAATGCTAGCTTGGCTAAATTGCTAGCGCTTCAACTGCTGCCTTTTCAGTTGGTAGACTCGGCCCCCTTCCGTGAGTTTGTGCAATGTGCGGTTCCTCAGTGGCAGGTTCCCAAACGCCACTTTTTCTCACGGAAGGCTATTCCGGCTCTCTACCGGCATGTGGAAGGCAATGTCTTGGCCTCGCTGGACAGGGCGGTCAGCGGTAAGGTGCATATTACCGCTGACTCATGGTCCAGCAGGCATGGACAGGGACGTTACCTTTCTTTCACGGCCCATTGGGTCACTCTTTTGGCAGCTGGGAAGGATGCAGGACAAGGTGCAGTAGTGTTGGAGGTTGTTCCACCGCCACGCCTCCAAAATGCTACTACTGGTTGTGACACACCTCTCTCCTCCACCCCCTCCTCTTCTTCTTCCTCCATGGCCTCTTCCTGTGGTTTGTCCTCGGAACCAGCGGTGCTCTGTAGGCGTTCAAGGGGCTACGCAAGTACGCAGGCAAAAAGATGCCATGCCGTGCTTGCGCTGGTGTGTTTGGGGGACAGAAGCCACACTGGGGCAGAGGTCCTGTCTGCTCTGCAGGGCCAGGCCGAGAGGTGGTTGACGCCACGCCAGCTTAAGCCAGGAATGGTGGTTTGCGACAATGGCACCAACCTCCTCTCCGCCCTCCGACAGGGACAACTGACCCATGTGCCCTGTGTGGCTCACGTCCTTAACCTGGTGGTGCAGCGGTTCTTGGGCAGGTACCCGGGCTTACAGGATGTCCTGAGGCAGGCCAGGAAAGTCTGTGTGCATTTCCGCAGATCTTATAATGCCAGTGCTCGCCTGGCTGAGCTGCAAAAGGAGTTGAACCTGCCCAAGAACCGCCTTATATGTGACATGCCCACCAGGTGGAACTCAACGTTGGCCATGCTGCAGCGGCTGCACACGCAGCAGAGGGCCATCAATGAGTACCTGTGCGACTACGGCACCAGGACAGGGTCAGGGGAGCTTGGTTTTTTTTCTCCACGCCAGTGGGGCATGATCAGGGATGCATGCACTGTCCTGGCACCATTTGAGGAGGCCACGAGGATGGTGAGCAGTGACAGTGCATGCATCAGTGACACTGTACCTCTTGTCCACCTGTTGGAGCACACGCTGCGTGGAATAATGGACAGGGCACTTGAGGCAGAACAGAGGCAGGAAGAGGAGGAATTCCTTGCCTCTCAAGGCCCCCTTTACCCAGACAGTGTTCCTTCTGTCCCACCCATCGCACAGGAAGAGGACGAGGAGGAGGAGGAGGAGGAGGAGGAGGATTGTGTCAGCATGGAGGTGGAGGCTGGCACTCAGCATCATCAGCAGCAGTCTTTTAGGGATGATTTACAGTCCCAAGAAACCAGTGGACTTGTACGTGGCTGGGAGGAGGTGGCTGCGGATCATGTCGTCCTTAGTGACCCAGAGGACTCCGGAGCGAATGCCTCAGCAAACCTACGCTGCATGGCCTCCCTGATCCTGCAAAGTCTGCGGAAGGATCCTCGTATTCTTCGGATCAAGGAGAGGGACCATTACTGGCTGGCCACTCTCCTTGATCCACGGTACAAGGGTAAGGTTGCGGACCTTATGTTACCGTCGCAGAGGGTGCAGAGGATGAGACAACTCCGGGAGGCCTTGCAGAAAGGTCTGTGCAATGCGTTCCCAGAGACTGGGAGGTTACAAACTCCTGGTCCTGGACAACGAGTTGCTGAGGCTTCGGCCAGTCAAAGAAGGAGCGGTGGGGAAGGTGGCCGTCTGACCGATGCGTTCAGACAATTCTTTAGTCCGCAGCCCCAAAGTATGATCGGTTCCAGCAACCATTGCCAGCGTCTGATAAACATGGTGCAGGAATATCTAGGGGCAAGGTCAGACTTGGACACCTTCCCCACCGAAAATCCTCTGGCTTACTGGGTCTTGAGGATGGATCACTGTCCAGAGCTTGCACAGTATGCAATTGAGCTACTGGCCTGTCCTGCATCCAGCGTTCTTTCGGAACGCACATTCAGTGCTGCTGGAGGATTTGTCACGGATCACAGGGTGCGCCTGTCCACCGACTCGGTTGATCGACTGACTTTCATCAAGATGAACCAGTCTTGGATCACCACCAGCTACCACACACCTGATGCTGATATAACAGACTAATTGATTTTAACATGTCACATCCCTTCAAGACTGATGCTGATGCTGAGTGCCTGTGCTGTTATGTTGACTGGCTATCCTCCTCCTCCGAGTCCTCAATGATACGATTGATGATGATAGCTTGGAAGATCATTTTTGTTTATGGGTGCCGCCACCAGTGGCTAAGGCCCAATTTTTCAGCCCCTGTTTTACAGGGGCGTGTAATTACAATTTTTTTAGCAATAATTTGCCATAGGGCTCATTGCTGTGCTCCAAGTACAGTATCTGTGAGGGGTTGGAGTGTTGTGGCACCAGTGCCTAAGGCCCAATTTTTCAGCCCCTGTTTAACAGGGGCGTGTCATTACAATTTTTGAAGCAATACTTTGCAACAGGGCTCATTGCTGTGCTCCAAGTACAGTATCTGTGAGGGGTTGTAGTGTTGTGCCACCAGTGCCTAAGGCCCAATTTTTCAGCCCCTGTTCAACAGGGGCATGCAATTACAATTCTTGATCTAATAATTCACAGCAGGGCCCATTGCTGCACCCACCAAGAGTAACTCTGAGGGCTTACAGTGTTGTGGCAACGCCACCACCACCACCACCACGAAAGGCCCAATTTTTCAGCCCCTGTTCAAAAGGGGCATGTAATTACAATTATTGATCTAATAATTCACAGCAGGGCCCATTGCTGCACCCACCAAGAGTAACTCTGAGGGCTTACAATGTTGTGGCAACACCACCACCACCACCACCACCACGAAAGGCCCAATTTTTCAGCCCCTGTTCAACAGGGGCATGCAATTACAATTCTTGATCTAATAATTCACAGCAGGGCCCATTGCTGCACCCACCAAGAGTAACTCTGAGGGCTTACAGTGTTGTGGCAACGCCACCACCACCACCACCACGAAAGGCCCAATTTTTCAGCCCCTGTTCAAAAGGGGCATGTAATTACAATTCTTGATCTAATAATTCACAGCAGGGCCCATTCCTGCACCCACCAAGAGTAACTCTGAGGGCTTACAGTGTTGTGGCAACACCACCACCACCACCACCACCACGAAAGGCCCAATTTTTCAGCCCCTGTTCAACAGGGGCATGCAATTACAATTCTTGATCTAATAATTCACAGCAGGGCCCATTCCTGCACCCACCAAGAGTAACTCTGAGGGCTTACAGTGTTGTGGCAACACCACCACCACCACCACCACCACGAAAGGTCCAATTTTTCAGCCCCTGTTCAATAGGGGCATGCAATTACAATTCTTGATCTAATAATTCACAGCAGGGCCCATTGCTGCACCCACCAAGAGTAACTGTCAGGGCTTACAGTGTTGTGGCACCAGCACCACCATCAAAGGCCCAATTTTTACTACCACTGTTCAACAATTATATGTAATTAAAATTCCTGATATAATAGTTGACAGCAGGGCGTTCCAGCACCAACCAAGAGTAACTGTGAGTGCTTACAGTGTTGTGCCAACACCAACAACTAAGGGGCCTATTTCTGCAGAGTATATACGGCAGGTCCCTACTTTCAAACATCCAACTTACAAACGACTCCTACTTGCAAACGCAAGAAGACAACAGGAAGTGAGAGGAAATCTACCACTAGGAAGGAAAATTCTCTCCTGTAAGAATAAATATGGGAGAAAGGTGTCTCCTCTGTACTGATGCTTTATCAGCAATCCTTGTTTCAAGAAAAACACCACATTTCAAAAACAGTTGTCATTGGGACGGAAAGTGAGGTGAAATGTTCTGAACAGGGGCACAGACAGCAAAACAAATGTTACAGGGGTGATAACCCTTACCTATGTTTTCCAAAAAGTTTAAAAATAGATTTTTGGGCTGGAGCTACACTTCAACAATGTACCTGTTCAAAATTACAAACAGATTCTACATAAGAACAAACCTACAGTCCCTGTCTTGTATGCACCGCCTGTATACGGCTGTTCAGAGTATATAGGGCCTTTTTTATTTTATGTGCGGGGTTCCCCTTAATATCCATACAAGACCCAAAGGGGCTGGTAATGGGCTGGGGTAGGGGGGGGGGGGTCATGGGGTAGCTATGCCATTTTTCTTAAAGATTTTCATCCATATTACCGGGACCAGACATTACATTAAAGCCGCAAGCAGTTTTAAATGGCTTTTTTTCCCTTTAGAAGTGTCATTTTCTGCAGGGACAGTTCTAAACACGGGAAACACGTGGCACTTCACAGGCATACTTTAGACACCCCCCAGGTACGATATTTAAAGGAATATTTGACTTTTTTTTTTTCACTTTATGCATCATTAAAATGACTGCTCCCGAAAAACGACCGTTTTTAAAACTTATTTTTGCATTGATACATGTCCCCTGGTGCACAACCCGGGTTCCCAAACCCTTTTTAGGACAATAACATGCATAATAGTTGTTATAATTAGCACTTTAGAATTCGAACGTTCGCATCCATTGTATTTAATAGGGTTCTAATGTTCGTACGAACTTTCGGTCCGTTCGCGGGTTCTGGTGCGAACCGAACCCGGGGGTGTTCGGCTCATCACTATACGCAAGTAAGGTTGTCCCTGAAGAACAGGAAGAAGCTGATTGTCTGTCTGGCTTTGATTAGACTTTCTAAGCTTGGCAATCAGCTATACAGATAATAAATATAGTCAAAGATAAAGATATTTTACATATAATTAATATAATTTTTTTAATTTTTGACTGGACTTTCACTTTAACCACTTAACGACCGCCCACTGTAAATATACGTCAGCAGAATGGCACCGACAGGCAGAATCACGTACATATACGTGATTGCCTTTGTATAGTTGGGGGGTCCGATCGGACCCCCCTTCTTTACAGTGGGTGGTCGCTTTACCTTCGGGAGCGATCCGGCATGAGGGGACGGCCGTTCGATTCCGGCCACCCCCTCTCGATCGCTCCCGGCGAATGAGAGAGCTTCCCCTGCCTGCCAGGAAGGAGGAAGTGATGTCATCTCCCCTGGGGCGCTCACATATACCGAGCGCCGTACAGGAGAAGATGCAGGTTAGTACACAAAACAGCACACTGACACCAGGACACATAGGCACATAAATCGCCCCCCCAGACACCCCCAGATCACCCCCCAGCCCCCAGTCACAGTGTCACTGATTGCAGTGACCATTTATTTAGTGATCACTGCAATCAGTGACATTTGTGACTGTAAAAGTGTCACTACATTTAGTTTTAGGTCCAGTGTAGCCCCCTAACCCCCCCTAATAAAGGTTTAACCCCCTGATCACCCCCCAGATAACCCTTTCACCCCCTAGCACCGCCGTCACTAAGCAATCATTTTTCTGATCGATGTCTTAGCGTTGGTGATGCTGATCGGTAGCCAGTAATTTTTTTTAGGTTCGCCGCAGGTTTTTATAGCGTCGGGTACCCCCATATATTACCTAATGAAGGTTTAACCCCCTTGATCGCCCCCCAGGTAACCCTTTCACCCCCTATCACCACTGTCACTAAGTTATAATTTTTCTGATCGATGTCTTAGCGTCGGCGATGCTGATCGGTAGCCAGTAATTTTTTTTAGGTTCACCGCAGGTTTTTATAGCGTCGGGTACCCCCATATATTACCTAATAAAGGTTTAACCCCCTTGATCACCCCCCCAGGTAACCCTTTCACCCCCTAGCACCGCCGTCGCTATGCGATCATTTTTCTGATCGATGTCTTAGCGTCGGTGATGCTGATCGGTAGCCAGTAATTTTTTTTAGGTTCGCCGCAGGTTTTTATAGCGTCGGGTACCCCCATATATTACCTAATAAAGGTTTAACCCCCTTGATCGCCCCCCCAGGTAACCCTTTCACCCCTATCACCACTGTCACTAAGCGATAATTTTTCTGATCGATGTCTTAGCGTCGGCGATGCTGATCGGTAGCCAGTAATTTTTTTTAGGTTCGCCGCAGGTTTTTATAGCGTCGGGTACCCCCATATATTACCTAATAAAGGTGTAACCCCCTTGATCACCCCCCAGGTAACCCTTTCACCCCCTAGCACCGCCGTCACTATGCGATCATTTTTCTGATCGATGTCTTAGCGTCGGTGATGCTGATCGGTAGCCAGTAATTTTTTTTAGGTTCGCCGCAGGTTTTTATAGCGTCAGGTACCCCCATATATTATCTAATAAAGGTTTAACCCCCTGATCGCCCCCCAGGTAACCCTTTCACCCCCTATCACCACTGTCGCTAAGCAATCGTTTTTATGATCGTTGTCTTAGTGTCGGTGATGCCGATAGGTAGCCAGTAATTTTTTTTTAGGTTCGCCGTCAGGTTTTTATATAGCGTCAGGTACCCCCATATATTACCTAATAAAGGTTTTAACCCCCTAATTGCCCCTAGTTAACCCTTTCACCAGTGATCATCATATAAGTGTTACGGGTGACGCTGGTTAGTTAGTTTGCTTTTTATAGTGTCAGGGCACCCGCCGTATATAACCCAATAAAGGTTTAACCCCCTGATCGCCTGGCGGGTGATATCAGTTAGGTTTTAGCGTCAGAGAGGGTCTGCGTCACACCCCAGGCAGCGTCAGGTTAGTGCCAGTAGCGCTAACACCCACACGTGAAGCATACACCCCCCTTAGTGGTATAGTATCTGATCAGCTCAATATCTGATCTGATCAGATCTATACTAGCGTCCCCAGCAGTTTAGGGTTCCCAAAAACGCACTGTTAGTGGGATCAGCCCAGATACCTGCTAGCACCTGCGTTTTGCCCCTCCGTCCAGCCCAGGCCACCGAAGTGCAGTATCGATCGATCACACAACACACATAACTGCAGCGTTCGCAGAGACAGGCCTGATCCCTGCGACTCCAGTGCTGTAGGAGGTGATTTCACCACCACAGTTAAAAAAAAAAGCATTTATGCCGAAGCATTGGGGCAGCAGGAGCGGAGGAGCGATTTTGCTCCTAATGCCGCGTATATACGGTCGAAATTCCGACGGAGGCTTGCCCGTGGAAAAGTCTGACCATGTGTACGCGGCATAACTTTTGCGAGAAGATGCCCCCATGCTTCGGCATATATAAATGGTGCATGTATGCCCATCATTAGAAGTGGGTGGATGAAGGGCGGTATTCTAATGGTGGGCATACCCACCGATCAATCTTTTTTTTTCGTTCAGCCAACAGGCTGCATGAAAAAAAAGATTACAATACATGTCCAACAAGGACCAGCAACGTACTGGTATGTTGCTGGACTTTGAATGTTTATACCAGAATGATGCCTGCGGGTTTAGGTATCATCTTGGTATCATTCTTTTCAGCCAGCGGCCGGCTTTCATGTAAAAGCAATCCTAGTGGCTAATTAGCCTCTGGACTGCTTTTACAAGCAGTGGGAGGGAATGTCCCCCCCCCGGATATAAAAAGCGCCATTGGGAAATTGGGAAAGCATTTTATCACACCGATCTTGGTGTGGTCAGATGCTTGAGGGCAGAGGAAAGATCTAGGGTCCAATAGACCCCAGTTTTTTCAAAAAAGAGTACCTGTCATTACCTATTGCTATCATAGGGGATATTTACATTCCCTGAGATAACAATAAAAGTGATAAAAATAAATAAATATGGAAGCAACAGTTTAAAAATAAAATAAAAAAGCAAAATTAGTAATAAAAAAAAAAAAAAAAGCACCCCTGTCCTGCCCTGCTCTTGCCCAATGGCAAACGCAAGCGTCGGTCTGGCGTCATATGTAAACAGCAATTGCACCATGCATGTGAGGTATCACCGCGAAGGTCAGATCGAGGGCAGTAATTTTAGCAGTAGACCTCCTCTGTAAATCTAACGGGGTAACCTGTAAATGCTTTTAAAGGCTTTTAAAAATGTATGTAGTTTGTCGCCAATGCGCGTTTGTGCAAAATTTTAAAGCATGTCGTGTTTGGTATCTATGTACTCGGCCTAAGATCATCTTTTTTATTTCATCAAACATTTGGGCAATATAGTGTGTTTTAGTGCATTAAAATTAAAAAAAGTGTATTTTTTCCCAAAAAAATGCGTTTGAAAAATCGCTGCGCAAATACTGTGTAGAAAAAAAAATGCAACACCCACCATTTTATTCTGTAGGGCCTTTGCTTTAAAAATATATATAATGTTTGGGGGTTCAACATAATTTTCTTGCAAAAAAAATATGTTTTCATGTAAACAAAAAGTGTCAAAAAGGGCTTTGTCTTCAAGTGGTTAGAAGAGTGGATGTAAGCTTCCTAATGTTGTGTATAAAATGCCAGAACAGTTCAAAACCCCCCCAAATGACCCCATTTTGGAAAGTAGACACCCCAAGCTATATACTGAGAGGCATGTCGAGTCCATGGAATATTTTATATGTTGACACAAGTTGCGGAAAAAATACAATTTTTTTTTTTTGCACAAAGTTGTCACTAAATTATATATTGCTCAAACATGCCATGGGCATATGTGGAATTACACCCCAAAATACATTCTGTTGCTTCTCCTGAGTACGGGGATACCACATGTGTGAGACTTTTTGGGAGCCTAGCCGCGTACGGGACCCCAAAAACCAAGCACCGCCTTCAGGCTTTCTAAGGGTGTCAATTTTTGATTTCACTTCTCACTGCCTATCACAGTTTCGGAGGCCATGGAATGCACAGATGGCACAAAACCCCCCCAAATGACCCCATTTTGGAAAGTAGACACCCCAAGCTATTTGCTGAGAGGTATTGTGAGTATTTTGCAGATCTCGCTTTTTGTCACAAAGTTTTGAAAATTAAAAAAAAAAAAATGTTCTTTCTTCATTTTCAAAAACAAATGAGAGCTGTAAAATACTCACCATGCCTCTCAGCAAACAGCTTGGGGTGTCTACTTTCCAAAATGGGGTCATTTGGGGGGGTTTTGTGCTATTTTGGCATTTTATGGCCTTCAAAACTGTGATAGGTAGTGAGGAGTGAAATCAAAAATTTGCGCCCTTAGAAATCCTGGAGGCGGTGCTTGGTTTCCGGGGTCCCGTACGTGGCTAGGCTCCTAAAAAGTCCCACACATGTGGTATCCCCGTACTCAGGAGAAGCAGCAGAATGTAGTTTGGGGTGCAATTCCACATATAACCATGGCATGTGTGAGCAATATATCATTTAGTGACAACTTTTTGTAATTTTTTTTTTTTGTCATTATTCAATCACTTGGGACAAAAAAAAAAATATTCAATGGGCTCAACAGGCCTCTCAGCAATTTCCTTGGGGTGTCTACTTTCTAAAATGGGGTCATTTGGTGGGGTTTTGTGCTATTTTGGCATTTTATGGCCTTCAAAACTGTGATAGGTAGTGAGGAGTGAAATCAAAAATTTGCGCCCTTAGAAATCCTGAAGGCGGTGCTTGGTTTCCGGGGTCCCGTACGTGGCTAGGCTCCTAAAAAGTCCCACACATGTGGTATCCCCATACTCAGGAGAAGCAGCAGAATGTATTTTGGGGTGCAATTCCACATATAACCATGGCATGTGTGAGCAATATATCATTTAGTGACAACTTTTTGTAATTTTTTTTTTTGTCATTATTCAATCACTTGGGACAAAAAAAAAATATTCAATGGGCTCAACATGCCTCTCAGCAATTTCCGTGGGGTGTCTACTTTCTAAAATGGGGTCATTTGGGGGGGTTTTGTACTGCCCTGTCATTTTAGCACCTCAAGAAATGAGATAGGCAGTCATAAATTAAAAGCTGTGTAAATTCCAGAAAATGTACCCTAGTTTGTAAACGCTATAACTTTTGCGCAAACCGATAAATATACGCTTATTGACATTTTTTTTACTAAAGACATGTGGCTGAATACATTTTGGCCTAAATGTATGACTAAAATTGAGTTTATTCGATTTTTCTTATAACAAAAAGTAGAAAATATCATTTTTTTTCAAAATTTTCGGTCTTTTTCCATTTATATCGCAAAAAATAAAAATCGCAGAGGCAATCAAATACCATTAAAAGAAAGCTCTATTTGTGGGAAGAAAAGGACGCAAATTTCGTTTGGGTACAACATTGCATGTCCGCACAATTTACAGTTAAAGCAGCGCAGTGCAAAATTCTGAATTCACCTCTGGTCCTTTAGCTACCAAATGGTCCGGGGCTTAAGTGGTTAAAGGAAGCTGTGATGGCAACCAGAACATAAGCAGTCCCTGGCGGCAGAAGAGAGGCAAACGCACAAAGAAAAGGAAGAAAAAAGGGAAGAAAGGCCCAATCCCAAGATAGAGGAAGGCACAGACATCCTGAAAACAAGGATAAAAAAATGTGACAATGAGAATATACAATTACAAAAATGTACTCGTGGAAGCCAAAGAACCATGAGGGGAATGGCTTCAGAGAACCATGAAATTAATTTTAGCCTCCATGTGGATGGATGATTCCACTTCAGCCAAAATAATAACCCAGCAGAGATGGAGTCAGAGCCTGAGCTGAATGTTTACAAACATTATACACATATTATATGGGTTTAGTCCCCAAACCAAAACGGTAACCTGGTATAACACAAAATCTAGGATGGAGAAGGAAACCTGAGGACCAAACATGCATTGTGGGTGGAACCCAACCATGTCAGAGTAGATACCTGAGAATGCTTAAGGATGAGGACCCTAATTTCAAAACAGTGAAAAATACTGTAGTTGGCAAAATGTGAAAAACATGTAAAATACATACATTCTCAAATAGATTTTTATTGAGGATTTTTAATAATAAACAAAGAAAACAAACTACAAAGTGCAAAAAAGTCACTCAAGCTGACAATTACAAATAGTATTAGTACAAATATCCAATGTACATAGTGGATAGAATATCATACATATGAATGATAATGCAAATTAGTTATTGTACATATACCAATGGAAAATTTTCGCCATGGAAGTAATAATCAGGCCTTGACTAACCTGAATACATATGCTTGTAGGATGTTAAGGCAACTTGTTTATGATGTAAAGAGTTGTCAGACTAGAGTATACTTTAGCATTATACATGAATATTCAAAAAGAAGACTAGCAGACTTGATCAACAAACAGAAATTAACAAGACAAAAGGATGAAGTTCAGATATCTTTAGTGTACTATAGGGTTACCTTTATATCGTGAGACTTTACCACTTAACTTTAAAGTACGAATGCCATGGTTGCCATTGGTGTTCAAATTTTGCCATCCTGGCCCTTCTTGGAAGCCATTATTTGCTCAAAAGTATGTACATCATTAACCTGCTTAATCACCTCTCTTATTTCAGGAACCTCATTAGGTTTCCATTGTCTCACAAGTGTAGCTCTAGCAGCATGAAGAATCTGCATACATATTGGTTGTAGTGTGATAGGGATATTGTGGATATTTAATGATAAGAATAGCCATTGCTACATCTGGTTTGAGAAAAAGGCCTGCAATGCTTTATATCAATTTAAACACTGGGGCCCAGAAGCTGCGGAGATGAAGGCAGGACCAGGTCATGTGAAGTAGTGTACCCACTTGACCACACCCTCTCCAACATTCGCCTGTGATCTATGGTGAAAATGTAGCCATTAAGTAAGGGGTAAAGTACCACCTCTGTTGTAGTTTTTGAGTTGTTTTACAGTATTTAGGGCATTGTGAAAACTGGCAGTTACATCTGAATGATTTCAACCATTGTGAGTCAGTAAATGAGCAATTTGAGCAATTGAGGGGATTTAATAAATGTGTATTTGGCCTGCAACAAATCATAGAACAGTGTAATACCTTCACAAGTAGGATGTAAAAAATTCCAAAACATCCAAGCCTGGGTTGGGACATGTACTGGAGGTAGGGGATTGGAAACTAGTAAATGCATAAGTCTTATAAATGTAAATAGTTCCTCTCTCTGCAACGAGTGTTGTTGGACCAGAGTTTTGAAGGGAATTGGCTTTTTTCCTTTCATTATGTCTTTAATGGTAGTGAGACCTTTTTTGCCATCTTGTGAAAGAGAAGTCTGGGATATAAGTTTCAGTAAGTCAAGATTTATATGGACCTGTTCACATTTAGTAGAGGTATCAAAATGGGACAGAAAATCTCGCCATGCAGCTAATGATGCAGATATAGTATAGTCTGGTGCCCCTTGAGATATTTTCCTTCTAAACTGGGGCTTTTTAGTAAAAGGTTGCGAAGGTTATGTGGAAGAGTTGCCTCACCCTCTAGATTGGACTGTTTCAGGTGGGGAGAGAGGAACCAGTGTCTTAGATGGTCAAGGAGGGATGCTGTATATTCATCTTTTAAAATAGGTAGGACCATCCCACCAACTGATTTTTTCTTCAATACTTTACGTGAACATATGGTTTTGCTACCCACCCATATAAATTCAGATAAGAGAGATTCATTTTAGAGAAAAAACTGTTTGGAATATGGATGGGCAAGGTTCTAAAGTAATAAAGGATCTTAGGTAAAAATTTGAATTTTATATGCAGCTAGTCTTCCAGACCAGGATAGGTAAAAAAAATTCAAGTGGAATAGTTAATTTTGTACGTTGGTAATAAGAGGTAGTTAATTTGAGTTATAAAGGTCATTTGTCCGTGATGTTAATTTAATACCCAGATATATTAGGGGATCAGAGGACCATTGGAAGGGAAATTTGGCCTTAGAGTGTATTTTGTGGCCTTATCAATGCCAACGCCCAGTATTTGGGATTTAGATGTGTTGATTTTGTAGTAAGAAAATTGCTTATTAAATTGCTCTAGTACATTGTAGGGTATTGGGAGGGAACGGAGTGGATCAGTGAGAGACAACATCACATTGTCTGCCAATAACGTAATTGTGTGCTGTTCCCCTTGGGAAGTAATCCCTTGAATTACTGAATGCAATCACATTTTTTCTGCCAGTGATTCCATGAGAAGATCAAAGATCAATGAAGACATGGGACACCCCTGCCTGGTCCTGTTTGCTATTTCAGATGGTGAAGAAAAAAGACTGGGATCAAATGTGGTACTAGGAATAAGTGAAACAATTAGTCGTACTCAGATGAATATCCATCTGCTCCTGGTGCCCTTATCGTGAGGGAGTGTTCTTATAAATGATTCCACTTCTGGTATAGAGAATGGAGAATTAAGAAAGTCCATATCTGTTTGAGACAATAATGGCAATGAGATTAAAGCGGAGTTCCACCCAAAAGTGGAATTTTCGCTTAAACCACTCCTCGCCCCCTTACATGCCACATCTGGCATGTCATTTTTTTGGGGGGGGAGTGGGGGCTTCAGTAGGAGTGGAACTTCCTGTCCCACTTCCTCCTTCCACCCAGGGACCGCTTAGGCGACACGTCATACCGCCTTTTGGCGGCCCCTCCCTGTAGGCGATCACCTGGGACACGTGACAGGTCCCAGGCGACCGCCTGTCCACTCAGGGAGTGCAGCGCCGCTCGCGCATGCACAGTGAGTGCCCAGCCATGAAGCCGAAAGCTGTCATGGCCGGGTGCCCACAGTTAGGATGGAGGCGCCGGCGGAGGGGGGGGAGTGGAGCGAAGCTCCGTTCGGCCGCATCGCTGGACAGTGGAGAAGGTAAGTGTCTGTTTGTTTATTAAAAGCCAACAGCTACTCTTTTTGGAGCTGCTGACTTTTAATAAACATAAAAAAGGCAGGAACTCCCCTTTAAGGTAAGGAAATCATTAATAATCTCTAGAGATTGTTGGGCTGTGTTAGGGTCTGAGCCTAGGCTGTACAATGAACTATAATATTTGCTTTAGGTTTGTAAATTTTCTCATTAGAGCTGGGGTCTAGAAGATATGAAATCCAGGTTGGTAAAAGGGGTTGGGGGGAGGGGAATTGCCTTGGAGCGGTGTCTTAATCTGTGGTGAGGGGGGGGGAGGCGCACTGTGAGCTTTGGTCGCTGCTCCTGTATTTACTGATTCCCCGACTCCTATGTTTATCCAAGTCAAGTCTGCCTTATCTATGTACTGCAACTACTAATCACTTTCTCCTTCCACACTCCTGTCCTCACCTTGCTCTTCCTCCCAAAATACCTCACCATTTTCCTTGTTACTCTCACTTGTCAGGCTCATCTCCACTACACCTAGCCTAAACTTGTCTCTACCTTGCATGCACGATCATATAGTAAGTCAGCACTGATCCTCCTTGCTTCTCTGCCCTGTTGATTTTTTTTCCCTTGTCCACATCTTATTTTCTGTCCCTTCCATGAATCTACTCTGGTCTCAGCTCAGCATTCCACACACACACCGATTTTTCACCCTCTCCATCCCAGTTTGCTTTTAACTGTCCTGTCCACATCACGCAGCTTAGCACATTCTCTGCACTCCATCACTTTTCTCTTCATTAGCACATACTATTACCAGCCCAACCTGCTCACCAATTCCCTATTTTCTTATCCCTAATGGTTGGTCCACACTGGTGCACTGTGGTTTGGCCGCAGCGCGTTTGTATGTGCGGTTTACCGACAGTTTTAGTTGCACTTCCATTAAATTCTATTAGACTGTGTGTTTTCATGAAAGCAAATCACAGTCTTGCACGCTGCATCTTTGATATACAATCACAAAATGCACAGTCCTTGAGAATTCATTGGGAGCGCACCTAAAACTGCAGATAAACTGAACATACAATTGCACTGCAGCCAAACCACAGCACACCAGTGTGAACCCACTATAATGCGGCGTACACACAATAGTTTTTCATGCCATTTTTTAAACCAACGTTTTTCTCGTCGTTTTTTTTCATGTTTCCTCTCAAGCCTGTCTTGCGTACACATGATCATTTTAAAAAACGTTCAAGCAAAGCGCAGTGACGTACAACACGTACGATGGCACTATAAAGGGGAAGTTCCGTTCAGATGGCGCCACCCTTCATGTTAGTAAAGTTTGTTGAGCGACGATTCGCGCTTTTCAGCCTCGTACTTTTCAGTCCGTTACAGCGTGACGAATGTGCTATCTCCATTACGAACGCTAGTTTTACCAGAACGAGTGCTCCCGTCTCATACTTGATTCTGAGCATGCGCATTTTTTTTCACCTCGTAAAAGCATACACACTATCGTTTTTCACGTCGTTAAAAAAAACGACATGAAAAACTACGTGAAAAAATAGAGCATGTTCGAAATTTTTAATGGCCGTTTTTCACATCGTTAAAAATGCTCTGGAGCATACACACGATCGGTTTTAATGCCCATTTTTTAAAAATGGCATTTTTAACGGCATGAAAAACGATCGTGTGTATGGGGCATAAGGCTAGGTTCACACACTTGCATGTCAGGATTGTGCACAAAATTGTGGCTTTCCTGACAAACACAGAAGCACATTGTCCTTTAGTAGACATGCAGCAGTGTCATTGATAGTTAAGGGCAACCCCACACATCTGCTAACGCACACATTTTCACACACACCAAACTACATGGTGCCGCAGCACTGTGTGGTTTGGTGTGGCACATTTTTAGAAAAGGGTCATGGACTTATTTTCAACATTTCTCAACTGTAGAGCAGCCTTTTGAGCAAAACGTTTTGGGATGCATTGTATCACAGCTGCATCATGTACACGTCACACACCCATAAGGCTACCTTTTGAAGCTTAAAGGGTTGGAGACAGTAAAACTGCAGCTCAACCACCTTATTTTATGACACCCCCAGCACAAGTGTAAGCAAGGTCATAGGGCTCATTCACAGAGGTGAGAGGGAGGTTAAAATAGGTAGTTGAACTGCAGTTTTAGTGCCCCAACTACCCACCTGAGCAAGGAGATGGTGCCAGTCAGGGCTGTACACATGGAACATTTTAAATGGCATGTACTGCACACAATAGAGGCACAGTAGGTCAGAATTTTAGGGATACAACAGATGGTAGCAACACATGGCCCCCTCACCACCTGTCAAACACCAGCAATGATAGCTGCATGTTTAAATTAGACCTTTCACCCCCCTTCCTCCCTCAGATCCCCCCGAGAGCCCTTTAGGTCCATGCACCCCTCAAAGTCCACCTCTCCTCCCTAATCCCACTTACATAGATGCCAATCAGTCCTCCTCAGATTGACACCAACAGCATACTGAAGCAGTATAATTTCCTTCCAGTGACATCGTCAACACTGAAATTTTTTCCTTCTAGTGACACTACAGAAGCAGGGACACCATTACTGCTGAGAAATTTTTCCTTCCAGTGACACCACCGACCACTACCCCATATGTGTGCACCAATTTTAAACTCTTGAGGTTTCTACTTCAGTTCATGTCCCAAACATTACAGACCATACACCACTATTAGACTGAGGGAAGGGGGCACAGTTTGCCATCTTTGCCCTGGGCGCTGGATGACCTTGCCCCAGCACTGTATGCAATCTTCTGTTTTTCTATGTTTTCCTTAGTTTGGTGTGCTAAGTTTGCCCACTTTGTTGCCATAGCTGTAGGTGTTAGCTCTAAGATGATGATCGTGCTGATTTATCAGTAATAATCTTAAATCCTGTCTCACGGAATATAACCACTCTCGAAGCTGCTGGGTGGATGACAATTTGTTATCTGCCTCTACGTTCTGGATTTTCTTTATTAGATCATTGAGTTGCCGAGCGTGTTGTTTCCTCAGTCTGCTACTTAACTGAATCAGTATACCCCTAATTTCAGCTTTGTGGGAATTTGATAAAGTGAAAGGATCCATCACTGAAGGGCCATTGATTTTAAAGAATTCAGTCAGAGCGTTAGTGATCTCCGGTTTATACAACGGGTGGGACAGGATGAACACGTCATTGCACCACCTGTTTGCCTTTGTCTCAGCATGGATTACTCCCACAGTAATGGAAACTGGGGCATGGTCAGACCACATAATAGTGTGTATTTCAGATTTGCTGATGTTTTGAAGTAGGAATTTATCTACCTGAACAGGTGAGAAATAGGTCAAATCTTTTTCAGAGGAGTGTTGGCATCTCCATACATCAAACATGTTTGACGTGGTCATCAAGTTGGTATTCGTAGCTCTAGAGCTGCTAGATTTGGGCACAGTAGTTCAATCCAGACCTTTGTTTGGGATGGCGTTAAAATCGCCACATAGGATCACATGACCTTGACGTATGGAGATAACCTTCTTCCACAATTTGTTAAGGAATCTAATTTGATGCACATTAGGAAGATATACATTGATTATAGTATATAAGGTCCATATAAAGAGAGTTTTTTGGGACTTTAAATGAGGCAGGGATCAAAGGGGTCACTGCCTGCATCCCTAATCAATATTGACTATAAAGGAGGGAAGGGGGGAGGGTGAGAAGTGGGACTTTAAATGAAGCACACAGCAGTAAATTGAAAAGTCAAGCGAGTAGAAAAAATGAGATTTATTTTGCATTGTACATTCATTTATAGCATATATTGGGCATACAGCCTCTCAGCCATAAATGTTTAGACGTTTACAGAACAAATACATGAAACCACATAATTTGATGTACATTTACATAATGAGTACAGAAATCGCATGATGCTAGTAACAAACAGATAAAAACATAAATGCGGTCAAAAAATAAGAAGGGGTCCATGGTAAGAAATGTTGGTAATGAATAGTGGCTCTACGCGTTTCGCGACCCTGTAGTCGCTCATCAGGAGCATAAACCATGGCATTAAAATCTAAAAAAGAGAAGAAATATATAGATCTAAATAATACCAGATAGTTTGGGCTGGGCATTAAAGATGGTCAGGAAGAAGATCAAGGAAATTTTAGGGGGGAGAAAGAAAGGGGGGTTCAATGGTTACAGAGAACTTGCATCTGCACATCGTGCGAGCTTGGCGTGCCAACCGAAATCGCCAATGCGACTCTGGGCTCCCTCTCGAGGCACTGTAGAGGTCTGGAAAGGCAGCAACAGCCACACAAAGGCACGTCCCAGGCAGGTAATGTATGTTGATACCCTGCATAGGGGTGGAAAAAGTGGCCCCATATGGGAAACCTGAAAAATGAATAAATGTGAATGGTGTGAGGTATAGTAATGTATAAAAGTTAAATGTAAACAATGGGAAGTGTAGGAAAGGTGAGTGCAAGAAAGGTGAAGGGATGAATAAAGAAATTAATTGAAAGTGTAGGAAGTGAAAAGGGCTAAGTGAAGGAGAGGGGAAAAAGAAAAAACGAATATGAAAAACGTAGGAGAAGCTGACAACAAAAAATTAGAAAACAGGCACAAAAAGCAGCAAAGACACAAAGTGAGAAGGAAAGGGGGAGAGGTGGAGGGGAGGAAGTACCTGTGTTATCAATGAAAGCCAGGGTCCATATGCATGCGAGTGAGACAATAATGGCAATGAGATTAAAGCGGAGTTCCACCCAAAAGTGGAATTTTCGCTTAAACCACTCCTCGCCCCCTTACATGCCACATTTGGCATGTCATTTTTTTTGGGGGGGAGTGGGGGCTTCAGTAGGAGTGGAACTTCCTGTCCCACTTCCTCCTTCCACCCAGGGACCGCTTAGGCGACACGTCATACCGCCTTTTGGCGGCCCCTCCCTGTAGGCGATCACCTGGGACACGTGACAGGTCCCAGGCGACCGCCTGTCCACTCAGGGAGCGCAGCGCCGCTCGCGCATGCACAGTGAGTGCCCAGCCATGAAGCCGAAAGCTGTCACGGCCGGGTGCCCACAGTTAGGATGGAGGCGCCGGCGGAGGGGGGGGGAGTGGAGCGAAGCTCCGTTCGGCCGCATCGCTGGACAGTGGAGAAGGTAAGTGTCTGTTTGTTTATTAAAAGCCAACAGCTACTCTTTTTGTAGCTGCTGACTTTTAATAAACATAAAAAAGGCAGGAACTCCCCTTTAAGGTAAGGAAATCATTAATAATCTCTAGAGATTGTTGGGCTGTGTTAGGGTCTGAGCCTAGGCTGTACAATGAACTATAATATTTGCTTTAGGTTTGTAAATTTTCTCATTAGAGCTGGGGTCTAGAAGATATGAAATCCAGGTTGGTAAAAGGGGTTGGGGGGAGGGGAATTGCCTTGGAGCGGTGTCTTAATCTGTGGTGAGGGGGGGGGAGGCGCACTGTGAGCTTTGGTCGCTGCTCCTGTATTTACTGATTCCCCGACTCCTATGTTTATCCAAGTCAAGTCTGCCTTATCTATGTACTGCAACTACTAATCACTTTCTCCTTCCACACTCCTGTCCTCACCTTGCTCTTCCTCCCAAAATACCTCACCATTTTCCTTGTTACTCTCACTTGTCAGGCTCATCTCCACTACACCTAGCCTAAACTTGTGTCTACCTTGCATGCACGGTCATATAGTAAGTCAGCACTGATCCTCCTTGCTTCTCTGCCCTGTTGATTTTTTTTCCCTTGTCCACATCTTATTTTCTGTCCCTTCCATGAATCTACTCTGGTCTCAGCTCAGCATTCCACACACACACCGATTTTTCACCCTCTCCATCCCAGTTTGCTTTTAACTGTCCTGTCCACATCACGCAGCTTAGCACATTCTCTGCACTCCATCACTTTTCTCTTCATTAGCACATACTATTACCAGCCCAACCTGCTCACCAATTCCCTATTTTCTTATCCCTAATGGTTGGTCCACACTGGTGCGCTGTGGTTTGGCCGCAGCGCGTTTGTATGTGCGGTTTACCGACAGTTTTAGTTGCACTTCCATTAAATTCTATTAGACTGTGTGTTTTCATGAAAGCAAATCACAGTCTTGCACGCTGCATCTTTGATATACAATCACAAAATGCACAGTCCTTGAGAATTCATTGGGAGCGCACCTAAAACTGCAGATAAACTGAACATACAATTGCACTGCAGCCAAACCACAGCACACCAGTGTGAACCCACTATAATGCGGCATACACACAATCGTTTTTCATGCCATTTTTTAAACCAACGTTTTTCTCGTCGTTTTTTTTCATGTTTCCTCTCAAGCCTGTCTTGCGTACACATGATCATTTTAAAAAACGTTCAAGCAAAGCGCAGTGACGTACAACACGTACGATGGCACTATAAAGGGGAAGTTCCGTTCGGATGGCGCCACCCTTCATGTTAGTAAAGTTTGTTGAGCGATGATTCGCGCTTTTCAGCCTCGTACTTTTCAGTCCGTTACAGCGTGACGAATGTGCTATCTCCATTACGAACGCTAGTTTTACCAGAACGAGCGCTCCCGTCTCATACTTGATTCTGAGCATGCGCATTTTTTTTCACCTCGTAAAAGCATACACACTATCGTTTTTCACGTCGTTAAAAAAAACGACATGAAAAACTACGTGAAAAAATAGAGCATGTTCGAAATTTTTAATGGCCGTTTTTCACATCGTTAAAAATGCTCTGGAGCATACACACGATCGGTTTTAATGCCCATTTTTTAAAAATGGCATTTTTAACGGCATGAAAAACGATCGTGTGTATGGGGCATAAGGCTAGGTTCACACACTTGCATGTCAGGATTGTGCACAAAATTGTGGCTTTCCTGACAAACACAGAAGCACATTGTCCTTTAGTAGACATGCAGCAGTGTCATTGATAGTTAAGGGCAACCCCACACATCTGCTAACGCACACATTTTCACACACACCAAACTACATGGTGCCGCAGCACTGTGTGGTTTGGTGTGGCACATTTTTAGAAAAGGGTCATGGACTTATTTTCAACATTTCTCAACTGTAGAGCAGCCTTTTGAGCAAAACCTTTTGGGATGCATTGTATCACAGCTGCATCATGTACACGTCACACACCCATAAGGCTACCTTTTGAAGCTTAAAGGGTTGGAGACAGTAAAACTGCAGCTCAACCACCTTATTTTATGACACCCCCAGCACAAGTGTAAGCAAGGTCATAGGGCTCATTCACAGAGGTGAGAGGGAGGTTAAAATAGGTAGTTGAACTGCAGTTTTAGTGCCCCAACTACCCACCTGAGCAAGGAGATGGTGCCAGTCAGGGCTGTACACATGGAACATTTTAAATGGCATGTACTGCACACAATAGAGGCACAGTAGGTCAGAATTTTAGGGATACAACAGATGGTAGCAACACATGGCCCCCTCACCACCTGTCAAACACCAGCAATGATAGCTGCATGTTTAAATTAGACCTTTCACCCCCCTTCCTCCCTCAGATCCCCCCGAGAGCCCTTTAGGTCCATGCACCCCTCAAAGTCCACCTCTCCTCCCTAATCCCACTTACATAGATGCCAATCAGTCCTCCTCAGATTGACACCAACAGCATACTGAAGCAGTATAATTTCCTTCCAGTGACATCGTCAACACTGACATTTTTTCCTTCTAGTGACACTACAGAAGCAGGGACACCATTACTGCTGAGAAATTTTTCCTTCCAGTGACACCACCGACCACTACCCCATATGTGTGCACCAATTTTAAACTCTTGAGGTTTCTACTTCAGTTCATGTCCCAAACATTACAGACCATACACCACTATTAGACTGAGGGAAGGGGGCACAGTTTGCCATCTTTGCCCTGGGCGCTGGATGACCTTGCCCCAGCACTGTATGCAATCTTCTGTTTTTCTATGTTTTCCTTAGTTTGGTGTGCTAAGTTTGCCCACTTTGTTGCCATAGCTGTAGGTGTTAGCTCTAAGATGATGATCGTGCTGATTTATCAGTAATAATCTTAAATCCTGTCTCACGGAATATAACCACTCTCGAAGCTGCTGGGTGGATGACAATTTGTTATCTGCCTCTACGTTCTGGATTTTCTTTATTAGATCATTGAGTTGCCGAGCGTGTTGTTTCCTCAGTCTGCTACTTAACTGAATCAGTATACCCCTAATTTCAGCTTTGTGGGAATTTGATAAAGTGAAAGGATCCATCACTGAAGGGCCATTGATTTTAAAGAATTCAGTCAGAGCGTTAGTGATCTCCGGTTTATACAACGGGTGGGACAGGATGAACACGTCATTGCACCACCTGTTTGCCTTTGTCTCAGCATGGATTACTCCCACAGTAATGGAAACTGGGGCATGGTCAGACCACATAATAGTGTGTATTTCAGATTTGCTGATGTTTTGAAGTAGGAATTTATCTACCTGAACAGGTGAGAAATAGGTCAAATCTTTTTCAGAGGAGTGTTGGCATCTCCATACATCAAACATGTTTGACATGGTCATCAAGTTGGTATTCGTAGCTCTAGAGCTGCTAGATTTGGGCACAGTAGTTCAATCCAGACCTTTGTTTGGGATGGCGTTAAAATCGCCACATAGGATCACATGACCTTGACGTATGGAGATAACCTTCTTCCACAATTTGTTAAGGAATCTAATTTGATGCACATTAGGAAGATATACATTGATTATAGTATATAAGGTCCATATAAAGAGAGTTTTTTGGGACTTTAAATGAGGCAGGGATCAAAGGGGTCACTGCCTGCATCCCTAATCAATATTGACTATAAAGGAGGGAAGGGGGGAGGGTGAGAAGTGGGACTTTAAATGAAGCACACAGCAGTAAATTGAAAAGTCAAGCGAGTAGAAAAAATGAGATTTATTTTGCATTGTACATTCATTTATAGCATATATTGGGCATACAGCCTCTCAGCCATAAATGTTTAGACGTTTACAGAACAAATACATGAAACCACATAATTTGATGTACATTTACATAATGAGTACAGAAATCGCATGATGCTAGTAACAAACAGATAAAAACATAAATGCGGTCAAAAAATAAGAAGGGGTCCATGGTAAGAAATGTTGGTAATGAATAGTGGCTCTACGCGTTTCGCGACCCTGTAGTCGCTCATCAGGAGCATAAACCATGGCATTAAAATCTAAAAAAGAGAAGAAATATATAGATCTAAATAATACCAGATAGTTTGGGCTGGGCATTAAAGATGGTCAGGAAGAAGATCAAGGAAATTTTAGGGGGGAGAAAGAAAGGGGGGTTCAATGGTTACAGAGAACTTGCATCTGCACATCGTGCGAGCTTGGCGTGCCAACCGAAATCGCCAATGCGACTCTGGGCTCCCTCTCGAGGCACTGTAGAGGTCTGGAAAGGCAGCAACAGCCACACAAAGGCACGTCCCAGGCAGGTAATGTATGTTGATACCCTGCATAGGGGTGGAAAAAGTGGCCCCATATGGGGAACCTGAAAAATGAATAAATGTGAATGGTGTGAGGTATAGTAATGTATAAAAGTTAAATGTAAACAATGGGAAGTGTAGGAAAGGTGAGTGCAAGAAAGGTGAAGGGATGAATAAAGAAATTAATTGAAAGTGTAGGAAGTGAAAAGGGCTAAGTGAAGGAGAGGGGAAAAAGAAAAAACGAATATGAAAAACGTAGGAGAAGCTGACAACAAAAAATTAGAAAACAGGCACAAAAAGCAGCAAAGACACAAAGTGAGAAGGAAAGGGGGAGAGGTGGAGGGGAGGAAGTACCTGTGTTATCAATGAAAGCCAGGGTCCATATGCATGCGAGTGATCCAGGAGAGATAGGAGAAGTGATGTGGTGTGAGTGAACAAGCCACGGGAGGTGCATAAGTAGGTGTGCTGCCTCAGACAGACCAATCAGGCATCAAGGAGGCAGTGACAGACAGAGGGGAGGAGACCGCTTTCACCTGGGCGGCTCAGACGTCTGGCGATTAGCGCTGTTTCAACTCCCCAAAGTGCCTGTCAGTATGGAAATAAACCGCCTAACAGAGCGGAGGGAGAGATCTGCAAACGGGCTAGACCGATGACACAGCCCAGGACGCACTGTAATAGATGGAAAGAACAGCGACCATGATAGTCGCTGTTCATTCATCTAAGCGTAAAAAAGGAAATGAGGGATGCAGATAAAAAACCTATATATTAAAGAAACAAAGGACAAAAACAAAAATCAAAAAGGATAAAAGAATCACAGGGCCATTAAAGGCCAGCGTTTTTGGAGGGAATTTGGGGGTATTACTGTAATGGACTACTGCTGTGTGCTTCCATCCCTGTTTGTTTCATATAAAAGAAAGAGTTTTTTGGGACTTTAAATGAGGCAGGGATCAAAGGGGTCACTGTCTCCATCTCTAATCAATATTGACTATAAAGGAGGGAAGGGGGGAGGGGGAGAAGTGGGACTTTAACCACTTAAGCCCCGGACCATTATGCAGCTTAAAGACCAGAGGTGTTTTCAGAATTTGGCACTGCGCTGCTTTAACTGGAAATTGTGCGGACATGCAATGTTGTACCCAAACGAAACTTGCGTCCTTTTCTTCCCACAAATAGAGCTTTCTTTTAATGGTATGTGATTGCCTCTGCGATTATTTTTTTTGCGATATAAACGGAAAAAGACTGAAAATTTTGAAAAAAAATTATGTTTTCTACTTTTTGTTAAAAGGAAAATCGAATAAACTCAATTTTAGTCATACATTTAGGTCAAAATGTATTCAGCCACATGTCTTTAGTAAAAAAAATGTCAATAAGCGTATATTTATTGGTTTGCGCAAAAGTTATAGCGTCTAAAAACTAGGGTACATTTTCTGGAATTTACACAGCTTTTAATTTATGACTGCCTATCTCATTTCTTGAGGTGCAAAAATGTCAGGGCAGTACAAAACCCCCCCAAATTACCCCATTTTGGAAAGTAGACACCCCAAGGAAATTGCTGAGAGGCATGTTGAGCCCATTGAATTTTTTTTTTGTCCCAAGTGATTGAATAATGACAAAAAAAAAAAAATTACAAAAAGTTGTCACTAAATGATATATTGCTCACACATGCCATGGTTATATGTGGAATTGCACCCCAAAATACATTTTGTTGCTTCTCCTGAGTACGGGGATACCACATGTGTGGGACTTTTTAGGCGCCTAGCCGCGTACGGGCACCCGAAAACCAAGCACCGCCTTCAAGATTTCTAAGGGCGCAAATTTTTGATTTCACTCCTCACTACCTATCACTACCTATCACAGTTTTGAAGGCCATAAAATGCCAATATGGCACAAAACCCCCCCAAATGACCCCATTTAGGAAAGTAGATACCCCAAGCTATTTGCTGAGAGGCATGTTGAGCCCATTGAATATTTTTTTTTTTTGTCCCAAATGATTGAATAATGACAAAAATAAAATAAAAAAATGTACAAAAAGTTGTCACTAAATGATATATTGCTCAAACATGCCATAGTTATATGTGGAATTGCACCCCAAAATACATTTTGCTGCTTCTCCTGAGTACGGGGATACCACATGTGTGGGACTTTTTGAGAGCCTAGCCACGTACGGGGCCCCAAAAACCAAGCACCTCCTTCAAGATTTCGAAGGGCGCAAATTTTTGATTTCACTCCTCACTACCTATCACAGTTTCGAAGGCCATAAAATGCCAAAATAGCACAACCCCCCCCCCCCCAAATGACCCCATTTTGGAAAGTAGACACCCCAAGCTATTTACTGAGAGGCATGTTAAGTCCATGGAATATTTTATATTTTGCCACAAGTTGTGGGAATATGACAAACTTTTTTTTTTTGCACAAAGTTGTCACTAAATGATATATTGCTCACACATGCCATGGACATATGTGAAATTACACCCCAAAATACGTTCTGCTGCTTCTCCTGAGTACGGGGATACCACATGTGTGGGACTTTTTGAGAGCCTAGCCACGTACGGGGCCCCAAAAACCAAGCACCTCCTTCAAGATTTCTAAGGGCGCAAATTTTTGATTTCACTCCTCACTACCTATCACAGTTTCGAAGGCCATAAAATGCCAAAAAAGCACAACCCCCCCCAAATGACCCCATTTTGAAAAGTAGACACCCCAAGCTATTTACTAAGAGGCATGTTGAGTCCATGGAATATTTTATATTTTGCCACAAGTTGTGGGAATATGACAAACTTTTTTTTTTTTGCACAATGTTGTCACTAAATGATATATTGCTCACACATGCCATGGGCATATGTGAAATTACACCCCAAAATACATTCTGCTGCTTCTCCTGAGTATGAGGATACCACATGTGTGGGACTTTTTGAGAGCCTAGCCGCGTACGGGGCCCCGAAAACCAAGTACCCGCCTTCAGGATTTCTAATTGCGTAAATTTTTGATTTCACTCCTCACTACCTATCACAGTTTTGAAGGCCATAAAATGCCAAGATAGCACAAAACCCCCACAAATGACCCCATTTTGGAAAGTAGACACCCCAAGCTATTTGCTGAGAGGCATGGTGAGTATTTAAACCGCTCTCATTTGTTTTTTAAAATGAAGAAAGATCTTTTTTTTTCAATTTTCAAAACTTTGTGACAAAAAGCGAGATCTGCAAAATACTCAACATACCTCTCAGCAAATAGCTTGCGGTGTCCACTTTCTAAAATGAGGTCATTTGGGGGGGTTTTGTGCCATCTGGGCATTCCATGGCCTCCGAAACTGTGATAGGCAGTGAGGAGTGAAATCAAAAATTTACACCCTTAGAAATCCTGAAGGCGGTGCTTGGTTTTCGGGGTCCTGTATGCGGCTAGGCTCCCAAAATGTCTCACACATGTGGTATCCCCGTACTCAGGAGAAGCAACAGAATGTATTTTGGGGTGCAATTCCATATATAACCATGGCATGTTTGAGCAATATATAATTTAGTGACAACTTTTTGTACATTTTGTTTTCTTTTTGTCATTATTCAATCACTTGGGACAAAAAAAAAATATTCAATGGGCTTAACATGCTTCTCAGCAAATAGCTTGGGGTGTCTACTTTCCAAAATGGGGTCATTTGGGGGGGGTTGAACTGTCCTGGCATTTTATGCACAACATTAGGAAGCTTATGTCACACATCATCCACTCTTCTAAAGCCTCGTACACACGACCGAGTTTCTCGTCCAAAACCGGCAAGAAAAGTGCAGCGTGAGCTTTTTTGTCGAGAAAACCGTTCGTGTGTATGGTTTTACGACGAGAAAATTGCCGTGAATCTCGACGAGAAAATAGAGAACCTGCTCTCTATTTTCTCGTCAGGATTCCAGATTTCCTCGTCGTGTTTCTCGTCGGCCTGTTTTGTGACGAGAAAATGGTTCGTGTGTATGCTTTTACGACTCTTCCAAAAGCACGCATGCTCAGAAGCAACTATGAGACGGGAGCGCATCTTCTGGTAAAACAAGCCTTCGTAATGGAGATAGCACATTCGTCACGCTCCAAATTTTTGCATCGTTTAAATGTTGTGCATTGAAATCTTCGTTAGAATGTTACATTAATCCAAACGAATGAACTTCTTTTGCTGATGATATTCACACAGAGTTATGACTATCTTTTTTTAACCTTTTTCATGCTGCTCTTAAGAAGATTTATGTGTATTATATCGAGCAAGTTTTTAGGAATATTAAAAAATTAGATATTTTTCTAACTGATGTTAATTGTAATTTCGCAATGTTTTGATAGTGATCTCCCATTGAATCTTTTAATATACATTATTAAAATGTTACACCCTTTTTTGGGAAATACGATTTAGTTATTTTTTTGGGGGGTTGTTATCTGTCCCTTTTTTTGTCAGTCAAATGTATCTGCTTACACCAAAGCTAGATTTTACATTTTTACAAATACACATAGTCAAGTATGAACTTAAAGAAAAATAACATTTATTCATGTTTGAACTAAAATAAAGAGAAGGCAGCGCTGGAGAAGCTGCTGCCATTTGTGCATCCCAGGGACCCCAGAGCACACAGCAACCTTGTGTGGACACTAAAATTGGGAGCTTGAGAAGGCCAACATTTCTGAACACAATCTGATGCTGGCCTCCCAGAGGTCAGGAACAGCAGCAGGTGATATATATGTCCCAAGTGTGTGGTACTACAACAGGCTGCCTTCTGTCCGACCACAATGAAGCAAGGCCCTCACTTCCTCGTCTTCCTGGCAACCTTCCCTTGCAACCTTCCTTCTTCGTTTGGCTGGAGGCTGGGCCACTGGAGGGGTACTCCTGTCAGGAGGAGGAGGTGGAGGAGAAGGGGGTGGGGCGGAAGAACAAGGTGGAGGTGAAGGAGAAGGGGGTGGGGCAGAAGAAGAATGTGGAGGTGGAGGAGGAGGTTGAGGTTGGGACAGTTGTGCCACCTCACAAATAGCTGTATTGGGGGTAATTTTTTCCATCACCCCCTTGTTGAGCAAGGTGATGAGCAGGGGCTCGCATAGGAGGCATTGCTCCATGCTCATCACCTTGAACTTTGCCTCCACTAGGCCGGCAATGGCCTCTTCAGGGGATGTGGGCTCTTTGAGGGTGGCATGGGCCTCTTTAATAAGGGCCATTGCTGCCTCACTGGTGGTCCTGTCCCTCCTGCCTCTTTTGGGAAGCCGGATGGGAGGCACCTGGGATCTGGTGCTTCTCCTTTGCCCTGCCACCTCCTGGCTGCCACTGGGCACTGCCACCTCCTGGCTGCCACTGGGCCCTGCCACCTCCTGGCTGCCACTGGGCCCTGCCTCCTCCTGGCTGCCACTGGGCCCTTCCTCCTCCTGCCTGACAGTTTCCAGACCCTCCTCTTGGCTGATTTCATCCTGTGTATGAAAAAGGGACATAGTTTAATATGTTGGTTTAATCTTTGCATCAAACTTTATAAACATGATTGAAGCAATTAGAATGTAAATCCAGAAATAATTTTTTCTAATTTACACCTACATCAGATTGACTATTTAGCACCCAATTAAGTGCAGACTAATGTCTAGAGATCTTGATTTCACTTGTGGAACCCAAAATATTGTATGTTTCTCATCTTGACATATTTGTCAAACATTAATTTTATCACAATGCAATTTCATTTAATACTATACCTGGCTCCAGATGGCCAAATCAGGATCATCCAGGATGGCTGCCTCCTCTTGCTCCAGAGAAGGTTCAGGTTGGCTGCAGGGAAGTCTGGGGGGAAGAGTGGAGAGCGATGGCCTTGCCTCAATGTGGTCATCCAGGAAGGACATCCTGCTGTAGTACCACAAAATCGGGACATACACATCACCTGCTGCTGCTCCTGACCTCTGAGAAGCCAGGACCTTAGAGCGTTCAGTCCTGTAGGTGCCTCTCAAGCTCCCAATTTTAGTGTCCACTTGTTTTGCTGTGGCTGTGGGCACCTTGGTCTGCACAAATGGGAGCAGCTTCTCCAGCGCTGCTTTTCTCACCCCTCTTTTTTTGTGGATGGGGTTTTTCGTCTCCCACAGAGCCGGCAGCTCCCTTACCCGGTCAATAAATTCCGCCAGGAACTCTTTGTCACTAATAAAGACATTCATATTGTATCTGCAAGTTAAATAAATAATATGTAACTAATGTGAGGCAAACAGTCTAACCCCCTTAACATCGTAGTCACCATATATATTCTACAACATTCTCAAGACAGTATAGGCCAACAATTTGGCACAGTCTCAAAATCACATACCTTCGTTCGCACGTCCGTCACTTGAACTCCTCTCTCCGCACACCGAACGTACTATAGTCACATGTGTGTTTGCTATATACACACCACGCATGCGTCAAAATACGAACACGTCGCTCCGCACACGTCGCCCGCCCATGACGTTCTAACTAACATCTTTTCCCCGCCCCTTCTCTTTCAGGCGCGCAGACAGATATGCCGGAGTTACAGCAGGTGTCTGATAATTCCGCAACTAACGAGGAGGAGACAAGCCCGGAGACCGAAGAAACGTCACGATCAAGGAGGAGATTCAAGGCATCTAATATGTCTTTTGCGGAGATGACGGAGATGGTGGACATCTTGCTCAAGTCTGATTATGACGCAAAGCATGGGCCGTATAGCAAACCAAATAGAAGGAAGGCCAAAATCCTCACTAAAGTCGTGAAGAGTCTGAAGACGTATTTCGGGGTGAAACGCTCAAATGAGCAGCTCAGAAAGAGGTGGTCAGACCTCAAACTGAGGGAGCCAGAGCAGTTAAGGAGCATTAAGAGAATGCTAGCAAAAAGTAAGTAAAATGTACACTTTTTTGCTATTAATCCTTTTCTAAACTGACATGTTGCTGGTTTTGTTTTTTTTTCTTATTGGACTCCCTTCCAAAATGTAATATTTTGAACTTGGTTGGGCACAGTAATCGTTCGTTACGTTACAGAAACTTCGTTTGGCCACTATCCGCTGTTTTGGCTTATTTTACAGCCACAAAAGTAATTAGACATCTGCCATTTTTTGGGAAATTTGGGGCACAAAGTTTTAGGCTAGATGATGTGTTTGTAAAGAGAATGAAATGCAAACTTTAGTCAGTGTAAAGGAGAGGACACTCAGCAGCTGCTTCCACATCTGTACTTTGGAGCACTATAGTGTGGGCCACCAGACCCGCCTTTTTTGGGTGTCCCACACAGGTGCATCAGAGAATTTTTGTGTTGCCTACATGTCTAAAAAATGACAGACAAAGGTGAATACTAAACATATTCTTGGTCAGAAATAATGCATTCATCTTTAACTTCCGGCCAAACACACACTTGTACCCCACTTCCAAGCAATTTAGCCTGTTTTTTTTTTTACATAGAGAATTTCTGTGTGATAACTCTACCTTTTGTTTGATTCTCATAGGGGAGAGAAGACTGGGAGGAGAACACTCCAGGGAGCACAGGAACCCCACAGCTTCACAACAACCCCAAACTCCAAAAGACCAACAACCTAAAGATGTGGAGGAAGTTGAGGTGGAGGAAGGAGAAGTGCAGGAAGGAGAGGTGGATGACGTTGTGGAACTGGTCACCACAACAGGTCAGTATCTGACACCACAGCTTCAGGTAAGAGAGGTAGGCCTGCAGAGTTATAATACCTTTTTATTTTGTTTTTAGGGGATGTGAATGTTGGGGTGAAGGATAGTACAGGTTTCTCTGCTGACAGTGCCCTCCGCCTCATCCAGCAATTGATGGAATGTAGCACGGAACTGGACAAAATTAAAGAAAGAATTCATGTAATGGATCAAACATTTAAAGACATTCTCTGTGTTTTGGGGAGAATTCAATAAGGCATCCAAACCCCCTTTTTTTCATGTTTGTTCTTCCACTTTTTAAAAACTTTTTGACAATCAAACCAGCCAAAAATTGAATCTGCACACAGTGTGTCAACATGTGCTATCTGCCATCAGGGGATATTCATGTACGTCTTTTGGGGGTGCAACCCCTTCCTCGTATCTAAAGTAGGTGAACTGAGGAAGGGGTTGCACCCCCAAAACACGTCCATTGATCACCCCTGATGGCAGATAGCACATGTTGACAATAGGGATCAGGAGTCTAAAATCCCTATAGGAAAATAATCCCAATTGTGTGCATATTCAATTTTTGGCTGGGCAAGGGGTGGCAGGACCCCATATTAGGACGGGCACATAGAGACATATAGTTTGTGTAAGTGAATGTCTCAGATTGCTCCGAGGTATCCAATTTTGTAATTTTTGGAATGCAACTGTTGTTTTTGTATTTTCCTAAGAAAACAATTGCCGGTTTGTGGCCAGGCAAACAAAAAATGTAAAAAAAAAAAAAAAAGGTGTGTGAATGTGCACAGAGTAAAATATTTGAACACAAACAACGTGTAGCTTCTTTTTCTAATACGCTCTAACCTTATTTGGTTATTTTTTAAAGGTTACATAGTGAAATGGTTGGTATTTACTAAAGGAAAATACACTTGGCACTACAAATGCACTAAGACAAACTAGGAGACAGGAAACCAACAAAAGTTAGAAGTTTAAACCAGATTTTTGTTTTGATCGTTAGACAGGAATCTTTAGCCATAGCCTGGCATAGGAATTGCCCCCCTACCCGTGAAATAGTCCATGTATTTGTCCCGAACCTCACGGGCATTTTGGGGGGGGCAAGCCAGCACGGGCAGATTCCAGGCCCGGCAGGGGATTATCAGGGGAAAGTCCAGCCTCAGGCAAAACTGAGGCCATATAGGAATTTGATTTGCGGCAGAGAAAATTGTGTAGCACACAGCAGCATAATACTGCATAGTTTATTTTGTAGTCCGCCAAGTGTATTGAAGTCATAAAAAGGCGGAACCGGCTGGCCATTATGCCGAAGGCATTTTCAACGACTCTTCGGCCCCTGGCCAGCCGGTAATTGAACACCCTCTTCTCTGGGGTCAGGGTCCTCTGAGGAAATGGCCTCATAAGATGCGGTCCGAGCCCGAAGGCTTCATCAGCCAAGAAAACAAAGGGGAGTCCTTCAATATTCCCTGCATCCGGTGGCAATGCAAGGTCGTCACTCTGGAGACGGAGGGCAAACTCCGTCTGGATGAAGGATCCCCCATCGGACATCCGGCCATTCTTCCCTTCATCAACATAGAGGAATTCATACCGTGCTGACACCACCGCCATCAGCACAATGCTATGAAACCCCTTGTAGTTGTAGTAGTAGGACCCAGAACGGGGTGGCGGCACGATGCGGACGTGCTTCCCGTCTATAGCACCACCACAGTTGGGGAAGTCCCACCGCGTGGCAAACTCCGATGCCACAGTCTGCCATTCCTGTGGCGTGGAAGGAAGCTGTGGAGTCAAACAAGATGAAAAAATATTAGAATACACAAATCAAACATTACAAGGAGATTCTAAGAAAATACATTAGAGGCCAACATCAAGCAAAGTCTACGTTTATTAAGGTGTTTTAAATAAGTATAATGGAAGGCTCATGTATCATATTCATCACCCCCTATGATGGTCCATTAATAAATTATAATGGGGAGGGGGGGTAGATGTGTTTGGCCACAGGATAGCATTGCAGTGGCGGTGCGTCCAGAGTGGGCGCTGGAGCACTGCCCCCTCTCTCCTGTGCCCGTCACTCAGAACAATACATAGGTTCATGCCTTGCATTAACCTATGTATTGTCTATGCCGCCCACTATTCAGGTGGATGGCCCCCTGTTAAGCGACCGACATATGAAGAACTGCGGCATTTATGGGCTTAAAATTGCATATCAGAAACAGGAAGGAAAATTGTCTTGCACATTACAGCCTGAGGGATGTAATTGGCTTCAAAAAAGTTAAATAGGGGACGCAGGGGGGGGGGGGGGCATTCCTTGGGTAAACACTGACAGGCTGCTCTGCCAATCATGTTCACCAAGTCTGTTTTATGGTAACATGATTGGCTGATGCAACATCAAGGGAAGGAGAAGACATCAAGGACAGAAGAAGGATGACGCTGACCACAAGAAGGTAAGTGCAGGGCTGGGGGGGGGCTGGCTGCATTGGAGGGGACAAAATGGCTGCATTAGAGGGAACAAAATGGCTGCATTGGAGGGAACAAATGGGGGCGTTTAATAGGCACCAGAACAAAAAAGGAGGAAGTTTATTTCCTAAATTGGGGTTTGAACCCCCAAACATTTGTTGCAACAGGCGCCCCAGCTGGAAAGGTTAGTGAAGGGAAATATGCATGGAGGAGAAAAAAGGGGCAATCTAAAGCTTCCAGCATGCATGAGGACAAAGGGGACATTCTCAGCATATTACAATTATGGTAATTAGGGAAGGATGAAAGAAATACAATACATTAGCATACATGAAATACATAAAATGTGATGTTAAAGGAGAAAACTTACCCTAATATAGTCCTCCTGCAGGACTTGTATAATGGCAGAACAGGTGTCTGGGATTATGAGGCCCAGAGCCTTAGGGGAGATGCCTGTCGTGAACTTCAAGTCCTGAAGACTTCTCCCTGTCGCCAGATAACGTAATGTGGCGATGAGCCTCTGCTCAGCACTGATGGCTTCCCGCATAACGGTGTCCTGCCTGGTAATATAGGGGGACACCAAAGCCAACAGTTCCTGAAAAACGGGGTCAGACATCCGCAGAAAATTCCTGTAGTCCTCAGGATTATTCTCGACGATCTCCCGCAGCAGAGGCATATGGCAGAATTGGTCCCGCTGGAGCAACCGATTCTTGGTCCATGAACTCCTCCTCACACCATTCATGGACTGGTCTTGGTCCAAAACAAGCAGACCAACACCAAGCGCACGCACAGCACGAACTCGACAACGAGAACGTCCAGGCGACATGGCTAGGAAACGGTCGTCTTCTCAGAACGTACAGAACAGAACGCACTTTAGAACAGCAAGGCCTATGAATAACGAACTGAAAAACAGAAACGAACAGGCAAGAACGCACTGTAAAACAGATACGACCTGCCTAGACGCCCTGAAAGTCAAGATACGAACCCACAAGCACAAACTGAACCGCAGAAAACGAACTGAAAAGTACGAAGACTGAAAAGCGCGAATCGTCTCTTCCCAAACTTTTACTTCACACGCGGTAACACGAGATCAGCAAAAGCAGTCCAAGGGGTGGCGCCAAGAAAAAAGATCTTCCCCTTTATAGTGCCGTCGTACGTGCTGGACGTGACCGCGGAGAACAACGAGGAAATTGGGAAATGTCAGTGTGTACGCATGGAAAGCTTGACGAGAAAATCGACAAGGTTAACAAGAATCTCGTCGAAAAAAACGACGTGTTTTTTACGATGCGAAACTCGGTCGTGTGTACGAGGCTTAACCACTTGAAGACAAAGCCCTTTCTGACACTTTTTGTTTACATGAAAACATTTTTTTTTTAAAGAAAATTACGTTGAACCCCCAAACCTTATACATTTTTTTAAAGCAAATGCCCTACAGATTAAAATAGTGGGTGTTGCATTTTTTTTTTCCACACAGTATTTGCGCAGCGATTTTTCAAACGCATTTTTTGGGGAAAAAACACACTTTTTATATTTTTAATGCACTAAAACACACTATATTGCCCAAATGTTTGATGAAATAAAAAATAGGATCTTAGGCCGAGTACATGGATACCAAACACGATATGCTTTAAAATTGCGCACAAACGCGCAGCGGCGACAAACTACATACATTTTTAAAAGCCCTTAAAAGCCTTTACAGGTTACCACATTAGATTTACAGAGGAGGTCTACTGCTAAAATTACTGCCCTAGATCTGACCTTCGCGGTGATACCTCACATGCATGGTGCAATTGCTGTTTACATATGACGCTAAACCGACGCCTGCGTTCGCCTTTGCGCAAGAGCGGGGGGGGGGGACAGGGGTGCTTTTTTTTTTTTTTTTTTATTATTTATTTTGTTATCTCAGGGAATGTAAATATCCCCTATGATCGCAATAGGTAGTGACAGGTACTCTTTTTTTGAAAAAAATTGGGGGGTTAGACCCTAGATCTTTCCTCTGCCCTCAAAGCATCTGACCACACCAAGATCGGTGTGATAAAATGCTTTCCCAATTTCCCAATGGCGTTGTTTATATCCGGGGGGGGGGACATTCCCTCCCACTGCTTGTAAAAGCAGTCTAGAGGCTAATTATCTGCTAGGATTGCTTTTACATGAAAGCCGGCCGCTGGCTGAAAAGAATGATACCAAGATAATACCTAAACCCACAGGCATCATTCTGGTATAACCATTCAAAGTCCAGCAACATACCAGTACGTTGCTGGTCCTTGTTGGACATGTATTGTAATCTTTTTTTTCATGCAGCCTATTGGCTGAACGAAAAAAAGAGATTGATCGGTGGGTATGCCCACCATTAGAATACCTCCCTTCATCCACCCACTTCTAATGATGGGCATACATGCACCATTTATATATGCCGAAGCATGGGGGCATCCTCCCGCAAAAAAGTTATGCCGCGTACACACGGTCGGACATTTCCACGGGCAAGGCTCCGTCGGAATTTCGACCGTATGTACGCGGCATAAAAGGTTATGCTGCGTACACACGGTCAGACTTTTCCACGGGCAAGCCTCCGTCGGAATTTCAACCGTATGTACGCGGCATTAGGAGCAAAATCGCTCCTCCGCCCCTGCTGCCCCCATGCTTCGGCATATATGCTCTTTTTTTTAACTGTGGTGGTGAAATCACCTCCTACAGCATTGGAGTCACGGCTTTATGTATCGTGGGAGCAAACGCTGTTGCTGTCAAGATAAATAGATCCGCGCTGCAACTGAATGGCGTACCTGATAAGCAAATGATGGTTAACATTAAAACAAAGTAACATTACAGTATAACAGTAAGACCTTACCATACCATACCTGCAAAGCAAATACCAAAAAAAAAACCTAGTAAAAAAAAAAAACATTTTTTTAACGCAACCTGTGCCTAAAATATATATATGCCGAAGCATGGGGGCATCCTCCCGCAAAAAAATTATGCCGCGTAAACACGGTCAGACTTTTCCACGGGCAAGCCTCCATCGGAATTTCGACCGTATGTACGCGGCATTAGGAGCAAAATCGCTCCTCTGCCCCTATGCTTCGGCATATATGCTCTTTTTTTTAACTGTGGTGGTGAAATCACCTCCTACAGCACTGGAGTCACGGCTTTATGTATCGTGGGAGCAAACGCTGTTGCTGTCAAGATAAATAATTCCGCGCTGCAGCTGAATGGCGCACCTGAAAACAAAAAATTACATACCTGAAAAGCAAGCATGATAAAACATTGCAGAATAGAATACAGTAAAAGAGAGCAGAACAATAGAGAGAAAATAGAGAGAGAGAGAGAACAATAAAACGACAACTATTTTTTTTTTTATATTTTTTTGTGTTTTTTGTTTTACGTTTTTTTTTTTTTTTTACACTTTTTTTTGTAACTTTAACAACTTTTTCCCTTTTTTTTTTTTTTTTTCTCTTTCCTATTTTTCCTCTGTCCCTTTTCCCAATTATCCCCTCCCATCCCCCCTTCTTCCCCCCCCCTCCTTTTTTTTTTTATATATTTGTATGCTCCGAGAGGGACCTTAAGTGAAGCTAAGATAAATTATACAGGAGAGAATAGTTAAATAACAATGAGGAAGGAGATACATACTGTAAAATTAACGAACACAGAGAGGAGGGGGGGGAGGTTTTTTTTTTTTTTTTTTGTGTTGAGTGGACCCTAACACTAGACTTTTAGTTTGAGGTAGTTTTCGGAATCACTTCACCATAAAAGGCACTAATATTGGAGTTTCACTACATAAGATATTGGGGTGAGAATAAGGTGGCCCCTACTCCCCTCTCCTTTTCACCCCCCTCCCCCCTTTTTTTTTTGGCAGAATTTAACACTAGGTTTTTAGTTAGTAGAAGTGTTTGGAATTATCCTATTTTTAAGAGCACTCGTACCAGAGTATCACTTATAAGACACCGGGGAGAAAATAATATTACTCCCCCTTCCCCTCCCTCCCCCTTTTTCTTAATCCTCTTCCCTTTCCCCCCCCCCCCTTTTTTTTTTTTTTTCTCTCTACTTTTAATCAGTAGAAGTGTTTGGTACTATCTCATTTTAAAGAGTACCCATATTAGAGTATCACTTATACGTATTTTTGTTAGTAGATAGATGGCTTTTTTTTTTTTTTTGGTTGTTCACTGTATGATTATACACATATGTTTTGTCGCTTGGTCATTCATTTGGCCTATATCAGGCTTTAATACCTGTTTTTTTGTTAGTATGAAGCAGTTTTTTCCCCTCCCCTTTTTTTTTTTTTTTTTTTCTTCCCTCCACAACCTGGTCACTTTTTGTCTCTATACATAGGTATTGACACTTTCCCTCCCCTCTTTTCTTAATTCTCTTCCCTTTCCCCCCCCCTCTTTTTCCTTCCCCCTCCACATCCTGGTCACTTTTTGTCTCTACACATAGGAATTGACACTTTTTTTTTTTTTTCATCTCTTCCCCTTCCTCGCCGCTCTGTTTCTATTTCTGATTACTCCTTGCCCTCTCTCCCGCCCAGCCTTGATTCCCCTAGGCATTGGGAGATTTCATGGCCGGGCCTTTTATATATAGGAGTGTAGAGTATTGTCTTTTTTTTTTTTTTTTTTTTTTGTTACTGTTTGGAAATATTGAGAGTGTGTATGTGTCCTATGTACTGTATTGTAAATATGTGATGCCTTGTTAAAAAAACAATAAAAAGATATTAAATAAAAAAAAAATTAAAATAAAAAAACACAACTGTAATGGTTCGGGTCTCTCAAAATGCAATGGCATCTTGGGAGACCCTGTGTAAGTGTGTCCTGTTATGTGCAATGCTGTACCCTACGCTAAAACTTTAGCGTAGGGTACTTTAGCTGAAGCGTTCAAAACATTTACCAATGCAAAGACCAGGATTGTCAGGACAGCGTGGACAAAAATAACGGGTGTCACGCCTAAATCCGCGCTTGCTACAGACACAACATCTTTTTTGGGGGGCTCGTTGGGTAGGGGTACTCTCGAGGACATACGAATAATGCCTCTCATGCAGCCGGCTTACTGCATTTGGTTGGGGATGGTGAGGTGCAGAACCGCCTGGATACAGGAGTTCTGTGACTATCTCATCCTGGAATTTTAGGAGAGATAACGTCCCGCCTGAAGCTCTGTATAGCACATGAGCGTTCAGCAAAGCCAATTGGAATAAGGATAGAGACACTTTTTTGTACCAGCGTCTCGCCTTACGGTCAATTAGATACGGCGCCAACAACTGGTCGTTGAGGTCCACCCCTCCCATATTGGTTATATTCGTGGACACAGAGGGATTTCTCCACAACACCAGTCGCCGTACGAATTTGGACTGTCGTGTCTGCATGAAGGGAGGTAAGAAGGAAAACATTCTTATTATCCCTCCACTTCATAGCGAGCAAGTTATTACACTTCAAGCAGGCTCTCTCCCCCAGCCTAAGACGGGAATCTACAAGCCTCTGGGGAAAGCCCCGGCAATTAGGTCGCACGGTGCCACATGCTCCAATCTGATGATCAAACAAGTGACTAAACAGTGGCACGCTCATGTAATAATTGTCCACATACAAGTGGTACCCCTTTCCGAATAAGGGTGACACCAAGTTCCACATTATCTTGCCAGCGCTCCCTATGTAATCTGGGCAGTTGACCGGCTCAACCTGACTATCTTTTCCCTCATAAACCGTAAAGCTCCATACATAGCCTGTTGCCCTGTCACAGAACTTATAGAGCTTGACCCCGTATCTGGCACGCTTGCTGGGAAGGTACCGCTTGAAAGACAAGCGGCCAGGGACTCATCAACGCAGACAACTTGATCGGGAATAAACAAGGCTGCAAAACGTTCGTTGAAGTGGTTTATGAGGGGCCGAATTTTGTAGAGTCGGTCGTTTTCAGTGTCTCCACGTGGACGACAAAGTTCATTGTCGTTGAAATGCATGAACCGCAAGATTTGCTCTTATTGTTTCCTGGGCATGGAGGCAGAGAACACAGGCATGTGGTCAATTGGGTGCATGGACCAATAAGCACGCAATGACGGGAATTTATGTGTGCCCATGTTGAGGGAAAGGCCCAGAAAGGTCTTAAATTCGAAAACCGTAATTGGTTTCCAATCTTTGGCAATGGAAGGCAACTGGGGACTAGCGGCGATGAATTGACCAGCATATAAATTACTCTGGTCCACAATAGATCTATAGAGATCTTCCGTGAAAAACAGCGAATAAAAATCAATTGGCATAAAATCAGCTGTTTCCACCTGAATACCGGGTTGGGCAGGGAATGGGGGAAGTACGGGTTCTGCAGAAGTGGTGGGGACCCAATCAGGATAGGCGAATTCTGCAGGAAGGGCACTATGGGCACGACGGGCCTGCCTTTGTCTTCTTCTTGGTGGCAGCGGGACACTACTTGTGCTTGCCACCTCGCCAGCTTAAACTGCACTTATGGGACTCGCCACGTCACCACGTGATACTGCAGTGCTGGATGTACGCCCAGGCTGTACTAGGCCGCTGGTGCTTGCCAATTCACCAGAAGGAATAGCGGCGCTAGTACTACTCTGCTCCATGATACGAGAGCCCTGCGGTTCTTGCTCCTCAACAACCTCAGAAGATCGGGATCGGGTACGCCTGACCTTAGCAGGGACCTCATCTTCGTCGTCAGAGCTATCTGACATGGAGCCGCTGACTTCACTGTCTTCTATGGGAAGATTTTCTGAGCCTGAATCTGACAGATGCGTGACCTCCTCTTCACTATCTGTCATGCTCAGAATCTCGTAGGCCTCTTTACTAGTGTACCTTTGATTTGCCATTTTGAGCTCTAAATTTAGGGGTACACTAGTAAGATTCACAGGTAAAAAAAGCACCTGACTATCAGCAAATGTATCAAACGCTTAAAAAAAAACTGTTAGCTATCGCAGGGATCAGGACTGTCTCTGTGAACGCTGCAGTTATGTGTGTTGTGTTTGGTAAGTTACAGTGATCGATCGATACTGCACTTGGGTGGGCTGGGCTGGGCGGAGGGGCTAAACGCAGGTGCTAGCAGGTATCTGGGCTGATACCACTAACACTGCGTTTTTGGGAACCCTAAACCGCTGGGGACGCTAGTATAGATCTGATCAGATCAGATATTGATCTGTTCAGATACTATACCACTAAGGGAGGTGTATGCTTTGCGCGTGGATGTTAGCGTTACTGGCACTAACCTAACGCTGCCTGGGGCGACGCAGACCCTCTCTGGCGCTAAAACCTAATTGATATCAGCCGCCGGGTGATCAGGGGGTTAAACCTTTATTGGGTTATATACGGCGGGTGCCCTGATGCTATAAAAAGCAAACTAACCAACCAGCGTCACCCCTAAAACTTATATGGTGATCACTGGTGAAAGGGTTAACTAGGGACAATCAGGGGGTTAAAACCTTTATTAGGTTATATATGGGGGTACCTGACGCTATCTAAAAACCTGACGGGTAACCTAAATAACTAAATAACTAACTGGCTAACCAGTGTCACCAGTGACACTTATACGGTGATCACTGGTGAAAGGGTTAACTCTAGGGGCAATCAGGGAGTTAAAATAATATATGGGGGTACCTGACGCTATAAAAACCTGCGGCGAACCTAAAAATAAATAACTGGCTATCTAGGGCACCACCGGCACTAAATACAGCGATCGGAAATACGATTGCTTAGTGACGCTGGCGTTAGGGGGTGAAAGGGTTACCTGGGGGCCAATCAAGGGGTTAAACCTTTATTAGGGGGGGTTAGGGGGCTACCCTGGACCTAAAGGGGCCTAAACCTAACTGCCCTGCAACTTTTTACTGTCACAAATGACACTGATTGCAGTGATCAGTAAAAAAAATTACCACTGCAAACGGTTCACTGTGACTGGGGGTACTGGGGGGGATCTGGGGGGTGATCTGGGGGTGACTGGGGGGTGTAAGTGTGCCTACGTGTACTGGTGTCAGTGTAGTGTTGGTGCACTTACTGTGAGATGTCTTCTCTCCTTGCGCCGGATCGAAAAGACCGCCGCATGGTGAGATGACATAACTTCCTCTGCCTGTGTTTACATTACACAAGCAGAGAAAGATTCTCATTCGCCGGGAGCGATCGCGAGGGGGTGGCCGTCCCCTCATCAGGGATCGCTCCCGCACCGAGAACCACCGCTCACTGTATAGAAGGGGGGTCCGATCGGACCCCCAACTATACGAAGGCAGTCACGTACAGGTACGTGATTGTGCCTGTCCGTGCCATTCTGCCGACGTATATATACAGTGAGCAGTCGTTAAGTGGTTAAATGAAGCACACAGCAGTAAATTGAAAAGTCAAGCGAGTAGAAAAAATGAGATTTATTTTGCATTGTACATTCATTTATAGCATATATTGGGCATACAGCCTCTCAGCCATGAATGTTTAGACGTTTACAGAACAAATACATGAAACCACATAATTTGATGTACATTTGCATAATGAGTACAGAAATCAGCGCTAATCGCCAGACGGCTGAGCCGCCCAGGTGAAAGCGTTCTCCTCCCCTCTGTCTGTCACTGCCTCCTTGATGCCTGATTGATCTGTCTGAGGCAGCACACCTACTTATGCACCCCCCATGGCTTGTTCACTCACACCACATCACTTCTCCTATCTCTCCTGGATCACTCGCATGCATATGGACCCTGGCTTTCATTGATAACACAGGTACTTCCTCACCTCCACCTCTCCCCCTTTCCTTCTCACTTTGTGTCTTTGCTGCTTTTTGTGCCCGTTTTCTCATTTTTTGTTGTCAGCTTCTCCCCCATTTTTCATATTCGTTTTTTCTTTTTCCCCTCTCCTTCACTTAGCCCTTTTCACTTCCTAAACTTTTAATTCATTTCTTTATTCATCCCTTCACCTTTCTTGCACTCACCTTTCCTACACTTCCCATTGTTTACATTTTTTTTTTTTACATTACTATACCTCACACCATTCACATTTATTCATTTTTCAGGTTCCCCATATGTGGCCACTTTTTCCACCCCTATGCAGAATATCAACATACATTACCTGCCTGGGACGTGCCTTTGTGTGGCTGTTGCTGCCTTTCCAGACCTCTACAGTGCCTCGAGAGGGAGCCCAGAGTCGCATTGGCGATTTCGGTTGGCACGCCAAGCTCGCACGATGTGCAGATGTAAGTTCTCTGTAACCATTGAACCCCCCTTTCTTTCTCCAACCTAAAATTTCCTTAATCTTCTTCCTGACCATCTTTAATGCCCAGCCCAAACTATCTGGTATTATTTAGATCTATATATTTCTTCTCTTTTTTAGATTTTAATGCCATGGTTTATGCTCCTGATGAGTGACTACAGGGTTGCGAAACGCGTAGAGCCACTATTCATTACCAACATTTCTTACCATGGACCCCTTCTTATTTTTTGACCGCAATTATGTTTTTATCTGTTTGTTACTAGCATCATGCGATTTCTGTACTCATTATGTAAATGTACATCAAATTATGTGGTTTCATGTATTTGTTCTGTAAACGTCTAAATATTCATGGCTAAGAGGCTGTATGCCCAATATATGCTATAAATAAATGTACAATGCAAAATAAATCTCATTTTTTCTACTCGCTTGACTTTTCAATTTACTGCTGTGTGCTTCATTTAAAGTCCCACTTCTACCCCTCCCCCCTTCCCTTCTTTATAGTCAATAGTATATAAGGTGTTATTAATCTCAGACTAGTACTATGTATCTATGTCATCACAAAGCACTTCATGTTGTTTAAAGGAGATAGAGTCCCTCACTGCGATAACCACTCCCCCTTTTTTCTTGGGAACACCGGGGAAAAAATGTGTGGAAAATTTCTCTGATTGCAGGATGAAAAATGTGTCTCCTGTAAACAGAGATTATCACATTTTCAGCGGTTAGCTTCAGACCATGTCATACTGCATTTTGCTGGGCTGTTTAGGCCCTTCACATTAAATTATGAGATTTAGAAGGCCATGTTGGTAGGAGCCGTTGCATAAGTCAGTCAAAATGGTGTTAGCACACAAAAAGGACAATTACTTTTTTTCTCAGACTGGGCAAATTGTCCCAAAGTGTGTGGATTTTGGAAAGCAGAGTTTCTAGTTGGTGGGCATTCACAGGTAATCCCAGGTACACTGAGAAGTGAAGAGGAAAAAAGGGAGAAAAAAAATAACGAAAAACCAAATTGTAGAACAGTGCTAGCCTGAACCAGCCACAGGATTTGTGCAGGACTAGCAAATGTAAAAATTGACGATTGACACTGGAATCCAGGCAGAGTATTTACTGCTATACAAACTGGGGTCAACAAGAAGTAAACAAACATATTTTCAGAGGCTCACCAAAACTGTAGAAAACATATTTGATAAGAAATTTGAACAGGGTCATTGTCATGAGCAGGTGTGACAAGAACTGTGTGAACTGTGACAGAAGACACCAAAAACGTATATAAGTGAATAATTAAGTTTATTTAAAGATAAGTGATAACAATAAATAAACACCTCCAACACAAACAGTGAACAACCAACCAAACAGTGACCCACAAACAATAAATAACTATACACAATATAAGGAAAGTACCGTACCTTCAACGTAGCCAGGCTAGGGTCATCAATGGGAGATCAGCAGATGGGGACAGGGAACAAACAGGACAGGGAGAGGATGGATGGATTAGACTGCAGGGTGAAGGTAAAGGTAACAGGGTCACAGGAGGGACAGGTTCAGCATAGGATCGGGATCAGGTACAGGCTCAGGATCAGGTACAGGTTCAAGATAACAGGATCGCAGGTCAGGGCACAAGGACGATACCAAGGCAACTGTGTGTGTGTGTTGCCGGGTATTTATACATATCTCTCCTGCAATCAGGCTAAGGTGACGCCTGATCGCAGGAGATAATGTCGCCTCCACACTGCCGGGAAACACCCGCTGGTGTAGCCAGTACTGCAGCCCAAGAATCAAATAGTGTCACCAGCACTGCAAACCAAAGCACCACCAGCAGATAGAACCTTTCTTGACAGTACCCCCCTCGAAGGAGCGGCCTCTGGATGCTCCAACTAGCTGCTGCTGAGAAAAGTCCATGTCATCAAGCTGGGCAGTGGGCAGAGGCATATCAAACTGGGCATGTAAAAGGTCCATGGCTTTAAACCGGGCGACAGGCAGAGGCAACTCAATCTGGGCAGTGGCACATCAAGCCAGGCAGCGGGCACAGGCACGTCAGGCTGGGTGGTGGGCACATTGAGCTGGACAACGGGCACATCAAGCTGGGCAGTGGGCACAGGCACATCAAGCTGGGCAGTGGGCACAGGCACATCAAGCTGGGCAGTGGGCACAGGCACATCAAGCTGGGCAGCGGGCACATCAGGCCAGACAGTAGGCACAGGCACATCAAGCTGGGCAGCAGGCACAGGCACATCAAGCTGGGCAGCGAGCAGTGGCACATCGAGCTGGGCAGCAGGCACAACGAGCTGGGCAGCAGGCACATCAGGCTGGGCAGTGGACAGAGGCTTGTCAGGCTGGGCAGCGGACAGAGGCACGTCAGACTGGTTAGTGGGCTCCGGGTCATCTGGCTGGGCAGCAGGCTCCAGGTCATCTGGCTGGGCAGCAGGCTCCGGGTCATCTGGCTGGACAGCAGGCTCTGGGTCATCTGGGTGGACAGCAGGCTCTGGGTCATCTGGGTGGACAGCAGACTCTGGGTCATCTGAGTGGACAGCAGGCTCTGGGACATCTGGCTGGGCAGCAGGCTCTGGGACATCTGGCTGGGCAGCAGGCTCTGGGACATCTGGCTGGGCAGCAGGCTCCGGGACATCTGGCTGGGCAGCAGGCTCCGGGATATCTGGCTGGGCAGCAGGCTCTGGGATATCTGGCTGGGCAGCAGGCTCCGGGATATCTGGCTGGGCAGCAGGCTCCGGGACATCTGGCTGGGCAGCAGGCTCCGGGACATCTGGCTGGGCAGCAGGCTCCGGGACATCCGGCTGGGAAGCAGACACTGAAACATCAGGCCTAGCAGTGAGCACCGTAATGGCAGGCTGGGTAACTGGCACTGGCTCAGCAAGCCGGGTGACGGGCACCAGCTTAGCAGGCTGGGTAACAGGAACCGACTATACAGGCTGGGTAACGGGCACTGAAACTACAGGCTGGGTAATGGGCACTGAAGCTACAGGCTGGGTAACGGGCACTGAAACTTCAGGCTGGCAAACAGGCACCGTGACTTCAGACTGGCACACCGGGACTTCAGACTGGCTCACCGGGATTTCAGGCTGGGCAGCAGGCACTGGGACGTCAGATTGGACAGCAGGCACAGGCGCTGGCACAACAGGCTGAAAAGCAGACACTGGCACAACAGGCTTAACAACAGGCACTGGCACAACAGACTGAACAGCAGGCACATCAGCAGGCACTGGAACATGGACACAGGAACATCAGACTGGAACATGGACACAGGAACACCAGGCTGGGACACGGGGAATTCAGGCTAGAACACAGGCATCGGAACTTCAGGCAGGGACACGGGAAAAGGAACATCAGACTGGAACATGAACACTGGAACATCAGACTGGAACATGAACACTGGAACATCGGACTGGAACATGGACACAGGAACATCAGACTGGGGCACAGGAACTTCAGACGGGGACACTGGCACTGGAACTTCAGGCTGGATATCCGGCAGAGAGTTGGCAGGATTAGGTGGGTCATCAGGTTAAGCTGGCATGAAGGCAGACTGGAGCAGGTTGGTCGGTGCGGAAGCAGGCTGGAGCAGATTGGCTGGTGTGGAGGCAGGTTGGGTTACTGGCAGGAGCGTATGAGTTGGAAATAACTTCAGTTTCTTCTTTGGCTTAGCTACTGAAATTCTGTAGGTGACTGCAGGACTGTAAATAAGGGGTGAGGCAGACTGAAGAGAAGGGCTGGGATATGGTAAGAAAGGGGGGAACAGCGGCTAGAGGAAGTTTTTGTGGGGTAGTTGTAGGTAACAGAGAAGAGGCAGGTGGATTAAAGGCAGGGTAGGTGCAGTGAGTAAAAACAGGGTATTGATGTTTGGTGGGGAGAAGAGTATATTGGGCTGAGACCGAGGTTACCATGGGTGATGAGGGCAAATACTTTTGGGCAGGCAGAGATGGTTTGTTGTGAGCTGGCTGGGGCTGATTGCAATAAATCAGACCATGCTAGGAGTAGTGGTTGCACAAACTGTAATTTACATTCTGCCTTTCTGACAAGGTATTGTACAGAATCACCACACTCTATTATCACCTGTTGGGAACAAGCTGAGTAATGTTAAAAAAAGTATGTGGAATCATCTTCCAAGAGCCATACCAGAGATACGACCTGAATTACACTAAAAGGGGAAGAAAAATCATCACGGCCATTTGGGATACAGGGCAGAGCCAGCTCTGTACATATTTTATTAAAGGCTTAACATCCCCAAACAGCCTACAGCCCTGATCAACCACAGAGTGAGCTAAACTAATGATCTCTAGCAGCTGATCACTGGTCCACTCTTTCAGTGTCTGGCAGAGATATTCACCACTCTCTGACGCCAGCAGAGTATAATAAATAATCACATTCGAAATTCATCTCAGCAGAGAAAACAGAACCAAGATAGTTCTTCTGTGCAGCCACTTCTGATTAGGGATAGCCTTGGTATACTGTCATAAACAGGTGTGACCAGAACCGTGTGAACTGCAACAGAAGACACCAAAACATATATAAGTGAAAAATTAAGTTTATTTAAAGATAAGTGATAACAATAAATAAACACCTCCAACACAAACAGTGAACAACCAACCAAACACTGACCCACAAACAATAACTATAAACAATATAAGGGAAGTACCGCAATCTTAAATGTAGCCAGGCCAGGGTCATCAATGGGAGATCAGCAGGTGGAGATAGGGATCAAACAGGACAGGGAGAGGATGGATGGATCAGACTGCAGGGTGAAGGCAAAGGTAACAGGGTCACAGGGGGACAGGTTCAGGATAGGTTTAGGATCAGGATCAGGTACAGGCTCATGATCAGGTACAGGATCGCAGGTCAGGGCACAAGGACGATACCAAGGCAACTGTGTGTGTGTGTTGCCAGGTATTTATACACATATCCTGAAATCAGGCTCAGGTGACACCTGATCGCAGGAGATAATGTCGGCTCCACACTGCCGGGAAACACCCGCTGGTGGACGCCAGTACTGCAGCCCAAGGATCAGATAGTGTCACCAGCACTGCAAACCAAAGCGCCGCCAGCAGATAGAACCTTTCCTGACAGTCATCCTGCATCCACATCTGATCCTGCATGAGAAGCCGTGCGGGAGCCAGGAGAGGCGGCGTGTCTTAAATGCCAAGTATCCAACAATCTCCATTCCCTCAAACGCAGGCCTTCCTTCACCGATGTGACGGCATATGTAGCATCCCCCCATGTTGTCAGCAATTTTGCTGGATAAATCCAGTGAAACGGTACTCGTGGTTGTAAAGAGGCTTAGTAATAGAGGCTAATTGCATTCTTTGTTGCATGGTGAATGCTGATAGGTCCGTGAAGAAGGTGAGATCTTCCATGCTCTGTGGTTTTTTGTTGTTAGTGAAGTAAGATTTTTACACCAGCTGTTTTACTGATTTGGGAATACCCTGGATTTTAACATTGTTGCTCCTGGATCTGTCCTCCATGTCTACCAATTTGGACGTGACCCAGTGCAATTCTTATCCCTTTCATCATGGAAATCAACCATCACATTAAAGGTGGATGCAAATTCACCCATCTTGTTTTTAAAGTGTGATACTCTCTGGGAAACTTCAGCAACCTCAGATTTACATTGCTGTGCTAATGACATAATATCAGTGTGGAGAGTGGGGTGAAGTGACACTAGTATATCTTTCAGGGTTGTGTCCATAACTGGTTGATTTTGTGTGGGAAATTCCAAAATGGAGTCTTGTAACTCCCTTGTGTCCTCCAGGGAGGTATCTGTAACATTCATCTCCTGTGCCATGTCTTCTCTCTGCAGTTTAGGCTTCGCCACTGGGCTGGGCTGGAAGAGGGAGAGGAAGATCCAGATCATGTCCCCTTACTAGCGCTTAAAGCAAGCCGCCCCTGGGTGGATGGATGCGTGCTGAGCCTTGGTCTGATCAGCAGCCATGTGTGTGCCTCAGAGAGCCGCTGGCGCAATCTTGAAAGCTGAAGTGTCACGGCTGAGGGAAGAAAGCTGTCATATTTCCCAGCTTGTAGGAGCCTTTTTTTTTCCTGGTCGACATGCCTGAAGGTGCCGGGACTATGTGGCGGTATTTGAGGATTTGTTCAGGTTCCCGAGCGTCTGTAAGGCTGTCTGGTGAGCCGCCTTGAGTGAGTGCCGAGAAACAGGAAACAGTTCAGCCACGCCCCCCCAAACTTTGTTTTTAAAGTTTTTGTATATAGTCAATGTTGATTTTTATGGACCAGTAAAAAAACTCTCTCTCTGCTGAATTCTTTTCCTTTTTTTTGCATTGGTATATGTTTCCCATTGCAGTGCCCAGCTATCCTTGCCCTGTTTAACAAAAACGTCAGCTCCCATAGGTTTTAATGTGATTCAACAGACTATGTTTTAGGCTTAGTGGATTTTCTCATGGGATTTCAGGGGTAATCCAAAAGTTGAGTGTTGTCCACACAGCATAAGATAAAGGGAAATTTTGTTCCGGGGATGACTAAGAGGGGAATTCTTCTCATTTTTAGAGATTTTCTCTCACTTCTTGTTGTGTCACTGGGACACAGTGATAGTCTGATGAAGATTTAATAAGTTTGATAATGTTTTAGTGTAGATACAATTTAATTCATTCAACAGGAACATAGTAAAAAACTTTTTGATTTTTTTGACCCACTCATAAAGCACTGTTATTATACTGAATGGTATACAAACTCGGCAGGATGGGGGAGGGGGTACGTTCTTACTCATCCCTCAGCTTTAGACATACTACAAGTCTATATATTTGATGTGTTATGCCTTGTACACATGATAGGAATTTCCGATTAAAAAGTCAGACGGAGTCCGACAGCGTTTTTTCATCTGAAATTCCGACCGTGTGTGGGCCCCATCGGAGAAATTCAGATGAATTCCATTGGAATTTAATTATAGAACCTGTTCTATTTTTTTCCGATGAAATTCCATCGGAATTCCGATGTGAGTTTGGTCGGAAAAAGGTCCGATCGTGTGTACGGGGCATTCAGGTAAAAACTCTCTCTCTTTATCTTTTATAACATTACTGAGGATCTGATCTAACATATCAGCAGCAGATTGCCAGATATTTTCTAGATGCAAATCAGTTTGATTGTGAAGCTGATGAATTGATTAGTTCATCTCTGATAGTAAGGCAAATGCTTGATTTTGTGTCATTCAATGATCGAGAGCAAACTTCTTACATTGCATCTTAGGTTGAAGAAAGTGAACGTACTAGTAATTTAAATCCATAGCCTAGGATTGAGATATGATAGAAGCAATTCCTAGTTGCAATGTATATTGTCCCAGGTGTACCACAGTGCAATCACATCTGAAAGTGAGCTTTCATCCCATGGTTCAGAATGAATCTATATTGGCCTTCATTAATTGAAGATCAACAATAGATTGTTTGCCACAGCTTGAGAATTGCTTCAGATCCCCATATGTATTTACTACAAAGCTTTATTACTGTGTTTTCTTAAAAATACTTAGGAAAATCAATAAAATGTCTACTTGAAGCATGTATTAATATATTAAATCATTCAAACTGTAGTAGGCTTGCAATTGCAGTAGAAATCAATCTATATCATCATCATAGCCAGTATTAAAAAGATGTATTTAGGAGACTGCAACATTAAAAAGTCTGATACGCAATGAACATCTTAGCTTGTAAATAGACCTTTCAGAAAGGTATAATGCAACAAAAGAACATTGCTAGGAAAATTGTTATTCAATGTATATAATAAAATACATTTTGATGTTATTTTCATTGCTAAGCTATTACAGAATACAGTTAATAACCCAACTACAGAAAAAAGCGCTGTATTCTGGTAACCGAATAAGGTTTATATTTGTAATGACAGTATTTTGTTCATAAATGTTTTTAATTCACATATCTTCATTTATGTGTGTCTCCACATTTACATGGCAACATAGGTGTGCACAGCCTATTGCACTAGGGTGTGCACCCCAAAGCTCAAACACACATGCGTCTGTATAATGTGTGTATGTGTATGTATGTATATGTGTGTATATATATATATATATATATATATATATATATATATATATTGTGACAGCAGGAAGGTAAAGTCACCTGGTTGCATCCAGGGGGGTAGGTATATTTCTCCCAGATTCAGGCTTTATGCCGACTTATACAACTAGGGAGAGAGTTGATGAAGCCCAGCTGAGGCTAGTGGGCTCATGGATGATTCATACCTCTAGGGAGAGTGCTGGGCGTCGTGCAGGCAGGGAGTTGATGAGACCAGCTGAAGCTTGTCAGCTCGTTTAAGGCCTCTATAAAAACTCCCAGCTTCATTAGGTGTTTGCTCATGCCTGGACCCAGACCTGTGTGGACTGTCTAGGGAGAGTGAACCCCTGTGCGGTGAGACAAAGCCTGTGTGGCTATTTGTTTGGACATTTACTAAACCAGGGACTTAGGGACTAGGACAGCACTAGGCTGATCCCAGTTGTTAGTTAGGAAACCTGCATGTTTAGTCAGAGGTCAAGCTGACCAGGGTTTATTTTGTTTATGTTTCTTTTTGCTTTGCTGTGTTTTTGTCACTGTAAATAGAGAAATAAACCGCACCTTTTTGATCTTGAAAACCACGACCTCCGTCTGCTGGGCCTGTTTTTGTGTGGGGAGCCCATCCAGGGGATCACACACACCCGCTGCCGAGCTAACCCCCCCACAGTTGGTGGAGAACCAGTGGCAGTTTTTTTTTAAGCCAGCATGGAGGAGATACTGAAACAGCTGGCTCTAGCAAATGCCAATCAACAGCAGACAAATGCAGGTTTGCAAAAGAGCCTTGCAGCTCAACAACAGAGCTTCGCAGCCCAGCAGCAAGCTCATCAACAGAGCCTTGCAGCCCAGCAGCAATCTGAGGCCCGCTTCATAGACCTGTTACAGAAGCAAGAGCAGAGACTACAACAAATGGAAGCAGTAATGCAGCAACGTCCGCAGACCAGTGAGGAAAGCCGTCCCACTAATACCGCGTCCTTTGGGGTGAGTCGTTTATTGACAAAAATGACTGGAGAGGATGATCCAGAGGTATTTTTGACCACATTTGAAAGGACTGCTGAAAGAGAAAAGTGGCCTGAGGAGCAGTGGGCTGGACTGGTGGCTCCTCTGTTAACTGGTGAATCGCAGAAGGCTTACTATGACCTAGAGCCTGACCAAGCAAAAGACTATGTGATGCTAAAAGCTGAAATATTGGCAAGGCTGGGTGTCACCCTGGCTGTCCGGGCTCAGCGTGTGCATAACTGGACTTTCCAGCTTGGAAAACCCCCCAGGTCTCAAATGTATGATCTCATTCACCTGAGCAGGAAGTGGCTACAGCCAGAGACTTTGTCCGCACCAGAGATTGTGGAACGTGTTGTAATGGATCGGTTTTTGAGAGCTCTTCCTACTGCCATCCAAAAGTGGGTAAGCCATGGAGACCCAGAGACGGCCGGTGGTCTTGTGGATCGTGTAGAGAAATACTTGGCTACAGAGAACCTGACGGCCTCTTCCAGAGACTCTCGGACTTTCCACCCTAAGACCAGACCATCCCCAGGGGCGGATAAGAGGATTCCAAGGGGTGAGGGTGGAGAGAGTGAGAGGGTGGGAGCTCTACCCAAAGTTTGGCGAGAACAGCCTGGGAAGTCAGGGGCTCAAGAGGCAGCCAAAAGGATTGTTTGCTACCGCTGCCGGCAAGCGGGACATATTGCAGCAAATTGCCCGGTTGTGGAGGAACCCATGCAATGTGACTTTCTGACGGACCGACGTCAGTCGCTGTGTGCGACAGTCGCATGCACTGCCATTCGGGGAACTGAGAAACATTTATGCAAAATGTGTATTAATGGTAGACATGTTGTGGTATTGCTGGATTCAGGTAGCCTTGTGACCCTGATAAAGGCTGAATTAGTTAAAACAGAGGTCTCTGGGAATAGCAAGGTAGCTGTTATTTGTGTGCATGGGGACACCCGAGAGTATCCAGTGACTACAGTGTGTTTCGAGACCCCCAAAGGTACCCTCTCTCATCCAGTGGGGTTAGTATCTCAATTACCGCATGATGCCATTGTGGGAAGGGATTTTCCGAAGTTCTGGGAACTGTGGGATGATCCTGAGCCCCCCACTGGTGCCCCTATGTACCAGGAATGTGATAGCCAGAACTCCTCTGAGAGTGGTGAGGACTCTCCAGAATTTCCCTTGTCAGTATTGGCAGGGGAGACTCAAGAAACTGGAGAGGAGCCCACCTCCTCAGACGAAAACCTACCGTCTGTGGAGTTTTCTGATCTTGAGGTTCACAGGGAAAATTTTGCCACAGAACAGTTAAAAGACCCCGCCCTAATAAAGGCACGGGAAAACGTAGTGGAAATAGATGGCGAGTTAGTGAACCCAGATAATACCTGCACTTACCCATACTTCAGCGTAGAGAAGGACCTACTGTATCGGGTGGCAAAAAGGGCAGAAGAAACCGTTGAGCAGCTTGTGGTGCCCAAACCTTACAGGAAGTTGGTGTTGGAGTTGGCCCATGGGCACATTCTTGGAGGTCATCTGGGGACAGAGAAAACCCGAGAGAGGGTATTACAGAGATTCTATTGGCCGGGGGTGATGAAGGACATAGAAAATTATTGTTCCTCCTGCCCTGTGTGTCAGAGGTCGGCCCCGATGCCACATTTCCGTAGCCCGCTGGTCCCTCTACCCATCATTGAGGTCCCGTTTGAGAGGATCGCCATGGATTTGGTAGGTCCTATAATCAAGTCCGCTAGGGGGCACCAGTACATATTAGTTATAATGGACTATGCCACCCGTTATCCAGAAGCGATCCCTCTCCGAAATACCTCGGCCAAAACCATAGCCAAAGAGCTATCTCTTGTTTTTAGCCGGGTGGGTATTTGTAAAGAACTGCTTACGGACCAAGGTACACCCTTTATGTCCCGGGTTATGAAAGAGCTGTGTAAATTGTTCAAAGTGACGCAATTGCGTACATCTGTGTATCACCCCCAAACCGATGGGCTGGTTGAAAGATTCAACAAAACCCTAAAACAAATGTTGAAGAAAGTGGTGGATAGAGATGGAAAGGATTGGGACTGTCTACTTCCTTATTTGATGTTTGCTATTAGGGAGGTGCCCCAATCCTCTACGGGATTCTCCCCCTTTGAGTTACTGTATGGGAGACACCCAAGAGGGCTGTTGGATATTGCCAAGGAAACTTGGGAAAGTGAGAGTTCTCCCCACAGGAGTGTGATTGAGCATGTCGCCCTGATGCAAGATCGAATTGCACAGGTAATGCCCCGCGTGAAGGAACATTTGGCCCAAGCGCAGTTGGCACAGCAGAGAGTGTACAACCGTGGAGCCAAGACCCGTACCTTTTCTCCGGGGGATAGGATATTGGTACTTGTCCCTACGGTTGAAAGTAAATTCCTTGCCAAATGGCAAGGCCCCTACGAGATAATGGAAAAAGTGAGCGAAGTGAATTACAAGGTCAGACAACCAGGAAGGCGAAAGCCCGAACAGATCTATCACGTTAATCTGTTGAAAGCCTGGAGGGATAGAGAGTCCCTAGTCGCAGAAACTTGGTCACCAGCTCAAACTGGTTGCGTGATTCCGGAGGTTGGAATAGCAGCCACCTTGTCACAACCCCAACAACAGGAGGTTAAGGAGTTTGTGCTTCGCAACAAGGAGGTGTTCTCTGAGCTGCCGGGACAAACATCTGGGGTAGAGCATGATATTATTACCCCGCCCGGTGAAAGGGTGAAGTTAAAACCCTATCGGATCCCAGAGGCCCGACGGGAGGCAATACGGGAGGAAGTACAGAAAATGCTGAACTTAGGGGTGATAGAGGAGTCCCAAAGTGATTGGTCTAGTCCCATTGTGCTGGTGCCTAAACTGGATGGGAGCTGGCGATTTTGTAACGATTTTCGTCAGTTGAACAAAGTTACAAAATTTGACACCTACCCCATGCCACGTATAGATGAGTTGATCGACCGGCTGGGAACAGCCCGATACATGACGACTCTTGACCTCACAAAAGGGTATTGGCAAATTCCCCTGGCCAAGTCGGCCAAAGAGAAAACCGCATTTGTAACCCCAGACGGGGCGTTCCAATATAAGAGAATGCCGTTCGGGTTACAGAATGCGCCGGCCACATTCCAGCGGAAAATGGACCAGATACCGAGGCCCCATCGGAAGTATGCTGCGGCTTACCTGGATGACGTAATTGTCCATAGCACAGATTGGGCCTCACATCTGCCAAAAGTGCAAGCAGTCCTAGACTCTATCCGGGAAGCGGGGTTTACGGTGTGACAGCAGGAAGGTAAAGTCACCTGGTTGCATCCAGGGGGGTAGATATATTTCGCCCAGATTCAGGCTTTACGCTGACTTATACAACTAGGTGGAGAGTTGTATAGGCCCAGCTAAGGCTAGTGGGCTCATGGATGACTCATACCTCTAGGGAGAGTGTGGGGCGTCGTGCAGACAGAGATGAGGAGACCAGCTGAACCTTGTCAGCTCATTTAGGCCTCTATAAGAACTCCCAGCTTCATTAGATGTTAGCTCATGCCTGGAACCAGACCTGTGTGGACTGTCTAGGGAGAGTGAACCCCTGTGCGGTGAGGCAAAGCCTGTGTGGCTATTTGTTTGGACTTTTACTAAACCAGGGACTTAGGGACTAGGACAGCACTAGGCTGATCCCAGTTGTTAGTTAGGAAACCTGTATGTTTAGTCAGAGGTCAACTTGACCAGGATTTATTTTGGTTATGTTTCTTTTGCTTTGCTGTGTTTTGTCACTGTAAATAGAAAATAAACCGCACCTTTTTGATTTTGAAAACCACAACCTCCGTTTGCTGGGCCTGTTTTGTGTGGGGAGCCCATCCCGGGGGTCACACACACCCGCTGCCGAGCTAACCCCCTCACAACGGCTAACCCCAAGAAGTGTACCATTGGGCAGGAGGAGGCCAAATATCTTGGGTACACCATTGGCAGGGGAGTAATAAAACCCCAACTCAACAAAGTCGAGGCCATCCAGAGTTGGCCACGTCCCAACAGCAAGAAGCAGGTACGAGCCTTTCTGGGAATCGCGGGTTATTATCGGCGCTTCATTCCCCACTTTGCTTCTAAGGCTGTGCCCCTAACCAACCTGACGAAAGGGAAAGGGTCGGTCATGATTAAATGGACCCCCGAGGCTGAGGCAGCATTCCAATTCTTGAAACAAGCCTTATGTAGCCAGCCAGTGTTGTACTCACCCGACTTCTCTAAAGACTTTGTCGTACAAAGTGATGCGTCAGATGTGGGGTTAGGAGCAGTATTGTCCCAGGTCTGGAACGGGGAAGAGCACCCAGTCATTTACCTCAGCAGGAAATTGAAGTCCCATGAGGTAAATTACGCCACCGTTGAAAAGGAGTGTTTAGCGGTGAAGTGGGCTCTAGATTCCCTTCGGTACTACCTGCTAGGTAGGCACTTTGACATGGTTACGGATCACGCTCCGTTAAAGTGGATGGCTCAAAACAAGGAAACAAATAGAAGAGTGAATAGGTGGTTCCTGGCCCTCCAGGAATTCAACTTCACAGTAAAGCATCGCCCTGGCGTTCAAATGGGGAATGTGGATGCTTTGTCTCGAGTACATGAATGCCTGATTGCTGGTGTTCCAACCCCGAGGTTAAAACAAGAGGGGGGGGTATGTGACAGCAGGAAGGTAAAGTCACCTGGTTGCATCCAGGGGGGTAGATATATTTCGCCCAGATTCAGGCTTTACGCTGACTTATACAACTAGGTGGAGAGTTGTATAGGCCCAGCTAAGGCTAGTGGGCTCATGGATGACTCATACCTCTAGGGAGAGTGTGGGGCGTCGTGCAGACAGAGATGAGGAGACCAGCTGAACCTTGTCAGCTCATTTAGGCCTCTATAAGAACTCCCAGCTTCATTAGATGTTAGCTCATGCCTGGAACCAGACCTGTGTGGACTGTCTAGGGAGAGTGAACCCCTGTGCGGTGAGGCAAAGCCTGTGTGGCTATTTGTTTGGACTTTTACTAAACCAGGGACTTAGGGACTAGGACAGCACTAGGCTGATCCCAGTTGTTAGTTAGGAAACCTGTATGTTTAGTCAGAGGTCAACTTGACCAGGATTTATTTTGGTTATGTTTCTTTTGCTTTGCTGTGTTTTGTCACTGTAAATAGAAAATAAACCGCACCTTTTTGATTTTGAAAACCACAACCTCCGTTTGCTGGGCCTGTTTTGTGTGGGGAGCCCATCCCGGGGGTCACACACACCCGCTGCCGAGCTAACCCCCTCACAACGGCTAACCCCAAGAAGTGTACCATTGGGCAGGAGGAGGCCAAATATCTTGGGTACACCATTGGCAGGGGAGTAATAAAACCCCAACTCAACAAAGTCGAGGCCATCCAGAGTTGGCCACGTCCCAACAGCAAGAAGCAGGTACGAGCCTTTCTGGGAATCGCGGGTTATTATCGGCGCTTCATTCCCCACTTTGCTTCTAAGGCTGTGCCCCTAACCAACCTGACGAAAGGGAAAGGGTCGGTCATGATTAAATGGACCCCCGAGGCTGAGGCAGCATTCCAATTCTTGAAACAAGCCTTATGTAGCCAGCCAGTGTTGTACTCACCCGACTTCTCTAAAGACTTTGTCGTACAAAGTGATGCGTCAGATGTGGGGTTAGGAGCAGTATTGTCCCAGGTCTGGAACGGGGAAGAGCACCCAGTCATTTACCTCAGCAGGAAGTTGAAGTCCCATGAGGTAAATTACGCCACGGTTGAAAAGGAGTGTTTAGCGGTTAGTGATGAGCCGAACACCCCCGGGTTCGGTTCGCACCAGAACCCGCGAACGGACCGAAAGTTCGTACGAACATTAGAACCCTATTAAATACAATGGATGCGAACGTTCGAATTCTAAAGTGCTAATTATAACAACTATTATGCATGTTATTGTCCTAAAAAGGGTCTGGGAACCCGGGTTCTGCACCAGGGGACATGTATCAATGCAAAAAGAAGTTTTAAAAACGGTCGTTTTTCGGGAGCAGTCATTTTAATGATGCATAAAGTGAAAAAAAAAAAGTCAAATATTCCTTTAAATATCGTACCTGGGGGGTGTCTAAAGTATGCCTGTGAAGTGCCACGTGTTTCCCGTGTTTAGAACTGTCCCTGCACAAAATGACACTTCTAAAGGAAAAAAAAGCCATTTAAAACTGCTTGCGGCTTTAATGTAATGTCTGGTCCCGGTAATATGGATGAAAATCTTTAAGAAAAATGGCATAGCTACCCCATGACCCCCCCCCCCCACCCCAGCCCATTACCAGCCCCTTTGGGTCTTGTATGGATATTAAGGGGAACCCCGCACATAAAATAAAAAAGGCCCTATATACTCTGAACAGCCGTATACAGGCGGTGCATACAAGACAGGGACTGTAGGTTTGTTCTTATGTAGAATCTGTTTGTAATTTTGAACAGGTACATTGTTGAAGTGTAGCTCCAGCCCAAAAATCTATTTTTAAACTTTTTGGAAAACATAGGTAAGGGTTATCACCCCTGTAACATTTGTTTTGCTGTCTGTGCCCCTGTTCAGAACATTTCACCTCACTTTCCGTCCCAATGACAACTGTTTTTGAAATGTGGTGTTTTTCTTGAAACAAGGATTGCTGATAAAGCATCAGTACAGAGGAGACACCTTTCTCCCATATTTATTCTTACAGGAGAGAATTTTCCTTCCTAGTGGTAGATTTCCTCTCACTTCCTGTTGTCTTCTTGCGTTTGCAAGTAGGAGTCGTTTGTAAGTTGGATGTTTGAAAGTAGGGACCTGCCGTATATACTCTGCAGAAATAGGCCCCTTAGTTGTTGGTGTTGGCACAACACTGTAAGCACTCACAGTTACTCTTGGTTGGTGCTGGAACGCCCTGCTGTCAACTATTATATCAGGAATTTTAATTACATATAATTGTTGAACAGTGGTAGTAAAAATTGGGCCTTTGATGGTGGTGCTGGTGCCACAACACTGTAAGCCCTGACAGTTACTCTTGGTGGGTGCAGCAATGGGCCCTGCTGTGAATTATTAGATCAAGAATTGTAATTGCATGCCCCTGTTGAACAGGGGCTGAAAAATTGGGCCTTTCGTGGTGGTGGTGGTGGTGGTGGTGTTGCCACAACACTGTAAGCCCTCAGAGTTACTCTTGGTGGGTGCAGGAATGGGCCCTGCTGTGAATTATTAGATCAAGAATTGTAATTACATGCCCCTTTTGAGCAGGGGCTGAAAAATTGGGCCTTTCGTGGTGGTGGTGGTGGCGTTGCCACAACACTGTAAGCCCTCAGAGTTACTCTTGGTGGGTGCAGCAATGGGCCCTGCTGTGAATTATTAGATCAAGAATTGTAATTGCATGCCCCTGTTGAACAGGGGCTGAAAAATTGGGCCTTAGGCACTGGTGGCACAACACTACAACCCCTCACAGATACTGTACTTGGAGCACAGCAATGAGCCCTGTTGCAAAGTATTGCTTCAAAAATTGTAATGACACGCCCCTGTTAAACAGGGGCTGAAAAATTGGGCCTTAGGCACTGGTGCCACAACACTCCAACCCCTCACAGATACTGTACTTGGAGCACAGCAATGAGCCCTATGGCAAATTATTGCTAAAAAAATTGTAATTACACGCCCCTGTAAAACAGGGGCTGAAAATTGGGCCTTAGCCACTGGTGGCGGCACCCATAAACAAAAATGATCTTCCAAGCTATCATCATCAATCGTATCATTGAGGACTCGGAGGAGGAGGATAGCCAGTCAACATAACAGCACAGGCACTCAGCATCAGCATCAGTCTTGAAGGGATGTGACATGTTAAAATCAATTAGTCTGTTATATCAGCATCAGGTGTGTGGTAGCTGGTGGTGATCCAAGACTGGTTCATCTTGATGAAAGTCAGTCGATCAACCGAGTCGGTGGACAGGCGCACCCTGTGATCCGTGACAAATCCTCCAGCAGCACTGAATGTGCGTTCCGAAAGAACGCTGGATGCAGGACAGGCCAGTAGCTCAATTGCATACTGTGCAAGCTCTGGCCAGTGATCCATCCTCAAGACCCAGTAAGCCAGAGGATTTTCGGTGGGGAAGGTGTCCAAGTCTGACCTTGCCCCTAGATATTCCTGCACCATGTTTATCAGACGCTGGCGATGGTTGCTGGAACCGATCATACTTTGGGGCTGCGGACTAAAGAATTGTCTGAACGCATCGGTCAGACGGCCACCTTCCCCACCGCTCCTTCTTTGACTGGCCGAAGCCTCAGCAACTCGTTGTCCAGGACCAGGAGTTTGTAACCTCCCAGTCTCTGGGAACGCGTTGCACAGACCTTTCTGCAAGGCCTCCCGGAGTTGTCTCATCCTCTGCTCCCTCTGCGAAGGTAACATAAGGTCCGCAACCTTACCCTTGTACCGTGGATCAAGGAGAGTGGCCAGCCAGTAATGGTCCCTCTCCTTGATCCGAAGAATACGAGGATCCTTCCGCAGACTTTGCAGGATCAGGGAGGCCATGCAGCGTAGGTTTGCTGAGGCATTCGCTCCGGAGTCCTCTGGGTCACTAAGGACGACATGATCCGCAGCCACCTCCTCCCAGCCACGTACAAGTCCACTGGTTTCTTGGGACTGTAAATCATCCCTAAAAGACTGCTGCTGATGATGCTGAGTGCCAGCCTCCACCTCCATGCTGACACAATCCTCCTCCTCCTCCTCCTCCTCCTCCTCCTCTTCCTCTTCCTGTGCGATGGGTGGGACAGAAGGAACACTGTCTGGGTAAAGGGGGCCTTGAGAGGCAAGGAAGTCCTCCTCTTCCTGCCTCTGTTCTGCCTCAAGTGCCCTGTCCATTATTCCACGCAGCGTGTGCTCCAACAGGTGGACAAGAGGTACAGTGTCACTGATGCATGCACTGTCACTGCTCACCATCCTCGTGGCCTCCTCAAATGGTGCCAGGACAGTGCATGCATCCCTGATCATGCCCCACTGGCGTGGAGAAAAAAAACCAAGCTCCCCTGACCCTGTCCTGGTGCCGTAGTCGCACAGGTACTCATTGATGGCCCTCTGCTGCGTGTGCAGCCGCTGCAGCATGGCCAACGTTGAGTTCCACCTGGTGGGCATGTCACATATAAGGCGGTTCTTGGGCAGGTTCAACTCCTTTTGCAGCTCAGCCAGGCGAGCACTGGCATTATAAGATCTGCGGAAATGCACACAGACTTTCCTGGCCTGCCTCAGGACATCCTGTAAGCCCGGGTACCTGCCCAAGAACCGCTGCACCACCAGGTTAAGGACGTGAGCCACACAGGGCACATGGGTCAGTTGTCCCTGTCGGAGGGCGGAGAGGAGGTTGGTGCCATTGTCGCAAACCACCATTCCTGGCTTAAGCTGGCGTGGCGTCAACCACCTCTCGGCCTGGCCCTGCAGAGCAGACAGGACCTCTGCCCCAGTGTGGCTTCTGTCCCCCAAACACACCAGCGCAAGCACGGCATGGCATCTTTTTGCCTGCGTACTTGCGTAGCCCCGTGAACGGCTACGGAGCACCGCTGGTTCATAGGACAAACCACAGGAAGAGGCCATGGAGGAAGAAGAAGAGGAGGGGGTGGAGGAGAGAGGTGTGTCACAACCAGTAGTAGCATTTTGGAGGCGTGGCGGTGGAACAACCTCCAACACTACTGCACCTTGTCCTGCATCCTTCCCAGCTGCCAAAAAAGTGACCCAATGGGCCGTGAAAGAAAGGTAACGTCCCTGTCCATGCCTGCTGGACCATGAGTCAGCGGTAATATGCACCTTACCGCTGACCGCCCTGTCCAGCGAGGCCAAGACATTGCCTTCCACATGCCGGTAGAGAGCCGGAATAGCCTTCCGTGAGAAAAAGTGGCGTTTGGGAACCTGCCACTGAGGAACCGCACATTGCACAAACTCACGGAAGGGGGCCGAGTCTACCAACTGAAAAGGCAGCAGTTGAAGCGCTAGCAATTTAGCCAAGCTAGCATTCAACCGCTGGGCATGTGGATGGCTGGGAGTGAACTTCTTTCGACGGTCCAGCAGCTGGGGCAGGGAAATTTGCCTGCTAGAATCGGACGTCGGTGTACTGCTAGCAGAGTGGCCGCAAGTACTTGGCTGTGACACACCTAATTCTACACCTTCATTCCTCTCAGTGCATGTTTCAGAGAGGACTGAAGTTATAGTGGGGTTGGAGATCCCAGCTGATGCGGTGCAAGGAGAGGTCCGCTTTGTTCTTTGGTGTGGGTCTTTGAGGTAGGCTTGCCAACGAGCTGCATGGCAGGTCAACATATGTCTGGTCAGGCATGTGGTACCCAAGCGGCTGATGTTTTGGCCACGCGATATACGCTTGAGACATATGTTGCAAACAGCAGCTGTGCGATCTGATGCACTAGCCTCAAAAAAGGCCCACACCAAGGAACTTTTTGAATGACGGGCAGAGGCAGCGCCCTGCACAGGCGGAGCTCTGCGGTGTGATTCCGTCGGTGTACTGCCCTTACGCTGGCCACCAAAGGGCATCCTGCCTCGTTGGAGATGTGCCTCCTCCTCATCCTCCTCCTCCTCCTCTCTCCTATTAGGCACCCACGTGGAGTCAGTGACCTCATCATCCCCTCCCTCCTCATCACTGGAGCCAATCTGGCAGTATGCTGCAGCTGCTGGAACATGACTGCCAGATTGGTGTCCTTCTTGAGCATCCCCTCTGTCTGCTCTCACGCTACTGCCTTCCTGTAGCTGGGTTTCATCATCAGACCCTTCGAAACGCTGGGCATCCTCCTGGAGCATGTACCCAACACTGTGCTCAAACAGTTCGGGGGACTCCTCAGGAGGAGGACATGGTGGGTCTAGGGAAGGAGTGACTGATGATGAGTCTGACATTGATACCAGGGAAGAGGACGCTTTGGCAGCTGCTTTGCCAGTACCCTGAGCCTGGGTGAGAGAGGATGAGGAGGAGGAGGAGGGCTTGGTCATCCACTCTACCAAGTCTTCGGCATGATGTGGCTCAACATGTCCAGCTGCCGAAAAGAAGGACAAGCGTGTCCCATGGCCATGTGCTGATGACAATGCACCGCGTCCACGACCAGCACTGTTGCCCCCAGACACAGAGCCTGCTTGCCCTCTTTTATTGCCTCCTGACTGTCTGCCTCTCCTTGTTTGCCTTCCAGACATTCTAATAGATGGCCTGCAGGGAGATGGGAAAAAAGCAATAAGGGCTACCTTCAGGTGTCCTTCTCTGTCCCTTTACTTAAGGATTTCTAAATATGGTTGAGGATGATTGCTTTTGCACAGAATAGCACAACGACAATTTCCCTGACTGTCCAAAAAACAAGGATTTCAAAGATGGTTGATGAGGAATGCTTTAGCACACTATAGCACAAGGAGAATTCCCCTCACTTTCCTTCTTTGTCCCTAGAAACAAGGACTGGCACAGTGAAAGAAACTGACACTCTCCCTACCTAGAGTTTTCTGTCCCTAGAAAAAATGTTTTTTTAAAGCACACTATAGCACAAGGAGAATTCCCCCCACTTTCCTTCTTTGTCCCTAGAAACAAGGACTGGCACAGTGAAAGAAACTGACACTCTCCCTACCTAGAGTTTTCTGTCCCTAGAAAAAATGTTTTTTTAAAGCACACTATAGCACAAGGAGAATTCCCCTCACTTTCCTTCTTTGTCCCTAGAAACAAGGACTGGCACAGTGAAAGAAACTGACACTCTCCCTACCTAGAGTTTTCTGTCCCTAGAAAAAATGTTTTTTTAAAGCACACTATAGCACAAGGAGAATTCCCCTCACTTTCCTTCTTTGTCCCTAGAAACAAGGACTGGCACAGTGAAAGAAACTGACACTCTCCCTACCTAGAGTTTTCTGTCCCTAGAAAAAATGTTTTTTTAAAGCACACTATAGCACAAGGAGAATTCCCCTCACTTTCCTTCTTTGTCCCTAGAAACAAGGACTGGCACAGTGAAAGAAACTGACACTCTCCCTACCTAGAGTTTTCTGTCCCTAGAAAAAATGTTTTTTTAAAGCACACTATAGCACAAGGAGAATTCCCCTCACTTTCCTTCTTTGTCCCTAGAAACAAGGACTGGCACAGTGAAAGAAACTGACACTCTCCCTACCTAGAGTTTTCTGTCCCTAGAAAAAATGTTTTTTTAAAGCACACTATAGCACAAGGAGAATTCCCCTCACTTTCCTTCTTTGTCCCTAGAAACAAGGACTGGCACAGTGAAAGAAACTGACACTCTCCCTACCTAGAGTTTTCTGTCCCTAGAAAAAATGTTTTTTTAAAGCACACTATAGCACAAGGAGAATTCCCCTCACTTTCCTTCTTTGTCCCTAGAAACAAGGACTGGCACAGTGAAAGAAACTGACACTCTCCCTACCTAGAGTTTTCTGTCCCTAGAAAAAATGTTTTTTTAAAGCACACTATAGCACAAGGAGAATTCCCCTCACTTTCCTTCTTTGTCCCTAGAAACAAGGACTGGCACAGTGAAAGAAACTGACACTCTCCCTACCTAGAGTTTTCTGTCCCTAGTGTAACAGCAGGAAGGTAAAGTCACCTGGTTGCATCCAGGGGGGTAGATATATTTCGCCCAGATTCAGGCTTTACGCCGACTTATACAACTAGGTGGAGAGTTGTATAAGGCTAGTGGGCTCATGGATGACTCATACCTCTAGGGAGAGTGTGGGGCGTCGTACAGACAGGGAGTTGATGAGGCCAGCTGAAGCTTGTCAGCTCATTTAGGCCTCTATAAAAACTCCCAGATTCATTAGGTGTTTGCTCATGCCTGGAACCAGACCTGTGTGGACTGTCTAGGGAGAGTGAACCCCTGTGCGGTGAGACAAAGCCTGTGTGGCTATTTGCTTGGACATTTAAAACCAGGGACTTAGGGACTAGGACAGCACTAGGCTGATCCCAGTTGTTAGTTAGGAAACCTGTATGTTTAGTCAGAGGTCAAGTTGACCAGGATTTATTTTGTTTATGTTTCTTTTGCTTTGCTGTGTTTTGTCACTGTAAATAGAAAATAAACCGCACCTTTTTGATTTTGAAAACCACAACCTCCGTTTGCTGGGCCTGTTTTTGTGTGGGGAGCCCATCTCGGGGGTCACACACACCCGCTGCCGAGCTAACCCCCTCACAGTTGGTGGAGAATGCGGGCAGTTTTTTTTTTAAGCCAGCATGGAGGAGATACTGAAGCAGCTGGCTCTAGCAAATGCCAATCAACAGCAGACAAATGCAGGTTTGCAAAAGAACTTCGCAGCCCAGCAGCAAGCTCATCAACAGAGCCTTGCAGCCCAGCAGCAGACAAACGCAACTTTGCAACAGAGTCTGGAGGCTCAGCAACAAGCCCAGCAGCAATCTGAGGCCCGCTTCATAGACCTGTTGCAGAAGCAAGAGCAGAGACTACAACAACAGATGGAAGCAGTAATGCAGCAACGTCCGCAGACCAGTGAGGAAAGCCGTCCCACTAATACCGCGTCCTTTGGGGTGAGTCGTTTATTGACAAAAATGACTGGAGAGGATGATCCAGAGGTATTTTTGACCACATTTGAAAGGACCGCTGAAAGAGAAAAGTGGCCTGAGGAGCAGTGGGCTGGACTGGTGGCTCCTCTGTTAACTGGTGAATCGCAGAAAGCTTACTATGACCTAGAGCCTAACCAAGCAAAAGACTATGTGATGCTAAAAGCTGAAATATTGGCAAGGCTGGGTGTCACCCAGGCTGTCCGGGCTCAGCGTGTGCATAACTGGACTTTCCAGCTTGGAAAACCCCCCAGGTCTCAAATGTATGATCTCATTCACCTGAGCAGAAAGTGGCTACAGCCAGAGACTTTGTCCGCACCAAAGATTGTGGAACGTGTTGTAATGGATCGGTTTTTGAGAGCTCTTCCTACTGCCATCCAAAAGTGGGTAAGCCATGGAGACCCAGAGACGGCCGATGGTCTTGTGGATCGTGTGGAGAAATACTTGGCTACAGAGAACCTGACGGCCTCTTCCAGAGACACTCGGACTTTCCACCCTAAGACCAGACCATCCCCAGGGGCGGATAAGAGGATTCCAAGGGGTGAGGGTGGAGAGAGTGAGAGGGTGGGAGCTCTACCCCAAGTTTGGCGAGAACAGCCTGGGAAATCAGCGGCTCAAGAGGCCGCAAGAAGGATCGTTTGCTACCGCTGCCGGCAAGCGGGACATATTGCAGCCAATTGCCCGGTTGTGGAGGAACCCATGCAGTGTGACTTTCTGATGGGCAGACGTCAGTCGCTGTGTGCGACAGTCGCATGCACTGCCATTCGAGGAACTGAGAAACATTTATGCAAAATGTGTGTTAATGGTAGAAATGTTGTGGTATTGTTGGATTCAGGTAGCCTTGTGACCCTGATAAAGGCTGAGTTAGTTAAAACAGAGGTCTCTGGGAATAGCAAGGTAGCTGTTATTTGTGTGCATGGGGACACCCGAGAGTATCCAGTGACTACAGTGTGTTTCGAGACCCCCAAAGGTACCCTCTCTCATCCAGTGGGCTTAGTATCTCAGTTACCGCATGACGCCATTGTGGGAAGGGATTTTCCGAAGTTCTGGGAACTGTGGGATGATCCTGAGCCCCCCACTGGTGCCCCTATGTACCAGGAATGTGATAGCCAGAACTCCCCTGAGAGTGGTGAGGACTCTCCGGAATTTCCCTTATCAGTATTGGCAGGGGAGACTCAAGAAACTGGAGAGGAGCCCACCTCCTCAGACGAAAACCTACCGTCTGTGGAGTTTTCTGATCTTGAGGTTCACAGGGAAAACTTTGCCACAGAACAGTTGAAAGACCCCGCCCTAATAAAGGCACGGGAAAACGTAGTGAAAATAGATGGCGAGTTAGTGAACCCAGATAATACCTGCACTTACCCATACTTCAGCGTAGAGAAGGACCTACTGTATCGGGTGGCAAAAAGGGCAGAAGAAACCGTTGAGCAGCTTGTGGTGCCCAAACCTTACAGGAAGTTGGTGTTGGAGTTGGCCCATGGGCACATTCTTGGAGGTCATCTGGGGACAGAGAAAACCCGAGAGAGGGTATTACAGAGATTCTATTGGCCGGGGGTGATGAAGGACATAGAAAATTATTGTTCCTCCTGCCCTGTGTGTCAGAGGTCGGCCCCGATGCCACATTTCCGTAGCCCGCTGGTCCCTCTACCCATCATTGAGGTCCCGTTTGAGAGGATCGCCATGGATTTGGTAGGTCCTATAATCAAGTCCGCTAGGGGGCACCAGTACATATTAGTTATAATGGACTATGCCACCCGTTATCCAGAAGCGATCCCTCTCCGAAATACCTCGGCCAAAACCATAGCCAAAGAGCTATCTCTTGTGTTTAGCCGGGTGGGTATTTGTAAAGAACTGCTTACGGACCAAGGTACACCCTTTATGTCCCGGGTTATGAAGGAGCTGTGTAAATTGTTCAAAGTGACGCAATTACGTACATCTGTGTATCACCCCCAAACCGATGGGCTGGTTGAAAGGTTCAACAAAACCCTAAAACAAATGTTGAAGAAAGTGGTGGATAGAGATGGAAAGGATTGGGACTGTCTACTTCCTTATCTGATGTTTGCTATTAGGGAGGTGCCCCAATCCTCTACGGGATTCTCCCCCTTTGAGTTACTGTATGGGAGACACCCAAGAGGGCTGTTGGATATTGCCAAGGAAACTTGGGAAAGTGAGAGTTCTCCCCACAGGAGTGTGATTGAGCATGTCGCCCTGATGCAAGACCGAATTGCACAGGTAATGCCCATCGTGAAGGAACATTTGGCCCAAGCGCAGTTAGCACAGCAGAGAGTGTACAACCGTGGAGCCAAGACCCGTACCTTTTCCCCGGGGGATAGGATACTGGTACTTGTCCCTACGGTTGAAAGTAAATTCCTTGCCAAATGGCAAGGCCCCTACGAGATAATGGAAAAAGTGAGCGAAGTGAATTACAAGGTCAGACAACCAGGAAGGCGAAAGCCCGAACAGATCTATCACGTTAATCTGTTGAAAGCCTGGAGGGATAGAGAGTCCCTAGTCGCAGACACTTGGTCACCAGCTCAAACTGGTTGCGTGATTCCTGAGGTTGGAATAGCAGCCACCTTGTCACAACCCCAACAACAGGAGGTTAAGGAGTTTGTGCTTCGCAACAAGGAGGTATTCTCTGAGCTGCCGGGACAAACATCTGGGGTAGAGCATGACATCATTACCCCGCCCGGTGAAAGGGTGAAGTTAAAACCCTATCGGATCCCAGAGGCCCGACGGGAGGCAATACGGGAGGAAGTACAGAAAATGCTGAACTTAGGGGTGATAGAGGAGTCCCAAAGTGATTGGTCTAGTCCCATTGTGTTGGTGCCTAAACCGGATGGGAGCTGGCGATTTTGTAACGATTTTCGTCAGTTGAACAAAGTTACAAAATTTGACACCTACCCCATGCCACGTATAGATGAGTTGATCGACCGGCTGGGAACAGCCCGATACATGACGACTCTTGACCTCACAAAAGGGTATTGGCAAATCCCCCTGGCCAAGTCGGCCAAAGAGAAAACCGCATTTGTAACCCCAGACGGGGCGTTCCAATATAAAAGAATGCCGTTCGGGTTACAGAATGCGCCGGCCACATTCCAGCGGAAAATGGACCAGATGCTGAGGCCCCATCGGAAGTATGCTGCGGCTTACCTGGATGACATAATTGTCCATAGCACAGATTGGGCCTCACATCTGCCAAAAGTGCAAGCAGTCCTGGACTCTGTTCGGGAAGCGGGGTTTACGGCTAACCCCAAGAAGTGTACCATTGGGCAGGAGGAGGCCAAATATCTTGGGTACACCATTGGGAGGGGAGTAATAAAACCCCAACTCAACAAAGTCGAGGCCATCCAGAGTTGGCCACGTCCCAACAGTAAGAAGCAGGTACGAGCCTTTCTGGGAATCGCTGGGTATTATCGGCGATTCATTCCCCACTTTGCTTCTAAGGCTGTGCCCCTAACCAACCTGACGAAGGGGAAAGGGTCGGTCATGATTAAATGGACCCCCGAGGCTGAGGCAGCATTCCAATTCTTGAAACAAGCCTTATGTAGCCAGCCAGTGTTGTACTCACCCGACTTCTCTAAAGACTTTGTCGTACAAAGTGATGCGTCAGATGTGGGGTTAGGAGCAGTATTGTCCCAGGTCTGGAACGGGGAAGAGCACCCAGTCATTTACCTCAGCAGGAAGTTGAAGTCCCATGAGGTAAATTACGCCACCGTTGAAAAGGAGTGTTTAGCGGTGAAGTGGGCTCTAGATTCCCTTCGGTACTACCTGCTAGGTAGGCACTTTGACATGGTTACGGATCACGCTCCGTTAAAGTGGATGGCTCAAAACAAGGAAACAAATAGAAGAGTGAATAGGTGGTTCCTGGCCCTCCAGGAATTCAACTTCACAGTAAAGCATCGCCCTGGCGTTCAAATGGGGAATGTGGATGCTTTGTCTCGAGTACATGAATGCCTGATTGCTGGTGTTCCAACCCCGAGGTTAAAACAAGAGGGGGGGTATGTGACAGCAGGAAGGTAAAGTCACCTGGTTGCATCCAGGGGGGTAGATATATTTCGCCCAGATTCAGGCTTTACGCCGACTTATACAACTAGGTGGAGAGTTGTATAAGGCTAGTGGGCTCATGGATGACTCATACCTCTAGGGAGAGTGTGGGGCGTCGTACAGACAGGGAGTTGATGAGGCCAGCTGAAGCTTGTCAGCTCATTTAGGCCTCTATAAAAACTCCCAGATTCATTAGGTGTTTGCTCATGCCTGGAACCAGACCTGTGTGGACTGTCTAGGGAGAGTGAACCCCTGTGCGGTGAGACAAAGCCTGTGTGGCTATTTGCTTGGACATTTAAAACCAGGGACTTAGGGACTAGGACAGCACTAGGCTGATCCCAGTTGTTAGTTAGGAAACCTGTATGTTTAGTCAGAGGTCAAGTTGACCAGGATTTATTTTGTTTATGTTTCTTTTGCTTTGCTGTGTTTTGTCACTGTAAATAGAAAATAAACCGCACCTTTTTGATTTTGAAAACCACAACCTCCGTTTGCTGGGCCTGTTTTTGTGTGGGGAGCCCATCTCGGGGGTCACACACACCCGCTGCCGAGCTAACCCCCTCACACTAGAAAAAATGTTTTTTTAAAGCACACTATAGCACAAGGAGTATTCCCCTCACTTTCCTTCTTTGTCCCTAGAAACAAGGACTGGCACAGTGAAAGAAACTGACACTCTCCCTACCTAGAGTTTTCTGTCCCTAGAAATTTTTTTTTTTTAAAGCACACTATAGCACAAGGAGAATTCCCCTCACTTTCCTTCTTTGTCCCTAGAAACAAGGACTGGCACAGTGAAAGAAACTGACACTCTCCCTACCTAGAGTTTTCTGTCCCTAGAAAAAATGTTTTTTTAAAGCACACTATAGCACAAGGAGAATTCCCCTCACTTTCCTTCTTTGTCCCTAGAAACAAGGACTGGCACAGTGAAAGAAACTGACACTCTCCCTACCTAGAGTTTTCTGTCCCTAGAAAAAATGTTTTTTTAAAGCACACTATAGCACAAGGAGAATTCCCCTCACTTTCCTTCTTTGTCCCTAGAAACAAGGACTGGCACAGTGAAAGAAACTGACACTCTCCCTACCTAGAGTTTTCTGTCCCTAGAAAAAATGTTTTTTTAAAGCACACTATAGCACAAGGAGAATTCCCCTCACTTTCCTTCTTTGTCCCTAGAAACAAGGACTCGCACAGTAAATCACACTGACACTCTCCCTACCTATCCTTCTCTTTCCCTAAACTAAAGGAATCCAGGTTAAGCAAGAAATAAATAAATGTCACTGTCCCTGCCTATGCTTGTCTTTCCCTGCTCCGGAACACACTACACTAGGCCGCCGTGCTGGCGGCCTTTTATAGTGTGGGGCGTGTACTAAACACCCTCAGCAATAATTGGCCACAGGCATCCTGCCTGTGGCCAATCATTGCTCTCCTCGCTGCCGGCGCTGTGATTGGCCAAGCATGCGGGGTCACAGTGCATGCTTGGCCAATCACAGCGCCTGGATGACACTGCGATGGCGTAGTGCATTGTGGGCCGTTCGCGTCACTCGAATTTGGCGCGAACGGCCCAAATCGTTCGATCTTCGTCGAACGATCGAACAGCCGATGTTCGAGTCGAACGTATGTTCGACTCGAACACGAAGCTCATCCCTATTAGCGGTGAAGTGGGCTCTAGATTCCCTTCGGTACTATCTGCTAGGTAGGCACTTTGACATGGTTACGGATCACGCTCCGTTAAAGTGGATGGCTCAAAACAAGGAGACAAATAGAAGAGTGAATAGGTGGTTCCTGGCCCTACAGGAATTCAACTTCACAGTAAAGCATCGCCCTGGCGTTCAAATGGGGAATGTGGATGCTTTGTCTCGAGTACATGAATGCCTGATTGCTGGTGTTCCAACCCCAAGGTTAAAACAAGAGGGGGGGGTATGTGACAGCAGGAAGGTAAAGTCACCTGGTTGCATCCAGGGGGGTAGGTATATTTCTCCCAGATTCAGGCTTTATGCCGACTTATACAACTAGGGAGAGAGTTGATGAAGCCCAGCTGAGGCTAGTGGGCTCATGGATGATTCATACCTCTAGGGAGAGTGCTGGGCGTTGTGCAGGCAGGGAGTTGATGAGACCAGCTGAAGCTTGTCAGCTCGTTTAAGGCCTCTATAAAAACTCCCAGCTTCATTAGGTGTTTGCTCATGCCTGGACCCAGACCTGTGTGGACTGTCTAGGGAGAGTGAACCCCTGTGCGGTGAGACAAAGCCTGTGTGGCTATTTGTTTGGACATTTACTAAACCAGGGACTTAGGGACTAGGACAGCACTAGGCTGATCCCAGTTGTTAGTTAGGAAACCTGCATGTTTAGTCAGAGGTCAAGCTGACCAGGGTTTATTTTGTTTATGTTTCTTTTTGCTTTGCTGTGTTTTTGTCACTGTAAATAGAGAAATAAACCGCACCTTTTTGATCTTGAAAACCACGACCTCCGTCTGCTGGGCCTGTTTTTGTGTGGGGAGCCCATCCAGGGGATCACACACACCCGCTGCCGAGCTAACCCCCCCACAATATATATATATAAACACACATACAGGTGCATCTCAAAAAAAAAATTGAATATATATAGTTACAATGTGTTTACCATGCAGATATCCCTCATAGGGGTCTGAGATGGAGGACATATGATTGAGATCTATGTTATGTATCCAGATTCCAGGAATATTTATTTCTGTATATGTGTGTATTGGTGATATCATGAGTGATATTCTTAGAGGGTAGACTGGGTTTACACAGTGGATTAATTTTACACTGTTTGCATTAGGAGTTGACTGGTAAGTTTGAATTTTGAAGCAATGACATTTCCTGCTCCCTGTTATCTATGAGTACTTACTACTTATTGTCATTCTTAAATTTCCAGTTTTCTGTGTTATGTAAGGGAATCCTTGTAACAAAAAAACTTTCTACTACTGAATAGGGATGAGCTTCGTGTTCGAGTCGAACATACGTTCGACTCGAACATCGGCTGTTCGATCGTTCGACGAAGATCGAACGATTTGGGCCGTTCGCGCCAAATTCGAGTGACGCGAACGGCCCACAATGCACTACGCCATCGCAGTGTCATTCAGGCGCTGTGATTGGCCAAGCATGCACTGTGACCCCGCATGCTTGGCCAATCACAGCGCCGGCAGCGAGGAGAGCAATGATTGGCCACAGGCAGGATGCCTGTGGCCAATTATTGCTGATGGGGTTTAGTACACGCCCCACACTATAAAAGGCCGCCAGCGCGGCGGCCTTGTGTAGTGTGTTCCGGAGCAGGGAAAGAGAAGCATAGGCAGGGACAGTGTCATTTTTTTTCCTTTACTAATCCTGGATTCCTTGTGTTTAGGGACAAATAAGGATAGGTAGGGAGAGTGTCAGTGACAGTGTGCTATTCTGTGCTAATCCTTGTTTGTAGGGACAGAGAGGTACAGTGAGGGAAACTGACAGTGTGCTATTCTGTTCTAAAACTATTTTGCTGAACCATATTTTCAATCCTTGAGTTGAGGGACAGAGAGCTACAGTGAGGGAAAGTGTCAGTGTGGTATTGTGTTCTAAAATATTTTGCTGAACCATATTTTCAATCCTTGAGTTGAGGGACAGAGAGCTACAGTGAGAGAAACTGACAGTGTGCTATTCTGTTCTAAAACTATTTTGCTGAACCATATTTTCAATCCTTGAGTTGAGGGACAGAGAGCTACAGTGAGGGAAAGTGTCAGTGTGCTATTGTGTTCTAAAACTATGTTGCTGAACCATATTTTCAATCCTTGAGTTGAGGGACAGAGAGGTACAGTGAGTGAAACTGACAGTGTGCTATTCTGTTCTAAATCAATTTTGCTGTTCCATATTTTCAATCCTTGAGTTGAGGGACAGAGAGCTACAGTGAGGGAAACTGACAGTGTGCTATTCTGTTCTAAAACTATTTTGCTGAACCATATTTTCAATCCTTGAGTTGAGGGACAGAGAGCTACAGTGAGGGAAAGTGTCAGTGTGCTATTGTGTTCTAAAACTATTTTGCTGAACCATATTTTCAATCCTTGAGTTGAGGGACAGAGAGGTACAGTGAGTGAAACTGACAGTGTGCTATTCTGTTCTAAATCAATTTTGCTGTTCCATATTTTCAATCCTTGAGTTGAGGGACAGAGAGCTACAGTGAGGGAAACTGACAGTGTGCTATTCTGTTCTAAAACTATTTTGCTGAACCATATTTTCAATCCTTGAGTTGAGGGACAGAGAGCTACAGTGAGGGAAAGTGTCAGTGTGCTATTGTGTTCTAAAACTATTTTGCTGAACCATATTTTCAATCCTTGAGTTGAGGGACAGAGAGGTACAGTGAGTGAAACTGACAGTGTGCTATTCTGTTCTAAATCAATTTTGCTGTTCCATATTTTCAATCCTTGAGTTGAGGGACAGAGAGCTACAGTGAGGGAAACTGACAGTGTGCTATTCTGTTCTAAAACTATTTTGCTGAACCATATTTTCAATCCTTGAGTTGAGGGACAGAGAGCTACAGTGAGGGAAAGTGTCAGTGTGCTATTGTGTTCTAAAACTATTTTGCTGAACCATATTTTCAATCCTTGAGTTGAGGGACAGAGAGGTACAGTGAGTGAAACTGACAGTGTGCTATTCTGTTCTAAATCAATTTTGCTGTTCCATATTTTCAATCCTTGAGTTGAGGGACAGAGAGGTACAGTGAGGGAAACTGACAGTGTGCTATTCTGTTCTAAATCAATTTTGCTGTTCCATATATTTTGAATCCTTGAGTTGAGGGACAGAGAGCTACAGTGAGGGAAACTGACAGTGTGCTATTCTGTTCTAAAACTATTTTGCTGAACCATATTTTCAATCCTTGAGTTGAGGGACAGAGAGCTACAGTGAGGGAAAGTGTCAGTGTGCTATTGTGTTCTAAAACTATTTTGCTGAACCATATTTTCAATCCTTGAGTTGAGGGACAGAGAGGTACAGTGAGTGAAACTGACAGTGTGCTATTCTGTTCTAAAACTATTTTGCTGTTCCATATTTTCAATCCTTGAGTTGAGGGACAGAGAGGTACAGTGAGTGAAACTGACAGTGTGCTATTCTGTTCTAAATCAATTTTGCTGTTCCATATTTTCAATCCTTGAGTTGAGGGACAGAGAGCTACAGTGTGGGAAACTGACAGTGTGCTATTCTGTTCTAAAACTATTTTGCTGAACCATATTTTCAATCCTTGAGTTGAGGGACAGAGAGCTACAGTGAGTGAAACTGACAGTGTGCTATTCTGTTCTAAATCAATTTTGCTGTTCCATATTTTCAATCCTTGAGTTGAGGGACAGAGAGGTACAGTGAGTGAAACTGACAGTGTGCTATTCTGTTATAAATCAATTTTGCTGTTCCATATTTTCAATCCTTGAGTTGAGGGACAGAGAGGTACAGTGAGGGAAACTGACAGTGTGCTATTCTGTTCTAAATCAATTTTGCTGTTCCATATTTTCAATCCTTGAGTTGAGGGACAGAGAGCTACAGTGAGGGAAACTGACAGTGTGCTATTCTGTTCTAAAACTATTTTGCTGAACCATATTTTCAATCCTTGAGTTGAGGGACAGGGAGCTACAGTGAGGGAAAGTGTCAGTGTGCTATTGTGTTCTAAAACTATTTTGCTGAACCATATTTTCAATCCTTGAGTTGAGGGACAGAGAGCTACAGTGAGGGAAAGTGTCAGTGTGCTATTGTGTTCTAAAACTATTTTGCTGAACCATATTTTCAATCCTTGAGTTGAGGGACAGAGAGGTACAGTGAGTGAAACTGACAGTGTGCTATTCTGTTCTAAAACTATTTTGCTGTTCCATATTTTCAATCCTTGAGTTGAGGGACAGAGAGGTACAGTGAGTGAAACTGACAGTGTGCTATTCTGTTCTAAATCAATTTTGCTGTTCCATATTTTCAATCCTTGAGTTGAGGGACAGAGAGCTACAGTGAGGGAAACTGACAGTGTGCTATTCTGTTCTAAAACTATTTTGCTGAACCATATTTTCAATCCTTGAGTTGAGGGACAGAGAGCTACAGTGAGGGAAAGTGTCAGTGTGCTATTGTGTTCTAAAACTATTTTGCTGAACCATATTTTCAATCCTTGAGTTGAGGGACAGAGAGGTACAGTGAGTGAAACTGACAGTGTGCTATTCTGTTCTAAATCAATTTTGCTGTTCCATATTTTCAATCCTTGAGTTGAGGGACAGAGAGCTACAGTGAGGGAAACTGACAGTGTGCTATTGTGTTCTAAAACTATTTTGCTGAACCATATTTTCAATCCTTGAGTTGAGGGACAGAGAGCTACAGTGAGGGAAACTGACAGTGTGCTATTCTGTTCTAAAACTATTTTGCTGTTCCATATTTTCAATCCCTGAGTTGAGGGACAGAGAAGGACACTCGTAGAAATTATCAGTGTGCTATTCTGTGCTAAATCTTGTTTGTAGGGAGGGACAGAGTAGGACAGTGAGGGAAAGTGTCAGTGTGCTATTCTGTTCTAAAACTTTTTTGCTGAACCATATTTTCAATCCTTGTGTTTAGGGACAGAGAAGGATAGGCAGGGGACAGTGTCAGTGTCATTGTTGCTAAGCCTCCTGCACAATATACACCTGAAGGTAGCCCTTATTGCTGTTTTTCCCATCTCCCTGCAGGCCATCCATTAAAATGTCTGGAAGGCAACCAAGGAGAGGCAGACAGTCAGGAGGCAAAAAAAGAGGGCAAGCAGGCTCTGTGTCTGGGGGCAACAGTGCTGGTCGTGTACGCGGTGCATTGTCATCAGCACATGGCCATGGGACACGCTTGTCCTTGTTTTCGGCAGCTGGACATGTTGAGCCACATCATGCCGAAGACTTGGTAGAGTGGATGACCAAGCCCACCTCATCCTCCTCATCCTCTCTCACCCAGGCTCAGGGTAGTGGCAAAGCAGCTGCCAAAGCGTCCTCTTCTCTGGTATCATTATCTTCATTAGTCAATCCTTCCCTAGACCCACCATGCCCTCCTCCTTAGGAGTCCCCCGAACTGTTTGAGCACAGTGTTGGGTACATGCTCCAGGAGGATGCCCAGCGTTTGGAAGGATCTGATGATGATACCCAGCTAGAGGAAGGCAGCAGCGTGAGAGCAGAGAGAGGGGATGCTCAAGAAGGACACCAATCTGGCAGTCATGTTCCAGCAGCTGCAGCATACTGCCAGATTGGCTCCAGTGATGAGGAGGGAGGGGATGATGAGGTCACTGACTCCACGTGGGTGCCTAATAGGAGAGAGGAGGAGGAGGAGGATGAGGAGGAGGCACATCTCCAACGAGGCAGGATGCCCTTGAGTGGCCAGCGTATGGGCAGCACACCGACGGAATCACACCGCAGAGCTCCGCCTGTGCAGGGCGCTGCCTCTGCCCGTCATTCAAAAAGTTCTTTGGTGTGGGCCTTTTTTGAGGCGAGTGCATCAGATCGCACAGCTGCTGTTTGCAACATATGTCTCAAGCGTATATCGCGTGGCCAAAACATCAGCCGCTTGGGCACCACATGCTTGATCAGACATATGTTGACCTGCCATGCAGCTCGTTGGCAAGCCTACCTTAAAGACCCACACCAAAGAACAAAGCTGACCTCTTCTTGCACCGCATCAGCTGGGATCTCCAACCCCACTATACCTTCACTCCTCTCTGAAACCTGCTCTGAGAGGAATGAAGGTGTAGAATTAGGTGTGTCACAGGCAAGTACTTGCGGGCACTCTGCTAGCAGTACACCAACGTCCGATTCTAGCACGCAAATTTCCCTGCCCCAGCTGCTGGACCGTCGAAAGAAGTTCACTCCCAGCCATCCACATGCCCAGCGGTTGAATGCTAGCTTGGCTAAATTGCTAGCGCTTCAACTGCTGCCTTTTCAGTTGGTAGACTCGGCCCCCTTCCGTGAGTTTGTGCAATGTGCGGTTCCTCAGTGGCAGGTTCCCAAACGACACTTTTTCGCACGGAAGGCTATTCCGGCTCTCTACAGGCATGTGGAAGGCAATGTCTTGGCCTCGCTGGACAGGGCGGTCAGCGGTAAGGTGCATATTACCGCTGACTCATGGTCCAGCAGGCATGGACAGGGACGTTACCTTTCTTTCACGGCCCATTGGGTCACTCTTTTGGCAGCTGGGAAGGATGCAGGACAAGGTGCAGTAGTGTTGGAGGTTGTTCCACCCCCACGCCTCCAAAATGCTACTACTGGTTGTGACACACCTCTCTCCTCCACCCCCTCCTCTTCTTCTTCCTCCATGGCCTCTTCCTGTGGTTTGTCCTCGGAACCAGCGGTGCTCCGTAGGCGTTCAAGGGGCTACGCAAGTACGCAGGCAAAAAGATGCCATGCCGTGCTTGCGCTGGTGTGTTTGGGGGACAGGAGCCACACTGGGGCAGAGGTCCTGTCTGCTCTGCAGGGGCAGGCCGAGAGGTGGTTGACGCCACGCCAGCTTAAGCCAGGAATGGTGGTTTGCGACAATGGCACCAACCTCCTCTCCGCCCTCCGACAGGGACAACTGACCCATGTGCCCTGTATGGCTCACGTCCTTAACCTGGTGGTGCAGCGGTTCTTGGGCAGGTACCCGGGCTTACAGGATGTCCTGAGGCAGGCCAGGAAAGTCTGTGTGCATTTCCGCAGATCTTATAATGCCAGTGCTCGCCTGGCTGAGCTTCAAAAGGAGTTGAACCTGCCCAAGAACCGCCTTATATGTGACATGCCCACCAGGTGGAACTCAACGTTGGCCATGCTGCAGCGGCTGCACACGCAGCAGAGGGCCATCAATGAGTACCTGTGCGACTACGGCACCAGGACAGGGTCAGGGGAGCTCGGGTTTTTTTCACCACGCCAGTGGGGCATGATCAGGGATGCATGCACTGTCCTGGCACCATTTGAGGAGGCCACGAGGATGGTGAGCAGTGACAGTGCATGCATCAGTGACACTGTACCTCTTGTCCACCTGTTGGAGCACACGCTGCGTGGAATAATGGACAGGGCACTTGAGGCAGAACAGAGGCAGGAAGAGGAGGACTTCCTTGCCTCTCAAGGCCCCCTTTACCCAGACAGTGTTCCTTCTGTCCCACCCATCGCACAGGAAGAGGAGGAGGAGGAGGAGGATTGTGTCAGCATGGAGGTGGAGGCTGGCACTCAGCATCATCAGCAGCAGTCTTTTAGGGATGATTTACAGTCCCAAGAAACCAGTGGACTTGTACGTGGCTGGGAGGAGGTGGCTGCGGATCATGTCGTCCTTAGTGACCCAGAGGACTCCGGACTGAATGCCTCAGCTAACCTACGCTGCATGGCCTCCCTGATCCTGCAAAGTCTGCGGAAGGATCCTCGTATTCTTCGGATCAAGGAGAGGGACCATTACTGGCTGGCCACTCTCCTTGATCCACGGTACAAGGGTAAGGTTGCGGACCTTATCGTACCGTCGCAGAGGGAGCAGAGGATGAGACAACTCCGGGAGGCCTTGCAGAAAGGTCTGTGCAACGCGTTCCCAGAGACTGGGAGGTTACAAACTCCTGGTCCTGGACAACGAGTTGCTGAGGCTTCGGGCAGTCAAAGAAGGAGCGGTGGGGAAGGTGGCCGTCTGACCGATGCGTTCAGACAATTCTTTAGTCCGCAGCCCCAAAGTATGATCGGTTCCAGCAACCATCGCCAGCGTCTGATATACATGGTGCAGGAATACCTAGGGGCAAGGTCAGACTTGGACACCTTCCCCACCGAAAATCCTCTGGCTTACTGGGTCTTGAGGATGGATCACTGGCCAGAGCTTGCACAGTATGCAATTGAGCTACTGGCCTGTCCTGCATCCAGCGTTCTTTCAGAACGCACATTCAGTGCTGCTGGAGGATTTGTCACGGATCACAGGGTGCGCCTGTCCACCGACTCGGTTGATCGACTGACTTTCATCAAGATGAACCAGTCTTGGATCACCACCAGCTACCACACACCAGATGCTGATATAACAGACTAATTGATTTTAAAATGTCACATCCCTTCAAGACTGATGCTGATGCTGAGTGCCTGTGCTGTTATGTTGTCTGGCTATCCTCCTCCTCCTCCTCAATGATACGATTAACGATGATAGCTTGGAAGATCATTTTGGTTTATGGGTGACGCCACCAGTGGCTAAGGCCCAATTTTTCAGCCCCTGTTTAACAGGGGCGTGTAATTAAAATTTTTGATGCAATACTTTGCAACAGGCCTCATTGCTGTGCTCCAAGTACAGTATCTGTGAGGGGTTGCAGTGTTGTGCCACCAGTGCCTAAGGCCCAATTTTTCAGCCCCTGTTCAACAGGGGCGTGCAATTATAATTATTGATCTAATAATTCACAGCAGGGCCCATTGCTGCGCCCACCAAGAGTAACTGTCAGGCCTTACAGTGTTGTGGCACCAGCAACACCATCACCACCACCACCACCACCAAAGGCCCAGTTTTTCAGCCCCTGTTCAACAGGGGCATGCAATTATAATTATTGATCTAATAATTCACAGCAGGGACCATTGCTGCGCCCACCAAGAGTAACTGTCAGGCCTTACAGTGTTGTGGCACCAGCACCACCATCAAAGGCCCAATTTTTACTACCACTGATCAACAATTATATGTTATTACAATTCCTGATATTATACTTGACAGCAGGGCGTTCCAGCACCCACCAAGAATAACTGTGAGTGCTTTCAGTGTTGTGCCAACACCAACACCTAAGGGGCCAATTTCTGCAGAGTATATACGGAAGGTCCCTACTTTCAAACATCCAACTTACAAACTACTACTACTTGCAAACGGAAGAAGACAACAGGAAGTGAGAGGAAATCTACCCCTTGGAAGGAAAATTCTCTCCTGTAAGAATTAATATGGGAGAAAGGTGTCTCCTCTCTACTGATGCTTTATCACCAATCCTTGTTTCAATACAAACACCACATTTCAAAAACAGTTGTCATTGGGACGCAAAGTGAGGTGAAATGTTCTGAACAGGGGCAAAGACAGCAAAAAAAAATGTGACAGGGGTGATAACCGTTCCCTATGTTTTCCAAAAAGCTAAAAAAAAGGAATTTGGCATGGAGCTACACTTAAACAATGCAGCTGTTCAAAATTACAAACAGATTCTACATAAGAACAAACCTACAGTCCCTGTCTTGTATGCACCGCCTGTATACGGCTGTTCAGAGTATATAGGGGCTTTTTTATTTTGTGTGCGGGGTTCCCCTTAATATCCATACAAGACCCAAAGGGGCTGGTAATGGGCTGGGGTAGGGGGGGGGGTTTGATGGGGTAGCTATGCCATTTTTCCTAAAGATTTTCATCCATATTACCGGGACCAGACATTGCATTAAAGCCGCAAGCAGTTTTAAATGGCTTTTTTTCCTTTAGAAATGTTATTTTGTGCAGGGACAGTTCTAAACACGGGAAACACGTGGCACTTCACAGGCATACTTTAGACACCCCCCAGGTACAATATTTAAAGGAATATTTGACTTTTTTTTTTTTCACTTTATGCATCATTAAAATGACTGCTCCCGGAAAACGTCTGTTTTTAAAACTTCTTTTTGCATTGATACATGTCCCCTGGTGCAGAACCCGGGTTCCCAAACTCTGTTTCGGACGATAACTTGGATAATAGTCGTTATAATTAGCACTTTAGAATCCGAACGTTCGCATCCATTGTATTTAATAGGGTTCTAATGTTCGCGCGAACTTTCGGTCCGTTCGCGGGTTCTGGTGCGAACCGAACCCGGGGGTGTTCGGCTCATCACTACTACTGAACTCTGCTCTCAGTCCTCATTTGATTTTGATTGTATGTTAGGCAGTAGCACAGGTCCTCCAGACGGTACATATATATGTATTTTTAGATTTTTGTGGTTCAGTGCATCAGGCATACGAAAGGTCTCTGATCTTAGAATGACATTAATTGCCAACAAGCTTCTGAAAACTGCATGCCTGAAATCACAAAATTAATGAGTATCCTTTGTTCTCCGTGGACACCTACATACATCCAAGCAGAAAAAGATAAAATAAGCTTTGTCCACTGCACTTCAAATATTACCGTATATATATTATTTGACAGACAACAGGTAGTAATCAGAGCAAAGTGTCAAGATGCCCCAACTTAACAGCCCTGGCACTATTATAAAACACATGTAAAATCCACAGTGATACTTTCTGGCAGCACAATTGCAGCATATAGGAGGAGATATAAATGGGGGACTAATGACAGTGGGGGCACCCCATAAAATGGTGATGGAGGCCTTGGAGGCTAACTCATTTGTCAATAAATCCCCCACGGTTAATATGGCCATAAAGGTATGGAAAGCAGTAAAATCAAAAGGGGGACAAGGTGGAGTGACAGAATACGCGCCCCTCTGGGACAATAGGAATCTTCAGGAGTTGGAGATGGTGGGAAAAATTAAGGAATGGGAAGTAAAGGGGATAGTCAGGCTAGCCCAGTTGTATGAGGGAAGAACTCTAAAAACTTTTACTGTATTGAGAGAGGAATATGATGTTCCCAAACATACATTTTATGGATATCTTCAAATTAGACACGCTTTAAATGCTCAGTTTGACAGATTGGGACCAGCCTGGTGTAAAACTCCTATTCTTCAGAGATTGGGTAAACAGAGTAGGACCGGGGGTTTTATTTCTGAAATGTATCCACATATATGTAAAGGAAGTATTGAGGGCCCAGAACATCTCAAAAGTAAAGGGAAATGGGAGGAAGACTTAAGGCTCATATCAGAGGGGCAATGGAAGAAGATATTGGAGAGCGGACACCTGGTAACAGTCTCGCCGTCACAGAAGTTTTCATTTTTGATGCTGCTACATAGGACATACTATACACCAAAAAGGCTGCTTAAGTTTGGGTGGAGGACAGATGCGGGGTGTCCCAGGTGCCAGGGCACTTGATGCATATGATATGGTGGTGTCCGCAATTATTCAGATATTGGTCAGAGGTCCTTAGCACCATAAATAGGATATATAAAATAGCATTAGAAATGGATCCCACATGGAAGGATGTGGGGAGTGAAGAACAAGTTACCGATGAAAGTTCCTCGCAGAGCAGTTCAGATAAAAAACACCAAAACAAATCTCAAAATAAACTCGAAGAGATAACATCTTGGCTAGAAAAATTTGCACACAATCCAACCATTCCGACTTTGGACATTACTATTGCCAAAGATGAAACACAAGCTGCTACTGCCAACTCAACACAAGGCCCATTAGAGCCGCTGGACCTACAGTAGCTAAAGAAATGCAGGCCACTGGAGGAGGGACTATGGAATTAGAGTCGGACGATACCGCAAGCTATGATATAACAGAGAGAGATCTACATGATATACCTGCTAAACCAGCTGTTAAATCAGCCAAGGCACTAAATACTTCAAATGGCAGCAATAGCTCAAATAGTCCGAACATAGATTGTCCAATTACATTAACAGATATTATGAGGGCTATTAATGCATGTAATAATTCTCTGAATGTCCTAGCACATAAACTAGAGGGAATGAGAGAAGACATGAAGTTGTTCAGACAAGAATTGAATTTAACTAAAGAAAGAATAACAGATGCGGAAGAAAGAATAAGTACACTTGAAGATTCCCTACAAACAATTATGAAGTTTGAGAAAAAAACTACACAACAACTATCGTACTATGTCTCTCGTTTGGAGGACTTGGAGAATCGTCTCCGAAGAAATAATATTAGGGTAGTAGGTCTACCTGAACGGGTGGAAAGTAACAAGCCTGTAGAATTTACAGAAAAATGGCTTTAAGATACTATGGGTGCAGAACGTTTTTCCTCTCTTTTTGCTGTGGAACGGGCAGATAGAGTAGCGGCACACGTCCAGCCCTCAGGAGAACAATAAGGACCAAGAACTTTTATTTTTAAGATGCTGAATTATAAAGGCAGAGATATGATATTGCAAAGAGCTAGACAACTTGGAGATATAAGGATGAATGGCTCAAAAAAAAAAAAATCCAGATTTTTTTCAGCAAATGTACAGCGCCAAAGGGCGGGATTTATGGATGTAAAACGACGTTTGAAACAGATGGACTTTTCCTATGCTATGTTATTTCCAGCTAAACTAAAAGTAATGACAAGACCTTATTTTTTTTTTTATTTTTTTTTTTACATCGCCAGACTCGGTTTTCCAATGGCTGGATAGCCATCCACGGTTAAACTAATTTTTTTTTTTTTTTTCAAGATATGGTGTGATAACTTTTTCTCCTTTTTTTATTTCTTCTCCCCTTTTTTCCTTTTTCTTTTGGAGATATAGCTTTTCTTTTGTCCCCGAGGAGAGAAAGGGGGGGGGGTAGTAGATAGGAGGGAAGGGGAAGTATAGAGACAGAGGGGTTAGGATGGGCTCCATTTTTTTTTCTATTTTTTGGGGTCTTTTTGATCGTATAACCCCTTTGATTGTTTCAATGTTTTGGTATTGTCTTTGTGTGAATGTTTTTTTTTGTGCGCGTTTTTATGTGTACATATTCCTAGTATTTTTATGTTTTCGTTTGAGTGTGCTTGTTTGTTCCTGGTTTTTGTGTTTGTCATTGTATTTGTGTTTATTATTAGTATGTGTATACCAACTGCTCAATAACTCTATTCCCTTGCTCAGGTCTCCAGCTTGATCCCCTGTCCCTGGTTCCCCTCCCCTTTTACCTCCTCCGTATTAGGGTTATAGATATAGCCTCTAAATTTAAATATAACTGAAGTAAAAATGTATTTGAAAATATTGCCTTAAGGACCATCAAAGGGATGTGATAGTCTCATGGAATGTTAGAGGTCTGGACTCCTCATCCAAGCGACAAGCGATCTTTACGTCATTGGCAAGATTCTCTCCTTCTATAATCTGCCTCCAGGAAACTCATTTACTTCCTAACACTTTACAATACTTAAGGAAAAAGCAGTTTGCAACTCAATTTCATTCAACATATTCATCATACTCTAGAGGGGTATCTATACTCATAGCTAACACAATAGACTTTAAATGTGGCAGGTTAAGAAGGATAATAGGGGCAGGTATATTTTTTTAGATTGTTTGTTAGCTGGACAAAGATGCAATTAATTAATTTTTTCAGCAGATGAATACTTAAGGAGGTATTATCTATTGTTTAGATAGTCCACGTAATTGTTTGGCGCGGAGTTCACTTTACCACTGTTCATTTAAATATCACAAAATTGTAGATTGATCTTTAAATCACTCACGCAGCCATGGATGTGTTCAACTTTATGAAGGAACGACACGTCAATATAGAAGAAATATTTCAACAAGCCCCCAGTCCCAATTTAGATCTTGAAAGGGGCTTTAAACAGTTACAGTTTGATATGGAGAAACAAATCAGGCTATGGTGGGACATAGCCTCTTTTGAAATGTACATTGGAAAAAATCTTACCCCCAGAAGGTTAAGGTGGGATGTCAGTCCCAATGATGGGATTGAAGACCTTCAATTGTTGGACGAATGGTACCAATTTTTTAACGCATGTGAGCAGAAGCTCATGCAACTTATGATTAGAAGACGGAAAAATAAAAATAACATTTTGGAGGCCAAAATTGCTGACCTCAAAGAAGAGATGGAGCCATTCAAATCCAACAATGAATATGTAGAAAAAGCAACAAATTTACAAAACTATTTATTAAAATATGACGGGGAGTCGGAGGCTCATACTATAGTAACGCCACAGAGCAAACCATCCAAAGTCTCCAGTACCCCTAAAAAAACGACCAAAACACCCAATAATCCAAAAAATAATTATTACCATCAACCCAGTCCTTATCCTTATCCCCCAGCCCATCCAGTACATACCTACAACCAGTTTGCACCACTGGACAATAGAGGGGCAGAATACGGGTACTACAAACAAAATAGGAACTACTATCCACCTAGAACCCCACGGGGAGCCTTTAGGGGAAATTTTAGAGGTAGACCGGGTCCCTATCAAAACCCCTACCCGGGGGGGGGGGGAATGGAGGGATTGGAAGGAGCCATATCGCATTCCATCCAATGCCCCGCAGGTCCCCAAAGACCTTATAGAAAAAGAGGGCGACGGGGAGGAAAGGGAAAGAAAAAGAAAAAGGAACAGGTAAACCAAGAGATATATAATTTAGCAGGTGCCTTATTCACAGATCAAGAATTGGCAGTGTTAAACCAAGGATTAAAATTTGCACCTGATAAAAATGTAGATAAATTTGAATTATTTGTAGATATTGAAAAATATGTCGGGCAAATTAAATATCAAAAAATATTATGCCAAACAAGCACCTATTATGGGTGAGGGCAAAATTAATCAACAATATATACATAGTAGTCTAAAAAACAACTCAGTGTTCAATCCTGGGAAGGGGAAAAATCACCATATCAAAGTTTTTAGAACAATGGTGCAAGATGAAACTAGGGAATTGGAAATCAAAAAACATGTATCAAATCAGGCCATCTGGGAAGGCATAAAATCAATAGAGGAAAATAAACAAATAGTGGTAAGACCAGCGGACAAGGGGGGGGGGGGGTTTGGTGGTAATGACTCGAGAATATTACTACCAAGAAATAACTAGAATTCTCAATGACGCAGTGACCTATACAAAATTAAAGGGGGATCCTACATTAAAATTAAAAGAAGAATTAAAAATCTGGGTGGAGGAGGGCCTTAAAAAATCTTTATTAAATCAAAAAGAGGCCAACTATATCCAAATACAAGCTCCCAAAATTCCGGTTCTCTATATAGTACCGAAAATTCATAAGGACAAAGAATGCCCACCAGGTAGACCCATAATCAGTGGGATAGATTCCCTATTCTCGCGATTAGGTGAATACCTTGATGGGTTTTTCAAACCCTTAGTATCACAGAGCCCCTCGTACTTAAAAGACAGCAAAGATCTCATGGTATCCTTAGAGGAAATTATAGCTAATGACTCAACCATCCTGGTTACAGTAGACATCGAGTCCTTGTACACCAACATTAAACATAAAGATGCCCTAATATCCCTCAAGTGGGCGCTCATGAGGGAATCTAAGCTCAAAAAAATCCAGATACATTTTCTGGTAAGAGGCCTTGAGTTGGCCATGAGCAATAATTTTTTCTGGGCCATGAATGAGTTCTACAACCAGACTGGGGGCGTGGCAATGGGGGCACGCTACGCCCCCAGTGTGGCTAATGTGGTGCTCAATAAGTGGGAACAAGAAAATATCTATAAGGATCAAAGCAAGTCTTTGATCTTTTATAAAAGATATATAGATGATATTATCATGCTCTGGGAAGGGAGTATGGATAGTTTGACATCCTTTGTAGAGTCTATGAATAGTAATGTGTATGGTTTAAAGTTCACTGCTGAGTGTAGTACCACTGGTGTGAACTATTTGGACCTAACTATTACAAAAAACCATGGGATCTTTGAAACAAAAACATATTTCAAGGCAACCGATAGAAACGGTTTTGTACCCACTCAGAGTTGTCATCATCCACAGTGGATAGGGGCGGTCCCTAAGGGACAATTTATGAGGCTCCGACGCAACTGTGCTAATGAATATGACTTTCAAATTCAAGCTGAGGTACTTAAGGAGAGGTTTTTGGAGAAGGGGTATCCATTGGGGACACTTACTCAGGCGTTGTCCCAGGTGTCTTTGATGGATAGAAAATCCCTCCTGACCACTAAGCCTAAACTAGAGTATAAAGGAGAAGTGGCCTTTATCACTGGGTTTCACAGACAGTATAAACAAGAAGCATTGGCCAATATTACTTAGGGACCCTGATTTAAAGTCTTCCATTCCAGCAAGGCCAAAATTTATCTATAGAAGAGCCCCAGGACTCAGAAATAAAATAGCAAAAAATGTACCGGATCCCCCAAAGAAACCTTCTACTTTTTTAGATAGTGTTGGTTTCCACTTCTGCACAAGATGTAAAGCATGCAGAACAACCAGAAAACCAGGGGCCTCTAAAAAGATTTCCAATTTCCAATCCAAAGTTACTGGTGAAAGTTTCAAGATAAAATCATTTATGACTTGTAATTCTGACCATGTGACCTATGTGCTGGAGTGCCCATGTTCTCTCCAGTACGTAGGCCGCACTACCAGGAATTTGAAAACCAGGATTAATGAACATCTAAAAAATATTAAAAATGGTTTTCCTAACCATAGTGTCTCCAGACACTTTAAAAGGTTTCACAATAGTGACCCATCATTGTGCACTTTTTATGGTATTTATAAAATATCCAAACATTGGAGGGGCACTCATATGACCCGTGAGATCTCCAAAAATGAAACTAAGTGGCTGTATAGATTAAAAACTATGCAGCCACTGGGAATGAATATTGAAATAGACCTTAATTGTTTTCTTGCTAATAATTAGTTATCCCTTATTAGGATGTAATGTTGGTAATAAACAAATTATTTTCCTCCATTATTTTACATAATCATAAGAGAATTGGTCTTTCCCGCAATTTATGGAAAGTGAGAGTCTTAATTGGCCTCTAAGACAAGATTATTGTGTCCCTACAGCCAATAAAAATTAGTTATTAATAAAATTAAATCCCCATTTCCCTATCTTTTTCCCTTCCATCTATAATATCCCAATTAGAATGGTAATGGGATCACATATGGTATGTGCTTTTTAGAAAGTGAACACTAGGGGTCATGATAGGGTACTAACAAATTACATTGAAATCACTGTCCATGTGGTATATATGCTTAGCAGTAATATTCCACATTGTCTTAATGAGAACTTATCCCAATGAGTATATATTAATAACAATCAACTACCCGATAGGTAAACACGCGAGTGCTATTAGGGTATATATTGTGGCATCATCTAGAAATATTTTTGTACGAATGTAAACCGAGACTGCGGCTGCGCATTCAAATTTTCCCGGGATTTTAGCTTTAAATAAACGTGACCTCAGTGACCAGGTACGCTTCCTGAAGACATTCACAATGAAACGTACGTCGAGGCGGTACCTGGTCACGTTTGTACGCCATATCCGGACTGGATGGTTGCCGGAAGGTAGAAAGTGGAACACACGTCGCACACGGAGGCGGACATAGGGGAGAAGCCACAGTATCTAATCTGACAAGCCAGCAGCCCCAGTGCCAGGATACAGGCACTTTTAAATGTGAGTTAGCCTTTGGCTTTCTATTTTTACTTTGTTTTTTACCAATAAATGGTTTTACGCTATGGGCAACTTTCATCATTTTTTCATATGATCCTACCAGCACGTCTGAGGAGGAAGGGTGTACGTCTCCAAATCTTACACATGTGAGCAGGCACAAACCTGCATAAGCGCCACTGACCTACTTTTTGGTTAAAGTGGTCATATTGTTCTGGTAAGCAGAATTTATAAACGAGCACATTGGGTGTGTTTCTTTGTTATTGGTGGAGGATCAATTTCATACTACACTTCAAGTTTAGAGACATTGAATGGGCATGTCTGACGGTCGAACAACTTATTCACTTTATTCTTTCAAGATATATCACGACAGCAAGCATTCATGTTGGATATGGACTTTCAATGATCATTTTGAATCGGTAGAATTGGGACTTTACTCATATATTATATTAATGATTGTGTTTTGGAATCTAATATTGATTTACCCATCACATGTATTATTTATTATCAATTGTTTTTTACCACACGTGTTATAGTTACTAAGATCCCAGTTGGGATTATATATGGTAATTTAGTCACATTAATTTATCTAGCGCCCCCTATAACAACTAATTTAAAGATGTGTATTGTCGAACATCTATATTCCCCCACCCTATTCTTCGGAAATACTGAAAGAATTTATTGTATTTGTATCTGACAAATCAGATCGCCTCTGGTTATTAACCGGGGACTTCAATAATTGTATGATTCCATCAATGGATAGATTTTGTCCATCTGATAAACAATATCAGGAGGGATCTACGGCCTTAGCTAAATATATTACAGAGATGGGGCTGCAACCTTATTTTGAGGAGGGAGAAGGAACAGGACACATATTGGCTTCTGTGGTAAAAATGCAGCGCTCCTCATCCCTTATAACTGAAATTCAATCTTCAGTACATGGGAAGACTAGTAAAACTTTAGAGATTCTTGAGGTGTTTCGGATTTTTTACCAGGAGCTATACAAAAGTAGGATGAGAGAACAGGAGGGGGAGATGGTAACTTTTTTTCAGACTATTAATTTGCCAATGTTACAAGATGATGAGAAAGAGATACTAGAGAGATCTTTAACATTAGAAGAGCTGAGAGATGCAGCAGCCAACCTAACCAACAATAAATCACCTGGATCGGATGGCCTGCCAGGAGAAATCTACAAAATTTTGGAGACGTGTTATTACCCAATCTCCTCCTTTCAGTCTTTAATCACGCCTTCGAGGTGGGATCCTTGCCCTCCTTGATGAATGAAGCAGTGATCATCTGTATTTTGAAACCTGGCAAAGATCCCACTAAACCAGATGCATATCGTCCAATTTCGCTGTTGACATCTGATGTTAAACTCTTGGCAAAAGTAATGGCAAACAGACTTTCGAAATACATTGGCAAATTAGTACATCGTGATCAGTCAGGGTTTATCCCCAACAGATCGGCAGCTAATAATATTAGATGATTGTTTTTAAATCTGCAAATACCCATAGATAATGCTGGAAATAGAGCCATAGTGCCTTTAGACGCATCTAAAGCTTTTGATAGTATGGAGTGGGAATTCTTATGGGCCTGTTTAAGAAATTTGGAATAGGACCAAGATTCATAAAGTGGGTACAATTGTTATATAGTGCTCCGAGTGCAAGAGTATAGATCAATGGATCTATTTCTTTACCATTTCTTCTGGAAAGAGGAACAAGACAGGATTGCCTCCTGTCCCCACACCTTTTTGCGATGGCCCTATGACCCCTCGTGGAGGATATCCGTGATTGCCCAGATATTGTGGGATTTCAGAGAAGTGGGATGGAGGAAAAAAATAGCTCTGTTCGCAGATGACGCTTTACTGTTTTTGGGAGATACACATACATCTTTATCTACAGTCATCTCACTTATTGATTCCTATGGTAAACTCTCAGGATTCAAAATCAACTGGGATAAATCCGTAATAATGCCTATTGATCCTAGCGACCCAATGCAATTGGCGCTCCCACACCAGGATCACCAGATGAAGCAGGTTGTATCATTTAAATATCTATGGGTCATAATCACCCCAAATGTTAATGAATATATAGATAAAAATATATACAAAATAGTGCAGCGCTCGAATTGATGAAAATAATTCTGGAGTTGCTACTGGAAGCAACTCGAAAACACGTGAATAACTGATATACACTGTGTGTTGGTGAACTAAAAGTGAAATTCATAAACAGTCCATTCCAATGGATGGTCTCACATTTGAGCTATCCTCCATAGGAGCTGAAGAGTGTACCCCCTAGGGGTAAAATGAAACTGTGATGAATGAACAAAAAGGGAAAAAAAGAGTCCAAAACAACATGTGTGTAATTTGGATGAATGTCTTGTCATGGACAACACCACCGCAACATAAACTGACAAAAGGAACCCAGTGTTGATGGTGGGATTAACAATGCAAGGTACAGGTGATAAGTTGGGTACTCTTACCACAGATGGTGAACCCACCTGTCGTACGACAGTGGGTCAATCCGGCTTGGTGGTCACCGTGACCAGAAATGATGAGACTGGATATCCTGGATACCTCAGACCGACTCCAACGGGGTGGTAGATGAACATCTCACACGATGGAGACTCCTCCGATCATACAGGCTCCAAATTAATCCAGGGTGGACACAAGGGTGGGAGAAAAGAAAAACTCCAGATAAAAATATACTACCCCTTATAGCTAAATTTAGGCAACAAGGCAAAACCTGGTCTAAATTTCCATTGACTATGATTGGAAGAGAAAACCTGGTGAAAATGGTGTGGCTGCCCCAATTGTTATACCTATTACACAATTGTCCAGTCTGGTTGACACTAAAACTATTTAGTAGACATGTGCAATTCGTTTCACTCCGAATTCGTTTTTTAACGAATTTCGACAAATTTGTTAATTCGAAAATATCCAAATTAACGAAAACTCATTTAACGAATATTAACGAATATTCGTAAATTTGAATATCTGAAAATTCATAGATTCGTACATTCGTAAATTCGTACATTCGTAAATTTGTACATTCGGAAATTTGTACATTCGTAAATTCGAAAATTTGTACATTCGTAAATTCGTACATTCGTAAATTAGTAAATTCGGAAATCTGAAATAATAATTTACTAATAATAACTTAACTATTACTAACTATTAAATTATAGGTATTGGAATTTCCTTTCAAATTTGGCTGTTAGTCAACTTAACGAAGTTACGAATTGTTTTCCGAAATAATGAATGCCGTATCTAAACGAATGGAACGTAATGAATTAATAATATTAATAATAAATAACAATAATAATAATAAAAACGTTTTATTATTAACCACTTCCTTACTGGGCACATATACCCCCTTCCTGCCCAGGCGAAATTTCAGCTTTCAGCACTGTCACGGTTTGAATGACAATTGCTCGGTCGTGCGACGTGGCTCCCAAACAAAATTTACGTCCTTTTTTTCGCACAAATAGAGCTTTCTTTTGGTGGTATTTGATCACCTCGGCAGTTTTTATTTTTTGCGCTATAAACAAAGATAGAGCGACAATTTTGAAAAAAAAGCAATATTTTTTTGATTTTTGCTATAATAAATATCCCAATTTTTTTGGAAATTTTTTTTTTCCCTCAGTTTAGGCCGATACGTATTCTTCTACATATTTTTGGTAAAAAAAATTGCAAGCAGCGTTTATTGATTGGTTTGCGCAAAAGTTATAGCGCTTAAAAAATAGGGGGTAGTTTTATGGCATTTTTATATATTTTTTTTTTTACTAGTAATGGCGGCGATCAGTGATTTTTTACGTGACTGCGACATTATGGCGGACACATCGGACACTTTTGACACTATTTTGGGACCATTCAAATTTATACAGCGATTAGTGCTATAAAAATGCACTGATTACTGTATAAATGTGACTGGCAGGGAAGGGGTGAACACTAGGGGGCGAGGAAGGGGTTAATAGGTTCCCTAATGTGTGATTGCTACTGTGGGGGGAAGGGACTGACTGAGGGAGGTGACCGATCTGTGTCCCTATGTACAAGGGACACAGCATCGGTCCCCTCTCCCTGACAGGACATGGATCTGTGTGTTTACACACACAGATCCATGTCCTTGTCTGTGTAACCGCCGATCGCGGGTGCCTGGCGGACATCGCGGCCGCCAGGCACGCGCATCGGCATTGCAGTGACGCGCCGGGTATGTGCGCGCGCCGCCGGCGGCGCTTGCGCGCCCCCCAGTGGCCAAATTAGCGGAGGCCATATAATAACGGCCTCCCGGCATGTAACAACCACCTCGCGGCCGTATATACTCGTACGGCGGGTGCGAGGTGGTTAATTATTAATTTGTTCCGTTCCATTTGTTTAGATGTGGCATTTGTTATTTCAGGTTATGCGTAACTTTGGATAAATTTGTATTCGTTACGTTCGCTAACAGCCAAATTTGAAAGGAAATTACAATTCCTATAATTTAATAGTTATTTTTTCAGGTTTTCGAATTTTCGGATTTTCGGATTTTCGAATTTCCAAATTTCCGAATGTACGAATTTACAAATTTACGAATGTATATATTTACGAATGTACGAATTTACGAATGTATAAATTTACAAATATACAAATTTACGAATGTATAAATTTACGAATGTACAAATTTACGAATTGCGATCATAACGAATGACCCAAAAAACGAAAACAAAACAAAAACTAATGAAACTAAAATGAAAACTAACAAATTTTTTGGCAGTGTACATGTCTACTATTTAGAGTAATTGATGCGACTTTTAGAGAGCTTATATGGAAATATGGAAAACCAAAAAAAGAATTAAGCTAGAAACTCTGCAACAAGTAAAAGATAAAGGGGGAATAGCGGTCCCTAACTCAAGATTCTACCTTTAATTTAATTCATAGGCTATGGGAAACAATACGTGTTACGCATGATAGGGGATACACTAGACACATGCCAATATGGGATAACTACTGTTTATCGGAGTTGAATAAACTACCAGAATTATTAGAATGGAAAAAATCAGGATTAACTCTTTTATATCAATTGTTTGAAGGAGATGTGCTCTTACCCTTCGATAAACTGAAGCCCATTTTCAACTGCTAAATAGCAATTTCTATCAATATCTTCAAATACGACACGCTTTGCAAAGCCAGACCCTAACATTCCAACTACAGTATAATCCATCAGAGATTCTGACGATTCCGAAGGCAACCTCAGTACGACCTATGAAACGAGGACTAATGGGGGACCTCTACCTGATATTGCTAAATGCAGAGAAAGCAGATGGACAGGCGAATAGTTTTACCCATTGGCAAAAAGATTTGATAGATGTTAGTGAGGAGGAGTGGAAGGGAGTTATGGAGATCCCTACCTGAGGTATCCATCTCACCATCGCAGCAACTGACTCAGCTTTTTATAATACATAGAACTCATTACACTCCACAAAAAGTATATGCTTGAGGAAAATATACATCACCCCTATGTCCGCGATGCTCCGGTTCTAACAGATCTCTAATACATATGCTCTGGCGCTGCTCTAAGCTTCATAATTATTGGGAGAAAGTGAACCAGACCTTGAATACATTATGTCGGACAGAAATAACAAGTTCACCTAAAATAGCAATACTGGGAATAATTCCAAATAGAGCATTGGCAGTAGAGATGTATGCGATGTGGACTAGATCCCTCTACCTAGCTCGTAAGCTTATCTTACAAAATGGATCGCTACAATGTGAGTGGTTTAAGAAAAGTAAATAAGAAAAGAAAAATTAAATAAAATAAACAATGTGTGAAAAAGGAAAGAAAAGAAGATAGAAAACCTATTACGAGAGATGGTAGAGAAGGGGGGAGGAGGGGGGAGGGGAAAAGGTCAATAGAGTGAAAATGTGTGATATTGATAATATTTTGCCACGTTAAATCATGAAATATATATATATGTGTATGTATGTATGACCACTGTTATTTTTAATGATGAAGACAATTAATAAAGAGAATATAAATCAAAAAAATCCTTTACTTGTATGTGTGGAATTGTATCCAGTGAATAGTAATGTTTCCTCATTTCATTAGAGTAGTTTGAAATGTCCAAGAAATGTTTTACACAATACAATTAGACATGAATTTTAAAAATGTATACTTTAAATTCTATTATACTTATTCGTATCATATCTGCCAAGATACTTATCATTGCTTTTATTTGCATTAATTTCCATTGCATCTTTGACTACATACCCTCCCATTTATTTCCAACGCAAATATTTCAAACTCAAACCTTTTTTTTTTTATCAAAATGCTTTGTATGCAGGGTCCTATCTAGAGATTACTTGCAAAAGTTTGCCCATGCATTGAAAAGGACTAAATAAGGATGGAAGCATCGCTTCAGCGGGGGAGAGCACAGAATTGATCATTGAGAGAGGGTATAAACTGATGGGACCAGAAATCGTAAGGTCATGTCCTATTGCAACATAGGCTTTCCTGCTGCATTGATCACACTGGATGTGTTTGCTGCTGGGTATGGCTGCTGTATATTATGACATGTGCATTTGTTTTTGTCCGAATGTATTTCCGTCCGAATTTCAGGGATTTTCGCGTTCGTTTTAACGAACGATAACGAATGTGCAGAGTCCGAAATCCGAAAGATCCGACATAAAGAATGCTTTGCTTTATTTTTGTTTTGTTGCGACAACAGTTCGATTATAGATAGAAGATTCGACATGACGGTGACAATAGCTATCTGTGTCAAATCTGCAGTTGAATGTGCCTAACCTAACTCTATTAGCCCGAGATTATTCGACATAGAGAGAAAAGATTTGACATAGAGAAAAGATTTGACATTATAGAGACATGAAGATTCGACGAAGCAGCTAAAAACATACAATCACCACGAGCGGACATTTATGGTCAAATGCTCTGCCCATAGGCTATAGAAGAATTCTAATGTTGGCTGACTAGTAATAATAATTAATAAATATAATTATTACTAGTCATACAACATTAGAATTCTACTATAGCTTGTAGGCAGAACATGTGACCAGTTTAGCTGCTTCGTCGAATCTTAGAACATTCGACAGACACCATAAGCCTACAATGACAGATTCAACCTTAATTCGATTTTCGGACGAATGCATTTTTTAACGATTGGAAATTAATAAAAACACATTTTGGAAGTACCGTTACTAAATTATTTTATTCGGACGAAAACGAAATTCCGTAACAAAATTTTTCAGTGTGCATGTCTACTGTATAGGGCTTTGGTCAACATTTAAATGTTGATGCTATGGCCCATATGCAGTAGCAACACAATGCTGTTACCATCCTGCCAATCCTGCATTATTTGGCTTATCCCAAAGACTCTAAAGGTCACCCCAGATGGATCAAAATATGTCCGGTTCGGCAGGAACCAGCAAAATGTCAAACCATGTATGGTAAATGCAGTTGATCTTCTGATCGACTTCTGTTCAACTGGCCTGCTGGATAATAGCCGCTTGATCAACTGCGCCAATGGCTGTGTTATGACAGTGGGGGAGTCACCCTGCTGTAAGAATGCAAATGCACAGGAGGGAAGATTCCCCTATCCACCTTGAATATATGGATGGGCAAATCTGTTCAGTTTTTTTTTCATTTAACCTGTAAGGGGGCTTGTGATTGGCTCTGTGTCCCTGCCCCGCTTCTTCTTGCAAGAACAAGAACCTTCCTGCTGGAAGCTTTAACACTTCACCATCTTGTGCCCATCTCCATGCCAGAGGTCTCCCTACAACATTCTCAGCCATTAACCTTTATATCCCAAGGAAGGAATGTCTACCCAAAAATATAGTTTCTGCACTTTACTGATGTTACTTTAAAATGGCAATAAAGCCACATCACATAGACTATTACTATTCTTGGTCACTTGACTGTATTTGGTCAATGACTTATGGAGGACGATCAATAGCAGTCACATGGGAAAGCAGCACACAGTACATTTCTAGTAAACCATCTTCCCTGACTCAGTCTCTCTTCTTCCCAGGTTCATTAATACTCACTCATAAGACCCTAATTTGCCTTAGACAGTGTGTGCCCAGCTCACAACTCCTTATAGGTAGTCCCCTGAGACAGGGTCCTCCAGGGGGATAGCCTCGTTTTATAGAGCACTTGGCCTGGCCTAAAAGGAATTTAGTTGTTCTTGGACAAGCTGTGAATGCATATTCAGCTGTTCCTATGCTACTCCTTAGTAACTCCCCACATTCCTTACCACTCAACCCCTTAGCACCGACTGTACGCACATATGTGGCCTTGGCTTGAAGGGGTTATACCCGGGTGATGCCTGGTACTGTTTTTTAGAGCGGACGGTCAGTTTTTTTAGGGATAACAACCAATACAGCTAAAAGCCGCTCGGCTGTTATCCTAAAGGAGCGGGAGGGGACATCCCCCCCCCCTCCTGCTGTCTTTCGCCGATCCACAATCCGGCTGAGACTGGTACAAAGCTGGCATAGTTCCAGTCTCCTGTGTAAAAACACGGAAGCGACCTCACAACGTCCCTTCTGGTTTACTCGGCTGCCAATGGCGCAGATTTAAAAAAAGTTCAGTATTCAGAATCACAGCTTTTGACAATCTGAATACTTTGAAGTTCAAAGGAGGGATTTGGGGTCTTTTAGACCCCGATCCCTCCATAAAGAGTAAGTGTCACTACCTATTACTGTCACAAGGGATGTTTACATTCCTTGTGAAGGCAATAACCGTGATTCAAATTTATTTATTTTTAAAGTGACAATGTAAACAAATAAATGAATAAGAAAAAAAAATAAAAAATTTAAAGCGCCCCTGTCCTTGCGAGCTTGCGCAGCAAATAAACCGCATGCGTACATTGCATTTGCATATGTAAACGTTGTCCAAATCACACATGTGATGTATCGCCACAATCGTTGGAGCAAGAGCAATAATTCTAGCAAAAGACCCCCTCTGTAACTCTAACCTAGTAACCATTAAAAAAAATTAAAACGTCGCCTACGGAGATTTTTAGGTACCGTAGTTTGTCACTATTCCACGAGTGTGTGCAATTTCAAAGCACGACATGTTAGGTATATATTTACTCAGAGTAACATCATCTTTCACAGTATACCAAAAAAGTGGGCTAACTTTACTGTTAGCTGCGAAAATACTGTGTGACATAAAATATTGCAACAATCATCATTTTATTCTCTAGGGTCTCTGCTAAATATATATATATATATATATATATATATATATATATATATATATATTTTTAGATCCTGGGATTGCTCCTTGCTTCCTAGTGGTCACTGTTAGTGTGGACTCTTGTGATCAGTCATGGTTCTCCCTTTGGGTCCAGTGGAAAACAACATTCAGAAATGCTTTTACTACTAAGCGCCTTGGATGATTTACACAAGGCAATTGTCTTGAACCATGAGTGTTTAAACCATGGACTTGTATATCATCTTAATTTACCATGTCTTTCATGAATATATACTCATAGCTGTAATTTATTTCAGACATAACGTATATTGCCTTTTGATACATCCCTATAGAAAGGAAATCTGAAAACGCGTCGGTTGTTTCTCTGTGTACAATAAGCTACAAAATATCATGTTATGTGAAAACATACAACACATGTATTTTTTGTTTACAAAGTTTTTATTAAGGTATGTAAGCAATTACAAAAATATAATGTGCATAGAGAATACTGTACATACTGAAAGATTTTTTTTTTATTCCAAACAGAACGTAAGAAACAGGGTTTCAAGTAAACATTTCTCTTAATGTTATGATTTTTTTTTATTGAAATACTAACAGAAAAAGATACCAGAAGTAACAAAAAGTGTATAAAACAAGAAAATATCTGCATATATAAAAGATGGTTTAGCATTATATCGAAAACTGTGCTGTCAGATTTGTTTAGAGGGTGAAAATACTAACAGGAAGCCTATTTTCCCCAAGCAGATTCAACATGGTTGGTCGATCTAAATAGGAGGATCCTTGCTCATAGTGGTAACTTAAAGAGGAAGTAAACCCTCTCTAAATAATTAACACCCAGCAAGGCAAAGGCATAATGAGCTAGTATGCATAGCATACTAGCTCATTATGAATTACTTGCCTGAGATCAAAGCACCCGCAACTGTCCTCGGTCACCTCCTCTGTCGCCGCCATGATACCCGGAGTGACTTCCGGGTACCGCTGCTCTGGCGCTGTGACTAGCCGGAGCAGCGATGACGTCACTCCTGAGCATGCGTATGGGTGCCGCCACTAACGGCATGATCACCGTTAGAAGCGGCCCACTCAGTGCGTCTGCGCCTGATGTCTACGGCGCATGCGCCGTAGACATCAGTGCCGCTATTTCTGCAAATATCTCCTAAACCTTTTAGGTTTGGGAGATATTTGTTGCACCTACAGGTAAGCCTTAATCTAGGCTTACCTGTAGGTTAAAGTGGTTGTAATGGGTTTACAACCACTTTAATAAGGTGGGCAAAAAACTAAATTTGTCAAAAATTTTCATAGAGTCCATAAGAGTATGGTGTATTATTTTTATTCATTTAATACTTTCACCACATCTCCTAAAGCATGTATCCGGTGTAGATGGGTAAATTATATGTATTTTTACAAGGGTGTAGTACCACCTGGTATGGCGCTTGACCACAGTTTCTTTAATGGCAACAGAGCGAGTACACTTATACATATTGGAGACCATATCAAGCAAATCTTCTGCAGAATGCTCCTGGCCAGTTTCAACTTCCCAACCCAGCATTGCTGAAGACTTTGCAGTGGTATGGTGGTCCTTGAGCTATTGGTAAAGGAAATTGTCCCCTCATCTCTAGACCCCTCATGACATAGATTTTCAAATGGTGTCCTGGCCTCATCTCCATCTTGAGTAAGGGAATGCATAATTGTGTTGGAGGTGTTCAAATGAGCAAAAGAAGGTGCCCTGTAGTAATGAGGGGCAAATTCCAAATCTGCATTGAAAGCTGCTGGGAATTTAGGATTGCCTAGGAATAAGGCCAATTGGGGAGGTCTAGAGAGTAGCTCAAATCTTTCTTTAGAGAGGGTCCAGAGGTAGAGGGACTGACTCATGATTCCGTTAAGTGGAGCAATATGTCTCGGACTAACAGAATTTGACCATAGGAGGCCAGGAAGGTAAAATGGCATAATCGAAGACCTTTCAAATTGGAGCCATGATACGTGAGCTGGGGAGGTGTGCCATTGTGCTAATTGTATTAGCCATGCTGCCAGAAAGTATTTCCAGAGGTCTGGACAACCCAAGCCCCCTCTGGCTTGGGCCCTTTACATCAGTAAGTGGCCCAAATGAGGCTTCCTATTCTGCCAAATAAAGCTGAGCAGTTTGGCCTGTATTGCTTCTATTGTTGAACGCAATACATATAATGACAGAGATCTAAAATAGAATAACAACTCTGGGAGGATAGACACTTTCACAGCTTGTATTCGGGTCAGAAATGAAATCCAGTATGAGGGCCATTGGGTGAGCAACCATTTGACGTTAGAGAAAGCCTGTGGGTAATTATGTGTGTACATCAATTTTAGGGAAGGGGCTAAATCCCTAAATATTGTGGGGTACCCGTGCTCCAGGAGAATTCAAACCTGTCCTTGATGGTAGTCAGTAAAGATTGTGGAATATTAATGGGCGTGGCAACACATTTAGATGGGTTTACTCCTTATAGAAGGTGTCTAAGGTGGTGAGTAGGTTGGGGAGAGAGATTAAAGGGTCAGTCAGGAACAAAAGGACACCATCTGCATATAAGCTTAGTTTAAATTTGTGGTTATTTTTAATATAACCCCTAATATTAGGGTTACAGGTGATAGAGAAGGCCAGGGGTTCTATTGCCAGGTCGAATAGAAGCAGGGATAGAGGACAACCCTGTCTTGTGCCTGGACCTGGGGTAAAGTAATCAGAGTTACAACAAGGGAGCTAAAATTGGGGCTGATGGTATAGTGCTCGAAAACCGTTAACAAATTCTAGAGAAATTTTTTTTTTGGAAAAAATAGTGTCAAGATAGGGCCATAAGACAATGTCAATGTCAAAGGCCTTGTAAATGTCCAGGCTCAAAAACAAGACCTTACGGGAGTTAATATCAGCATCTTGGATGATGTTCGATGCCAAGCGTATGTTATCTGTAATTTTTCTAGTTGGTATAAAGCCGGTTTGGTCTGGGGAGATTAATGTTGTGATGACTGATGCTAGACGGTCTGCTAGGATATGGCCAAAAATCTTTAAGTCATTATTGATAACAGATATAGGGCGATAGTTTTGAGGGAGGGTATGGTCTTTGCCCGGTTTTGGGATCAGGGACATATTCGCTAAGAGCATATCAGTTGGGAATGGGTCGCCCTTTAGAATCTGGTTAAATCGTTTTGTCGTTTTAGGGATTAGCAATCCTGCAAACTTTTTACAATACAGTGCTGTAAAGCCATCAGGGCCGGGGCTTTGGAGGGTTTCAAGGAGGAGATAATAGAGGCTATCTCTTCTGTAGATTGTAGTTGTTTGTCTGTGAGCACAGGCAATGATAGGGTATCAAGCCAGGTTTGTGGGGTGGAACCTGCCGTGGCTGGTGGGTCAGCAAGAAGTTTTTGATAATATGAGGAGAATAATTTCAAAACCTCATTGGGGTGAGATATGATATTACCACTGGAGTCACAGAGTTTATATGAATGTGTTGGTTGGATCGATTGTTATAACTTTCTCACAAACCTAGCCAAGGTCGAAATTACTATGCTAAAGGAAACAAGCTTTGGACCAGCGGAGGGATTTTTCCATTTGCTCCGAGAGCAGGGTATGTAGAGCACTGCGCTTTTGGTTAATTTGCTTTATAAAATCCTGAGTTGGGGTTCGACTATGCTGGTGGTAAAATGTATCTAGGTCCATTGTATGGGAACGTACGTCTTTCAATTGTTGGCGTTTCCTAGTGGTAGCTATTGCCATGAGATGGCCCCTCAACACTGCCTTGTGAGCCGCCCACAAGGATGCAGGAGAGATCCCCTCTATATTCTTATTAGTGAAATAATCTGTGATATGATTTGATATTTGGGTAAGCACCACTGAATTTGAGAGCAGGGAGTTGTTAAGACGCCAGGCCCCCAGAGCCAGTGAAAGGCCAATGTGGGAAAAGTTTCAGGATACTATCTGATGATCCGACCAAGGACAGGCATGAATTTTGGCTGAGGTAGAGTTTGTGACCAAGATAGGGGATCAATAGGAGAAAAAGAAACCCTGGACTGCCGCACTCTGTATAGACAGTTATTTATTCCAAAATTTCAGGTAAAAAATCCAAATTCAAAATAAATCCATAAATCCAAAACAACAAATGCAGATGGTGTGCATGCAGGGAAGGGTGGCTAACGCGTTTCACGTCACGAATTGACGCTTACTCATAGCTCATAGGGGATCAATAGATATAATCTGATCGAGAATAGCTGTCATGGGGGTGAGAATAAAAAGTATATTCTCGAGCACCTACATTGTGTGCATGCCAGGTGTCCAGCAATTGGTGTGACCTAAGTAGGTGTTGGAGTGACTTTAGAAAGGCATTAGCCGCGGTCACTGTGTGACATCTGTCAAGCCTGAGTGAGCCACCAGGTTAAAATCGCAGCCTATCATCAGGTGGGGTTAGTGATATTTATCTAATGTTTGAAAAAAAGTTTTCAAGAAAGAAGCCTTGGATTCATTTGGTGCGTACACAGAAGCCATGGCGATTTATTTGCCTTGTATTGAGCCTGTGACAATCACAAAGCAACTACCAGGGTCCCTATATGTATGTTGTACATCAAACATAACTGAATTTCTGATGAGTATAGCAACCCCTCACAATTTGGACTCAAACGTGGTGTAATAACATTGTTGAAAAGCTTTGTCGGGGTATGACAGGTGATTTTGCAAGGAGAAATGTGTCTCTTGTAGTAGAAGAACATGCGCTCCTAACAGTTTATAGGAGCGAAAGGCTTTTCTCTGATTATGCGGTGAGTTAAAACCTTTAAGGTTATGAGTGATCACCTTAAGACCCATTTTAGATTGAGGCAAAACAGCAAGGGGATCAGGAGGTTTCCAAGCCTCGAGGTGTGTGCAGGGTCCCTGCAGTTAAACACAACATTGACAGTAAGCAGTAATAATAGGCATCGAAGGGAAGCAGAGCACCATCTATCATGCATCTTAAATACTATAGTATAAAGCCCCGTACACACGATCGGTTTTACCGATGAAAACTGTCCGATGGATTGTTTTCATCAGACAAACGATCGTGTATGGGACCCATCGGTCTCTTTTCCATCAGTTTTAAAAAATAGAACTTGTTTTAAATTTTTCCGATGGATCAAAAACCGATGGAAAATTCCGATCGTCTATGGGCAAGTCCATCGGTTTAAAAACCCACGCATGCTCAGACTGAATTAGGAGACGGGAGCGCTCGTTCTGGTAAAACTAGCGTTCCTAATGGAGAGAGCACATTCGTCATTCTGCAAGTTATTGCCTCGTTAAATGCAGCGCATTGTTTTTAGCTTTAGAATGGTGTTTAAAATGTCGTTTTTGCTGCAGATCTTTATCACGAGTTCTGACAAACTTATGTCTTTCTTCTTTCTTGTGATCTTCTGAATAATTTGTTTTATTCTTAAAGGCCGACCTCTTTACACAAACCCTTTTTTTTTGGTGTTATTTATTTGTTGTGCATTTTTTGGTGTGTCAATTTCTCACAACAAATTTTTTTTTAACTTTTCCTCATGGTGGTTGGTGTCCCTTGTTATTAATTACACATTGTATTTATGAAATGTTATTGCTACTCATAATAAAAACACATCAGGCAAGTATGTTGGCTGAAATCAAATCTCCATTTATTCTGGTAAAAAAGCAAACAAAAAACGAAGGGCAACAATTCAGAAATTAGCAGAAAATATGAAATCATTGGGCCCCAAAGGCAGACATGACTACGATGAACATAAAGAGAAACAACAGCATGAAATCAGGAGCAGCAGCCAAAGACATACATCATCCCAAGCTGTGGTACTCCATCAAACTGCAACTTCTGGAAGAGCAGCTCGAGGCCAGAGAATCACCTCCTGCTCTTCCCTGTAGCCTTCCTTCCACGCTTCCCTGCAGCGTTCTCTCCACAGCCCCGTCCACACACCCTTGCAGGCCGGGCCACTGTGGGTGGTAATGTGGCAGGAGGAGGAGGAGAAGGAGGAGAAGGATTGGCCTGATGAGAGATATGGGTGGCCTCAGTCAGCTGCCCCCTCACCCCCATGTTTACGGCCATGTAGATAATGTGCTCACAGAGGGCACGTTGTCCCGCCTCCATTTGGAGCAACTTATCGGCAAGATAGCTACTAAACCCCTCCGCAGGGTTGAGGGGGGCCCTCATGATGGCAGCAGCCTCACGGATCATCTTTAGTGACTCCTCCTCCACCTGTGTCATCCGCTGATGTTTTGGCGGTCTGACGTGGAGGGGAGCCACTTGTGAGACTGTGCTGCCACTAGGCCTGGGGACCTGCTGAGTCCCACTTGGCCCTGCCTCCTCCTGGCCGACACTCACCTCTGCCTCCTCCTGCCTGCCACATTCCTGAGCCTCTTCCTCCTGGCTGGCCTCATCCTGTGTTGGAAAAAAGCACATAGTTAGATTTTTTGGGGAATCTATCACACACATTTAGGATATCATGACTGATGCCTTTTTCTTTTTTTTTTGGGGGGGGGATGTTATCATTTTGGGAGAATAAATCAATTTCATCACAATATTACTTTGAGGGCAATAATTAGGTTCAAAAATACTATACCTGGCTGAAAATGCGAAGATCAGGCTCTTCAAGCTCAGGTGGCTCCTCCTCCCCCTCTGCAGGGGTGGAGGGAAGGGTGGAAAGAACGCTGCAGGGAAGGGTGGAAGGAAGGGTTGAGGGAAGGCTGGAAATTGATTCCCTGGCCTCAATATGGTCATCCAGAAATTGCAGATGTTTGTAGTACCACAGCTTGGGCTGTACTACATCCTCTGCTGCTGCTCCTGATCTCTTCGAAGCGCGCACTTCTTTGTATTTTTTTTTTATATGAATTGCGTATGTTGTTTATCTTAGTATTCATCATAGTGTAGTCTGCATTTGGGATCCAGGACTTCATATCCTCTGCTAATTTTTGAATTGTTGCCCGACGTACATCACTCTTGTGGTACGCTGGATGTTTCAGTTCCCACAGGTTGCGTAATTGTTTATATTTGTCAATAAAAACCAACATGATCTCTGGCTCCCGTAACTTATGCATTTTGTAGTGTCTGCAAGTAAAAAACACGTAAAAAACATGAGAGGTCAAATGACATTCTACTCAACTTCTCACAATATTGGCCTATACAATCATGAACCATTATAGGCCACTGCAGGCCCCAGTTCCCTTATTACCTTAGTTGTGTTCTTTTCCGCACTTCCAGTCGTCCTTACTCCGCGCATCCCTAATAACTTCTTTCCCCTTTTTATACCTTGCGCATTCATGTAACTCCGCCCTCGTCGCCCGCCCATGACGGTCTTTTCCTGCATTTCCCCGCCCCTTAACGTTCAGCGCACAGTGTGAGGCGGCGACATGTCGCAGACACAGGTGGCTTCTTTTTTGGAAATTACGACAAGGAAAGTCCGGAGGCGGAAACGTCCCGATCCAGGACTAAAAGATACAAGGCGACTAATTGTTTATTATCTTTTTTTTTGTTTATTATCTTTTTTATTAATTTTCCAACAACATATAACACACATTACAATACATAAAACACATATACAATCTCAATATTTCCCATTACAGAAAAAATAGAAAAAAATAAAATAATGCTATTACTAGAGGAGTCCGGGGCGGGCAGGAGAGAGGGAGAGGAGTGCACAGGAGAGAAAGAAAAAGAAGGGAGAGAAAGAGAGATGGGGAAAGAGAGACGGAGAAAAAAAAAGAAAGATGATTTAAGGAGGGGGGGGGGGTGGGGGAATAAAGTCTCCCATACTCTCCCCCAGGTATATTATGTGCTATAACTCTAGTGTTGGTGTCCTTTAAAGTGAAAGTAAATAATGAGGAGTGACAAAAAGTGGTTTCAAAAACTACTACAAACTGAAAAACAAGTGTTAAAGTCTAAAAGTGGACTGTATAGCGGTCTGGGGGATAGGTTTGCGAGTGACTGTATTGATGGAGTGACAAAACATGTATGTAAAAAAAAAAAGTGAAGGGGAAAGGTGACCTCACCTATGTGTAAGGAAAAAAAAAAAAGGGGGGGGAGGGGGGGGAGGAAATACTCCCCCTTCCCTCTATGTGTTAATTTACAGTATGTGTCTCTTATCACAATTGGTAAACACTAGTGCCCCGTGAATAATTTATCCTAAATTCATTAAGATCCCTCTCTTAGTATATCTATAAAGAGAGAGAAAAAAAAAAAGAAAAAAGGGGGGGAGCCCCAGGAAAAACAAGTCTAATCCCCCTCCCTCACTCTCTCTAAGAGGAGAAAGAAAGAAAAGATAGGGGAGTAAGGAGGGAAAGGAAGGGAAGGCCGGCATGCATGGTATCCAGTAGAATATATGTCACAGTACATTTTAATCTCTTAAGGGATAAGCCAAAGAATAACCACAAGGGATCAGCCTTAAGATATAAATAGCTTATTCAATAGATGTAGACTGGGTCTCAGTGGGATTGTACAAGTATCTCCCTATAGGTTGTGGTGTCCTTGAACTCCACCCACGGAGTCCAAGTTAGGGTGTGTCGTCGAAAAGTGTCCTTGTTACGATGAGTGATATCTTCCATGAGATGGACCTCTGAAATTTTTTGAAACCGCTTTTTCACGGATGGAGTCTCAGGCTGACCCCAAAGGGTAGGTATAAGTGCTTTAGCCGTATTAAGCAGATGTGGGACTAAGGAACATTTGTATTTTCTGGCAGGTTCCTTGGTAGCATGGAAAAGAATGGTCCATGCATCAGCAGGGAGATTAATATTGGTTATTTGTTGGATGATTCGAATAATGCTAGACCAGAAGGGGCGGATGAGTGAGCACGACCACCATATGTGAGCGTGAGTTGCTCTGTTCCCACAATTCCTCCAACACAACGGGGAGTTGGCGGGGAGCATCTGATGAAGCTTTGATGGGGTATAGTGCCATCTGGTTAGCAGTTTGTAATTGACCTCAGCCATCTTTGATGCAATTGAAGAGATACGAGTCAGCTGTAGGACTTTATCCTTTTGGCTGTCTGAGAGGCAGGATTCCAGGTCTGCCTCCCACTTAGCGAGGAAGGGAGGGTAAGTATCTCCTTGGAGCGTGATGAGTGATTTGTAGAATACCAAGATACAATGTTCAGGTGGATCCGTTGAATTAAAAGCTTCCTCAATACTGTTTAAGTCCTGTATCCCTCTAAGCAGCTGAGGCAAAGTTCTGAGGAAACCTTGCAATTGATTATATCTCCATTTGTCAAGAAACGTAATAGGCTTGAGGCCGAGAATTTCCTTAAGAGGCTTGAGAGCATTTGCTCGGAGAACATGATGTAGTAAAAGAGGTTCTTCTGGCGACCACGTCCTATATCCAGGGTCTAATAGACCAGGTAAGAAATAATTGTGGTCCAAAAGCGGTAACAGAGGAGAAGCATATGCCCACGAGAGCTTCCTATGTAAGGCATCCCATACATCAAGGGTGGAAGTGGTTAAAGTAGAGGTACTTGGGGCGAGGTGCCTGTGTAAGCGTGGGAGCCAGGGTGTAGTTGCTAGGTCTGTGTTACTAAGAGCATGTTCTAAGCTCACCCAGAGTTTGGAATTAGCAGCATATTTCCATTCGGAAATTCTAGATAGAATCATAGCATTATAATAAGCCTTAAAATTTGGAAGGGCCAGTCCCCCAGCATCCTTGGAGCGGAATAATACTTCCTTGGATACTCTGGGGTGACTGTTCCTCCAAATGAAGCGGGAGACCATGGTCTGTAATAGGGAAAATAATCCTATAGGCACACCCTATGGGATCATTTGAAAGAAAAAAAGAACTCTATGCAGAATGTTCATTTTAACTATACTCACTTTACCCAGCCATGAGTGTGTCAGCGTGTTCCACTTCTGTAGATCCCTTCTAATATTATTCAATAATGGGATGTAGTTATATTTAAAAAGGGACTGAATGTGAGGCGTAAGATTCACTCCCAGATATTTCATGCTTAGTTGAACCCATCTAAAAGGGGAGAGGGGTTTTAAATTTTCCACCTCCCTTCCAGGTAGATTAATATTTAGAATTTCAGACTTAGAAAGATTAATTTTAAAGTTGGAGAGTGTCTGAAAAGTAGAAAATGCTGACATTAAATTAGGAAGCGAGATACGGGGCTGCTGGATAAAAAATAAAATATCATCCTCATATGCCGCATATTTGTGCGTTTTATTACCTACTCAAATCCCATGTATATTTAAATTATGTCTTATGGTTGCCAGAAAGGGTTCGAGGGTAAGGGCAAATAAGAGGGGAGAAAGGGGGCAGCCCTGTCTGGTCCCATTAAATAGTTGGAATGAGTCACTCAAAGTGCCGTTTATGCGAATTTGTGCCGTGGGATTAGAATAAAGGGAAGTAATGCGATAGAACATTTTGGGTCCCAGCCCGAGATGTCGCAGGGTCAATTTTAAGTAATCCCAGTCCACCCTATCGAACGCTTTTTCAGCATCTGTGGATATGAGTAGGGTGGACTGGGAAGACCTTTGAGCGTGTTGTATAAGAGATATCGCACGTTATACAAGGTGACTACTATGTCATTTGCTGAGATGGCGGAGATGGTGGACATTCTGCGGAGGAAGGATTACGATGGGAAGCATGGGCCATACGACACCCCTAATCTCCGGAAGTCTCAAATTATGGACAAAGTGGCGAAGACTCTCTATGAGAAATTTGGGGTCAGGAGATCCAAGGAACAGCTCCGTAAAAGGTGGTCTGACCTGAAGCTGAGGGAGCCGGAGCAGTATAGGAAGCTTAAAAAAAACATTGAAAAAAGTAAGCTTTTATTTTTACTGTGTTCTTTCACATTGTAATATGTATTCTTCCATGTTTTGCTCCATGTGCTTGGCTTGACTGGTTTCACATTTTCAAATGCCAACTTTTATGTTAAGTTGAGGGTCCAGTTATTTGGTAACTGGGTTGTTAAAAAAACTTGATCGTCTTCCCCAAAACATGCTTGCCACATATCCACGTAAACTACATGTGGGCATGCTTCGTTTGAATTGAACAATGTTTATCTACACATTGTTGGCTAGATGATGTGTTATAAGTAAAGTAGAATGTGAATGAAAGCCTAAACTGGATTCTGGGTAAAGGAGATGACACTCCAGCAGTTGTGTACTCAGCTTTTTGTTCTAGAGCAATATACTATAGTGTGGGCCACATGACAACATTTTTAACGGGGTCACACACAGGTGGTCCAGTGGATACCTTGGTGGTTATCCAAGTGTATTTTTGAGTGCCCTCAAAAAAAAAATGCTGCTTTGTAGAGTTCGCAAGATCTCATATGTTCACCTTGTAACTCTGGCCCAAATATCAATTGTACCACACTTCAAAACAATGTCTAGATATTCAGGCCTAAAATCTCTGTGTGCTAAATGATAAATTATTTTTGCCATTCCCATAGGGGAGAGGAGACTGGGAGGACACCAATCTGAGGAGACGAGGAAGCACAGACCACAGACACTCCTCGAAGATAACAAACCACACCAGGATCAGCATGTTCAGGAAGCGGAGGTGGAGGAAGGGGAGGTGGAGGAAGGAGAGGTGGAGCTTATCACCACAACAGGTCAGTGTCTGTCACCACAACTTCAAGGTAAATACAGATGTAGGCCTGCATATTTCTAAATTTCTCTTTTTTTGTAGGGGCTGAACGTGGTGGTGTGTCAGGAACTTCAAATCCTCCTTTCTCGAGTGCTAGTGCCAAAATAATAATTCAAGAATTAATGGAATGTAGCAGCGAAATGGACATTATGAGAACTCGAATGAATGTGATTGAGCAAAAATATAAAAATATGATAGATATTTTGGGGCGAATAGTCTGACCCCCCCCCCCCTGTTTTAGTGTGCTTTTTTGCATACAAAAGTTGCAACGCTATTTCAACCAGCCCAAATGTGAAGATGCACACAGTGACTGAACATGTGCTATCTTCCGTCACAGGATATCTATGTCCCTGTTTGGGGGGTGCAACCTCTTCCTACCTACTAAAGTAGGTGAGAGGAAGGCTTTGCACCCCCCAAACATGTCCATTGATCCCCCATGATGGCAGATAACACATGTTTATCCTAGCCATGGGATCAGGTTGAAAACACCCATTTGAGCCCCAAAAAGAAAGTGGGGTTCTTCACATTTGGGATGGATCAGGGGTGACATCACCCCATCTCATGTTTGTATTTTTCACTTTGTTATTTTTGTAATATTTTTTTTAAAAAGTTTGAGATTTTGACCCATGCATGTTTCTGCAAAACAATCCTCCTCCAAAAAAAAATAAAAATAAGATGAGCAAAAACTGTCTACATTGTAATTCTCTAAAACCTCAAAAATATGTGGTGCACAGAGTAAAAAGTTTCTGGAAGTCTCAAAAAGGTGTGGCTAGTTCTTTCTATGCTCAATTGCAGTTCTGAAAATGCAAAATCAATGTTTTTTAGAGTGAGAATTGAGGCTATATACTAAGGACAAATACACTTGACACTGCTAGAACCTGGGAGACACATAAACCCAAAATACAAAAATGACAAAACAAGTTTGTAGAAAATAGAATAAAAATTTATTTCACAAATCAAAAGGTCAGATGTGGTCTGGCATTGCGATGGCCCCCCTACCCGTGAAGTACTCAACGTAATTCTCACGTACTTCACGGGCACTTTGGGGGGCCAAGCCAGTACGGGCAGTGTTGAGGCCCGTCAGAATGGTCATTTTGGATGGACCGGCCACAGGCCCAACTGTTGACACATATGTAGGGGAATAATGTCTTAGAAAATTGTGCATTATGCAGCAGCAGTACACAATGGAGTTCAGCTTGTATTCCGCCAAATGGATAGCTGTCTGAAACAGGCGGAACCGGCTGGCCATTATCCCAAAGGCATTCTCCACTACTCTCCGGGCTCTGGCCAGCCGGTAATTAAAAACCCTCCTCTCCGGGGTGAGGGTGCGTTGGGGAAACGGCCGCATCAGGTGTGGTCCCAGTCCAAAGGCTTCATCTGCGATGAAAACAAACGGTAGTCCTTCCACGTTGTCTGCATCTAGAGGCAGTGCAAGACCCCCAGACTGCAGACGGTGAGCGAACTCCGTCTGCGCGAATACTCCGCCATCGGACATCCGGCTGTTCTTCCCCACGTCCACATACAGGAACTCGTACCGTGCCGACACCACCGCCATTAACACAATACTATTGAAACCTTTATAGTTAAAATAGTATGACCCCGAACGGGGTGGCGGCACTATGTGGACGTGCTTGCCATCAATTGCCCCTCCACAGTTGGGGAAGTCCCACCGCTGGGCAAATTGATCAGTCACAGTCAGCCATTCCTGTGGTGTGCAAGGAAACTGTGGAGTCAAACAAAAAGAAGACATTAGAACGTTTTCAGGTTACAGTGCAAACAGATTACACAAAAAGACATTGTTGACCAACATCAGGCTACCATTATTAGTGAAGGGAGTATTTCCTAGCCAAAAAAAAGGCCCACTTAGCAGATGCCTCACACCCCCGCTGAGAAAATATTCTAAGGGGGGGTGTTTGAGGTGATTTTGGGGGCTCAAAATAAAGGCTCTACCACTCTGCTGATCTGGATTGGGAATTAAAAAAGTTTTTCACATTTTGGGGGGGAGGGTTGTAAAACTACGAGGGCAATGACCCAAAAAAAAAAGGGAAAAAGAAGGCTAGCTGGGTTTGGGCTCAGGATAGCATGCTGGAGAGGTTAGTGAAGGGAAATAGGCATGTAGGCCCCAAAAAAGGCCATTACAGGTAAAAACATGCATGGTGAAAATGGGGACATTACCAGGATATTACAAACAGGCAAATTTGGGAAGGAGGATAAAAATAAATAACATTAGCAAACAATCAAAACATATAATATGAGGTTACAGGGGCAAACTTACCTTCATATAGTCCTTCTGCAGGACCTGAAATATGGCCGAACACATTTCAGGGATAATGATCCCGAGAGCCTGGGGGGAGATGCCTGTTGTGAACTTGAGGTCCTGCAAGCTTTTCCCAGTCGCCAGGTATCTCAACGTGGCAATAAGCCTCTGCTCGGCAGTGATGGCCTGGCGCATCACAGTGTCCTGCCTCGTGATATAGGGGGACAGCAAATCCAACAGACGGTGAAAAACGGGGTCCGTCATCCTGAGATAATTCCTGAAATCATCAGGGTTATTCTCATGGATTTCCCGCAGCAGAGACATATGAGAGAATTGGTCCCGCTGGAGCAACCAATTCTTGGTCCATGAAGTCCTCCTCACCCTGTTCACGGACTGAACTCGGGTTACAGTGTTAACCGCAACACCAAGTCCATAGCCAGCACGAGCTCGAGAACGAGAACGCACTTCAAACATGGTCTTAAACTGGTCGCCTGGTCAGAACGAACTCAAACAGAACGCACCGTGGAACAGCAAGGCCTGAGAAAGAACGACCTGAAAACAGTAAACGAACGGCCAAGAAGGCACTGCAAAGCAATAACGACCTGACTGCACGCACTGAAGAACAAATACGAACCCACAAGCACAAACTGAACACCAGGAAACGATCTGAAAAGCACGGAGACTGAAAAGCGCGAATCGGCTCTCACCAAACTTTTACTAACACGCGGTAACACGAAATCAGCAAAAGCAGCCCAAGGGGTGGCGCCATTAGATTTGTTCTTCCCTTTTATAGCACCGTCGTACGTGTTGTACGTGCCCTCGTTTTGTTGCCGTCGGTTTTTGGACTGATGGTGTGTGGCCAAGACTGATGAAAAACAGTTTGATCGGATTTCCGATGGACAAATCCATCGGACGAAAATCCATAGGATATCCGATCGTGTGTACAGGGCTTTAGAGACCGATAGGTTGATATGCAGAGCAAGAAAAAAATAAATATAACATGCAGAATTTGCCAAAACTTGGCAGCTTATTATCTAAAGGAGTCAGGGGAGTAGTCACCCTCCTGACCAAAGAAACCTTGTTAACACGGACCTTAAGGTTCAATACTCTAATTGGTTGGATCTGTCAGTCAGGATAGTCTTGCAACTATTGTGTAACTGGTACCTGGAAGGGGTCAGCCCCAAGCAGTCCGACTTTAGGGTATCAAATATCAGAAACCAACATAATTAGAGTGGGGGATAGTCAAACGGGCGTGACAGAACATTGGCTCGGTTTGGAGATGAACTAAGAACTACTGAGCATGCTGGTAATAATAAATCAGTGATAAACTTAATTGTTACTTGAGATATAGCAGAAGCCCAAAATAAACTTTGATAGCGACGATGAATCCTAGGGGAGGGTGTAGCCCATATAGCAGAGGGATGTGGAGTGGATGGCATCCTTGGGTGATCTGCAGCATCGAGAAGACCCACCTTCACCAGAAGATCTTTGCCATTGTGGTGCCATTGTGGGGGACTTGCAATTTGAAGGGGAATCCCCAGCGGTTGCAGATCCTAGCCGATTAAAGCACAGTGGTTATTTTCTTCATCTTCCTGCGTTTATCCCAGGGAAGTAGTTGAAATATCCGTGAATATTTGAACCAGAGTGCCATCTAGCTGCATATGTGGAGTATTGCATGAAGCACGGAGTATCTCCTCTTTAATTAGGAAATCTGAGGCACATCACAATATCTCTTGGGGGACTTTCTGAAGGAGGTTTGGGGCATAAAGCTCTGTGAATCCTGCTACAGGTGAAGTCAGAGATGGGAGTGTGAGGGAGAAGCGAAATAGCTTTTGGATAGCAGGGAGCAGGAATGTCACTGTCTCTGGGATCCCACAGACTCTCAGGTTATTACGCCTGTTTATGTTATCTAGGTCCTCTAGGTGGGCTTGAAGTTGCAGCACTGACTCAGAGAGGGATCCATGTTCCTTTCTAATGTCAGTATTTTCCTTGACTAAACTCATTACACTTGGTTTTTAGCCAGTCATGTGTAATGTGGGCAATCCGTGCTATCCCCAAACAAAGTGCAATGTGCATAGAAAATTTATTCATACAAGAAAAATGAATCATACTGAAAATTTATAAATTAATAATATATGAGTGATGGTGCTGCAACTAAAAGAAAAACCTGAATATTCGGCTCATAAGCATGTGTAAAATAGAATTAGATGCGCAACCAAAATATTATGCAAACAATAGTGCAAACATGTGTATCCTCCAACATGTGTTGTTGGAACAAAAACTTAGAATAAAGAAACATCAAATCCAAAAAGAAGGTGTCAGGGAAAGCTTCACCCACTGGTGGTGCTGTCGGTCCTATGGATCGCAGTACTAGTGTTCACCAGCAGGTGTCCTCTCGCAGCCTGTATCTTTGACAGAGGATCTCACCTGCTGGTGGTAATGCCTGATCCATGGGCCGTAGTACCGGCATCCACCAGCGGTGGTATTCCGGCAGTGTGGGGCAGGCAGTACTTCCTTCGATCAACGGTCACATGAGATCAATTATAGCAGTCCTATAAATACCCGGCGAGCCCTTACATGCTCGCCTTGGTATCTTTCTCCTGGAGCCTTGACCTTGTAGCCTGTATCCGGACCTTGAGCCTGTACCTGTCCTTGAGCCTGTACCTGTCCTGTCCCGTCCCGTCCTGACCTGACCTGATCCCCGTCCTGAGCCTATCCATCCGTCTTCTCCCTGCCTGGTTTTGTTCCCTATTCCCATCTGCTGACTCCCCGTGTATGACCTTGGCCTGGCTACGTTTATGCCCCTGGAACACTCCTTTGTCAATCTCCTGATCTGCTGTGTATGACCCCGGCCTGGCTTACGTTCAAGATTCTGGTACTGCCCTTTGCTGTATATATTATTTGTTGTTTGTGGGTTGTTTTATTAGTTTGCACTGTTTGTATTTATCCATATCACCTTCTCAATAAACCCCATTATATTTCATTCTACATGCGTTTCGGTTATCTCTGTGCAGTCCACACAGTCTGGTCAATTAATTCCCTGATAGAAGGCTTAAAAGCGTCCATATCAGATGATATCCACAAAAAAACTTTGCTCTAATCAAGTCCTTCTAACAGAAGAGACAGGTGTATTCTTTTCACCATATACTCCCACAAGCCAAACCAGAAATAATATATGAAAGGGCCGCTTACCGGATCTGTAGGATGTCTATTACGGAGATCTTTTGGGCTCATACAGGAGGAATCACTTAAGCCGGGATAGCTGGTTTACACATCCGTCCAGATACTCTCCTCCACTGGCAGTTCAAAGGCTGCAATGGTTTCCGTGAGATCCTTGTGGGGTAAGATCGCTCGTGGAGCATGGTATGGAGGCATGTTAACAGAGGAAGAAAAGGCACTTCATAGTGCAGTAGGTTTCTTTAAAAAATCCCTTTATTCTACATGCTGGGCAACTGACATCTTAAGAGCATTTAACAGAAAAATTTCAAACGAGACTCACATCCGCGGCCCAAGCCAGCTAGCTGGGGCGAGGTGATGTCAGGTCCTGTAGCTCCACCCGACGCAGCGTTTCTCCGTACTAGGCATCAACTGGGAAGGAAGGCTAGCCAAATTTTTGAGTCTTTATGAGTATGATGCTACAAGCTTGGCACAGTTATTTTTGGGCAGTTTCTCCTATTCTTCTTTGCAGGACCTCTGAAGCTCCATCAGATAGGATGGGGAGAGTCAGTGCATAGCCGTTTTCAGATTTCTCCAAAGATGTTTAATCAGTTTATAGTCTGGACTCTGGCTGTGCCACTCAGGAACATTCACAGAATTGTCCCTTAGCCACTCCTTTGTTATCTTAGCTGTGTGTTTAGGGTCATTGTCCTGTTGGAAGATAAACCTTCACCCCAGTCTGTGGTCCAGAGCACTCTAGAGCAGGTTTTCATCAAGGGTATATCTGTACTTTTGCTGCATACATCTTTCCCTCGATACAAATTTTCCTGACTAGTTTCCCAGTTCCTGCTGCTGGTTTCCTCCAGACATGACGCTTGCCATTGAGGCAACAAAAAAAAGAATTCAAGCTTTGTTTCATCACACCAGATAATTTTGTTTCTCATGGTCTGAGAGTCCTTCAGGTTTATTTTGGCAAACTCCAATGGGCTGTCATGTGCCTTTTACTGATGAGTGGCTTCCGTCTGCCCACTCTACCATACAGGCCTGATTGGTGGAGTGCTGCAGAGATTGTTCTTCTTCTGGAAGGTTCTCCTCTCTCCACAGAGAAAAGCTGGAGTTCTGTCAGAGTGACCATCGGGTTCTTGGTCACGTCCCTTACTAAGGATCTTCCCCCCGATTGCTCAGTTTGGCCAGGCGGCCCACTCTAGGAAGAGTCCTGGTGGTTTCTGTCATGTCTACCCCAACGCAGGGGATCAGACACTATAGCTGGCTACTGTGTGCTTCACCTATAGCAGCCCCCTTTCCCTTAAGGCAAGCAGGCCTACCGGTACTTGGTTGCTCCCAAGACTTATACACAATGCTATAATGCCTGGCCACCACACCAGGGCAGATGCGAACTGAGCAAAGCAAACAGGTACTTGCAGTTAGCAGACAGGTAGCGTGGTTCTATGGCAGTCCAGGTAAAAGGCAGGCAGAGTTCAAGGAATAGTCTAATAATCGGGCCCGAAGTCATACACAGGGAAATCCAAACTAGTCAAGCAGGGCAGACAGACATGGAGCTCGATCAGGAACAACGCAGGAATAACTCACTATCACAAGCAAGAGACTGACTGCTTATGACAAGCGACTCTGGGGCAACCCTTATGATTACCCCTTGGGATAACAGGTGATCTAGTACCAGGAACAAAGGTGTTATTTTTTCCGGATTCTTGAAGATGTTTGACTTGAGGAAACGAGATGGCGGGGGCCCTCGTAATTCCAGTCTGTAACCTGTAGACACTGTGGAGATCACCCACTTGTCTCAAATCTGTTCCTGCCAAGCCTCTGAAAATCGCAAGAGCCTTCCCCCCACTCGGCAGAGCGGGGGCGCTCCTTCATAAGGAGGCTTTGGGGTTCTGTCTTGCAGAATTTTGGCCCCAGGATTTTCTATGGCCTTGAGCCTGGCTCTGGGCTTTCCCCCTTGTATTGCTGGGGAGGCCTCCATCACTGCCTGGAGGTTGTAGCCGCTGGGGCTGGGGAAAGGGAATGTTTAAAGGAGGGACGCTTGCCCTTCTTTTTAACTGGCAGCAAGGTAGTCTTACTGCTAGAAATCTTCTGGATATATTTTTCCAGATCATCCCCAAACAGGCGTTCCCCATGAAAGGGGAACCCAGACAAATATTTTTTGCATGGAGCTTCAGCTGACCAATGCTTTAGCCAGAGAATCCTGCACATGTGTACCAGCAGGAGAGTTAGGCGGGAAGCTTGCTGAATTGAATCATGTTTTGCGGTGAATGCTATTAATAAGGCCTTTGGTAGGTCCAACCAATCTCTGGCTTGCTCAGCAGGGAGGGTTTTAATCACCTGCTTCATCTGATCCTTTAGGAACTGACACATACTAATAGCTGCTACTGCAGGTTAAGTTACAGCGCCAGCCATAGAAAAGGAAGTTTTAAGCAGAGACTCCAGATTTTTCTCAGTTGGGTCCCTAAATACATACATTGTCTACAGGACAAGTCAGACATTTATTCATAGAAGAAATGGCTGCATCTATTGCAGGTACACTCCATTTCTTGGTAAACTTTTTCTCCATTGGAATAAAGAAGAGAAAACTTCTTAGGGGGAGCAAACAGCTTGTCTGGGTGGCCCCAGTCAGCATACATCAGTTTCTCCAGTAAAGGATGGACCGGAAAGGTATATGCAGCCTGTGGAGATTTCAATGACCCCAAGGAGGGGACAGGGGATTCAGCCAACTCAGAGGAGTGCAGTTTGTATGCATCACGCACAACCTCTGTATAGGCCGGAACCTGCAATCTGAGGGTCTGAGAGGAGGAAGTAATCCTTTTCTCATCCCCTGAATCCTCCAACTGCTCCTAATCCTGGTCCCCAGAAAGATCATCATCATCCTCATCTGATACTTGATCATCTGAAAGGGACCCCAAAACAGAGGAAGGGGATCTACCCCGCTTTCGGTTTCGCTGTGAGGGTGCTAAAATTAAGTCGGTTAACCTCTTCTCCAGACCAACCAATGCTGCTGAAAAAGCCTCCTCAGTGACATACACAGGAGCGGCCAGGTTGGGAGAGGCTGCCAGGCCTGACAGGGGCAATGTTTCATCCTGTGCGGCCGCCTCAGGTCCCTCAGGGGAGGCTGGTATCATGCAGGCCCGTCTAGACCCGGGTCCAGATGGTGACACCTTAGCGGACCTTTTCCCTGCCCCTGAAGCCCTTCTACGGGGAGACATAGTCCTTAAGCAACAAAGCAGAGGTACTATTACTATTAAGTCCATTAACTGCTGAGCCTAGTCTGGTAAAATAAAAAATGCCTGCTAATATGCGCAGCCTAATGCTGAGTAGGTGCCTTTTTAGTATGCCTGTATCCAAGCACACTTAGAGGTTGCTTACGTGCCCAAAGCTCTCACTCTGTGTCTTCACCGCTGGCTTACAGGCTCTTCAGCGTCTGTGGCTTTAAATTTGCCGATTCGCGCCTGCGCAGTAGCACGCCGTGTTCACACATGCACGCTTACGGAACCACGCCCACTCCCCTCTCCCTGCTGATTCAGAAAGAAAAGCGCGTCCCCAACGCGTGTGCGCGCCTATGGGGGTTCGCAGCAGGCGGGGGGAGATGGGGAGAGAGGAGCTGAGTCAGGGGGACCGCCATGGGACCTTGGACAGCGCGGGACCCCCCCTTTGCATCAATCGTGGCAGAGCCTGCAGCGGAAGGTGTAAGCTGATTCACAGACCATCTGCACTGAGCCTTGTCCTGGACGGCATGTGAGTAATACACCAGGTATGTCAGTACACTCCCTCTAGTGGCAGAAACAGAAAACACTACTACTCACAGAAGTGAACCCTGAAATTTTTCTTACAGGATTAACTTAACTTACCTTAGCCCCGCCGCAGGAATACTGCTGGAGACCAGACAGATCCAGCCTTCACCCATGACGGCGGGCTTTGTTGTGCCAACCTTCAGGGTTCTGGGTTCCTATTTACAGGAGCCTCTTCCCTGGGTTCATAGAGCACCCTGCCAGAAAACCCTTGGGCATTTTTTAATACGTGCCACAAAGTGCTGGATCCCAGGGTCCAGTCCTCCTAGGAGAGACATTATAGGCAAAACCTCACTCTTCTGCGAGGTCCGGGTACCATCCATTTTGGCATTATGTTTGGCTTTATTGGATGGATCCGATTGCGTAGCTCCATTACCCCCATAGGGGCCCTCAGTAGAGCTTCTTCTTAGCACATGTTTTCCGTGACCAACACCTTAGACACTGGCGAAAAAACTGAGGTACTCTCCATATGGGAGGGGTTATATAGAGGGGAACTTTCCTTGCAATTACTGTGTGCCAGTGTGCAATCACCTGGTGGTGAACCATATAGCCCATGATGTAAAGAACAGAGCTATGTGTCCCGTGATGTACGAGGGAAATAAAAATTGCTGCAGCATGTTCTATGCATGCTACAGATGTACCACTTTACAGGCAGACTAAAAGGGCCCCCGGGCACTATAGTTAAATGAATTTTTCTGTTTAAGCATCATTAAAATCACTGCTTTTGGATAAACAATCATTTAAAAAAAAAAATGCATTGATACATGTCCCCCAGGACAGTACCTAGACCCCCATTCCCCTTTAATGGCAAATAACTTGCAAATAAGCCTTAAAAATGGGAACTTTTGATTTTTCTGGTTTGGCTCCCGTAGACTTCAATAGGGTTCGCCGTTCAGGTTAGAACATTTCCCCTGTTCAGGGGGCTCTGCTGCAAACAAAATGGGGATGTTCGGCCCATCACTACGCTTTAGTAATCGCATATAATTTAACACTAGAAGAGATAAGAAAGATAATCACAGAGCTGCAACCCATCATAACAGAGAATGAAAGGCTGAAAGAAATCTTCCAAGGACCCTCTGGCCTTCAAGCAACCATGGATGCTGGCCTTCAAGCAACCATAAACATGTGTGTTTTTTTAAAAATGTCAATGTTAATGCAAATAAATAGTACTTAAAGTGGTTGTAAACCCTTTACAACCACTTTAACCTACAGGTAAGCCTATATTAAGGCTTACCTGTAGGTGCTTGAAATATCTCCTAGACCTACACGGTCTAGGACATATTTGCAATTTCCCCAAACGACACTCTCTACTGCGCATGCGCTTTCTTGAAAGGGCGCGGTGTGCCGTTTCAAGCTGGGGTCGTGCCGTTAAAGGCGTCTCCCGCGCGCATGCGTGGGAGTTACGTCACGCGACTCCGGACAGTCACAGAGCCGGAGTTTGCGGCCTCGGAAGGAAGAGGGGTGAAGAATGGACGCTCGCTGCTAGCGAGGAAGACGGGGACATCGCAGGCTTCTCCTGCAGGTAAGTGTCACATAATGAGCTACTATGCGATGCATAGTAGCCCATTATGCTTTACCTTTGCAGGGAAACAAAGAGGAAGTAAAACCCATCAGGGTTTACTTCCTCTTTAACTGTGTTATTAAAAGTTGAGTTATAGAACTACAGCGGCGTGGAGGAGTGGCGTGCTGACGTCACCGACATACCAACGAGTCCCGGAAGGAACGGGCAGTCTTAGCCGGCCGGCTAAATTTACTACACGCCTATATACTTGCGATTCATGTAAGTGCATTATCTTTTATAATAAACTTGTTTTATCGGATTCACGCTATGGTGGCTTTCTTTCCATATGCATTTTAACATCGTGACGTGTGGAGAGGAGTGGCGTGGAATTCGGGAGATAAGCTGATATTGACAAATTACCTAGAGACCCTGGCTGGGGAATAGCCATCTGTTTGTATTGATCTCTGAAGGGATCAATAGTTCTGGTAAGCGGCAGTAAGAACTGGTGGTGGTGGAATCTCTATCTATCAAGTGTATGGCACCTTTCATTGGGGGTTTTGCGTTTGAAGTCACCAATTAGCTGAACAAGAAGATCCTCATCCACACTTCGTTGTTGTTTTGGCTATCAGGACTTTTTAAGTTCATAAAGATATTATTTAATAATTTTTTCACAATACAGGACTTTGTACTCTTGCTGAATGTGATGTAGGTGTCTGGCAATCAGTCAGGACCTTTATCAGTTATAGTTGTCACCTTTGGCAATTGAGACTGAGCTCTGCGTATACTTTTTCACATTTTTTTTCTTTGGTTTAATGGTGGTGCAAACCCATTATTTTTCACTATTTGCGCAGCTTTATTACTTCTATAGAACTACAATTACCTTATTTTTTCACACAAATAGAGCGTTCTGTTGGTGGTATTTAATCACCACTGGGTTTTTTACTTTGAATTTTTTTTAGAAAAAAAAGCCACATTTTTCTTTGTTATAACATTTTGCAAATAAATAATCTTTCTTCATGAATTTAGACCAAAATATATACTGCTACATTTCTTTGGTGAAAATAACCCAAATCAGTGTATATTGTTTAGTCTGTAAGAAAGTTATAGAGTGCACAAACTATGGTGTATATATATATATATATATATATATATATATATATATACAGTATATATCTGAAAATTGATCAATCCTGATGTACTGACCGCCTATATAATTTCTTGAGGCCCAAATATGCCAGAACGGTACAAATATCCCCCAGATTACCATTTTTTTGTAGACAGTCTAAGGTCTTTAATAAGACGCATGGCAAGTTTTTGAAGCTGTCATTTTTTTGGCACAATTTTTGGGATTTTTTTTTCACAATTTGTTTTCATACTGTCACCAGTACAGTACAGTGTGGACAGTGTACAGTGTGGAGCTGATCAGGGACACTGACTGGTGACAGTATGTAAAATAAAACAAAAAATAAAAACTATTCATTCAGTGTTTACTATTGTGATTAGCTTTGATAGGCCACAGCTAATCACATGGTACAGAGGGGCTGTGATTGGCACCGTCTGTACCATGTGATCACTTTAAACAATCGCAAAGATCAACCAAATGGTACACAATGTATAGCATGAATTGAAGCCATCCATTGTGTACAATTGTCATGTCATCTGCTTTGCTTGGTCACGGTTTTAATGTTTACTATTTCTTAAAACTAGTTCAAGTTTTGTGTGTGGGGATAGAGTGTTATGAAATTTCTACCCTCAGGAGGCACCATCCCCAATACGATAAATACTAGAACCCAAAAATGTGTGTCACTTAAAATGTACCTCTTTTGGTGTAATAGACACAGACTCATAATGTATTTAAAGGTTTCCCTCTTTCCCCCTTCCTCCCCCCGACCGGGTTTGCCCGCAACACACGTCAACCAACTAATCAGATCCCAAAGCCAGGATAAACATGCAGATATCACTGTGGTTGGTTAAATTGTGGATTTGTTTTTAAGATATTTTTTTTTATATTTGTGATAACATACATAAAAGTAACCATTTTATTAAAGATATGTGTCTATTTCACCCAAGGAGGTAAAGTCCCCCACATTTTTGGGTTGTAGTATTTCTCACAATTAGACTATCCTATAGAAAATATGAAAGTTTTGGTTCTTAAAGTGGTATAAAGCCCAAAACCAAAAATTAAAACCAAACTCCAGCTAACACTTTTTAAAGCGGAGTTCCACCCACTTTTGCACGGTGGTCTTAAACTAAAGACCACCCCTCCAAAAATAGTTTTTGGATATCTTTAATTTAAAAAATGTTTCCTTCCTACCTTTTTTCAAGTACATAGTGTACTTCCGTTCCATTTCGGCCACGGCGTAGGACGTCATGTTCTCTACATGTTCTCTTCTGCGACAACCCCTCCTCCTTCTCCCCCGCTGTCTTCTGTTACCTGTGTGTGTCCCAGAAGACAAACTGGCCAGTGCGATTCGCGCATGCGCAGTAGGGAAACTGGCTGTGAAGCCTGAAGGCTCCACTGCCGGTTTCCCTTAGTTACAATGGCGGTGTCTGCACCCGATTCGATGGATGGATTGGCCTCGGGGGGCTCCATGGACAGGTACCGTATTTATCGGCGTATAACACGCACCGGCGTATAACACGCACCCCAAGTTTAGGAGGGAATTTTAAGGAAAAAAACTTTTAGCAGGGAAATTCAAGGAAAAAAAAATACATTTAAATGCAGCATGCAGCCTTGCCCAGTGTCCATCTGCAGCCTTGCCCAGTGTCCATCTGTCCATCTGCAGCCGTGCCCAGTGTCCATCTGTCCATCTGCAGCCGTGCCCAGTGTCCATCTGTCCATCTGCAGCCTTGCCCAGTGTCCATCTGTAGCCTTGCCCAGTGTCCATCTGTCCATCTGCAGCCGTGCCCAGTGTCCATCTGTCCATCTGCAGCCGTGCCCAGTGTTCATCTGTCCATCTGCAGCCGTGCCCTGTGCCTTTGCGATCGTGTCAGTCCCGGCGGTTTTTAAAATTTGGCGCCGATTTCTGTGGAGAGGAGCGAGCGGGGCCGAGTGTACTTCGGCTGGACTCGGCTCCTCTCGCAGTTCCGCCCATCTCCACTGACTGCGCCGCTGACGGAGAAAGCCGAGTGTACTTCGCCTAGACTCGGCTCTGCTCACAGTCACAGGCAGGACTGCGAGAGGAGCCGAGACTAGGCGAAGTACACTCGGCTTTCTCTATGTCAGCGGCGCAGTCAGAGATGGGCGGGACTGCGAGAGGAGCCGAGTAAAGCCGATTGTACTTCGGCTTCGGCTCCGCTCGCTCCTCTCGCTCGTTTTCAGCAGGGGAATTCGACGGAGTATCGGCGTATAACACGCACCCACGATTTTCCCCTGATTTTAATGGGAAAAAAGTGCGTGTTATACGCCAATAAATACGGTAAGTGTTTGTAGCTGCTGACTTTAAAAAAAAAAAAATGGTGTCTGGAACTCAGCTCTAAGCAGTTACAGCAACCGTTATTTCCCCTTTGGGATAAATTTTTACATGAATTAACGCTGATTACCGTAAGCTCACTTATCAGTGTTAAATGGTTTCTTTCAACCCTTCAACTGCTACATGTGCAGGACAGCTTGTTCTGTTAAAAACAACAGACTTGCTAGCCAGATCACCTAGTGAAAATAAAGGAAAAAAGACTACAAAACAGAAAACTAATGCAGACATTACATCTAATGCCACGTACACACGATGAGAAATTCCAACAAGAAAGCCGTGGATTTTTTATGACGGAATGTTGGCTCAAACTTGTGTTGCATACACACGGTCAAACAAATCTTGTCGGAAATTCCGACCGTCGAGAACGCGGTGACGTACAACACGTACGACAAGCCGAGATCAACGAAGTTCAATAGGCAGTTTGGCTCTTCTGCTTGATTCTGAGCATGCATGTTTTTTTGCGCGGCGGAATTGCATACAGACGAGCAGATTTTCTGATAGAAACTTTTTCCGTCAGAAAAATAGAGAACCTGCTCTCAATCTTTTGTTGGCGGAAATTCCGACAGAAAAAGTCAGATGGAGCCTACACACGGTCGGAATTTCCAACAAAAAGCTCACATCGGACTTTTCTTGTCGGGATTTCCGATCGTGTGTACGCTGCATAAAAATTGGTAAGCTCCAAAATAATAAATGCTTGCTTTTGGGTTTAATACCGCTATAAAGGGGATTTTTTATCACTTCAGCTTTTATAACAGTATATACCTTTTTGTTTTGACCAGAAATAGTTTAACCACCACCCATCCGGCCAATGTACAAAAGCAGCCGAACAGGAGCTTTACTGATGAGGTTGGACGTACTCATACTGGCTTATGTGCAGCTCCTAAAGCACCCACCTGGGAGACTGGTAATGGCTGTGTTTTCTGAACACAGTGGATCACATGACTGGGTACTAGACCAATGACATGCGTCCAGTACCTTGTAATTGTTGTGCCCAATTAGAGAATCACAAAAATGTAAAGACAGGCTGTGTGGTGACGCCATTGGCTCTCTCTGCTCACATATAGATTGTCTGTGAGAGCAAAGAAAGCTATTACAGGTACCATGAGTGTTACACTACTAGCCAGCTTACAGTGTCCTTGAATAAATTACAGACAGCCGCCTTTCACTTGGCCCGGTGTCACCAATGCTGCCAGGAACCGTGTACCTAAGCACTAGCAACACCAATCAGGGTCACTAGACCATTTCTGTCAGCCAATGTCCCTGATTGCTGTAACACCAGACTGCTATAAACCAGCACCAGTGTTCTAAACATTGCCACACCAGTGTCTTGATCACTTCCACTAATTTACAAAAAAAAGGTAAAAAAACACAGTTTTTTGACATGTCCTTTATTTATTTTTTTAAATGTCCCCCAAAGAAGATCCAATGTCAATCACAATGAACGCCAGCCGCCAAACTCGCACAAAATAAAATTCCGCCACTTGCCAAACACGATAGCTCCCATGTCCTGTCACATGCTGAATGAAAGGAAAACATTGGGGTGGGGCCATTCTGTGACTTCACCAGATGCTCTCGCCCCATGTATACCTGTCATTAGGCATGTGATGACACACCTCCTGAATGACAGGTAAACATCATGTCACCAGATGACCCCTTCCTATGTGTACCTGTCAGTCAGTGTGTGACAGGACACTCCTCGAATGACAGGTAAACATGGGGTTGGGTTCATCGGGTACTATGTACCCCTTACTAATTCACATGGAGAGCGCTGGGATCTGGGGGCTTCCAGATTTCAATAAGCCCCCCACCCTCAGACCCCCACAACCACCGGGCCTTGTCCCCATCAACAAGTTTTTAAGGACGCTTCGACCACCCACTTCTTAACAACATGCTGTTCACAAATCAATTTGGATCATGTATTACTTCAGATGCTTCAAACATCAGAATAAAACAAATAGATTTTGTTGTTTCATTATAATTTATTTTGGATTTGTTGAAATGTGTTACTATTGTTATTCAGACATTCGGATACATCCAAATCTCTGAATAACAAAAATGTTGTATGAATTTGATACGTAAGGAAATGAACCGCACATGTCTAATGCCCATATTTTTGAGTCGAAGCTCATCACAGTTCAAGAATTAAAAATATGCCTTGGCCTTACACTAAATATGGCACTCACAAAATTAACTTGCACCCCATTTACTATATGATACACTTATGCCGCATACACACGATCGGAATTTCTGACAACAAATGTTCGATGTGAGATTTTGGTCGGATATTCCGACCGTATGTAGGCTCCATCGGAAATTTGCTGTCGGAATTTCCGACAACAAATGATTGAGAGCTTGTTCTCAATTTTTCCGAGAACAAAAGTTCTTGTTGGATATTCCGACCGCGTGTAGCCATTTCCGACTCACAAAAGTGCTGCACATGCTCGGAATCAATTTGACGCATGCTCAGAATCATTGTACTTAATTTTTCTAGGCTCATCATAGTGTTGTACGTCTCCGCGTTCTTGATGTTCAGAATTTCCGAGCAACATTTGTGCGACCGTGTGTTTGCAAGACAAGTTTGAGCCAACATCCGTCGGAAAAAAAAACGCGGCATGATCAGAATGATTCCGAGCATGCATCGAATTGATTCCAAGCATGCGCAGCACTTTTGTGCGTCGAAAATGGCTACACATGGTTGAAATATTTGAGAAGAACTTTTTTTGTCGATGGAGCCTACACACGGTCGGAATATACGACCAAAAGCTCACATTGAATATGTCCAGGACACACCAAAAAATTGTTATGAGTTTTTTGCATTTCACTGACAATTCCCTGTGCCCTCTCCAAAGTCACCCCAAATATAAAAAGCTTTTTAAAAATTAGGCCATTTCTCAATTGTTTTACTCCAAAAATTTCAGAAATGTATACTCCTGAAAAATATTTCTGTGTTGATGTGTCGCTCATTTATTTTACAGACAGGCTGGGCATCAAACAATATATCCCAGCTAAATATGCCAGTTTAGAGGTTAAGTTATACAAACTTTGTGAGCGGGCCACAGGGTACACATATGATTTCCAAAGACCCCAGAAAAAATGTTGTGTAGGCACCAGAGATGGAGTAAGGCGTGACAGCCATTATTATTGTCCCCAGTGTTCCCCAGAACCTGGCTTCTGTATATCAGAATGCCTCTATCGCTACCATATTTCACTACGATAATAGTGACGGTATGGTGAAGATATTCCTCATGTGACTACCTGCCATGGGCGTCCGCTCCATAGGGCAAGGGGGGTCGTTTCCCCCCCCTTGGAATCAAGAAGGTGTTGGGCAAATTGGCAGTGTTCTACACCCTCCGCCGCCCTTACACCCACTTCCAGCCCCGCTGAACCTGCTGAAGGTGAGAAGGAAGGAGAGCCGGGCTGTGTGTGCAGTATAGAGAGAGGAGGAGATGTCCTTCAACACGTGTGTGTGTGTGACTGCAGAGACATGACGTCATAGGACACGTCATACATATGGTCAGTGTGCAGTGTAGTGGTTAGTAGTCAGTGTGTAGTGTAGTGTCCAGAGGTGCAGGGTGCTGCTGTGTAAGGTAAAGGGGTGCAGGGTGCTGTGTAATGTAAAGGGTCCAGTGATGCAGGGTGCTGTGTAATGTAAAGGGGTCCAGTGATGCAGGGTGCTGTGTAATGTAAAGGGGTCCAGTGATGCAGGGTGTTGTGTAATGTAAAGGGGTCCAGTGATGCAGGGTGCTGTGTAATGTAAAGGGGTCCAGTGATGCAGGGTGCTGTGTAATGTAAAGGGGTCCAGAGCAGTGGGGTGCTGTGTAATGTAAAGGGGTCCAGAGGTGCAGTTGTGGAGAGGGGGTACACAGTAGTGACAAAGAGATATTTAAAGATGCAGGGGGCACAGTGTGGTGTTTTTACATTTTAACATGGGGAGTCGCTTTTAACCCCCGCTAGCGGTCGAAGAAAGGGTAAAATGTGACTGTGTATCGCCGCTGCTGAAGCGCCCCCCCCCCCTGAAAACATTTCAGCGGACGCCCATGCTACCTGCCATTTCCTTGTATCTGATGTTATGTGTACTGACCCTTTTCTCCTTTTCTCAACCATGTCCTGCATACTGGTCGTGCCTCTGCCTGTCACCTGAGCTGACCCTGACTTGTTTATTAACCATCTGCCTTTCGCCTGAACTAACCTCAGCATATTTAGTAACCATGTTTTTTTTGCTTGCAGCCTGGACTGATCTTTTGCCTGCAGTGACAGTGCAAAGCCCTGTCATTGTAGTAGTGTGATTGAAGACAACACAAGGGTCTCAAGTATGCAGGGTGAGGGGCCCCAGAGTATTTTTTCAGTGTGGGAATGCCTGGATTAAGGTTCAGAGGCTTTGAAAAGCTTTAGGTGGCAAGAAACTTCTACACCTGTATCTAGGTAAAGCTTGAAGAAGGACCTAAGGCTGTTGTTTCTGCTGGCTATCTGGACCAATCCTTTTGTCTGTTTGCTGACCATGTCTCTGCCTGGCACCATAATTACTTTTCTGAACGTTTCACTGGCTATGTTCCTGCGAGACAAGAGGCTCACCCATCCTCTGTTGACAACTGCACTACTGGAACCACAGGTACTCTTTTGTTTACCCTTCGTTCAGTCTTCTTTACTCCCTGGCTAGTGAACATATTTAACATTGTGAATATTGTGCTATGAGGGCAGCCACGTAACAGTAGGTTAGGCCTGCTTGGCTTTTAGGAACAGGGACTGTTGTAGGTGAAGCTACATTATGCTATATTCACTGACCACTATTACAGAGGCGACCATTACAGTATATTGTTTTCTATAGTGCTGGTTGTTTTTTGTGATACACAAGTTGCAATGGTACATAATCAGCCCAAACATTTAAAAGGTCTCATGCCGCGTACACACGACCGTTTTTCATGACGAGAAAAATGCCATTTTATAAAATGGTCATTAAAAACGATCGTGTGTAGGCTCCAGAGAATTTTTCCCGACGCGAAAAATGGGCATTAAAAATTTAGAACATGCTCTATTTTTTATCGTTGTTTTTCACGTCGTTTTTCTCGTCGTGAAAAACGGCCGTATACACTTGAATGACGGGAAAAAAACACGCATGCTCAGAAGCAAGTTATGAGATGGGAGCGCTCGTGCTGGTAAAACTAGCGTTCGTAATGGAGATAGCACATTCGTCATGCTGTAAATTATTGCATCGTTTAATGCAGCACATTCTTTTCTTCTTTATAATGCTACAATAATCAAATTATTTTGCTGCTGATATTCTCACAGAGTTATGACAAACTTGTTTCTTTATTATTTATCGTGATCTCATGAATAATCTTTTGTTTTTGTAAGGCAGATCTCCCTAAATAAATGTGTAATAATTTTTACAATCTTTTATTGAATTCCAGAAAATATCAGAAATGGCTCCCTAGGGTGCCCCTGATCCTAGCGCTCAAAGATGAGTAAATGATGACCTGCTGAGTAGCTGCCGTTATAAAATAAGAAAATAATGGATAAAAGTATGCTTCATGAAAACCCAAAACGAAACATTAACGCTTTAAAGGAATGAAAAATCCCAGTATTGATATGCCTTCATATCCTGCAGGAAAAAATGGAATGAAATCTTTAAAGTCCCATCCGTTCAGCACAGAGCAAAACAAATTAGGTATTGATAAAAGAAAATCCAAAGTCCAAAAAAAATAGCAAGTAAACAGCAACTAAGTCTCTGCGGATGCCCAAGTAATAATCCTTCACACTCTATTATCTCTGTCAGTAGGCAGTAACAACAATGAATAGCAGACTAGTTGCTCGATCCCAGCTGATGATATTGATTGAGAACACATTCACAATTCTGTCACTTTAACAGCTCATACATTCCCTTTTGATAATCTACTCACCAGACGCCAAATAAGTATTGCCTGATAGATCCTCTCTGGATGAACCATCAGCTCCCCTCAGGACATATGGGGGCTCCGGTCAATGGATGAATGAGTGCAGCAGTGCGGACATGTAAGTAAACAAGGGGAAGCTCCACATAGTGTAAAACCCTTTTATTTATAACAATAAACCCCTGCATACAAGGAATGCTTACTCAAAATAATCTTTAAAGGCGTGTCACATGGAGTGTTGCATCAGCTCACTTCAGTAAGAAATTCCTCAAACCATACAAACTGTTCGGTGAGACCCGGGTAGATGCTTCCCCTGTGAAACGATAGGTCGCGTGGTCACGCACTGACGTGTTTTGTGATTGGCTCACGTCTTCAGAGGACGTGGCCACACAGCGCGACTGTTCATTTAAATAGCCCAGCGGGCTCCGGCGTTTCCGCACACGTTAGCGGCTACGTCACTGCCCAGGAATCACACAGGCTAGCGGGGAAAGTCCATCCGCTGCCTACGTGTGCACTGCCTCTCGGCTGTCCTCATTGATTAAGAGAGCCATAGGCAGGCTGTCAGTCAAAGGAATCAAAACCCTCCTCCCTGGGATGGGCCAAGGGCCATTCAGAACTGACAGTCTGCAATATCTAATGAATGACTGAATGCGGTGTGTTCACATTATCTCTGGATTCGTTTTCAACGGCACATGAATCACCACAAATGTGAATCTGCCCCAAGTTGAATCTCGTATCTAATATACAGATTACGATTACATCATATATAATGCCACTAACTTGAAAATTACAACTTCATTACTCATGAGCAGATGCAATCATCAAATAAAGGTGACATTCAAAACAAAATATATATGGAACAGTATTACATAGGTGATGTCAACTGTTAAAAAGTGATATATAATAAAAGAGATATAAAATATTAATCAAACTAGAAAGTGAATATTCTACTCTAGTCATTCAAAGACTCCTTTACGGGTCTAATAACATTATAAACGATTAATAATGCATGAATGGAATAAAGTTAAGTAAAAAATATATTAAAATGAAACAAAAAAAGAAAAATACAACATTAATTTCCGTCACTTGCGTGATATCTCACGATTAATGTCTGTATTGCACTCCCATCATTCCCCTGTTCATTGCAAAGCTAATAGTTACTAATAAAACAGTTGAGGTCCAGGTCTATGTTCAAACCATTGGGACTGAGTGTATTGGTCAGGAATAACCATTGGGTTTCACGTTTTGAAATTTCATGCACCATATTAGCCCCTCTCCATCTATGGTGCACTTTATCTATACCCCAGAATTTCAGACCAATGGGATTCCTGTTATGCTTCTCCCTGAAATGCAGTGAAACACTGTGTTCTTTGTATCCTATGGTGATGTTATAGATATGTTCCAACACCCTCTTAGACAGTGTTCTTTTAGTGCGGCCTATGTACATAAGCCTGCACGGACATTCTAAAGCATATACTACATGTGTGGATGCACACGTAATACACTCCTTAGTTTTGATTTATTTTCCATTAGCAGTGGACACAAATCTAGTAAGGCCTCGCAAATGCGTGGACACTTGTTGGCAAGCCTTACAGCGTCTAAATGCGTAAGAGCCTGTCCTGTCCCAGAACATTTGTGCTTGCTTTGGTAGGTCCAGGACTTTGACTATCTGATGCCCAAAAGATGTTGTTTTTCTGTAGATAAAAGGTGGAACCACAGGTAAGGCTGTCTTCAGGACTTTATCCATTGTGAGGATATTCCAATGCCTTCTAAAGATGGACTCTATCTCGATATTGCTCATGAAAGCCAGATATAAATCCCCATAAGGGATGAGCCGAACACCCCCCTGTTCGGTTCGCACCAGAACCTGCGAACAGACCTAAAGTTCGCGTGAATTTTAGAACCCAATTAAATACAATGGACTCGAACGTTCAAAATCTAAAGTGCTAATTTTAAAGGCTTATATGCAAGTTATTGTCATAAAAAGTGTTTGGGGACCCGGGTCCTGCCCCAGGGGACATGTATCAATGCAAAAAAAAAGTTTTAAAAACTGAAGTTTTTTCGGGAGCAGTGATTTTAATAATGCTTAAAGTGAAACAATAAAAGTGAAATATTCCTTTAAATTTCGTACCTAGGGTGTGTGTATAGTATGCCTGTAAAGTCGCGCTTGTTTCCCGTGCTTAGAACTGTCCCTGCACAAAGTGTCATTTCTGAAGGAAAAAAAGCCATTTAAAACCACTCACGGCTATAATGAATTGTCGGCTCCCGGCAATACAGAGAAAAGTCATTGATAAAAAAAAATAAAAAATGCGTGGGGGTCCCCCCAAATTCAATTACCAGGCCCTTCAGCTCTGGTATGGATATTAAGAGGAACCCTGCATCAAATAAAAAAAAAATGAAGTGGGGTTCCCCCAAATATCCATACTAGAAACCTTCAAGTCTGGTATGGATTTTAAGGGGAATTCCACCCCAAATTTTTAAAAAAATAGCGTGGAGTTCCCCCAAAAATCCATACCAGACCCTTTATCCGAGCAGCAACCTGGCAGGCTGCAGGAAAAGAGGGGGGACGAGAGAGCGCCCCCCCTCCTGAACCGTACCAGGCCACATGCCCTCAACATGGGGAGGATGTCCCCATGTTGATGGGGACAAGGGCCTCATCCCCACAACCCTTGCCCGGTGGTTGTGGGGGTCTGCGGGCAGGAGGCTTATCGGAATCTGGAAGAAACCTTTAACAAAGGGGACCCCCAGATCCCGCCCCCCCATGTGAATTGGTAAGGGGTACATCGTACCCCCTACCATTTCACAAAGAAAGTGTAAAATAAAAAAATAAAAAACACACAGACACCTTGGAAAAGTCCATCATTAAAAAAAAAAAAAAAAAAAAAAAACACATTCCAGCAATGTAATCCAATGTCCCGCAGCGATCCGGTGTCTAGCGCTGCAGTCTCCACTCGAAATGGTTATTCCTGACCAATACACTTCGTCCCAATGGTTTGAACATAGACCTGGACCACAACTGTATTATTAGTAACTATTAGCTTTGCAATGAACAGGGGAATGATGGAAGTGCAATACAGACATTAATCGTAAGATATCACGCAAGTGACAGAAATTAATGTTGTATTTTTATTTTTTAGTTTCATTTTAATATGTTTTTTACTTAACTTTATTCCATTCATGCATTATTAATAATTTATAATGTTATTAGACCCGTAAAGGAGTCTTTGACTGACTAGAGTAGAATATTCACTTTCTAGTTTGATTCATATTTTATATCTCTTTTATTATATATCACTTTTTAACAGTTGACATCACCTATAGATACGAGATTCAACTTGGGGCAGATTCACATTTGTGGGGATTCATGTGCCGTTGAAAACAAATCCAGAGATAATAAGAACACACCGCATTCAGTCATTCATTAGACATTGCAGACTGTCAGTTCTGAATGGCTCTTGGCCCATCCCAGGGAGGAGGGTTTTGGTTTCTTTGACTGACAGCCTGCCTATGGCTCTCTTAACCAACGAGGACAGCCGAGGGGCAGTGCACACGTAGGCAGCGGATGGACTTTCCCTGCAAGCCTGTGTGATTGCCGGGCAGTGACGTAGCTGCTAACGTGTGCGGAAACGTCGGAGCCCGCTGGGCTATTTAAATGAACAGTCGCGCTGTGTAGCCACGGCCTCTGAAGACATGAGCCAATCACGAAACGCGTCAGTGCGTGACCACGCGACCTATCGTTTCACAGGAGGAAGCATCTACCCGGGTCTCACCGAACAGTTTGTATGGTTTGAGGAACTTCTTACTGAAGTGAGCTGATGCAACACTCCATGTGACACGCCTTTAAAGATTATTTTGAGTAAGCTTTCCTTGTATGCGGGGGTTTATTGTTATAAATAAAAGGGTTTTACACTATGTGGAGCTTCCCCTTGTTTACTTACAGTACATGTCCGCACTGCTGCACTCATTCATCCATTGACCGGAGTCACCATATGTCCTGAGGGGAGCTGACGGTTCATCCAGAGAGGATCTATCAGGCAATACTTATTTGGCGTCTGGTGAGTAGATTATCAAAGGGGAATGTATGAGCTGTTAAAGTGACAGAATTGTGAATGCGTTCTCAAACAGTATCATCAGCTGGGATCGAGCAACTAGTCTGCTATTCATTGTTGTTACTGCCTACTGACAGAGATAACAGAGTGTGAAGGATTATTACTTGGGCATCTGCAGAGACTTAGTTGCTGTTTACTTGCTATTTTTTTTGGACTTTGGATTTTCTTTTATCAATACCTAATTTGTTTTGCTCTGTGCTGAACGGATGGGACTTTAGAGATTTCATTCCATTTTTCCTGCAGGATATGAATGCATATCAATACTGGGATTTTTCATTCCTTTAAAGCGCTGTTAATGTTTTGTTTTGGTTTTTCATGAAGCATACCTTTATCCAATCTTTTATTGAAGATGTTATTTTTTGGTTATGGACTGATTTCCATATTTTTTTGGTATTTTTGAGTTGTGTCAAGTTACCACAACAACATTATTATTTAGTATTATTTACCCTCAAGGAGGTTAGTGTCCCTTATTGATTTGAAAATGGTTTTTGGACATGTCCCTGCCTACTCACTAGCAAACTCTCTATTTTGAATAAAAACACATGGTCAAGTTTTGCCTGGAAAACAAAAATCCATTTATTCTGGCGTAAAAAAAATTAAAGGTGAAGGCAAACCAAAAACACAGGTAAGAAAAACAAAGAAGCCAGGAAGGCAGCACCGGAGACCCTGCTTGAATTAGTGCAGACACAGATCACCACAGCAAACAACCAAGGATGTCAAAAAGAAAATTGGGACCATAAGAAGGACATATCCTAGTGTAGCGCTACCCCCAATTAAGAGAGCCGCTGGTTTGATTTCGGGCCCTGAGTACAGCTCCACCAACCCCCGGCAATCTTGTCTAGTCTCTTATGGCACAGTTAGTCTAGGGATGGTATCTATTACAATCTATACCTGATTATACACACACCCCAACTTCTCTGGAGATATAAGCACTATGTGCAATGATAACACAATGATAACCAGTGGCAAATTATAACGGTTTTACTTTAGTTTAAAAGGCACAGGTTAAAACATAACAGGTAACTTGCTTACAGAGCCCTGCAGCAATAGATATAGCATACACTAATAGCACAGCGCGGTAATCCACCACGCGCAGCTATTAGTATCTACGCGCCCTGTGGCGCACTAAACAATATTCTATCTCCCCTCCCTGGTCAGGCCTGACACAGAATTAAACTCAGTCTTTTGAATTAGGATTTCTTCGCATGCAAACTTGAAATGGTGGTGCACGTTCAGGAACAATTTTGTAATCCACAAAGTAGGTAACCACAAGGAACATTATGTTGGAGACCCTTTAACTCTGTCCTGCTACCGATCTCCAGCGGAACAGCAAACAAATGATCGGCGGGCCAAGGCAGTCTATAGGCCTAAACACAGTACAGCCTACTGAATTGAGCAGGTGCTCGCTCACCACTCCGGACGCGGTCCCAGTCCGGGACTTCCACCTGCTGTGTCTCCGCACACAGCGTCTGCAATGATCGGGTCCCCGATCCAACTGCTGTCCACAGGAAACAAAGTCAGATGCCACCCAGGCTATGCAGTGTAATGGAAGGCTCTTCGAAAGTTGCGCAAGGCCCCAGGCTTCAGGCCCTGCACTCCAGCAGATCCGCACAGGAAGACCAGTCAGCCTCCGCGCGGTGTCCAAAAGAGGCCAAGCTCTCCACGCCTCCTCCTTTTATCTCCCTCCCACAAGTCTCTGCGGTGGCAACATTGCACCCTGGGTGCCGAACGGGACTCTGGGAAATGCAGTCCTGGGAGTCTTAAAGGAGACCCCGCTACACACTCCCCCCACTTGAACTCTTTGGTCCCCAAAGATAACTTTTAACATACACTACGTACAATTCTAGACAATGTTGTGTACGATGTCGGCAAAGGGAACTCCCACCAAAACTGAGGGGTTGAATTCCCTTGCCCACAGGTCACACTATCATGAGTGGCCTGCCTAACTGTGCCAGAGGATGCGTTGGGGTTGCCCTCCACCAAATGAACAGTGGAGGGGACTGGATGCTCTGTACTCCTCCTTGCAGTGACCACTGTTTCTTCTAAGCTCCTCCCCATTTGTGAGTAAGTTAACTTCTTAGGAGGCCTTATAACTCTTCTAGCTCTTTGCTCTCTTGGGACTTCTGGCTGGGACACTGCAGGTTCCTCTTCTGGAGCAGACTTGAGGGATTCTGCTGGCTCTGAAACACTTGGTTCAGGATCCTGAAGGTACATAGAGTCCCTTGGGTCCTCCTCTGAGTATGTGTCACAGGCATCTTCCCAGTAATCTGACAAACGACTGGATGGAATGAACTGAGTAGCTTCCGCATTCAGTGTTCTGTCTATAGTGTCTCTGGTAGGGGGAAGATCTATAGCGGAAGTTCCTGGAGTTGGGGAAGGCCATAACCAATCAAGTTCCTGTCTCTCATCTTCACTTTGTTCAGAGGTCTCTACATCTTTATTTTGAGAGGACTGAGACCGAGTGTTTGGCCTAGAGGTATCCAGAATGGAGTCTGGGCAGGAGGTATCCGAATTGCTTTAGCAAGTGGGAGTAAGTGGTTCCGGTGCCAGGTCTTCAGTGGGCCAACCTTCCCTTCTGGCTTCAACCTATAGACAGGTAGGCCTGGCAGCTTCTTACAAATGACATAGGGTTCGGGTCTCCATCTGTCTGCAAGCTTGTGTTTTCCAGGGACTCCCAGATTTCGTAGCAGAACTCGGTCTCCAGGTTGCAGGTCCTGGATCCGAACCTTCAGGTCAAAGTTCCTCTTGTTGCGGGCCCCCCTTTGGTCTGAAGCCGCTTGGGCCAGTTCGTAAGCCATCTTCAAGCTGTGTCTGAGTCTGTCCACATATCCCTTGTGAGAGGTGGCTGAGGAATGATATATGGAGGTGCCAAAGGCCAGGTCCACAGGTAACCTTGCTTCTCTTCCGAACATGAGACGGTAGGGGGAGTAGCTTGTAGCATCACTGGTGGTACTATTGTAAGCATGTACTATAGTCGCTATGTGCTTGCTCCAATGCTGTTTCTTCTCGCTATTCAGGGTCCCCAACATATTGAGCAGAGTTCGGTTGAACCTCTCCGGTTGAGCATCCCCTTGTGGGTGGTAAGGAGAGGTTCGGGTCTTCTTGATCCCTAAGGAATCCAGGAGCTTCCGGATCAGCCGACTCTCAAAGTCCCTCCCTTGGTCTGAGTGAAGTCGCTGTGGTAGCCCGTAATGGACGAAATACTTCTCCATAAGTACCTTGGCCACCGTGGAGGCCTTCTGATCTTTAGTTGGGAAAGCCTGGGCATACCGGGTGAAATGATTGGTTATCACCAGAACATATCCTAGTCCACTCAGATCGGGTTTGAGGCAGAGAAAATCAATGCATACCAAATCCAGCGGGCCTTGACTTTGCAGATGGCCCATTGGGGCAGCTTGATGAGGTAAAGTCTTCCGCTGGATGCAGTGTGCACATGAATGGCAGTACTCCTCTACTTCAGCCCTCATGCAGGGCCAATAGAACCAACTCCTAACAAGTTGGAAGGTTCTTTCAGCCCCTAGGTGTCCATGATTGTCATGCAGGGCAACCAAGACGGTCTCTCTGTGTTTCTCGGGAAGAAACAGTTGCCATTTGTCTTCAAGGTCATCAGAGGGGCCCCTTCGGTAGACCACTCCCTGATGCACCTGCAACCGGTCCCACTCTTTCCTTAACAGGCTAGCTTCCTTTGAAGGATGGCACAGGAGTCTACTTGGATCCTGATTCTCCAGGGCCTCCAGCACCAATCTCCCCATGGGGTCTTCCAATTGGTCACATCTCAGCTCCTTCTTTGACAGTTTTGGCAGATTATCTTCTTCCAACTGGGTTACCCCACAGTATTGCTTAGGAACTCCTACCATGGTAACTCCTATCTCTTCTGCCCTTGAGCCTCCTCTGGCTTAAAGTTCAGCCCCTTGGCAAAGGGCCCGCACCCCGTCAGGTGCCACTTGGGTCCAGTCTTCTGTATCACCGGTGGGGGCGTGAGATCTTCAAGATAGGGCATCTGTGTCTCGATTCCCAGCCCCAGGCCTGTATTTCAGGCTGAAATTTAACCCAGACAGTGCAGCCAGCCATCTATGTCCTGTGGCATCCAGCTTTGCTGTGGTAAAGAGATAAGTAAGGGGGTTGTTGTCGGTTTTCACAGTGAATTCTGCCCCATACAGGTAGTCTTAAAGTTTGTCAACTACCGTCCACTTGAGGGCCAGGAACTCCAACTTATGAGTGGAGTAGTTCTTTTCAGAGGGGGTCAGACTTCTGCTCACATAGGCAATGGGTCGCAGTTGTCCTTCATGCTCCTGATAGAGCACTCCTCCCAGACCGTCATGACTGGCATCTACGTGGAGTTCATAAGGTCTCTTTGGGTCTGCATAGGCCAAGACAGGGGCGGTGGTTAGGCTTTTTTTTAACATCTGAAACACACTTTTTGGTTCCACTGGTCTTGGACTGACTCTCCTGGCTTCCTGGGACCCGAGTCATCCTCTTCCCCTTCCGTCTTGAGTAGCTCATTCAGGGGTCTGGCAATTCGGGCAAACCCCTCCACGAACCTTCTATAATAGGAACAGAACCCCAGGAAGGATCTGAGTTCTGCTACCGTGGTAGGCCGTGGCCAGTAAGTAACTGCCTCCAACTTCTCGGGGTCTGTGGCCACTCCTTCTTCAGACACTATGTGCCCAAAATAGTTAACAGAAGATTGGTAGAACCTACACTTCTCTGGCGAAAGCTTGAGTCCCTCCTCACTGAGTCTTCTCAAAACCTTCTCCAGTCTCTCTTCGTGTTCTTCCAAGGTCCTCCCGAAGACAATGACATTGTCTAAGTACACAAGGACCTCGATAAGGTTCATGTCTCCTACAGTCTTTTCCATGAGACGTTGGAAGGTGGCTGGGGCTCCTGACAGTCCCTGGGGCATTCGGTCGAATTCAAAGAACCCCACTGGGGTTATGAAGGTTGTCTTCTCCTTGTCTTCCGGATGCATAGGGATCTGATAGTATCTACTCTTGAGGTCCATCACGCTGAACCACTTGGCTCCAGACAAGCTCTGTAGGGCATCCTCTATCCTCGGGGTAGTGTACTGGTCAGGGATGGTTCTCCTGTTGAGGGTCCTGTAGTCTATACACAACCTCAATGATCCATTCTTCTTTCTGACTACTACTATCGGAGAGGCATAGGGACTTCTAGACTCCCGGATCACACCGGTCCTCTTGAGTTCTCCGAGTTGTTCCCTCAGATCTTCCAGGTCTGCTAGTGGGACTCGCCTGACTCTCTCCCTGAAGGGTTTGTCTTCCTGGAGGCGGATTCGATGGGTGGCACTCCTCGCACACCCCACATCGAACTCATCTTGAGAGAAGATCTTCATCCACCTGGTCAACTGGGCCTTGGCTCTCTCTTTCCATGCCCTGGGCAGGTTTGGGTTCTCCATGGAGAGTTTCTCCCAAACATTCCCTCCTTCACCCGTCTTCTCCACATCCGACAGAGCGACTGGGGTAGCCGGGCTCACCTGGCCCAGCAACATCCTGGCTGGGATCTCCATGGGGCCATCCGTGGTATTCCTGAAACTCACAGGTACCTTACAGTGGGCCTTCTTCAGAGCCCTCAGGGGGACCAATTCTGGGATTACTTCTTAACCCAAGTGTTCTTCCCTTGGATCGGGTTCCAACATGACAAAAGGTCCCGGTTGCTCCCAAGTAAGCTTCACAGTGGCTCTGAGACAGGTTACTTCGCCGGGCTGCAACACCACTCCCTTCTTTCCAAGTCTCCAGACCTTCCCCACTCCCTCTTCCGGGGCCTGTTGCTCCAAGACCAACCGCTGGTAGGCTGTCTTCAACATGGGGTGGATCTTGGTGGCCGTGGGGGCTTTCCTGCATGCAAGAGGGGTCAGGAGCCTCCGGACCAGGTCTGTGTTCATCCCTATTATTAAGGAACTCTTGTTTGCTCCAGGCGGCCGAGGGCACACAACTGCCAGAGTGTCAAACACTTCAGCCTTCCCGGCCACAGATGGGTCGAAGGTCAGTTTTATGGGCAGATAGCCATCATAGGGGAAGCTCTGGGTCCCGATACCCCATATTTCTAGTTCCTCTATCTTCTTGATGGGCAGGTGGCCTAAGTGTTCGTCAAAAAAGTCCCGGTACAACAGGGTCACCTGCGCCCCAGTATATAATATGGCTCTTGTGTAGACTCCCTCCACTTGGACAGGTACTATCGGGGAGGGGCCCACCAGCTTCTCTGGATATCGCTTCAAAGGGGTCTCCTTCCTTGGATCTTTGCGTTTCCCTTTTGGACTTTCTTCCTTCCATTTCTCTTTGGACTTAAGTCTCTCTTGGGCCGGGTATGCATTGATTTCCCTCCTTTTAATGGGCGTACAGACCCGCTGAGGGACACTATGCTTTTTTTCTGGGGTGTATTCTCGCTGTGGAATACTGTGCTTCCTCTGAGGAGTTCTATCTCTTTTCTTGGGCTTCTCAGTCAGTTTGGAGCTCACTGAAGATGGGCACCCGGTTGACTCCTTCACCGGGGCCCTCTGGAGTTTCCCGCCGGCTTGCGGTTATCTGCTTTCTTTTTCTTGGGACTGGAACATACAGCTGCAATATGGCCAATCCCTCCACAGTTAAAACAGATCACATCCCCACAATCTTGTAGGGGAATGGGCACTGAAGCGTCTGAGAACAACTCCTTCTTTGGTCCTTCTCTCTCAGGAACCTTTGAATCTTTTGCAATCAGGGAGGTCAGCATCTCTAACACCTGAGACATCTGTGATTTTAAAGCCTCTACTTCTGGGTCTCTTTCTTTCGTCATCACTGAGTTGACTATCACTGGTGCAGCAGAGGTATGTGTCTTGATCACTTGTTGATCCATCTGTAGTGACTCCTCATCCCTAATAATTTTTATCAGACCAGAGTAAGTCAGTGACATTCCCCCTCCAGAGGTTTTCAGGTGAAGCCAGACTGGATCCGAGCGTAACGCTCCCTTTAACACTTGCTTCATTCTTGCCGCATCTGTGTCTTGGGCAACATCCCTTTCTTTAACACGATCTTGCAAAGCATCTTGTTTAGTCTTCTCACATACTCTGGAAGCTTCTCATTCGGCTGTTGGAAAGTATGTTCGAATTGGTACACTAGTTCTGTCACCTTTTCTAGCTGACCGAACTCCTCTTGTAACATGGCTAAACAGTCCTGAGCTGTGCAATCAGCATTGCCAAACCGGAAGCTTTTCACCGCTTCTGCTGCCGCGCCTTTCAAACTTTCTATCACGCGCTGTCTCTTCTGCGCTTCAGGCACCTCCCATGCCTCTACTGCTAGTTAGGGGTGCAACGTATCAAAAAACTCACGGATCGGATCGATCCTCGGATCAGAGCCACGGATCGGATCATTTTCGGATCGGCAAAAAAAAAAAAATTACTAATATCCACGTCACCCCCCCCCCCACTGTAATATCCACAATCTCCCCACCACAATCTCCCCCAGTAATATCCACAATCTCCCCCCAGTAATATCCACAATCTTCCCCCAGTAATATCCACAATCTTCCCCCAGTAATATCCACAATCTCCCCCAGTAATATCCACAATCTCCCCCAGTAATATCCACAATCTCCCCCAGTAATATCCACAATCTTCCCCCAGTAATATCCACAATCTTCCCCTGTATGTAATATCCACAATCTCCCCCAGTAATATCCACAATCTTCCCCTGTATGTAATATCCACAATCTCCCCCTGTATGTAATATCCACAATCTCCCCCCGTATGTAATATCCACAATCTCCCCCAGTAATAGGCATCTCCCCCACTTACTTTAGTCTCTCCCGCCGGCCAGTTCAAATCCACGAGCAGTGAGGGGTGATGACGTCACAAGGCGGCCGCCGCCCCCGGGTGTACCAAGATGGCCGCGGCTCCGGAGCTAGGCCGAAGCCGCGGCCTTTCCTAAGGCCGAGGCCGCGGATCGCGGTGTGTGCCGATCCGAACGGGGTGACCCGTTCGGGTCACCGATCCGTTGCACCACTACTGCTAGTAGTGCCTGCTCAACCCAGGTATCGAAATCTTCTTCCCCTACAGGGACAGGAAGCTTCCCTGAGAATGTCTTGAGTCTGCGGTAGCTAGCCTCTACATGTACCGTGTTTGTCCTCTGGCACTTTGTCAGCAGATCAGAAAGGGCGTTTATTAATTATGGTGCTATGGTAGTGACCGGTGCCGCCGGGGGCGTCGCCCTTTCTCTTCTTTCAGGTGAGACACGGGGTGTCCCTTGTGGTGATCCCGTTGGGGATGGCTCTGTCTTAACGGTTATTGCGTGCGCCAACTTATAAGTTCTATTGTCTGGCGGGCGCACACATTTGCGCTTAAAGGTTTCCGGCATTCCGTCCCACCACTCTATCAGCGCATACTGATATGAGATGTTTGGGTCTGACTTCATGTCCATCACCCACGGTGTATGATCTGGGGACAGTGACTCCACAAGTTTCTCTACTATCTCTGTTGACCATTCCTCTCCTGGGAGGCTGATGACCACCGACTGATCTGGTTCTGTCTTAGCTGCCTCGCACCACACTCTAACCTCTGGCGGGTCCATGCCGGTACTTTTGGCGTGTTCACCTGCTGTATCAGGATCCCGGACTCGAGAGCCCCCACGTGTAGCGCTACCCCCAATTAAGAGAGCCGCTGGTTTGATTTCGGGCCCTGAGTACAGCTCCACCAACACCCGGCAATCTTGTCTAGTCTCCTATGGCACAGTTAGTCTAGGGATGGTATCTATTACAATCTATACCTGATTATACACACACCCCAACTTCTCTGGAGATATAAGCACTATGTGCAATGATAACACAATGATAACCAGTGGCAAAGTATAACAGTTTTACTTTAGTTTAAAAGGCACAGGTTAAAACATAACAGGTAACTTGCTTACAGAGCCCTGCAGCAATAGATATAGCATACACTAATAGCACAGCGCGGTAATCCACCACGCGCAGCTATTAGTATCTATGCACCCTGTGGCGCACTAAACAATATTCTATCTCCCCTCCCTGGTCAGGCCTGACACAGAATTAAACTCAGTCTTTTGAATTAGGATTTCTTCGCATGCAAACTTGAAATGGTGGTGCACGTTCAGGAACAATTTTGTAATCCACAAAGTAGGTAACCACAAGGAACACTATGCTGGAGACCCTTTAACTCTGTCCTGCTACCGATCTCCAGCGGAATAGCAAACAAATGATCGGTGGGCCAAGGCAGTCTATAGGCCTAAACACAGTACAGCCTACTGAATTGAGCAGGTGCTCGCTCACCACCCCTGACGCGATCCCAGTCCGGGACTTCCACCTGCTGTGTCTCTGCACACAGCGTCTGCAACGATCGGGTCCCCGATCCAACTGATGTCCGCAGGAAACAAAGTCAGATGCCACCCAGGCTATGCAGTGTGATGGAAGGCTCTTTTCGAAAGTTGCGCAAGGCCCCAGGCTTCAGGCCCTGGACTCCAGCAGATCCGCACAGGAAGACCAGTCAGCTGCCGCGCGGTGTCCAAAAGAGGCCGAGCTCTCCATGCCTCCTCCTTTTATCTCCCTCCCACAAGTCTCTGCGGTGGCAACATTGCACCCTGGGTGCCGAACAGGACTCTGGGAAATGCAGTCCCGGGAGTCTTAAAGGAGACCCCGCTACACTAGCATTATTTTTTGGTCTTCTTTGTAACCTTCTTTGCAACCTTTCCTACAGCCTTCTCTGCAGCCTTTGTCAACCATGTCTTTGGAGGCTGTGTCCCTGGAAAGAGAGCTTGTGGCAGGAGAAGGAACTGGAGCAGGAGCAGGAGCAATCTCCACAATGTTGGTATAATCTGTGAGCTTCCCCAACGTGCCCATGTTGACCGCCTTCAATATGATGGTCCCGCATCTGAGACGCTGGCCCATGTCCATTGTTGGCAGTTTGTGCCCAATAAGGGCAGCAAATCCCTCTGCAGCGGTGGGGGGCACTCTGAGGGCCGCAGTAGCCTCCCTAATTAGGGCCTGTGTTTCCTCCTCCATCTGTATAAGCCTCCTGGCCCTTTTTGGTGGAATGCGGAGAGGAGGTATCTGAGACCTGGAGTTACACCGTGTCCCACTGGGGCCTGCCTCCTCCTGGGTCCCACTGGGGCCTGCCTCCTCCTGGCTCACATTTTCTCCCCTCTCATCCTGGCTTTGTTCTGTCTGTGTATCAAAAAAGTACATAGTTAAATTTTGGTCTTCATCTATCACACACATTTGTCACCTCATGACAGTTGCAAATTGAATGCTAATAAATATTAAAGACAATCATTCGGACCCCTGCATTTTTCATTCTTGTCCCCATCATTTTTGGCCACTACTGTCTATTGATATGTCAAACACTTTTTGTTCAATCTTTAAAATTTTCGCACTAGTAACATCTGTTTAACATCATTATACTTTTAGTACAAGAAATCTTTAGCTAAATACTATACCTGGCTCCAAATGGTCAAATCAGGCTCCTCCAGGAATTCAGGTTGTTCCTTCGAAGAAGGTTGAACTTGGCTGCAGGGAAGGCTGGAGGGTTGGCTGCAGGGAAGGCTGGAGGGTTGGCTGTAGGGAAGGCTGGAGGGTTGGCTGCATGGAAGGCTGGAGGGTTGGCTGCATGGAAGGCTGGAGCTACTTCTGGGGGAAGGCTTGAAAGGGATTCCCTTGCTTCCAGATGGTCATCAAGGAAGTTTAGCTGACTGAAGTACCACAGATTAGGCTTGTAAATTTGATCTACAGCTGCTCCTGACCTCATTGATTTTATGACTTTGTTGCGTTCAGTCTGATATGTGCCCCTAATGGTCGCAATTTTCTTCTTGACATCCTCGATTGTTGCTGTCGGGATCTGTGTTTTCATAAATTCAAGCATGCTCTCCAGTGCTATCTTCCTGGCTTCTTTATTTTTATTTGTCTTACTTTTGGTCTGCCATAAAACTGGAAGATTCTTCTACCTTTGCAGGAACTCTGCCATAAACTTAGTATCTTTGAAGACCTGCATGATTTCTGCAAGTCAAAAACCAAACAAAAATACTAATGTCAGTCAAGACTCTACTACTAATCTTTCTCACCATATATAGGCCACAAACTCATCTACTGATCAGTCAAGTACAACAAATGTTACGTACCCTCGATCTACGCGTTCGTTGCTTCCGACCTTCTTCCACACACTGAACGTCGTTTTCACCCATGCGGATTTCCATAATATACACTGCGCATGTGTGAAGCTCCGTACGCTTTCCCCGCCCCTGACGTTCATTATACTACTTTCCCTGCCCCTTCTCGCTCATCGTAATGCAAGACAACATGGCGGACACTCTGCAAGTGGCAACCTCAACCGAGGAGGAAATCCAGGTGGAACCACAGACCAGATCCCGGAGATACAAGGCCACAAACATGGCATTCGAGGAGATGGTTGAAATGGTGGCAATATTGAGGAGGAAGGATTATGATGCAAAACATGGCCCATACAAAAAGCCTAATCAGGTCAAGGCCAAAATAATGGACAAAGTGGTTAAAACTCTGCAAATTAAATTTGGGGTGCGCAGATCAAAAGAACAGCTCCGCAAAAGATGGTCTGACATCAAGTTGAGGGAGCCGGAGCAATACCACAAAATTAAAAAAGTTATTAGAAAAAGTAAGTAATTTTCCTGTGTTACTCCGATTATTATTACTAGCATGGTGCTGCATGTGCTTTTTCTTTAATGTAGAACAGTTCAAGATGTCAAGTTTCATGTTCGTGGGCACAATAATCGGTCGTAGGAATCATCGTTTATTCGCTCACTAATAATAATACGATTTTTTTGTCGGATACAGTGTTACCTAAATTTGACCATGCCTATTTAGGCATGGTCAAATTTAGTTAACACTGTATCAGACAAAAACATCGTAATTTTATTAGTGAGCGATTGAACGATGATTCCTACGACCGATTATTGTGCCCAAGAACATGAAACTTGACATCTTGAACTATTTATGTGAGAATATTTTTGGAACATGGTTGTGTAGATGTGTTGGTAACTATATTTAACTAATCTAACTGGATTCAGTGTACAGTAAGGAGAGTATGCTCAGCAACTGGTTACACATCTGGACTCAGTAGCACAAGTGTGGGCCACAAGAACAACCTTTTTAGGGTGTCACACACAGGCGATCCAGTCGATACTTGGTGTGTTTCCATGTGTGAAACTTGACCAAAATAGATAAATGTACCAGCTTTGGTAATGGATACAATCATGTGTTCAGCTTAGAACGATTAACAAAACAGACAATTGTACCACACTTCCAAAGAATGAATCATATTCCTCTTTCAGGCCTCAAATCTTTTTTTACTCAAGTATACCTTTTGGTTCAATCTCATAGGGCTTCAAAGAGCATCGAGACGGGAGCCTAGGAACCCCACACCTCCAAACCAAGACCCACAACCGCGGGAAGTGAAGGAAGTGGAAAATGGCAACACAACAGGTCAGTGTCATACACCACAGATTCAGGTAATAGATGTAGGCCTGCATATTTAGAATACATGATGTGTTTAAATATTTTAGGTGCTTTTCTGCCTGTGGAGCAAGAAAGATTCACCAGTCACAGTGCCCAGATGGTGATCAACGAAATCATGGTCTGCTCTCGTGACCTGGATCACATCAATCAAAACTTGCTCCAGATCAGGCAAAAGACCAAGCAGGTGGAGCAAAGAATAAAAAAGATCATAGATGTGCTTGGGAGGGTTTAAATTTGAATATGGCAAAAAATTTAACTTTTCATTTGGTTTGTTGTTTTGATTGTTTGGTTTGTAATGTTTTAATTGTTTTTAGTACAAGTGTACATGTTGAACTTTACAAGTTACATATGGTTCATGCATTTTAGCAAGATAATAAGCCCAAAAAAATAAGAAGAATACAATTCAACAATACTCAACAATGTGTGGCTTCTTATGTCAATGTTGCCTTAAAAAAAAAATTGGGGTGTTTACACTGACAATGATGGTTATTTACTAAAGCAAATCAACACATTGCACTACAAGTTCACTAGGATAACCTAGGAGAAAGATAAAAGCAACCCAAAGCAAAAAAAAAACAAGATGTTTTCAGTAGAAAGTATATTTTTATTAAAAGAAAAGATTCAAATGTCATCAGGCATTGCAATGGCCCCCCTACCCATAAAATACTCCAAATACTGTTTCCGCACATCAAGGCCGCTTTGGGGGGCCAAGCCTGTAGGGCCAGCTTCCTGGGCTGGCAATGCAAATTCTGAATGTCATGTGGCCTCAGGCCCAACAGAAGCAAAATAATTAGGAGATTTTTTTTTTAAATAATTATGAAGTATGCAACAGCACATTACAATGTGATTCCATTTGTACTCCGCCAGATTTATTGAGGTCAGAAAGAGGTGGAAACGGCTGGCCATGATGCCAAAGGCATTTTCGACCACCCTTCTGGCTCTGGCCAGCCTGAAATTAAAGACTCTCCTCTCAGGGGTGAGGGTCCTTTGGGTAAAAGGCCTCAGCAGATGTGGACCGAGCGCAAATGCCTCATCTGCGATGAAAACAAAGGGTAGTCCCTCTAAATTCTCTGCCGCAGGTGGCAATGCCAGGTCATCCGATTGTAGCCGTTGGGCGAACTCCATCTGGGCAAAAACTCCACAGTCAGACATCTGCCCATTTTTCCCCACATCCACAAAAATGAATTCATAATTGGCAGACACCACCGCCATCAGCACGATACTGTGGAACCCTTTATAATTAAAATAATAGGATCCCGAATGGGGTGGTGGCACGATGCGGATTTGCTTGCCATCAATGGCTCCTCCACAGTTGGGAAAGTTCCAACACTGTGAAAACTCTGATGCCACATTCTGCCATTCCTGTGGCATAGAAGGGAACTGTGGAGTCAAACAAGAAAAAATTAATACGTTGATATATAAACATTGCAAGCAGATTATCCCAAAACATTCTTGCCAAAACATCAGTATAACATTAATTTGAAGGAGTATTTTAGGACCAAAAATAAATGATCACTAATCAGATTCCTCACACCCTCTGATGAACCAATACAATTATTTTATGGGGGGGGGGGGTTCTAGCACTCTGTCTGAATTAGAACAAAAAATAAAAATAAACACATTTTAGGGGGGGGAGGGTCAAGCACTACAATGGAGCAGACAAAAAACATTGGGAAGTGACTAGGCTAGGTGTGTTTGGGCCCAGGATGGAATGCTGGAGAGGTTAGTTATTGAAAATATGCATGTAGGCTAAAAAAGGAGCATTAAAAGCTTACAACATGCATGGGGACAAAGGGGACATTCACAGCATATTACAATCATGGTAATTAGGGACTGTTTAAAAAAATAATATACATTAGCAAGCATTTAATACATAGAATGTGAGGTTAAAGGACAAAACTTACCTTAATATAGTCCTCCTGCAGGACTTGGATTATGGCAGAACAGGTTTCTGGGATAATGACGCCCAGAGCCTGAGGGGAGATGCCTGTCGAGAACTTGAGGTCCTGCAAGCTTCTCCCTGTTGCCAGGTAGCGCAACGTAGCAACTAGCCTCTGCTCAGCAGTGATGGCTTCCCGCATAACGGTGTCCTGCCTGGTGATATATGGGGACACCAAAGCCAAGAGCTGCTGAAAAACGGGGTCAGACATCCTAAGAAAATTCCTGTAGTCATCAGGGTTATTCTCCTGGGTCTCCTGCAGCAGAGGCATGTGACAGAATTGGTCCCGCTGGAGCAACCAATTCTTAGTCCATGAACTCCTCCTCACCCTGTTCATGGACCGGAGCTGGGATATAGCAACAATCCCAGCACCAAGCACAGCACGATCTCGGCGACAAGAACGTACCCGCAACATGGCTATAAAACGGTCTTCTAATCAGAATGAACTAAAAGAACGCACTAAAGAACCTCTGAAGAACGACCTGAAAAACAGTAACGAGCGGACAAGAACGCACTGCAAAAACAGAGACGAACTGACTACAAGCACTGAAATACAGATACGAACCCACAAGCACAAACCGAACACCAGAAAACGATCTTTAAAGCACGAAGACTGAAAAGCGTGAATCGTCTTTCACCAATCTTTTACTAACACGCGGTAACACGAAATCAACAAAAGCGTCCCAAAGGGTGGCGCCATCCGAATGGAACTTCCCCTTTATAGTGCCATCATACGCGTTGTCGAACGTGTTGTACGTCACCGCGCTTTGCTCAAGCATTTTTTTTCACGATCGTGTGTAGGCAAGGCAGGCTTGAGAAGAATCACGTAGAGAAAAACTTTTTTCAATTACGTTTTTTTCAATTACATTAAAAACGGTTGTGTGTACGCGGTGTTGTGGAGATTTTTATGGAGATGTATTTAATATGTATTATACCCAGTGTTAGTACTTCCGCAACCCGCTCTAAAAGAGCTGATTGGGGTAGTCTGAGGCTGGTTGAATCCAGTCTGATAGGGGAAAACGTCTTGAGGTTGGAGTGTGATGTTTGCAGGGTGCGGATATGTCCACCAACGGGGGCCCTCTGTGCATTAGCATGGACGATCGTTAAGGAGGGGATATGCTCGCTCTTTAATGACATCATTGGTTATAGGCGGCTGCGCGCTCTTGTCTCTGCTGTGTCTGATCAACATTGGTTGGAATTCGTAGCGTGCGTCTGCAGATAGCCTCCCTCCCCCATTCAATAATAGTATAATCTTAATATGCGTTATTCTATGGAATAGCGCAGAATAAGAATTCCTATCAACGGTAACTTTAGCCATCCTACGTTATTGTATTCATGTATGACATCTCCTGTTGGAAGGAATGTCCAGGTATTGCCATTTTCCTGTGAGAAAGGGACATCCTGTGAGGTCCCCGCCCATGGGGGAGGGGATTGGTTGCTGCAGCCAATCACCTCCTGTGTGAGATCTTTTGAGTTTAATAAAAGCCTATGATTAGGCGTCGGCTAGGCAGTCTATGCTGGGATGGCCTGACGATAAGATCTATGTGTGAGCCTTGCTTCTTGGATGAATGATGGAATGAACGGTGAGTGGATTTTAGCAAACTTAAAGATAGCATTATTGCAAAAAGATGAATCTAAAGTGTGTGCTTAGATAGCACAGGAATTATAGGCTGTGTGCTCTGCAAACAGCCTAGGAATTCCACAACAGAGGCATTAGACACATGGTATCCCCACAATAGCAGAATGTGTTTTGGGGTGTAATTCTAGATATTTCCATGCTGTGTGTTAGAAATACTTACTAATTGACAACTTTGATTTTCATTTTTTTTCCCACATTTTCAGAAAACTTGTGGTACAGAAATTACATTTCCAAAAGACTCACTATGCCTTTTGGAAAATGCCTTTTGCCTTTTGCAAAGATGTTTGCTTTACAAAATAGGATCATTTTGTGGGTTTCCCCTGTCCTGCTCCAGGTCTTCAAAAAATGTGATAGGTGGTCAGAAAATTAGATTCGTACTTTACCCCCAAGAATTCCTGAAGATGCTCCTTAGATTTTGGGCCTCTCTGTGTGGTTAGGCTGTGAAAAATTCTCACAAAGGTGGTGATGTCATACTCAGGAGGAGTAGCAGAATGTGTTTTGTAATGTGTAATTCTAAGTAAGCCTATGTTTAACCACTTCCCGACCGCGCCATGTACAAAAGACGTCCACAGCGCGGTCGAGTTATCCTGAGTGGACGTCCCAGGGACGTCCTCACAGAATCTTGCTCCCGCGCGCCCCCAGGGGCGCGCTCCAGGATATGTCCGTGACCGCCGGGTCCGGAAGACCCGGCGCATCACGGATCACGGTAGATGGCCGCTAATCGCGGCCGTTTACCACGTGATCGCTCCGTCAAATGACGGAGCGATCACTTGTAAACAGACCGGCGTCATTTGATGACGCCGGTTCCTCCCTCCCCTCTCTGTACCGATCGGTACAGTGTGAGAGGAGAGGGGAGGGAGCGGATCATGTCCGCTCCCTCCCCCATGTCAGCTGTGGGCTGGATCTGTGACAATTGCAGTCACAGATCCAGCAATCCATCCATCCCTGCTCAGCCATCCCTGTGCAATACTCTGCCAATACTCTGCAATACACCCTGTGCAATACTCTGCAATACACCCTGTGCAATACTCTGCAATACACCCTGTGCAATACTCTGCAATACAACCTGTGCAATACTCTGCAATACAACCTGTGCAATACTCTGCAATACCCCCTGCCAATACTCTGCAATACACCCTGCCAATACTCTGCAATACTCTGCAATACACCCTGTGCAATACTCTGCAATACACCCTGCCAATACTCTGCAATACACCCTGCCAATACTCTGCAATACCCTGTGCAATACTCTGCAATACACCCTGCCAATACTCTGCAATACACCCTGTGCAATACTCTGCAATACACCCTGTGAAATACCCTGCCCATACTCTGCAATACCCTGTGCAATACCCTGCCCATACTGTGCAATACCCTGCCCATACCCTGCCATACTCCGCAATACTCCACAATACCCAGCAATACTCCACAATACCCGGCAATACTCCACAATACCCGGCAATACTCCACAATACCCGGCAATACTCCACAATACCCAGCAATACTCCACAATACCCAGCAATACTCCACAATACCCGGCAATACTCCACAATACCCGGCAATACTCCCCAATACCCATCAATACTCCACAATACCCTGCAATACTCCACAATACCCGGCAATACTCCACAATACTCCACAATACCCGGCAATACTCCACAATACCCGGCAATACTCCACAATACCCGGCAATACTCCACAATACCCGGCAATACCCGGCAATACTCCACAATACCCGGCAATACTCCACAATACCCGGCAATACTCCACAATACCCGGTGTGACAGCAGGAAGGTAAAGTCACCTGGTTGCATCCAGGGGGGTAGATATATTTCTCCCAGATTCAGGCTTTATGCTGACTTATACAACTAGGGTGGAGAGTTGTATAAGCCCAGCTGAGGCTAGTAGGCTCATGGATGACTCATACCTCTAGGGAGAGTGTGGGGCGTCGTACAGACAGGGAGTTGATGAGGCCAGCTGAAGCTTGTCAGCTCATTTAGGCCTCTATAAGAACTCCCAGATTCATTAGGTGTTAGCTCATGCCTGGAACCAGACCTGTGTGGACTGTCTAGGGAGAGTGAACCCCTGTGCGGTGAGACAAAGCCTGTGTGGCTATTTGCTTGGACATTCAAAACCAGGGACTTAGGGACTAGGACAGCACTAGGCTGATCCCAGTTGTTAGTTAGGAAACCTGTATGTTTAGTCAGAGGTCAAGTTGACCAGGATTTATTTTGTTTATATGTTTCTTTTTGGCTTTGCTGTGTTTTTGTCACTGTACATAGAGAAATAAACCGCACCTTTTGATTTTGAAAACCACAACCTCCGTCTGCTGGCCCTGTTTTTGTGTGGGGAGCCCAACCAGGGGGTCACACACACCCGCTACCGAGTTAACCCCCTCACAGTTGGTGGAGAACCAGTGGCAGTTTTTTTTAAGCCAGCATGGAGGAGATACTGAAGCAGCTGGCTCTAGCAAATGCCAATCAACAGCAGACAAATGCAGGTTTGCAAAAGAGCCTTGCAGCTCAACAACAGAACTTCGCAGCCCAGCAGCAAGCTCATCAACAGAGTCTGGAAGCTCAGCAACAAGCCCAGCAGCAATCTGAGGCCCGCTTCATAGACCTGTTACAGAAGCAAGAGCAGAGACTACAACAAATGGAAGCAGTAATGCAGCAACGTCCGCAGACCAGTGAGGAAAGCCGTCCCACTAATACCGCGTCCTTTGGGGTGAGTCGTTTATTGACAAAAATGACTGGAGAGGATGATCCAGAGGTATTTTTGACCACATTTGAAAGGACTGCTGAAAGAGAAAAGTGGCCTGAGGAGCAGTGGGCTGGACTGGTGGCTCCTCTGTTAACTGGTGAATCGCAGAAGGCTTACTATGACCTAGAGCCTGACCAAGCAAAAGACTATGTGATGCTAAAAGCTGAGATATTGGCAAGGCTGGGTGTCACCCAGGCTGTCCGGGCTCAGCGTGTGCATAACTGGACTTTCCAGCTTGGAAAACCCCCCAGGTCTCAAATGTATGATCTCATTCACCTGAGCAGAAAGTGGCTACAGCCAGAGACTTTGTCCGCACCAAAGATTGTGGAACGTGTTGTAATGGATCGGTTTTTGAGAGCTCTTCCTACTGCCATCCAAAAGTGGGTAAGCCATGGAGACCCAGAGACGGCCGATGGTCTTGTGGATCGTGTGGAGAAATACTTGGCTACAGAGAACCTGACGGCCTCTTCCAGAGACACTCGGACTTTCCACCCTAAGACCAGACCATCCCCAGGGGCGGATAAGAGGATTCCAAGGGGTAAGGGTGGAGAGAGTGAGAGGGTGGGAGCTCTACCCCAAGTTTGGCGAGAACAGCCTGGGAAATCAGCGGCTCAAGAGGCGGCAAGAAGGATCGTTTGCTACCGCTGCCGGCAAGCGGGACATATTGCAGCCAATTGCCCGGTTGTGGAGGAACCCATGCAGTGTGACTTTCTGACGGGCAGACGTCAGTCGCTGTGTGCGACAGTCGCATGCACTGCCATTCGAGGAATTGAGAAACATTTATGCAAAATGTGTGTTAATGGTAGAAATGTTGTGGTATTGCTGGATTCAGGTAGCCTTGTGACCCTGATAAAGGCTGAGTTAGTTAAAACAGAGGTCTCTGGGAATAGCAAGGTAGCTGTTATTTGTGTGCATGGGGACACCCGAGAGTATCCAGTGACTACAGTGTGTTTCGAGACCCCCAAAGGTACCCTCTCTCATCCAGTGGGCTTAGTATCTCAGGTACCGTATGACGCCATTGTGGGAAGGGATTTTCCGAAGTTCTGGGAACTGTGGGATGATCCTGAGCCCCCCACTGGTGCCCCTATGTACCAGGAATGTGATAGCCAGAACTCCCCTGAGAGTGGTGAGGACTCTCCAGAATTTCCCTTATCAGTATTGGCAGGGGAGACTCAAGAAACTGGAGAGGAGCCCACCTCCTCAGACGAAAACCTACCGTCTGTGGAGTTTTCTGATCTTGAGGTTCACAGGGAAAACTTTGCCACAGAACAGTTGAAAGACCCCGCCCTAATAAAGGCACGCGAAAACGTAGTGAAAATAGATGGCGAATTAGTGAACCCAGATAATACCTGCACTTACCCATACTTCAGCGTAGAGAAGGACCTACTGTATCGGGTGGCAAAGAGGGCAGAAGAAACCGTTGAGCAGCTTGTGGTGCCCAAACCTTACAGGAAGTTGGTGTTGGAGTTGGCCCATGGGCACATTCTTGGAGGTCATCTGGGGACAGAGAAAACCCGAGAGAGGGTATTACAGAGATTCTATTGGCCGGGGGTGATAAAGGACATAGAAAATTATTGTTCCTCCTGCCCTGTGTGTCAGAGGTCGGCCCCGATGCCACATTTCCGTAGCCCGCTGGTCCCTCTACCCATCATTGAGGTCCCGTTTGAGAGGATCGCCATGGATTTGGTAGGTCCTATAATCAAGTCCGCTAGGGGGCACCAGTACATATTAGTTATAATGGACTATGCCACCCGTTATCCAGAAGCGATCCCTCTCCGAAATACCTCGGCCAAAACCATAGCCAAAGAGCTATCTCTTGTGTTTAGCCGGGTGGGTATTTGTAGAGAACTGCTTACGGACCAAGGTACACCCTTTATGTCCCGGGTTATGAAGGAGCTGTGTAAATTGTTCAAAGTGACGCAATTACGTACATCTGTGTATCACCCCCAAACCGATGGGCTGGTTGAAAGATTCAACAAAACCCTAAAGCAAATGTTGAAGAAAGTGGTGGATAGAGATGGAAAGGATTGGGACTGTCTACTTCCTTATCTGATGTTTGCTATTAGGGAGGTGCCCCAATCCTCTACGGGATTCTCCCCCTTTGAGTTACTGTATGGGAGACACCCAAGAGGGCTGTTGGATATTGCCAAGGAAACCTGGGAAAGTGAGAGTTCTCCCCACAGGAGTGTGATTGAGCATGTCGCCCTGATGCAAGACCGAATTGCACAGGTAATGCCCATCGTGAAGGAACATTTGGCCCAAGCGCAGTTAGCACAGCAGAGAGTGTACAACCGTGGAGCCAAGACCCGTACCTTTTCCCCGGGGGATAGGATACTGGTACTTGTCCCTACGGTTGAAAGTAAATTCCTTGCCAAATGGCAAGGCCCCTACGAGATAATGGAAAAAGTGAGCGAAGTGAATTACAAGGTCAGACAACCAGGAAGGCGAAAGCCCGAACAGATCTATCACGTTAATCTGTTGAAAGCCTGGAGGGATAGAGAGTCCCTAGTCGCAGACACTTGGTCACCAGCTCAAACTGGTTGCGTGATTCCTGAGGTTGGAATAGCAGCCACCTTGTCACAACCCCAACAACAGGAGGTTAAGGAGTTTGTGCTTCGCAACAAGGAGGTATTCTCTGAGCTGCCGGGACAAACATCTGGGGTAGAGCATGACATCATTACCCCGCCCGGTGAAAGGGTGAAGTTAAAACCCTATCGGATCCCAGAGGCCCGACGGGAGGCAATACGGGAGGAAGTACAGAAAATGCTGAACTTAGGGGTGATAGAGGAGTCCCAAAGTGATTGGTCTAGTCCCATTGTGTTGGTGCCTAAACCGGATGGGAGCTGGCGATTTTGTAACGATTTTCGTCAGTTGAACAAAGTTACAAAATTTGACACCTACCCCATGCCACGTATAGATGAGTTGATCGACCGGCTGGGAACAGCCCGATACATGACGACTCTTGACCTCACAAAAGGGTATTGGCAAATCCCCCTGGCCAAGTCGGCCAAAGAGAAAACCGCATTTGTAACCCCAGACGGGGCGTTCCAATATAAAAGAATGCCGTTCGGGTTACAGAATGCACCGGCCACGTTCCAGCGGAAAATGGACCAGATGCTGAGGCCCCATCGGAAGTATGCTGTGGCTTACCTGGATGACGTAATTGTCCATAGCACAGATTGGGCCTCACATCTGCCAAAAGTGCAAGCAGTCCTGGACTCTGTTCGGGAAGCGGGGTTTACGGCTAACCCCAAGAAGTGTACCATTGGGCAGGAGGAGGCCAAATATCTTGGGTACACCATTGGGAGGGGAGTAATAAAACCCCAACTCAACAAAGTCGAGGCCATCCAGAGTTGGCCACGTTCCAACAGCAAGAAACAGGTACGAGCCTTTCTGGGAATCGCTGGGTATTATCGGCGATTCATTCCCCACTTTGCCTCTAAGGCTGTGCCCCTAACCAACCTAACGAAGGGGAAAGGGTCGGTCATGATTAAATGGACCCCCGAGGCTGAGGCAGCATTCCAATTCTTGAAACAAGCCTTATGTAGCCAGCCAGTGTTGTACTCACCCGACTTCTCTAAAGACTTTGTCGTACAAAGTGATGCGTCAGATGTGGGGTTAGGAGCAGTATTGTCCCAGGTCTGGAACGGGGAAGAGCACCCAGTCATTTACCTCAGCAGGAAGTTGAAGTCCCATGAGGTAAATTACGCCACCGTTGAAAAGGAGTGTTTAGCGGTGAAGTGGGCTCTAGATTCCCTTCGGTACTACCTGCTAGGTAGGCACTTTGACATGGTTACGGATCACGCTCCGTTAAAGTGGATGGCTCAAAACAAGGAAACAAATAGAAGAGTGAATAGGTGGTTCCTGGCCCTCCAGGAATTCAACTTCACTGTAAAGCATCGCCCTGGCGTTCAAATGGGGAATGTGGATGCTTTGTCTCGAGTACATGAATGCCTGATTGCTGGTGTTCCAACCCCGAGGTTAAAACAAGAGGGGGGGGTATGTGACAGCAGGAAGGTAAAGTCACCTGGTTGCATCCAGGGGGGTAGATATATTTCTCCCAGATTCAGGCTTTATGCTGACTTATACAACTAGGGTGGAGAGTTGTATAAGCCCAGCTGAGGCTAGTAGGCTCATGGATGACTCATACCTCTAGGGAGAGTGTGGGGCGTCGTACAGACAGGGAGTTGATGAGGCCAGCTGAAGCTTGTCAGCTCATTTAGGCCTCTATAAGAACTCCCAGATTCATTAGGTGTTAGCTCATGCCTGGAACCAGACCTGTGTGGACTGTCTAGGGAGAGTGAACCCCTGTGCGGTGAGACAAAGCCTGTGTGGCTATTTGCTTGGACATTCAAAACCAGGGACTTAGGGACTAGGACAGCACTAGGCTGATCCCAGTTGTTAGTTAGGAAACCTGTATGTTTAGTCAGAGGTCAAGTTGACCAGGATTTATTTTGTTTATATGTTTCTTTTTGGCTTTGCTGTGTTTTTGTCACTGTACATAGAGAAATAAACCGCACCTTTTGATTTTGAAAACCACAACCTCCGTCTGCTGGCCCTGTTTTTGTGTGGGGAGCCCAACCAGGGGGTCACACACACCCGCTACCGAGTTAACCCCCTCACACCGGCAATACTCCACAATACCCTGCAATACTCCACAATACCCCGCAATACTCGTCAATACCCGGCAATACTCGTCAATACTCCTCAATACCCGGCAATACTCCTCAATACCCGGTAATACTCTGCAATAACCACTTCCCGCCCGCCCGCCGGCCGTCATATGACGTCCTTGACTTTGTACGGGGATATCTGAATGATGGGAGCAGCTACAGGCATCATTCAGATATTCGCTTTTTCAGCTGGCGATTCCCTACACCATAAGAACAATCATAGCGGCTGTTCCACCGCTTGATCGCTCTTACGGAAGGTGAGAGGGGATGCCCCCCCCCCCTCCCGCTGCCCTCCGGTGCTTCTACCGACTCACCGCTACGATCAAAGCCAAGATTGTTTTTTTTTTTGTTTTTTTTTTAGGCTTCCCAGCCTAGAGGTGAGATGTGGGGTCTTATTGACACCCCCCCCCCATATCTCACTGTAAAGAGGACCTGTCATGCCATATTCCTATTACAAGGGATGTTTACATTCCTTGTAATAGGAATAAAAGTGCTAAAAAAAAAAATTTGGGGCGGAAAAACATGTCAAACTAAAATAAATAAAGTAAAATGAACAATAAAATATATATATTTTTTTTAAAGCGCCCCTGCCCCCGCGAGCTCGCATGCAGAAGTGAACGCATACGTAAGCCCCGCCCACATATGAAAACGGTGTTCAAGCCACACATGTGAGGTATCGTTGCGAACATTAGAGCGAGAGCAATAATTTTGGCCCTAGACCTCCTCTGTAACTCAAAACATATAACCAGTAAAAATATTTAAAGCATTGCCTATGGGGATTTTTAAGTAGCGAAGTTTGGCCCCATTCCACGAGCGTGTGCAATTTTGAAGGGTGACATGTTAGGTATCTATTTACTCGGCGTAACTTCATCTTTCACATTATGCAAAAACACTGGGCTAACTTTACTGGGTTTTTTTTTCTTTTAGGCACAAAACAGTTTTTTTCCGTAAAAAACGCGTTAGAAAAATTTCTGCGCAAATACCGTGCAAGATAAAAAGTTGCAATGACCACCATTATATTCTTTAAGGTCTTTGCTAAAAAAAACATATATAATGTTTTGGGGTTCTATGTAATTTTATAGCAAATAAATGATGATTTTTACATGTAGGAGAGGAATGTCAGAATTGGCCTGGGTGCTCCAGAACGCCTGAAGGTGCTCCCTGCATGTTGGGCCTCTGTGTGTGGCCACGCTGTGTAAAAGTCTCACACATGTGGTATCGCCATACTCGGGAGGAATAGCAGAATGTGTTTTGGGGTGTAATTTGTGGTATGCATATGCTGTGTGTGAGAAATAACCTGCTAATATGACAATTTTGTGGAAAAAAAAAAAAAGAAAAAAAAATCTTGATTTTTGCAAAGAATTGTGGGAAAAAATGACAACTTCAAAAAACTCACAATGACTCTTTCTAAATACCTTGGAATGTCTTCTTTCCAAAAAGGGGTCATTTGGGGGGTATTTGTACTTTTCTGGCATGTTAGGGTCTCAAGAAATGAGATAGGCCGTCAGTACTTCAGGTGTGATCAATTTTCAGATATTGGCACCATAGCTTGTGGACTCTATAACTTTCACAAAGACCAAAAAATATCCACCAATTTGTACTTATTTTTACCAAAGATATGTAGCAGTATAAATTTTGGCCAAAATGTATGAAGAAAGAATACTAATTTGCAAAATTTTATAACGGAAACAAAGAAAAATTCATTTTTTTACAAAATTTTCAGTCTTTTTTCTCTTATAGCGCAAAAAATAAAAAACCCAACAGTGATTAAATACCACCAAAAGAAAGCTCTATTTGTGTGAAAAAAAGGACAAAAATTTCATATGGGTACAGTGTTGTATGACTGAGTAATTGTCATTCAAAATGTGAGAGCACCGAAAGCTGAAAATTCGTCTGGTTAGGAAGGGGGTTTAAGTGCCCAGTTGTCAAGTGGTTAAAGCTTTTAAACTTTCCTTTTGTTGCGAAAAAAAACATTCCCCTGTGTGTGACCTATGTACATTGCAGGGGTTTTAATAAACTCTGTTGCAGATTCCTACCTTTTGTTATTCTGAATAAATGCTTGTGTTTTTGTCTGTATCCATGTGGGAAAGTGAGTCTAATGGCAGTGGTTTCATAATTATCAACCAACTGTTGCACCTGCAGGGCTCTAATGAGGAAAGCTGCTCCTTTAGACGTGATTTCCTACTGGGAGTATCTCACCAAAATAAAAAATTAATGCTGAAATCTGACTTGTATCTTGGGGCAGACGTCTGTGAAAATTGGTGAGCCAATGACACAAGCAGAAAATTATGTTTCTGGAGGGTATTCTGTGTACAGAACACCTTCAGGTATCCATATTGCATTGCATTTTCAGAAAATTACATAGCTGCAGATTAAAAATTAAAGGTCATTTTTAATAACATTCAAATACAATATGACTTTGGTCGCAATTGTATATGCTATATTATTTTTTCTTTATTTGCTATTTTTTTCCCCATGAAAGTGGAGTTTGTCGACCAGCCGCCGCAGTTATACTGCGGCAGGCTGTTACCGCTGCCCGAATCGCCGTCATGGTACGTCAGTTCTTCTTCAAAGTGCTATAGCAAGCGTGCGTGCACCGCCAGAGTCGCGCGCTCGCAGAATGTCCCCGGAGGCGATGCGCGATCGCCGTCGGCCACCCACGATCGTAGGCACGAGAGCCAGAACCGGGATTTGTGTGTGTAAACACACAAATCCTGGTTTTGGCAGGGGAGGAGAAACAGATTGTCTGATCCTACTAAGTAGGAACAACGATCTGGCTCCTCCTCTAGTCAGTCCTATCCCCTCACAGTTAGAAACACACCTAGGGAAAAACATTAACCCCTTGATCGCCACCTAGTGTTAACCCCTTCCCTGCCAGTGTCATTTACGCAGTAATCAGTGGCTATTTATAGCACTGATAGCTTTATAAATGTCAGTGGTCCCAAAAAAGTGTCAGTGTCTGATCTGTCCACTACAATGTCGCAGTCCCGCTAAAAATCGCAGATCGCCGCCTAGAAAAAAAAATAAAAATAATAAAAATGCCATAAATCTATCCCCTATTTTGTAGATGCTATAACTTATTGTGATTTTTATTTTACCAAAAATATGTAGAAGAATACATGTTGGCCTAAACTGATGAAGAAATTATTTTTTTACATATTTTTTTGGGCATATTTAATATAGCAAAAATTTAAAAATATTGCTTTTTTTTCAAATTTTTTTTGTTTATAGCGCAAAAAAATAAAAAAACGCAGAGGTGATCAAATACCACCAAAAGAAAGATCTATTTGTGGGAAAACATACATTTTTGTTTGGGTACAATGTCGCATGACCACGCAATTGTTAGTTAAAGCGACGCAGTGCCGTATCGCAAAAAATGGCCTGGTCATTAAGGGGAAAATCTTTCCGGGGCTGAAGTGGTTAATTGACAACCTTGTGTAAAAAAAAAAATGTATTTAATTTTCTTTCCAGATTTTTCAAACAAAATGTACATTTTCAAAAGGCTCTCTATGCCTCTAAAAAAAATACATTGGGGTGTTTTATTTCTAAAATGTGGTCATTTTCTGGGTGTTTCCAGTTCCCTTGTGCTCCAGAGCCTCCAAAAATATGATAGGTATTCAGGAAATTTATGCCCCTTGAAAGCCCTTAAAGTGGTTGTAAAAGTAGAAATGTTTTTAACCTTAATGCAGCTCTCTCCCCATCCCATTTTTATACATACCTGAGCCCATTCTCGATCCAGAGCTGTGCTCGAGATCAGTGTCTCTCTCTGCTCTCTCTCTTCTCATAGGCCAAATAGTGGGAGCCACTGAATCCTGCTGCTGTTAATGAAATCCTGTGGCAAGGGATCGGGGGGTGGGGTGTGGGTCTATAGACGCAGACAGCACAACCCACAGGTGAGCCAAATAGAAAGTGGTTTCATATAGTCGCACACCAAAAATAAGAGGAATCAGGAGCACCGGTGAGAGACCCATGAAGAGTAGGATCGGGTCTGCTCTGTGCAAAACCTTTGCACAGGGTAAGTAGTTATAACATGTTTGTTATTAAAACAAATAACATTTACAATCACTTTAACCACCTCCCTACTGGTGAATTGTAAAATAACCCCAGCAGGAACCTTTTACGCCTCCTTTCCCCCGGGAGCGTGCAGCATGGTGATGGGGAATGAGGCGTGTCCCTCGGGACACAGCCCATCCCCGAACAGGGTAAAAAGACAATGAAAATGGCTCTTTACCACGTGACCAGCTGTGTCCAATCACAGCCAGTCACAAATGTCAACAAACTGAGGTAAATGTAGAAAATAGTACCTGCGTCCTGACAATTTTATAGAGAAAGTGGTGAATTGAGGCTATAATGGACTTTCGTAGTACTGTGCAAAGGCTTAACATACACATGGTAAGGAAAAAAATTACATTTTATTCCAACAGCATATAAAAACATACAGTATATATATTAAAAAAAGGGGGGCAACAATTGTGTCATATACATTAAGCTCTATGAATCCACAGATGTAGTGACTCTGGAAATGAATCATTGTCAACTCAGCATATACCAGCTGTGCGTAGGATGCTCGACATGTTTCATGGATAAACCACTGCTTCTTCAGGAGATTATTACATGTAGTATCCCAGAGCAAACAATATTAATATTCTATAAGTAAATAGGAAAAGAGAGAAGAAATTAATCATAAAATCTATACAAATTGAATGTAATATAACCATAAAGCTTGCATGGTGGTGTCTCCTGCCAGCCGCCTTACCAAAGACACGATCATGTGTATAGACCCACAGTATACACATCTGCCCCGGCAGGTATGGGAGCCCCACACTAGGGGATGCACAGCTCAGTCTAATAAGAGAATGATAGAAATCATGAAATTGTCATGGATCTGCAGTATGTTCAAGTCTGTCGGCTTACTTCTCCATATGTTTAGCTTAAGAGACTAGCCCCCTTCACCTGGCTGCTTAAGTAATCTCCCCTCAAGCATGGCTCCACCCCAGCCCCTATCAGGAAACACTATTCTAACCTGTGCACTGCAAGCCAGCCTTGCTGATCAACATTGTGTGTTTGGCTTTCCATGTGCTCCTTGCTGTGTGTTCTACGTCTGATTCTGGTTACCGATCTTGGCTTGTTCTTTGACTATCCCTGCCTGCTTGATACCCTGACCTTTGGCGTGTTCTCTGTCTTTCTTGTCTGCTAGTTGCCCCGACCTGTGGCTATCTCCTGACTATCCCTTGTTTCCCCCAGTCTGCTGCTTCCTCTCTTTCTTCCAGTAGTCTACCGTAAGCATGAGCTGGGAGGCCCTAGGGGCCCTCTGGAGCCAGACTGCAGCTAAATCCATCCCCACCATCAGGGGCCTCTGGTGAACACCTTTCTCTCTCTTAAATTCTATTCCCTGGGAAAGCTCATGCTCTAGCTCCCAGTGTGATTCGTGTTGGTGCTTTCCTGAACTACCCAGAGCTCCATCCACAGCAGTCAGCCGTAGAGTCCACTACCTTAGCCGTGCACTCCTGCCTCTGATGTGGTGCACCTGTCACCTGGCCTCAGATGACCTAACAGAAATAGAGTTATATATAGACTAGTTTTAAGCAAATTTAATTTACATCCATATATAATTTCAACACACCATGACAAAAGTAGCAGAGATCTAGGGCAATTCCTCTTAAAGATGAAACTGGAGAATAGCGTGGGAGATTTTTGAAAAAAATGACCACAACACACAGAAAATGAACATTACACTGAAACACATGCTGTTCAGTAAATGGACCCCCAAGCCTCAGCAAGCAGAAATGTATCTGAGCTTTCTCCTATAGAATAGGTCAGTAAGCAAGGAAAGCATCTGAGCACATGTCTATGGGTATGTGAGATTTCTTAAAGATATTGCTAATCTCAAATATATCTAGGGTAAACAGAAAAAGAGACATGTGTAATAAAACTCAGCAGACCTGATGTGTAGTACATCAGTCAGCATACAGGGGGCATCATAAGATCATTACAAGGAAAACATATACATTCAGTGCTCACCTTAAAAAACTGTAGGCAAGCACAGAAAGGTTCATGCTGCAGCAATGCCTTGGACTGACCGGGCTATTTTCCACTGAATATTCCGCAGGGTCTCCCCTAGGATACAGACATTAGGTAATCAAACAGTGGGTTGATATGGTGCACTCTGGATATAGCTACCCAAGAACAAATATAGATAAAAATAAAACAGTGGAAGGTGAAGGGGCAGGGAGGGAGTAGAAATCACTATTAAGGTTGAGCGGACCCGAACTGTAAAGTTTGGGTTCGTACCGGACTTTTGGTTTTTTTGTTACCCGGACCCGAACAATTTACTGTATGTTCGGGTTCGGTGTTCGGCAATGTAATGGCACATTTTAAAAAGCTGCAGGGCAGCCAATCAACATTTGTTTAATTCGTGTGCCCTTAGAAGCTATCACAGCCATGCCTACTAATGGCATGGCTGTGATTGGCCAGTGCAGCATGTGACCCAGCCTCTATATAAGCTAGAGGCACATAGCACAGCACGTCACTCTGCTTTTGATAGTGTAGGGAAAGGTTGCTGCTGCTGCTTTGAGGGAGAGAATTAGATAGGAGTCCTAATTCAGAAATCAAATTACTCAGCGATCTACCTTGATTTTGTTGTGTGGGTGCAGTGCACAATCTTTTTACCCTGCCCTGAGCCCAGTGCAAGAGAAAAGATAACTTTTATCTGTATGTTAGTTAGGTTGGCGTCGGTGGGCATTTTATGCAAGCTCAGTGCACCAGCACTGCATGTGCAGGGCCATTTGAAGAAATTTGGGGGCCCCAGGCAGAATTTTGAAACAGTTGAGAAGCGGCCGATCGCCCGACGTTAGAGTGGATAAGATAAGGGGGGGGTTTGTCTTACCTCCTCCTCCCGTGCTGCCTCCTCTTGCTCCCCTTCCTGCTGTGCGGGAAAAAATTCACACTATCGCGGGACTGCTGGGGCCCCAGACCAGCTCGGGGCCCCAAGCAGTTGCTTGGTTTGCCTGTCCTGTTCCGACGGCCCTGTGCATATGTTACTGTGAGATACACCCTTTAGATACTGTTGGTCTATTCTGTTATTCTAAAAACACCCATTTAGGGCAAAAAAATATATATTTTGCTGCATTTCCTGCATATCTGTATTTAGTGAGATACACACTTTAGATACTGTTGTTTTATTCTGCTATTCAAAAAATAATAATTTAGCGTAAAAAAAAATATTTGGTGCGTTTTCTGCATATCTGTACCTGTGAGATACACCCTTTAGATACTGTTGCTCTATTCTGCTATTCAAAAAAAACACATTTAGGGGAAAAATCTTAAATTGCGGCCTAGTCTGTATCTGTACGTGTGAGGTACACCCTTTAAATACTGTTGCTCTATTCTCATATTAAAAAAAAACACATTCAGGGCAAAAAAATATATTTTGCAGTGTTTCCTGCATATCTGTACGTGTGAGATACACACTTTAGATACTGTTGTTTTATTCTGCTATTCAAAAAAAATGCAGTGGCGGCTGGGCCTGAGGCGGATAGCAGTTTGGCGCATGTTTGGCGCATGTCCTTCCACCACCGAGGATTGCAGGGTGCTTCAGTTTGCCTCCTGTTGCTAACTCCTCCTACTCCGCTTCCTCATCCTCTACCGCCTCCTCATCCGGTCAGCGTAACACCTTCACCACCAACTTTAGCACAGCCAGCGGTAAACGACAGCAGGCAGTTCTAAAACGTTCTTGTTTGGGGGAAAAAAACCCACACCGCGCAGGAGTTGTGGAGTAGGGATGGGCCCGGTGCTCGATTCGAACCCATGTTCGAATCGAGCACCGGGCGTTCGCTCGCTCGTCGAGCCCAGAACTATTTGGGCCGTTCGCATCACATTCGTGTGATGCGAGCGGCCCCGCAATGCATTGCGGCCGGCGCGGCCGGCGCAGTGCATTGCTGGCTGATGATTGGCCAAGCATGCACTGTGACCCCGCATGCTTGGCCAATCACAGCGCCCGAAACTCGGAGAGCAATAATTGGCTACAGGCAGGACGCCTGTAGCCAATTACAGCTCAGGGGCTTTAGTACACGCCCCACCATTTAGAAAGGCCGCCACGCCATCGGCCCCGGTCACATGAGTTCCGGCTTTAGGAGAGATCAGTCTGCTGATTCTGTCTTTGCTTGATACTGAAAGATTTGCTCTTCTTTGCTAAACCATTGGCTATTTCTTTGCTAAACCATTGCTACCTAAGTCATTGATCGTTCATTGCTGCTGATTGCACAGTTAGCGTGTTATTAGCTATGGCTGGGGATTAGTCTGGTGCGTGCTTACTGTTAGTACAGTATTGCAGTAGTACCAACCGCAGTGCTGTTAGCACAGCATTGCACCCCAACAGCACCCATAGGACTTCTAGTGTGTTAGTGGCAGCAAACAGAGCTCCTATATTTTCTTCTCAGCAGCACCCATAGGACTTCTAGTGTGTTAGTGGCAGCAAACAGAGCTCCTATATTTTCTTCTCAGCAGCACCCATAGGACTTCTAGTGTGTTAGTGGCATCACACAGAGCTCCTATATTTTCTTCTCAGCAGCACCCATAGGACTTCTAGTGTGTTAGTGGCAGCAAACAGAGCTCCTATATTTTCTTCTCAGCAGCACCCATAGGACTTCTAGTGTGTTAGTGGCAGCAAACAGAGCTCCTATATTTTCTTCTCAGCAGCACCCATAGGACTTCTAGTGTGTTAGTGGCATCACACAGAGCTCCTATATTTTCTTCTCAGCAGCACCCATAGGACTTCTAGTGTGTTAGTGGCAGCAAACAGAGCTCCTATATTTTCTTCTCAGCAGCACCCATAGGACTTCTAATGTGTTAGTGGCATCACACAGAGTTCCTATATTTTCATCTCAGAAGCACCCATAGGACTTCTAGTGTGTTAGTGGCATCACACAGAGCTCCTATATTTTCTTCTCAGAAGCACCCATAGGACTTCTAGTGTGTTAGTGGCAGCAAACAGAGCTCCTATATTTTCTTCTTAGCAGCACCCATAGGACTTCTAATGTGTTAGTGGCATCACACAGAGTTCCTATATTTTCATCTCAGAAGCACCCATAGGACTTCTAGTGTGTTAGTGGCATCACACAGAGCTCCTATATTTTCTTCTCAGAAGCACCCATAGGACTTCTAGTGTGTTAGTGGCAGCAAACAGAGCTCCTATATTTTCTTCTCAGCAGCACCCATAGGACTTCTAGTGTGTTAGTGGCATCACACAGAGTTCCTATATTTTCATCTCAGAAGCACCCATAGGACTTCTAGTGTGTTAGTGGCATCACACAGAGCTCCTATATTTTCTTCTCAGCAGCACCCATAGGACTTCTAGTGTGTTAGTGGCATCACACAGAGCTCCTATATTTTCATCTCAGAAGCACCCATAGGACTTCTAGTGTGTTAGTGGCATCACACAGAGCTCCTATATTTTCTTCTCAGCAGCACCCATAGGACTTCTAGTGTGTTAGTGGCAGCAAACAGAGCTCCTATATTTTCTTCTCAGCAGCACCCATAGGACTTCTAGTGTGTTAGTGGCATCACACAGAGCTCCTATATTTTCTTCTCAGCAGCACCCATAGGACTTCTAGTGTGTTAGTGGCAGCAAACAGAGCTCCTATATTTTCTTCTCAGCAGCACCCATAGGACTTCTAGTGTGTTAGTGGCAGCACACAGAGCTCCTATATTTTCATCTCAGAAGCACCCATAGGACTTCTAGTGTGTTAGTGGCATCACACAGAGCTCCTATATTTTCTTCTCAGCAGCACCCATAGGACTTCTAGTGTGTTAGTGGCATCACACAGAGCTCCTATATTTTCATCTCAGAAGCACCCATAGGACTTCTAGTGTGTTAGTGGCATCACACAGAGCTCCTATATTTTCTTCTCAGCAGCACCCATAGGACTTCTAGTGTGTTAGTGGCAGCAAACAGAGCTCCTATATTTTCATCTCAGAAGCACCCATAGGACTTCTAGTGTGTTAGTGGCATCACACAGAGCTCCTATATTTTCATCTCAGAAGCACCCATAGGACTTCTAGTGTGTTAGTGGCATCACACATAGCTCCTATATTTTCTTCTCAGCAGCACCCATAGGACTTCTAGTGTGTTAGTGGCATCACACAGAGCTCCTATATTTTCTTCTCAGCAGCACCCATAGGACTTCTAGTGTGTTAGTGGCATCACACAGAGCTCCTATATTTTCATCTCAGAAGCACCCATAGGACTTCTAGTGTGTTAGTGGCATCACACATAGCTCCTATATTTTCTTCTCAGCAGCACCCATAGGACTTCTAGTGTGTTAGTGGCATCACACAGAGCTCCTATATTTTCATCTCAGAAGCACCCATAGGACTTCTAGTGTGTTAGTGGCATCACACAGAGCTCCTATATTTTCTTCTCAGCAGCACCCATAGGACTTCTAGTGTGTTAGTGGCAGCAAACAGAGCTCCTATATTTTCTTCTCAGCAGCACCCATAGGACTTCTAGTGTGTTAGTGGCATCACACAGAGCTCCTATATTTTCATCTCAGAAGCACCCATAGGACTTCTAGTGTGTTAGTGGCAGCAAACAGAGCTCCTATATTTTCTTCTCAGCAGCACCCATAGGACTTCTAGTGTGTTAGTGGCAGCACACAGAGCTCCTATATTTTCATCTCAGAAGCACCCATAGGACTTCTAGTGTGTTAGTGGCATCACACAGAGCTCCTATATTTTCTTCTCAGCAGCACCCATAGGACTTCTAGTGTGTTAGTGGCATCACACAGAGCTCCTATATTTTCATCTCAGAAGCACCCATAGGACTTCTAGTGTGTTAGTGGCATCACACAGAGCTCCTATATTTTCTTCTCAGCAGCACCCATAGGACTTCTAGTGTGTTAGTGGCAGCAAACAGAGCTCCTATATTTTCATCTCAGAAGCACCCATAGGACTTCTAGTGTGTTAGTGGCATCACACAGAGCTCCTATATTTTCATCTCAGAAGCACCCATAGGACTTCTAGTGTGTTAGTGGCATCACACATAGCTCCTATATTTTCTTCTCAGCAGCACCCATAGGACTTCTAGTGTGTTAGTGGCATCACACAGAGCTCCTATATTTTCTTCTCAGCAGCACCCATAGGACTTCTAGTGTGTTAGTGGCATCACACAGAGCTCCTATATTTTCATCTCAGAAGCACCCATAGGACTTCTAGTGTGTTAGTGGCATCACACATAGCTCCTATATTTTCTTCTCAGCAGCACCCATAGGACTTCTAGTGTGTTAGTGGCAGCAAACAGAGCTCCTATATTTTCTTCTCAGCAGCACCCATAGGACTTCTAGTGTGTTAGTGGCATCACACAGAGCTCCTATATTTTCTTCTCAGCAGCACCCATAGGACTTCTAGTGTGTTAGTGGCAGCAAACAGAGCTCCTATATTTTCTTCTCAGCAGCACCCATAGGACTTCTAATGTGTTAGTGGCATCACACAGAGTTCCTATATTTTCATCTCAGAAGCACCCATAGGACTTCTAGTGTGTTAGTGGCATCACACAGAGCTCCTATATTTTCTTCTCAGAAGCACCCATAGGACTTCTAGTGTGTTAGTGGCAGCAAACAGAGCTCCTATATTTTCTTCTTAGCAGCACCCATAGGACTTCTAATGTGTTAGTGGCATCACACAGAGTTCCTATATTTTCATCTCAGAAGCACCCATAGGACTTCTAGTGTGTTAGTGGCATCACACAGAGCTCCTATATTTTCTTCTCAGAAGCACCCATAGGACTTCTAGTGTGTTAGTGGCAGCAAACAGAGCTCCTATATTTTCTTCTCAGCAGCACCCATAGGACTTCTAGTGTGTTAGTGGCATCACACAGAGTTCCTATATTTTCATCTCAGAAGCACCCATAGGACTTCTAGTGTGTTAGTGGCATCACACAGAGCTCCTATATTTTCTTCTCAGCAGCACCCATAGGACTTCTAGTGTGTTAGTGGCATCACACAGAGCTCCTATATTTTCATCTCAGAAGCACCCATAGGACTTCTAGTGTGTTAGTGGCATCACACAGAGCTCCTATATTTTCTTCTCAGCAGCACCCATAGGACTTCTAGTGTGTTAGTGGCAGCAAACAGAGCTCCTATATTTTCTTCTCAGCAGCACCCATAGGACTTCTAGTGTGTTAGTGGCATCACACAGAGCTCCTATATTTTCTTCTCAGCAGCACCCATAGGACTTCTAGTGTGTTAGTGGCAGCAAACAGAGCTCCTATATTTTCTTCTCAGCAGCACCCATAGGACTTCTAGTGTGTTAGTGGCAGCACACAGAGCTCCTATATTTTCATCTCAGAAGCACCCATAGGACTTCTAGTGTGTTAGTGGCATAACACAGAGCTCCTATATTTTCTTCTCAGCAGCACCCATAGGACTTCTAGTGTGTTAGTGGCATCACACAGAGCTCCTATATTTTCATCTCAGAAGCACCCATAGGACTTCTAGTGTGTTAGTGGCATCACACAGAGCTCCTATATTTTCTTCTCAGCAGCACCCATAGGACTTCTAGTGTGTTAGTGGCAGCAAACAGAGCTCCTATATTTTCATCTCAGAAGCACCCATAGGACTTCTAGTGTGTTAGTGGCATCACACAGAGCTCCTATATTTTCATCTCAGAAGCACCCATAGGACTTCTAGTGTGTTAGTGGCATCACACATAGCTCCTATATTTTCTTCTCAGCAGCACCCATAGGACTTCTAGTGTGTTAGTGGCATCACACAGAGCTCCTATATTTTCTTCTCAGCAGCACCCATAGGACTTCTAGTGTGTTAGTGGCATCACACAGAGCTCCTATATTTTCATCTCAGAAGCACCCATAGGACTTCTAGTGTGTTAGTGGCATCACACAGAGCTCCTATATTTTCTTCTCAGCAGCACCCATAGGACTTCTAGTGTGTTAGTGGCATCACACAGAGCTCCTATATTTTCATCTCAGAAGCACCCATAGGACTTCTAGTGTGTTAGTGGCATCACACAGAGCTCCTATATTTTCTTCTCAGCAGCACCCATAGGACTTCTAGTGTGTTAGTGGCAGCAAACAGAGCTCCTATATTTTCTTCTCAGCAGCACCCATAGGACTTCTAGTGTGTTAGTGGCATCACACAGAGCTCCTATATTTTCATCTCAGAAGCACCCATAGGACTTCTAGTGTGTTAGTGGCAGCAAACAGAGCTCCTATATTTTCTTCTCAGCAGCACCCATAGGACTTCTAGTGTGTTAGTGGCAGCACACAGAGCTCCTATATTTTCATCTCAGAAGCACCCATAGGACTTCTAGTGTGTTAGTGGCATCACACAGAGCTCCTATATTTTCTTCTCAGCAGCACCCATAGGACTTCTAGTGTGTTAGTGGCATCACACAGAGCTCCTATATTTTCATCTCAGAAGCACCCATAGGACTTCTAGTGTGTTAGTGGCATCACACAGAGCTCCTATATTTTCTTCTCAGCAGCACCCATAGGACTTCTAGTGTGTTAGTGGCAGCAAACAGAGCTCCTATATTTTCATCTCAGAAGCACCCATAGGACTTCTAGTGTGTTAGTGGCATCACACAGAGCTCCTATATTTTCATCTCAGAAGCACCCATAGGACTTCTAGTGTGTTAGTGGCATCACACATAGCTCCTATATTTTCTTCTCAGCAGCACCCATAGGACTTCTAGTGTGTTAGTGGCATCACACAGAGCTCCTATATTTTCTTCTCAGCAGCACCCATAGGACTTCTAGTGTGTTAGTGGCATCACACAGAGCTCCTATATTTTCATCTCAGAAGCACCCATAGGACTTCTAGTGTGTTAGTGGCATCACACATAGCTCCTATATTTTCTTCTCAGCAGCACCCATAGGACTTCTAGTGTGTTAGTGGCATCACACAGAGCTCCTATATTTTCTTCTCAGCAGCACCCATAGGACTTCTAGTGTGTTAGTGGCAGCAAACAGAGCTCCTATATTTTCTTCTCAGCAGCACCCATAGGACTTCTAGTGTGTTAGTGGCATCACACAGAGCTCCTATATTTTCTTCTCAGCAGCACCCATAGGACTTCTAGTGTGTTAGTGGCAGCAAACAGAGCTCCTATATTTTCTTCTCAGCAGCACCCATAGGACTTCTAGTGTGTTAGTGGCATCACACAGAGCTCCTATATTTTCATCTCAGAAGCACCCATAGGACTTCTAGTGTGTTAGTGGCATCACACAGAGCTCCTATATTTTCTTCTCAGCAGCACCCATAGGACTTCTAGTGTGTTAGTGGCAGCAAACAGAGCTCCTATATTTTCTTCTCAGAAGCACCCATAGGACTTCTAGTGTGTTAGTGGTATCACACAGAGTTCCTATATTTTCATCTCAGAAGCACCCATAGGACTTCTAGTGTGTTAGTGGCATCACACAGAGCTCCTATATTTTCTTCTCAGCAGCACCCATAGGACTTCTAGTGTGTTAGTGGCATCACACAGAGCTCCTATATTTTCATCTCAGAAGCACCAATAGGACTTCTAGTGTGTTAGTGGCAGCAAACAGAGCTCCTATATTTTCTTGTCAGCAGCACACATAGTACCTATAGTGTGTTAGTGTCAGCACCCATAGGACCTACAGTGTGTTGTGAGCACACATAGGAGTTCTATTTTTTATACTATATACACTACCGACTACAATGGCTGGAAGACCGCCAAGGAGAGGCAGAGCGTGCCGAGGCAAGAACACAGGGCAGGCAGGCTCTGTTTCTAGAGACAACAGTGCTGGCCGTGGACGTGGTCGTGCATCGTCATCAGCACGTGGCCATGGGACACGCTTGTCTTTGTTTTCGGCAGCTGGACATGTGGAGCCGCATCATGCCGAAGGCTTGGTAGAATGGATGACCAAGCCCTCCTCATCCTCCTCATCCTCTCTCACCCAGGCTCAGGGTACTGGCAGAGCAGCTGCCAACGCGTACTCAATGGCATCATCAGCCACCCCTTCCCTAGACCCACCATGTCCTCCTGAGGAGTCCCCCGAACTGTTTGAGCACAGTGTTGGGTACATGCTCCAGGAGGATGCCCAACGATTCGAAGGCTCGGATGATGATACCCAGCTTGAGGAAGTCAGTAGTGTGCGCGCAGAGAGAGGGGATGCTGAAGGACAGCAATCTGGCAGTAGTGTTCCACCAGCTGCAGCTTACTGCCAGGTTTGCTCTAGTGGTGAAGAGGGAGGGGATGATGAGGTCACTGACTCCACGTGGGTGCCTGAAGGGAGAGAGGAGGAGGAGGAGGAGGATGCAGCGTCACATGTCCAACGAGGCAGGATGCCCCCTGGAGGCCAGCTAGAGGCCAGCACAGCAACTGTACCACACCGCAGAGCTCCGCCTGTGCAGGGCGCTGCCTCTGCACGTTATCACAAAAGTTCTTTGGTGTGGGCCTTTTTTGAGACGAGTGCATCAGATCGCACCACTGCTATTTGCAATATTTGTCTCAAGCGTATCTCGCGTGGCCAAAACATCAGCCGCTTGGGCACCACAAGCATGAGCAGACATATGTCGACCTGCCATGCAGCTCGTTGGCAAGCACACATAAAAGACCCACACCAAAGAACAAAGCGGACCTCTCCTTGCTCCTCATCAGCTGGGATCTCCATCCCCACTATATCTTCAGTCCTCTCTGAAAGCTGCTCTGAGAGGACTGAAGGTGTAGAATTAGGTGTGTCACAACCAAGTACTTGCAGTACACCGACGTCCGATTGTAGCAGGCAAATTTCCCTGCCCCAGCTGCTGGACCGTCGAAAGAAGTATACTCCCAGCCATCCACATGCCCAGCGGTTGAATGCTAGCTTGGCTAAATTGCTAGCACTTCAACTGCTGCCTTTTCAGTTGATAGACTCGGCCCCCTTCCGTGAGTTTGTTCAATGTGCGGTTCCTCAGTGGCAGGTTCCCAAACGCCACTTTTTCTCACGGAAGGCGATTCCGTCTCTCTACTGGCATGTGGAAGGCAATGTCCATGCCTCGCTGGACAGGGCGGTCAGCGGTAAGGTGCATATTACCGCTGACTCATGGTCCAGCAGGCATGGACAGGGAGGTTATCTTTCTTTCACGGCCCATTGGGTCACTCTATTGGCAGCTGGGAGGGATGCAGGACAAGGTGCAGTAGTGTTGGAGGTTGTTCCGCCACCACGCCTCCAAAATGCTACTACTGGTTGTGACACACCTCTCTCCTCCACCCCCTCCTCTTCTTCTTCCTCCATGTCCTCTTCGAGTGCTCTGTCCTCGGAACCAGCGGTGCTCCGTAGGCGTACAAGGGGCTACGCGAGTACGCAGGCAAAAAGATGCCATGCCGTGCTTGCGCTGGTGTGTTTGGGGGACAGGAGCCACACTGGGCCAGAGGTTCTGGCAGCTCTGCAGGGGCAGGCCGAGAGGTGGTTGACGCCACGCCAGCTTAAGCCAGGAATGGTCGTTTCTGATAATGGCACCAACCTCCTCTCCGCCCTGCGACAGGGGCAGCTCACCCATGTGCCCTGTATGGCTCACGTCCTCAACCTGGTGGTGCAGCGGTTCTTGGGCAGGTTCCCAGGCTTACAGGATGTCCTGAGGCAGGCCAGGAAAGTCTGTGTGCATTTCCGCCGATCTTATAATGCCAGTGCTCGGCTGACTGAGCTGCAAAAGGAGCTGAACCTGCCCAAGAACCGCCTAATATGTGACATGCCCACCAGGTGGAACTCAACGTTGGCCATGCTGCAGCGACTGCACACGCAGCAGAGGGCCATCAATGAGTACCTTTGCGACTACGGCACCAGGACAGGGTCAGGGGAGCTTGGCTTTTTTTCCCCACGCCAGTGGAGCATGATCAGGGATGCATGCACTGTCCTCTCACCATTTGAGGAGGCCACGAGGATGGTGAGCAGTGACAGTGCATGCATCAGTGACACTGTACCTCTTGTCCACCTGTTGGAGCATACGCTGCGTGGGATAATGGACAGGGCACTTGAGGCAGAACAGAGGCAGGAAGAGGAGGACTTCCTTGTCTCTCAAGGCCCCCTTTATCCAGACAATGTTCCTTCTGTCCCACCCATCACACAGGAAGAGGAGGAGGAGGAGGAGGAGGAGGATTGTGTGAGCATGGAGGTGGAGCCTGGCACTCAGCATCAGCAGCAGCAGTCTTTTAGGAATGATGTACAGTCCCAACAAACCAGTGGACTTGTACGTGGCTGGGAGGAGGTGGCTGGCGATCATGTCATCCTCAGTGACCCAGAAGACTCCGGACCGAATGCCCCAGCTAACCTACGCTGCATGGCCTCCCTGATCCTGCAAAGCCTGCGGAAGGATCCTCGTGTTCTTCGGATCAAGGAGAGTGACCATTACTGGCTGGCCACTCTCCTTGATCCACGGTACAAGGGTAAGGTTGCGGACCTTATCTTGCCGTCGCAGAGGGAGCAGAGGATGAGACATCTCAGGGAGGCCTTGCAGAAAGGTCTGTGCAACGCGTTCCCAGAAACTGGGAGGTTACAAACTCCTGGTCCTGGACGACGAGTTGCTGAGGCTTCGGTCAGTAGCAGAAGGAGCGGTGGGGAAGGTGGACGTCTGACCGATGCGTTCAGACAATTTTTTAGTCCGCAGCCCCAAGGTATGATCGGTTCAAGCAACCATCGCCAGCGTCTGATATACATGGTGCAGGAATACCTAGGGGCAAGGTCAGACTTGGACACCTTTCCCACCGAAAATCCTCTGGCTTACTGGGTCCTGAGGATGGATCACTGGCCAGAGCTTGCACAGTATGCAATTGAGCTACTGGCCTGTCCTGCATCCAGCGTTCTTTCCGAACGCACATTCAGTGCTGCTGGAGGATTTGTCACCGATCATAGGGTGCGCCTGTCCACCGACTCGGTTGATCGACTGACCTTCATAAAAATGAATCAGTCTTGGATCACCACCAGCTACCAGACACCTGAAGCGGATATAACGGAATAATTTATAATGTCACATCCCTTCAAGACTGCCTATGCTGATGCTGAGTGACTGTCCTGTTATGTTCACTGACTATCCTCTTCCTCCTCCTCAATGATCCATGCCACCACACCAGTGCCTAAGGCACAATTTTTCAGCCCCTGTATAACAGGGGCGTGTAATTACAATTTTTTAAAAAGATGCTTCGCAACAGGTGTGACTGCTGTGCTCAGAGTACAGTATCTGTGAGGGGTTGCAGTGTTGTGGCACCAGCACCAGTGCCTAAGGCACAATTTTTCAGCCCCTGTTGGGGCGTGTAATTACAATTTTTAGGCAATGCTTTGCAACAGGTCTCATTGCTGTGCTCAGAGTACAGTATCTGTGAGGGGTTGCAGTGTTGTGGCACCAGCACCAGTGCCTAAGGCACAATTTTTCAGCCCCTGTATAACAGGGGCGTGTAATTACAATTTTTTAAAAAGATGCTTCGCAACAGGTGTGACTGCTGTGCTCCAAGTACAGTATCTGTGAGGGGTTGCAGTGTTGTGGCACCAGCACCAATGCCTAAGGCACAATTTTTCAGCCCCTGTTTAACAGGGGCGTGTAATTACAAATCTTGATCTAATAGTTCACAGCAGGGCCCATTCCTGCGCCCACCAAGAGTAACTATGAGGGCCTACAGTCTTGTGGCAACACCGTCCACCACCACCACCACCACCAAAGGCCCAATTTTTCTGCCCTGTTCAACAGGTGCATGCAATTACAAATCTTGATCTAATAACTCACAGCAGGGCCCATTCCTGCACCCACCAAGAGTAACTGTGAGGGCTTACAGTCTTGTGGCAACACCGTCCACCACCACCACCACCACCACCAAAGGCCCAATTTTTCTGCCCGGTTCAACAGGTGCATGCAAGTACAAATCTTGATCTATTAACTCACAGCAGGGCCCATTCCTGTGCCCACCAGTCTTGTGGCTACACCAACATCTAATAGGGCAAATTTCTGCAGAGTATATACGGCAGGCCCCTACTTTCAAACATCCAACTTACAAACGACTCCTACTTGCAAACGGCAAGAGAAAACAGGAAGTGAGAGGAAATCTACCCCTAGGAAGGAAAATTCTATCCTGTTAGATTTAATTTGGGAAAAAGGTATCTCCTCTCTACTGATGCTTTATCACCAATCCTTGTTTCAATTAAAACCCCACTTTTCCAAAAACATTTGTCATTGGGACGGAAAGTGAGGTGACATGTTCTGAACAGATGTGCAAAGACAGCAAATGTTACAGGGGTGATAACCCCTCCCTATGTTCTCCAAAAAGCTTAAAAATTGATTTTTTTGGGATGTAGCTACACTTCATAATGTACCTGTTCAGATTCTACTTAAGAACAAACCTACAGTCCATGTCTTGTTTGCACCACCTATATACTGCTGTTCAGAGTATATAGGGTTGTAGGTATAGGGTTTTATTTTGGGTGCGGGGTCCCCCTTAGTATCCATACAAGACCCAAAGGGGCTGGGGTGGGGGGGGGGTGATGGGGTAGCCATGCCATTTTTCTCAAGGATTTTCAGCCATATGGCGGCCAGGACAAGACATGACATTAAAGCCGCAAGTGGTTTTAAATGGCTTCTTTTTTTCCTTTACAAATGTCATTTTGTGCAAGGACAGTTCTAAACACGGGAAACACATGCCACTTCACAGGCATACTTTAGACACCCCCCAGGTACCATATTTAAAGGAAAATTTCACTTTTTTTTTTTTCACTTTATGCATCATTAAAATGACTGCTCCCGAAAAAACTTTAGTTTTTAAAATTTCTTTTTGCATTGATATATGTCCCCTGGGGCAGGACCCGGGTCCCCAAACCTGTTTTATGACATTAACATGCATATTGGCCGTTGTAATTAGCAATTTTGATTTCGAACGTTCGCGTCCATTATAACGAATAGGGTTCGAAAATTCGCGCGAACTTTCGGTCCGTTCGAAGGTTCTGGTGCGAACCGAACCCGGGGGTGTTCGGCTCATCCCTATTGTGGAGGGACATGGAACAACAGACCGATGAGTGGTTGGTGGCAGTGAGCCTCAAGCCTGGCCTGGTGGTGTGCGATAATGGGCGAAATCTCGTAGCAGCTCTGGGCCTAGCCGGTTTGACGCACATCCCTTGCCTGGCGCATGTGCTGAATTTGGTGGTGCAGAGGTTCCTTAAAAATTACTCCGATATGCCATAGCTGCTGCAGAAAGTGCAGGCCGTCTGTGCGCACTTTCGGCGTTCTCACCCTGCTGCTGCTCGCCTGTCAGCGCTGCAGCATAACTTCGGCCTTCCCGCTCACCGCCTCATATGTGACGTGTCCACAAGGTGTTACTCCACCTTGCACATGCTGGCCAGACTGTGCGAGCAGCAGCAGGCGATAGTGGAGTTTCAGCTGCAGCACGCATGCGTGAGTCGCTCTGCGGAACAGCACCACTTCACCACCAATAACTGGGCCTCCGTGCGAGACCTGTGTGCCTTGTTGCGCTGTTTCGAATACTCCACCAACATGGCCAGTGCCGATGACGCCGTTCTCAGCGTTACTATCCCAGTTTTATGCCTCCTTGAAAAAATGCTTCGGGCGATTATGGAAGTCCTCCTGCCCTCATCTAACCATGAGAATGCATGTGCCTCCATTGTGGGGACACTCATAGTTAGTGTAGGACCACAGATTCCAGGGGGCCTTGGCGTGGCTCTGTGGCTCACGCATTCGTTTGCAAATGCGTGCGGACAAACCCCTGTTTTTAACGCATACTGTTAGATAGGGATGGGCCCGGTGCTCGATTCGAACCCATGTTCGAATCGAACATCGGGCGTTCGCTCGCTCGTCGAGCCCAGAACTATTTGGGCCGTTCGCATCACATTCGTGTGATGCGAGCGGCCCCGCAATGCATTGCGGCCGGCGCAGCCGGCGCAGTGCATTGCTGGCTGATGATTGGCCAAGCATGCACTGTGACCCCGCATGCTTGGCCAATCACAGCGCCCGAAACTCGGAGAGCAATAATTGGCTACAGGCAGGACGCCTGTAGCCAATTACAGCTCAGGGGCTTTAGTACACGCCCCACCATTTAAAAGGCCGCCACGCCATCGGCCCCGGTCACATGAGTTCCGGCTTTAGGAGAGATTAGTCTGCTGATTCAGTCTTTGCTTGATACTGAAAGATTTGCTCTTCTTTGCTAAACCATTGGCTATTTCTTTGCTAAACCATTGCTACCTAAGTCATTGATCGTTCATTGCTGCTGATTGCACAGTTAGTGTGTTATTAGCTGCTGCTGGGGATTAGTCTGGTGCGTGCTTACTGTTAGTACAGTATTGCAGTAGTACCAACCGCAGTGCTGTTAGCACAGCATTGCACCCCAACAGCACCCATAGGACTTCTAGTGTGTTAGTGGCAGCAAACAGAGCTCCTATATTTTCTTCTCAGCAGCACCCATAGGACTTCTAGTGTGTTAGTGGCAGCAAACAGAGCTCCTATATTTTCTTCTCAGCAGCACCCATAGGACTTCTAGTGTGTTAGTGGCAGCAAACAGAGCTCCTATATTTTCTTCTCAGCAGCACCCATAGGACTTCTAGTGTGTTAGTGGCATCACACAGAGCTCCTATATTTTCTTCTCAGCAGCACCCATAGGACTTCTAGTGTGTTAGTGGCAGCAAACAGAGCTCCTATATTTTCTTCTCAGCAGCACCCATAGGACTTCTAGTGTGTTAGTGGCAGCAAACAGAGCTCCTATATTTTCTTCTCAGCAGCACCCATAGGACTTCTAGTGTGTTAGTGGCAGCAAACAGAGCTCCTATATTTTCTTCTCAGCAGCACCCATAGGACTTCTAGTGTGTTAGTGGCATCACACAGAGCTCCTATATTTTCTTCTCAGCAGCACCCATAGGACTTCTAGTGTGTTAGTGGCAGCAAACAGAGCTCCTATATTTTCTTCTCAGCAGCACCCATAGGACTTCTAGTGTGTTAGTGGCAGCAAACAGAGCTCCTATATTTTCTTCTCAGCAGCACCCATAGGACTTCTAGTGTGTTAGTGGCAGCAAACAGAGCTCCTATATTTTCTTCTCAGCAGCACCCATAGGAATTCTAGTGTGTTAGTGGCATCACACAGAGCTCCTATATTTTCTTCTCAGCAGCACCCATAGGACTTCTAGTGTGTTAGTGGCAGCAAACAGAGCTCCTATATTTTCTTCTCAGCAGCACCCATAGGACTTCTAGTGTGTTAGTGGCAGCAAACAGAGCTCCTATATTTTCTTCTCAGCAGCACCCATAGGACTTCTAGTGTGTTAGTGGCATCACACAGAGCTCCTATATTTTCTTCTCAGCAGCACCCATAGGACTTCTAGTGTGTTAGTGGCAGCAAACAGAGCTCCTATATTTTCTTCTCAGCAGCACCCATAGGACTTCTAGTGTGTTAGTGGCAGCAAACAGAGCTCCTATATTTTCTTCTCAGCAGCACCCATAGGAATTCTAGTGTGTTAGTGGCATCACACAGAGCTCCTATATTTTCTTCTCAGCAGCACCCATAGGACTTCTAGTGTGTTAGTGGCAGCAAACAGAGCTCCTATATTTTCTTCTCAGCAGCACCCATAGGACTTCTAGTGTGTTAGTGGCAGCAAACAGAGCTCCTATATTTTCTTCTCAGCAGCACCCATAGGACTTCTAGTGTGTTAGTGGCATCACACAGAGCTCCTATATTTTCTTCTCAGCAGCACCCATAGGACTTCTAGTGTGTTAGTGGCAGCAAACAGAGCTCCTATATTTTCTTCTCAGCAGCACCCATAGGACTTCTAGTGTGTTAGTGGCAGCAAACAGAGCTCCTATATTTTCTTCTCAGCAGCACCCATAGGACTTCTAGTGTGTTAGTGGCAGCAAACAGAGCTCCTATATTTTCTTCTCAGCAGCACCCATAGGACTTCTAGTGTGTTAGTGGCAGCAAACAGAGCTCCTATATTTTCTTCTCAGCAGCACCCATAGGACTTCTAGTGTGTTAGTGGCAGCAAACAGAGCTCCTATATTTTCTTCTCAGCAGCACCCATAGGACTTCTAGTGTGTTAGTGGCAGCAAACAGAGCTCCTATATTTTCTTCTCAGCAGCACCCATAGGACTTCTAGTGTGTTAGTGGCAGCAAACAGAGCTCCTATATTTTCTTCTCAGCAGCACCCATAGGACTTCTAGTGTGTTAGTGGCAGCAAACAGAGCTCCTATATTTTCTTCTCAGCAGCACCCATAGGACTTCTAGTGTGTTAGTGGCAGCAAACAGAGCTCCTATATTTTCTTGTCAGCAGCACACATAGTACCTATAGTGTGTTAGTGTCAGCACCCATAGGACCTACAGTGTGTTGTGAGCACACATAGGAGTTCTATTTTTTATACTATATACACTACCGACTACAATGGCTGGAAGACCGCCAAGGAGAGGCAGAGCGTGCCGAGGCAAGAACACAGGGCAGGCAGGCTCTGTTTCTAGAGACAACAGTGCTGGCCGTGGACGTGGTCGTGCATCGTCATCAGCACGTGGCCATGGGACACGCTTGTCTTTGTTTTCGGCAGCTGGACATGTGGAGCCGCATCATGCCGAAGGCTTGGTAGAATGGATGACCAAGCCCTCCTCATCCTCCTCATCCTCTCTCACCCAGGCTCAGGGTACTGGCAGAGCAGCTGCCAACGCGTACTCAATGGCATCATCAGCCACCCCTTCCCTAGACCCACCATGTCCTCCTGAGGAGTCCCCCGAACTGTTTGAGCACAGTGTTGGGTACATGCTCCAGGAGGATGCCCAACGATTCGAAGGCTCGGATGATGATACCCAGCTTGAGGAAGTCAGTAGTGTGCGCGCAGAGAAAGGGGATGCTGAAGGACAGCAATCTGGCAGTAGTGTTCCACCAGCTGCAGCTTACTGCCAGGTTTGCTCTAGTGGTGAAGAGGGAGGGGATGATGAGGTCACTGACTCCACGTGGGTGCCTGAAGGGAGAGAGGAGGAGGAGGAGGAGGATGCAGCGTCACATGTCCAACGAGGCAGGATGCCCCCTGGAGGCCAGCTAGAGGCCAGCACAGCAACTGTACCACACCGCAGAGCTCCGCCTGTGCAGGGCGCTGCCTCTGCACGTTATCACAAAAGTTCTTTGGTGTGGGCCTTTTTTGAGACGAGTGCATCAGATCGCACCACTGCTATTTGCAATATTTGTCTCAAGCGTATCTCGCGTGGCCAAAACATCAGCCGCTTGGGCACCACAAGCATGAGCAGACATATGTCGACCTGCCATGCAGCTCGTTGGCAAGCACACATAAAAGACCCACACCAAAGAACAAAGCGGACCTCTCCTTGCTCCTCATCAGCTGGGATCTCCATCCCCACTATATCTTCAGTCCTCTCTGAAAGCTGCTCTGAGAGGACTGAAGGTGTAGAATTAGGTGTGTCACAACCAAGTACTTGCAGTACACCGACGTCCGATTGTAGCAGGCAAATTTCCCTGCCCCAGCTGCTGGACCGTCGAAAGAAGTATACTCCCAGCCATCCACATGCCCAGCGGTTGAATGCTAGCTTGGCTAAATTGCTAGCACTTCAACTGCTGCCTTTTCAGTTGATAGACTCGGCCCCCTTCCGTGAGTTTGTTCAATGTGCGGTTCCTCAGTGGCAGGTTCCCAAACGCCACTTTTTCTCACGGAAGGCAATTCCGTCTCTCTACTGGCATGTGGAAGGCAATGTCCATGCCTCGCTGGACAGGGCGGTCAGCGGTAAGGTGCATATTACCGCTGACTCATGGTCCAGCAGGCATGGACAGGGACGTTATCTTTCTTTCACGGCCCATTGGGTCACTCTATTGGTAGCTGGGAGGGATGCAGGACAAGGTGCAGTAGTGTTGGAGGTTGTTCCGCCACCACGCCTCCAAAATGCTACTACTGGTTGTGACACACCTCTCTCCTCCACCCCCTCCTCTTCTTCTTCCTCCATGTCCTCTTCGAGTGCTCTGTCCTCGGAACCAGCGGTGCTCCGTAGGCGTACAAGGGGCTACGCGAGTACGCAGGCAAAAAGATGCCATGCCGTGCTTGCGCTGGTGTGTTTGGGGGACAGGAGCCACACTGGGCCAGAGGTTCTGGCAGCTCTGCAGGGGCAGGCCGAGAGGTGGTTGACGCCACGCCAGCTTAAGCCAGGAATGGTCGTTTCTGATAATGGCACCAACCTCCTCTCCGCCCTGCGACAGGGGCAGCTCACCCATGTGCCCTGTATGGCTCACGTCCTCAACCTGGTGGTGCAGCGGTTCTTGGGCAGGTTCCCAGGCTTACAGGATGTCCTGAGGCAGGCCAGGAAAGTCTGTGTGCATTTCCGCCGATCTTATAATGCCAGTGCTCGGCTGACTGAGCTGCAAAAGGAGCTGAACCTGCCCAAGAACCGCCTAATATGTGACATGCCCACCAGGTGGAACTCAACGTTGGCCATGCTGCAGCGACTGCACACGCAGCAGAGGGCCATCAATGAGTACCTTTGCGACTACGGCACCAGGACAGGGTCAGGGGAGCTTGGCTTTTTTTCCCCACGCCAGTGGAGCATGATCAGGGATGCATGCACTGTCCTCTCACCATTTGAGGAGGCCACGAGGATGGTGAGCAGTGACAGTGCATGCATCAGTGACACTGTACCTCTTGTCCACCTGTTGGAGCATACGCTGCGTGGGATAATGGACAGGGCACTTGAGGCAGAACAGAGGCAGGAAGAGGAGGACTTCCTTGTCTCTCAAGGCCCCCTTTATCCAGACAATGTTCCTTCTGTCCCACCCATCACACAGGAAGAGGAGGAGGAGGAGGAGGAGGATTGTGTGAGCATGGAGGTGGAGCCTGGCACTCAGCATCAGCAGCAGCAGTCTTTTAGGGATGATGTACAGTCCCAACAAACCAGTGGACTTGTACGTGGCTGGGAGGAGGTGGCTGGCGATCATGTCATCCTCAGTGACCCAGAAGACTCCGGACCGAATGCCTCAGCTAACCTACGCTGCATGGCCTCCCTGATCCTGCAAAGCCTGCGGAAGGATCCTCGTGTTCTTCGGATCAAGGAGAGTGACCATTACTGGCTGGCCACTCTCCTTGATCCACGGTACAAGGGTAAGGTTGCGGACCTTATCTTGCCGTCGCAGAGGGAGCAGAGGATGAGACATCTCAGGGAGGCCTTGCAGAAAGGTCTGTGCAAGGCGTTCCCAGAAACTGGGAGGTTACAAACTCCTGGTCCTGGACGACGAGTTGCTGAGGCTTCGGTCAGTAGCAGAAGGAGCGGTGGGGAAGGTGGACGTCTGACCGATGCGTTCAGACAATTTTTTAGTCCGCAGCCCCAAGGTATGATCGGTTCCAGCAACCATCGCCAGCGTCTGATATACATGGTGCAGGAATACCTAGGGGCAAGGTCAGACTTGGACACCTTTCCCACCGAAAATCCTCTGGCTTACTGGGTCCTGAGGATGGATCACTGGCCAGAGCTTGCACAGTATGCAATTGAGCTACTGGCCTGTCCTGCATCCAGCGTTCTTTCCGAACGCACATTCAGTGCTGCTGGAGGATTTGTCACCGATCATAGGGTGCGCCTGTCCACCGACTCGGTTGATCGACTGACCTTCATAAAAATGAATCAGTCTTGGATCACCACCAGCTACCAGACACCTGAAGCGGATATAACGGAATAATTTATAATGTCACATCCCTTCAAGACTGCCTATGCTGATGCTGAGTGACTGTCCTGTTATGTTCACTGACTATCCTCTTCCTCCTCCTCAATGATCCATGCCACCACACCAGTGCCTAAGGCACAATTTTTCAGCCCCTGTATAACAGGGGCGTGTAATTACAATTTTTTAAAAAGATGCTTCGCAACAGGTGTGACTGCTGTGCTCAGAGTACAGTATCTGTGAGGGGTTGCAGTGTTGTGGCACCAGCACCAGTGCCTAAGGCACAATTTTTCAGCCCCTGTTGGGGCGTGTAATTACAATTTTTAGGCAATGCTTTGCAACAGGTCTCATTGCTGTGCTCAGAGTACAGTATCTGTGAGGGGTTGCAGTGTTGTGGCACCAGCACCAGTGCCTAAGGCACAATTTTTCAGCCCCTGTATAACAGGGGCGTGTAATTACAATTTTTTAAAAAGATGCTTCGCAACAGGTGTGACTGCTGTGCTCAGAGTACAGTATCTGTGAGGGGTTGCAGTGTTGTGGCACCAGCACCAGTGCCTAAGGCACAATTTTTCAGCCCCTGTTGGGGCGTGTAATTACAATTTTTAGGCAATGCTTTGCAACAGGTCTCATTGCTGTGCTCAGAGTACAGTATCTGTGAGGGGTTGCAGTGTTGTGGCACCAGCACCAGTGCCTAAGGCACAATTTTTCAGCCCCTGTATAACAGGGGCGTGTAATTACAATTTTTTAAAAAGATGCTTCGCAACAGGTGTGACTGCTGTGCTCCAAGTACAGTATCTGTGAGGGGTTGCAGTGTTGTGGCACCAGCACCAATGCCTAAGGCACAATTTTTCAGCCCCTGTTTAACAGGGGCGTGTAATTACAAATCTTGATCTAATAGTTCACAGCAGGGCCCATTCCTGCGCCCACCAAGAGTAACTATGAGGGCCTACAGTCTTGTGGCAACACCGTCCACCACCACCACCACCACCAAAGGCCCAATTTTTCTGCCCTGTTCAACAGGTGCATGCAATTACAAATCTTGATCTAATAACTCACAGCAGGGCCCATTCCTGCACCCACCAAGAGTAACTGTGAGGGCTTACAGTCTTGTGGCAACACCGTCCACCACCACCACCACCACCACCAAAGGCCCAATTTTTCTGCCCGGTTCAACAGGTGCATGCAAGTACAAATCTTGATCTATTAACTCACAGCAGGGCCCATTCCTGTGCCCACCAGTCTTGTGGCTACACCAATATCTAATAGGGCAAATTTCTGCAGAGTATATACGGCAGGCCCCTACTTTCAAACATCCAACTTACAAACGACTCCTACTTGCAAACGGCAAGAGAAAACAGGAAGTGAGAGGAAATCTACCCCTAGGAAGGAAAATTCTATCCTGTTAGATTTAATTTGGGAAAAAGGTATCTCCTCTCTACTGATGCTTTATCACCAATCCTTGTTTCAATTAAAACCCCACTTTTCCAAAAACATTTGTCATTGGGACGGAAAGTGAGGTGACATGTTCTGAACAGATGTGCAAAGACAGCAAATGTTACAGGGGTGATAACCCCTCCCTATGTTCTCCAAAAAGCTTAAAAATTGATTTTTTTGGGATGTAGCTACACTTCATAATGTACCTGTTCAGATTCTACTTAAGAACAAACCTACAGTCCATGTCTTGTTTGCACCACCTATATACTGCTGTTCAGAGTATATAGGGTTGTAGGTATAGGGTTTTATTTTGGGTGCGGGGTCCCCCTTAGTATCCATACAAGACCCAAAGGGGCTGGGGTGGGGGGGGGTGATGGGGTAGCCATGCCATTTTTCTCAAGGATTTTCAGCCATATGGCGGCCAGGACAAGACATGACATTAAAGCCGCAAGTGGTTTTAAATGGCTTCTTTTTTTCCTTTACAAATGTCATTTTGTGCAAGGACAGTTCTAAACACGGGAAACACATGCCACTTCACAGGCATACTTTAGACACCCCCCAGGTACCATATTTAAAGGAAAATTTCACTTTTTTTTTTTTCACTTTATGCATCATTAAAATGACTGCTCCCGAAAAAACTTTAGTTTTTAAAATTTCTTTTTGCATTGATATATGTCCCCTGGGGCAGGACCCGGGTCCCCAAACCTGTTTTATAACATTAACATGCATATTGGCCGTTGTAATTAGCAATTTTGATTTCGAACGTTCGCGTCCATTATAACGAATAGGGTTCGAAAATTCGCGCGAACTTTCGGTCCGTTCGAAGGTTCTGGTGCGAACCGAACCCGGGGGTGTTCGGCTCATCCCTACTGTTAGACAGGTTAATTGGTTGTCTGCGAGCTGGTCGGTAAGTAGGCTTGGTTTTTCCTGGGCATTCCCCAGGCTTTGTTGTTACATGCTGCAGTGTCTCTGCAACGACCGCCGAGTTGCCCACATTCTAACTGGTGCTGATTACTGGGTGGCCACGCTGCTGGATCCCCGTTACAAGGACAACGTACCGTCCTTAATTCCCTCACTGGAGCGTGATCGTAAAATGCACGAGTACAAGCGCACGCTGGTAGAAGCACTGCTGGTGGCATTCCCACCTGACAGCAAGGGCACAGTGGAAGTACAAGGCGAAGGCAGAGGAGGAGGAAGAGGTCGCCAATGCAGCCGGGGCACCGCCAGCACCTCAGAAGGCAGGGTTAGGGTTAGCATGGCCGAAATGTGGAAAAGCTTTGTCAGCACGCCACAACAACCAGCACGACCAGCTGATATGGAACGTCTTAGCAGGAGGCAGCATTTCACCAACATGGTGGAGCAGTATGTGTGCACACGCCTACACGTACTGAATGACGGGTCTGCCCCCTTCAACTTCTGGGTCTCCAAATTGGGCACATGGCCTGAGCTTGCCCTTTACGCCTTGGAGGTGCTGGCCTGCCCTGCAGCCAGTGTATTATCTGAACGTGTATTTAGCACGGCAGGGGGCGTTATCACAGACAAGCGCAGCCGCCTGTCCAGAGCCAATGTGGAAAAGCTCACGTTCATTAAAATGAACCAGGCATGGATCCCACAGGACTTGTCCGTACCTTGTGCAGAATAGACATGTATACCGGCCTTACCCAGCCATTGTTGTATTTTTGATCTTTCTCACTCTTTTGGGGTGTACCCTAATTTAAAGAAAAATAAAATTAAAAACAAAAACCAGTGTTGGCTACATCGTCCGCCTCCACCGCCGCTTCCACCTACACCGCCACATCCACCGCCACCTCAACCTCCTACTCCATATGGACCTTGTACTCCTAGGTCAAGATTAATATTTTTTATTTTTATGTATTTTATGTTATTTTAAGTTATTTCCCTATCCACATTTGTTTGCAGAGCACTTGCCATGCTCTTAACAACATTTTGCTGCCATTTGCAGCCCTCTAGCCCTTTCCATTACTTTTTTAGCACAATTTTAGTCCTCAAACTCGAACTTTTTTGCGAAGTTCGGCCTGAACCCAAACATCCAGGTGTCCACTCAACTCTAATCGCTATAAGTCAATATAGGGTATGTAGTCCATGTAAGGAGGTACATAAGAAGGTTGCTGAGTTGGTAGATGGCTGCCAGTCCAGAAAGCTAGAAGAGGCTCTGAGAACAAAGGAAAAGAAAGAGAACGGCACCCTCTAATTGCAGCATGTTTAAAACATCTTTAATATATAGGGATTAAAAACACTCACATGTGAGTAGAGGCAATCAGGCATGTCAGGGGTTAAACTTGTTTCATCCGCATGAGTCCTGGTGGAGTGTGTGCATCATGGGCTGATGGTGAAGATCTGGGTCCTGTAGCAGTCCTGGCTGCACTGAGCACTGAATGTGTACAGCGCTGGCCAGCGGCTGGGATGGGGATCGTGAAGGCTCTGTGATGTGATGTGATGTGATGTGATGGTGTCGTCACTTCCGGGATTCAGGCTGGCGGGCGGTGCTTCGCGATCGGGACATGCGTGTCCCTTCTTTAGGCTGGATAGTGGCCATCTTAAGTGTGGTAATTTATACCATAAGGTGAAGGGGAGTGGAGGGGGGAGTGATAATCGACACAGGTAGCCATGGAAACCGCACTGGCTAGAGAGCACGGGGGAGTGGCCTAGCTATAGTGCTGATGAAAACAAAAGGTGACACAACTAGAAATCGGTTCATAATTGCTACATTAACCACTATGATTATGATAGATTTGGGTCTATATATAGGGCGGCAAAGTGGTCTTACTGGGTAGCACTCTCGCCTAGCAGCAAAAAGGGTCGCTGGTTCGAACCCTGACCACGACACCACCAGGTGGATGTTTTTAATCCCTATATAATAAAGATGTTTTAAACATGCTGCACTTAGAGGGCGCCGTTCTCTTTCTTTTCATTCAGACATTAGGTAATCACCTATTGTAGCCAAGATAAAATCATAAAGGACTGAGGGGAATGCCAGATCTCACCTACCATCCAGGGGAGGGAACTGGTCTCAGTCACGGCAGCAGAAAGACTGTGCCAGAGCCCCTGTATATATGTAGGGCTCCTGTTCGGTGACGCCCGCACCGCCGAAATAGCGCGCTGGACCCGGCCCGCAGTGCGCATGTGCAAAAATCATGCATGCGCAGTGTGTCTGTTCGGGCAACCACATAGACACGGACATGTATCCATATCCAGAGATCGGGATACCCAATGGACAGTGAGTGGAGGGCCGCAGGACACCGTGGTCCTCCCCTCACTGCAGAGCCACACACCCACCAGTGTTCAATCTAGACATGCCCTCCGTAAAAATGCCTCCGATGGGTCTGCGCATGCACAGTACGCAATGTCACGCCAGCTGATATGTTGATCAGCTGGCATGACGTCCACACGGTGCATGCGCAGATCGTAGGAAGTATCTGATGATCTGTTAAGCGCAGAGAGAGAATGAAATTGTTAGATTCTGCCTCACTGTTGCAGGGCGGGTTTCGGCTGTATTGTATTTCCCAAAGACATCCTCTGGATATGACGCTAAGCACAAGCACTCAACTTCTTTGGTCGACCATGGCGGGCCTGTTCTGTGTGGAACCTGTCCTGTTAAACCACTGCATGGTCTTGGTCACTGTGCTGCAGCTCAGTTTCAGGGTCTTGGCAATCTTCTTATAGCCTAGGCAATCTTTATGTAGAGCATACAATTCTTTTTTTCAGATCCTCAGACTTTGCCATGAGGTGCCATGGGAAAATGTATATGTGTATATGTATATGTATATATATATATATATATATATATATATATTTTTTTTTTTTTTTTTTTATTTATATATATATATATATATATATATATATATATATATATTTATATATATATATATATTAAATCTGGGCACCATGGAGTAATAATCAATCTAAATGTGACAGCACTGATAACTGAAAAATCACCTGGACTGGAAGGAGTTGAAACAATCCCGACTTGAAGTGGTTAAATAAAAGTTGTTTTACTGTAAATAAAAAGTTTTATTTATTGTTTTTTTTCTAACTTTTAAAATGACACTAAAGGTATGCTTTTGGTACAAAGCATGACAAAGTTAAAGGTTAATAATGGATTACATAGGAATACATTTAAAAAAAAAAAGTTTTTTTTTTTTTGTAAGGTTTCTTTAAGTGGTGTCATATGCAGATCAAAAGTTACACTTTGATCTACATATCATTTAAATACTAAACTCAATACACAAGAAATAACGAAGCAAACTGAACTAGGAAGTTGTATGACCAATGTCACCTCTTTTTTCCCCATTTCATTCCATAACCCTTTCTTATGCCTATCTGACTGTGTATCATGAACAACAGTCAAACCAAATTCATTTTAGATTGATTGCACTATACGTTAGAACAAAACTTTTTCTGACAGAATTCTTGCCCCAAATTATCAGCAATAAAAGTAACTGCTAGACCTCTGACTTAATTGTCTCTTTTTATTTATTGAGCTGAACAGAAAGCAGGCTTTTTGCCCACCAGCACAGACTGATATTTCTTGACATTTTGTGTTACACCGTATTATCACTTTCATTCTCAAGCATGGCCAGCAATGTCTTGGCTGCCCAGAGGCATTGCAAAGATATGACAAAGGTCTCACAGAATTGGATGAATGTAGACGGTCTAGTTTAAAGCTTGAATAATGGTCTTCCCATTTAGGCACTGTTTTCTCTCTGAGAAATGAGAAACAGGAGACTTTGATTCTGCTGTAAACATTACACTACACTCAAAACTCCAAAATTAATATTTAATTATTTTCTACTATTGAATGGTGTTTCTTTCATTATTTACAGTTGTTTTTAACTTTTTAACCATAGTAACATTGTTTAAAGTGCATCCAAGATGTTGCCTTGCTGGAAACATCGAAGAACCATGATTTCACTAGGAGTAGTGGGTGAGTCAGCTTTAACTAAAAACAATGCGCTCTAACCCGGTTCACACAGGGGCAACTCCGGACACGACTTCTGGTCGCCCTGAGTTACCCCAAGTCGTGCTATTTTTAAAACTAATTGAAGTGAATGGAGATGTTTTAATGCACACGACTGCAGTCGCTCCGACTTCAAAAAAGGTTTCTGTACTACTTCAATCAGACTTCTAGGCGACCTGTAGGCAACTTGTACCATTGATTTCAATGGAAGTCGCTTAGAAGTCTGATCAGTGTTAATTTTGAAGGCAACTTTACAGGAAGATAACATACATTTCTCAGGCAAATGCCTCCCTCCCTCCCCCTCCCTCCCACAGAGCTGATTCTTGTTTTATTGGCCACTGGAATGTCTCCTGTCCTGGAGGCAACTTCAGTCGTGTTGTAAATCACCACTTAGTCGCTCCTGTGATTCATGCTCAAGTCGTGTCTGAGTCGTGTTGAAGTCGTGTTGCCCCTGTGTGAACCGGCTCAGCTCACCATACAGATTATAATGTTACTGTACAATAATTTGCATAAGCTCAGTTAGATGTACTAAATCTATGTAAAATGAGGACTGATCTAGCCGCTTGCCGACCGTATAACTTACATATATGGTGGCTGTGCAGGATCTCATACCTAGTACCTGATCTTGCAATATCGGGTCTGGGGCACAATCGCACCGCCAGTGACCTGCTCCCACTGTGATTATGCACAGTGGGAGCTGATCTGCGGGTACTGCGGACTCAGTGTCTGCCGGCACCCGCTGATCATTAGACAGAGAGCCAGAATGGCAATCTGCCTATGTAAATAAGGCAGATTGCTGTTCTGTCTGTAAGGAAGACCTTCCCCCAGTAAAAGCACCTCCCACACAGGACACAAGCACTGGCTAGGCACACAGTTAACCCTTTGATCACCTCTGATGTTAACAATAAATTATGTGCATTTATTCACTATTTGCATTGGAGCCCACAGAGAACTGCAGCCATGATCAGTGCATCACGGGTGCAATACACAGGCTTGACCTACCATTATGATGCTGGAGGAAGTAAGAAGGGATGTTATTGCACCTGTGTTCCATTAGATCTACAAGTTCCTCTACTGCAGCAGCGGATGGGACTTGTGGTCTTCCATTCACAGATCTCTGTGAGTAGATCTGTGAAGGGATTCCATTGTAAAGGTGAAACAATACACATCCACGCCAAATTAAAAAGATAACAGAATGATGCAGGGAGAAGCAATTTAAAGTGTTTGTGTGGGGGGGAGGGGGGAGTTGATGTGAAGGAATGTGACCATGTTTCATGTTATACCCTACATCTGGTTGAAGCATGAATAATGGTGGCCTTGGTCTTTAGAGTAGATCTATGGTCAAAATGGAAAATGGAATGTTTATTTTTTCTTTGTACGTTGTATTTTAATTATTTCTAACCTACTCCTATTACATCTGAATGATCTTGAAATGTGTTTGTCTTTATGAAGATCACTCAACATTTACTTACTTAAATTCTGTGACATGTATTCATTATGCCCTGTGAGTAGGCATTGCTGGGTCACACATTGTCTTCTGAACTACAGAGGTGCTGAATTAATGAGTTTCAGGAGGTGTAGTTAGTTCAATAATCACTACTTGCAGGTAGCAAGGTACCATTGAATATGTAGTCCTTAGAAATTGAAAGTAATCAGCAGAGGAGAAGCTGCAAAGCATGCAGGGAATCCAGGAAGTTATGAAAAGAGATGTCCGGCAGACAGGCAACATACACAACAAAAAAATATATTTTTCAAGTAAGTTTATACTGGATTGTCAAAAATACCTACAGTATTGTTTGTATTGTTCTTACAATGCTGATGTTTTAAAAAAAATTTAAGTGACCATAGATTTCTTTAGAAATTTGCAATAAATCTGTATTCATTCAGCAGGCCCTTGCCACACAATGCTTTCATATTGTGTTAAAGACATTACATGTGATGTCATGGCACTAACTGTCAGTCCAGTGACTAGGAGAAATCTGTTCAACCACTTAAGCCCGAGCCTGTTTTTCAGACTCAGCGTTTACACGTTAAAAACATGTTTTTTTGCTAGAAAATTACTTAGAACCCACAAACATTGTGATTTTTTTTCTATTACCCTAGAGAATAGAATGGTGGTCATTGCAAAACTTTTTGTCTCACTGTATTCGCGCAGCAGTCTTACAAGCGCACTTTTTTTGTTTTAATTCAATTTTTTTAATGAAAAAATAAGACAACAGTAAAGTTAGTCCAATTTTTTTATATTGTGAAAGATAATGTTACGCCGAGTAAATTGATACCCAACATGTCACGCTTCAAAATTGCGCCCGCTCGTGGAATGGCGTCAAACTTTTACCCTTAAAAATCTCCATAGGCGATGTTTAAAAAATTCTACAGGTTGCATGTTCTGAGTTACAGAGGAGGTCTAGGGCTAGAATTATTGCACCCACTCTAACAATCGCGGCAATACCTCACATGTGTTGTTTGAACACCGTTTTCATATGCGGCGCTACTCACGTATGCGTTCGCTTCTGTGCTCGAGCTCGTCGGGACGGGTGCGCTTTAAAAAAAATAAATATTATTTATTTTACTAGATTTTATTTCTTTTTACACAGTTTTTTTTTTGTTTTGTTTTTTAAATGGGTCACTTTTATTCCTATTACAAGGAATGTAAACATCCCTTGTAATAGAAAAAAGAATGACAGGTCCTTCTGTGCGCGAGCTCGTCGGGACAGGGGCGCTTTAAAAAAATATATATTCTTTATTTTACTAGATTTTATTTATTTTTACACAGTTTTTTTTTCTTTTGTTTTTTAAATGGGTCACTTTTATTCCTATTACAAGGAATGTAAACATCCCTTGTAATAGAAAAAAGAATGACAGGTCCTCTAAAATATGAGATCTGGGGTCAAAAAGACCTAAGATCTCATATTTAGACTAAAATGCTATAAAAAAAATTGTCATTTAAAAAAATGACAAAAATAAATTGGATCTTTAAGACATATGGGCGGAAGTGACGTTTTGACGTCGCTTCCGCCCTGCTATGGTATGGATACAGATGGGGGCCATCTTGCCCTCACTCGTATCCATGGCCAGCACGAGAAAGGACCCAATCGCCTACGCCGCTGCCGATGGCTCTGGAAAGCGGCAGAGGGCAGAGGGCATGGAACAGCGGCGGGAGGGGGGGTTATCGTTTACAGGACCGCCGCCTGAAGAGATGAATACCTCAGCTGCTGCCGTTACCGAGATATCCCTCTTCAAACTAAGGACGTATATAGTCATGCAGCGATCCTTAAGAGCCCATTCACACAGGGGCGTCTTTGGATCCGACTCCAAATCGCCCCAGGTCGCCCCTAGTCGCCTCAGGTCGCGCTGGCTGAAGAAATCAATGTAAATTAATGGAGCCGTCCTTATGCACACTACTGCAGTCGCTCCGACTTCAAAAAAGGTCCCTGTACTACTTCAATCCGACTCCTAGGCGACCTGTAACCATTCATTTCAATGGGAGTCGCCTCTCACTGTCTTAATAGGAGTAACTCTCCAGGAAGAAAACATACATTTCTCAGGCAAACCTCTCCCTCCCCCCTCCCTCCCACAGAGCTGATTCTTGTTTGATTGGCCACTGGAATGTCTCCTGTCCTGCAGGCAACTTGGAGTTGCCTTGTAAGTAGCTCCAGGTCGCGCTGTGATTCATTCTCAAGTCGTGTCCAAGTTGCCTCATAAAATCGCGCTGGAAGTCATGTTGCCCCTGTGTGAATGGGCTCTAAGTGGTTAATCAATGTTTAATTGTTACGGAATGTTTTTAAAACAAATATGTCAAAGGCATAATAACCATTTATATATTTGCACCAGTATAGCAAATCTGAATATGGCTAAATGGGAGGAGGAAGAAGTGATTAATAATAGAAGATTGGTATTAACATTATACAGGCAATTTATAGATGGTCTCATTTTATTATGGCAATCAGGAACGAAACAGGAAGATTATGAAACACAGGCAGAAATTATAACCAAAAGATTCATAGAAAAGGGTTATCCTGACCATTTCATTCAAAAAAAGAAAAATAAGGTTAAGAATACAGATAGAACTTTGCTATTGGCAGATAAAGGAATGAGACAGAGGGGAGAGATGGTTCTGGCTCTGGAACTGGTGGGGGTTCTTAATTACAACACGCAATATAAGAAGATGGAAAAAATAATTAGTTAATATTGTGGGATATTGCAACATGATAAACACCTAAGAGGTCTAATACCAAATAAACCTAGATTTGTATATAAAAAAGCCCCCACTAGGGACAAAATAGTTAGAAATGTATTAGATCCCCAACAAATAAAACATTTACCTTTTTTGATGGTAAAGGCTTCTATGCATGTGGCAGAAACTATAGTTGCATCAGAACGAGTGCTAACCCAAGGAAAATATATAATTTTACAAAGTCGGTAACAGGGAAACAGTACCCCATCAAGGATTTTTTTATCATGTGATACCAAGGGGGTGTTATATACCCTAAAAATGCCCATGCAATAAGTTGTATAAAGGGAGAACGAAAAGGGCATTGAAGGAAAGAATTAAAGAACATGCGTGCAATATTAGTATAGGGTTTGAAAAACATTATTTGTATAACCATTTTAAGAAGGTACACAATAAAGACTATAGGATACTGGAATATTGGGGTATAGAGGTTCACAAAGTCACTTGAAAGGTGACAACAAGATTAGTAAAAAGGAATCCCGTTGAATATACTCTTGCGCCTAAAGGATTGAATAAAGAATTTGATTTAGCGTGTTCTCCGAGTGACATATAGGAAAACATGGGGTTTTTACAATTAAGAATTTAATTTAGCACCTGATGTAGGCTATATAGTGACAGGGATTTTGGATAACATTCACCAGTAGGGGTGCATTTTACTGAGATTTTTATAATATAATAACCTTCGGAATCTTTATTCCTAATTTTAATATTGCATATTTTTTCTTTTTTTTACCTTTTTGGTTTTTACTAAAGATCAATATAATTATTGTGTGTGTGTATGTATGTGTGTATATATATATATATATATATATATATATATATATATATATATATATGTGTATTATATAGGGATGCACCGAAATTTCGGCCACGGAAACATATCGGCTGAAAATGGCCCTTTCGTCAAAAAGCCGAAACAGAATTCTTGCCGATACTGGTGCCGAAAATCGCGCATGCGCAGTAGAGACGGCAGAATCAGTGGGTGATGTCACTAGTTGTGTGGGTTAAGACGCTGCAACGCCGCACTCGTAAGCACGTTCCCTGCTGAGACGCTGGCACCTTCCAAGCAGATGCTCCTCGTGCTTGTGAGATGCTGCTGGGACCCGAGAAGCGCTGCTGGGACCCAAGAGATGCTGCTGGGACCCGAGAGACGGTACTGGTACTGGGAAGCGAGAGACGGCTTCATAGAGGGCTGCACATAGCATACTCAAGTACAAGACTGGGCACTGTCACTCCTGGATGGCTACCATTACTATTCGCCACGCCAGTGAGCATTGCTGCTTTTGCCTTCTTAAACTGATATAAACAAACTTGAAAAACTAGTAATTTTATTTCTTGATAATTAGTACTAGTACTGAGTCTGACTATTTAAAATGACTGTGCGTCTGCACTGCAGTACATCTGATCTGACTTGTAGCAAAAAAATATAATTGAAATGAGTGATTAAATATGATTTGAAACTTCTATAAGAAACTATATAACTGCCTAGCCACAGACCCGACCTCCCAGTTCACACAAGACAAGTTCGACAAATTTATAAATTCTTTAAATCTACCCACCCTATCTCCAGATGATCGTTCAGGACTAAACACACACATATCAGCTGAAGAGATCACTAAGGTTATTAAATTGCTCCCGACCCACAAATCCCCGGGGCCAGATGGTCTCCCCTACTTCTATTATAAAAAATTCCTCCCCACCATTTTGCCCTTCATGGAAGAGCTTTTTGCATCTTTAATGACGGGGAAAATCCCCCACGCTCAGTTCCTACATGCGTTCATTACAGTGATCCCTAAACCGGGAAAAGACCCATCTCTACCAGACAACTACCACCCCATAGCCCTCCTAAACTCTGACTACAAAATTTTTACGAAAATATTAGCTAATAGATTGTCCCTACTCCTCCCCACGTTAATCCATAGAGACCAAGTCGGTTTTGTCCCCGCCAGACATGCAGGGGATAATACTAGGCGTACCATAGACTTAATAGACCTCCTGACCAAAACCAACAGACCGGCTATAATACTAAGCCTAGATGCACAGAAAGCGTTCGATTGCCTGAATTGGTCATTCATGTTCGCTACACTTTCACGATATGGATTTTCGGGTCCTTTTTTACAAGCCTTAAGGGCACTATATTCTACTCCTACGTCTCAGGTACAGATTGCCTCTCATGCCTCAACGTCATTCCCCCTCAGCAACGGTACTAGGCAGGGCTGTCCGCTGTCGCCCCTGCTCTTTATCCTAAGCCTTGAACCCCTTGCGGCAGCCATACGCGTTCACCCGGACATCAGGGGAGTGACGTTGAGGCGTCAAGAGTACAAGCTGTCTCTTTTTGCAGACGATGTGCTACTGACAATTACTCATCTGCATACTTCGCTCCCTTCGCTTCATTTGATCCTACAAACATTTGGCAATATCTCCGGATTTAAAATTAACTTGACTAAAACTGAAGCTTTACCCATTAATGTTCCGACCGACTTACTGTTGACCCTACAAAATAACTTCAAGTATAGATGGTGCACGCAATCACTTAAGTATCTTGGTGGACACTTGTCCCGATCATACTCTACCCTCTATCAAGAAAATTTCCCCCCCCCATTTTATAGAAATCAACAGACTACTTAAAAACTGGACAACACTCCCTCTCTCTCTTATCGGTAGAATTAACGTTCCCAAGATGTCTATCCTCCCCAAACTACTCTATCTTTTTGAAACCCTCCCAGTAGCAATCCCATTGACCCAACTCAAATTGCTTCATAGGAACTTTATGAACTTTATTTGGAATAACAAATCTCATAGGATTGCCAGTTTGGTTCTCCTGGCCCCCAGCTCACGTATTATCAAATATTACCTTGCCACCCACCTTACAGTCATCTTCTCGTGGACGTCTCGATATCCATCAGAAATCGAGATGAGTATTACATCTCCTGCACACCCGTGTTGTATGCTTTGGCCCTCATCAGACAAATTTACACCTCAACTGAGGAAAATATGCCTAAACCCCATGTTATTCACGATCTCAATTTGGAAGCGCTGCTCAAGTAAATATGCTCTTTCTTCCCAATGCTCTCCACTGATAAACATATTATTTAATCCAGAAATTCCCGACAGCTTATCCTATGACTCCATGCTATCATGGACCCAAGCAGGCATATTTCAATTAAGACATTTGGTCCATCCAGTAACACGCACTCTACTCCCTTTCTTGGATCTACAAACCAAACATAAAATCCCAAACACACTATTCTATTCTTATTTGCAGATAAAACATTACTTTGCCTCTAGATCCCCCCGACTGACCCTGGATGTTCCTACAGAATTTGAAAAGCTATGCTCGTATGGCCCACATGAACCTCAACAAATCTCTTGCATCTACAAAATTCTTCAGAGCCTTAATCCCATTTCCGTACAGGCCCACTCATATATGAGGAAATGGGCCCAGATCCTTCATAGTCCTATTTCTTTGGCACAATGGGGGACGATATGGGATGCTACCTCTAAAGTCTCCAGATGTGTGGCCCAGAAGGAGACGGCATACAAAATTCTAATGTTTTGGTATAGGACCCCCGAATTCTTGGCAGCCCATAAGTTATTACCATATAGTCAGTGTTGGAGATGTGAATCCTCTTTGGGCTCACATTTCCACATATTTTGGGAATGCCCTATCTTGGTCCCCTTTTGGTCTAAAGTTCATAACTTACTAGAAAAGGTTTTGGAGATTCAGATCCCTTTCCAACCTATACACCTGCAATTAGGTCTCCCCCTTCAGAATGCCACCAAATCTATTAACAGACTAATGGCATTTCTCTTACTAGCAGCTAAACAAGTAATACCACAACATTGGCGCACCACTGTCCCTCCTACTTTTGCACAGTTAATTTCCACGGTTATGGATATTCATACAATGGAGCACCTCACAGCAGTTATAGAGGATACCTTACCAAAATTTGAGGCCATTTGGGGACAATGGGACTCATCAGAATATAATTCAGAAACATAGAATCCCAAGCCGTGATAGGGGAATGGTCATTAATGGTTTTATTGTTTTTCTCTAAATACCTGTACACAAAATTTAACCTATAAGTTGAATCACTGATTGTCTTCATGCTCACACATTTCCTTGATGTGTTATCTACGACTCATTCTTTGCCTTTTCTAAAGCTTTTATAATGTTCATTTGTTAACTTGAATAACGTGTATACTTCTCGTGTTTTGTCTATACCCGGTTATACCCGCACAATGTTATATGTTCATTCTTGCTAAATGTGAAATATATTTGTAATGTATCTTGAAACTTTTCATAAATAAACAATAAAAAAAAAAAAATGTGATTTGAAATTCAAATGGAATGGATTGAAAATTGCAAGCAATTTTTTTAGAGCTATTTCTGTAGTATACAGTATATAAAGTTCATGTGCTTGTTGTTATTTAATGTGTCACTTACTTTAACAGCGTAGTACAAGTTATACAGTACTGACATGACAGCAAGCGCATTAATTATTTTAAACATGACAGTATGCAATAAATATAGGTTGAGGGGCTCCAGGATATTTGCTTGTTTTGGAGGAAACTGGCTTTTTCAGTTTCCTCATAATTTACTAAAGTCCACTTTGGGACCTGGAGCCTGGGGATTTCTTAGAGATCCGGGTGGGATGAAATCCCCAGTCCTAGATCAGGGTTTTGAGACTCACCGGCACACTGATTGTTCAGGTGTGTGTGGGCCTGATAGTAGAGTCAGGACCAGCATTCTGGGCTCCACCCTCCTGACGAGTGCAGGAGTGCACTGGGGAAGCCAGAGAGTGGTTGTTTGCACACTGGAAGCCAGAGACCCAGGTCTGAGGGTCAGAGCAGTGAGGGGCTGCTATCTAAATGGACGGTGTTGCCAATGGAATAGTCTGTAGGAGACAGACAAGAGCCTGAAGTGGAAGGCCTGAGCAGCACTGCTGTATGTATAAGCCAGGAGGCTGAATGTCATGTTATTGATGAAAAGGAGTGTTGAAACCCCTGCGAGGGAAACCTTTGATTTTGTTTGAACTTCTTTTAATAAAAATGGGCAAATAAAGCCCTCAAAAAAAAGACCCATCGAGTGGCGGTGTCCTTCAAGCTCTACCTTTGATGCTAGTCCTTCACACGTGGTGGAGAATTTTGGCACAATCTGAGATCCCTACAATCAAGTTAGTTCATCTGTTATATGAACTGTGTTTTTATTGCCAGAAACTGCATAATCTGTGTGTGTGCAGCTGAGGAGAACCTGCAAGAGAAAGGTAACTAGCCTTAAAGAGACAGTGCTCCAATTTTTTGCTGAACTGTGGAAAAAAATTTTTGGAGTGATTGTGAGTATGGAGCGATCAAAACACCTAAAAGAAGCAAGGATGGCTGAGATGATAGATAGAGCTCTGTGGCTGGAGGGGTTGTTACCGCCTGATCGAACCCCATACATACCTAAACAGAGTTTTCCAAGGGAAAAGAGGGCTGCTGTTGTCCCTAGCAACCCTGGTGCAATGAGTGCACAGATGACGGCTAGTGTGGAGAATCCACCAGCGTTTGAATCTGCAGTGGATTGGTGCAAGCGACACCTGGCAGGATTGGACCAAGCTAAAGTGGAAGGCAAGCCAACCTTCGATACAAAAAGAGAGCTGCCGGATGTACATGCCAGGGAGAGGGGTGTTGTTGCCCCTGGCAACGCTGCTGAAGTTAAACCAGCAGCTGTTGCGAAAAGTGTGAAAGTGACACAGCTTGAGACAGGGTCCAGCAGATGCAGTGTGGGAAACCCTGACAAGACATGGAACCAAGTGCGCTGTTTGCGGTGCAGTGAGTGAGGGTATGCAGTCTCCAAGTGCCTTTTGTCCCTGGCTCCAGTGCAAAGCTACCTAGCAAAACAAAGGTCTGAGAAGCCTGTGTTATATGCCAGAAGAGAGGCTGATCAAAGGCCAGGACAGAGAGTGGTTGCTCATAGCAACACAGAGGAGGCCAGTCGGGCTGTCTGTGGACAAGTGGCTCCCAAGGGTCGTGACAAGTGGCTTCCGGAGGAGCCAATACAGCATGTTGGAGAGAGCCAGCAAAGCTCTGCTGGGAGACTGCGATCTCCCATGGCAGCGAGAGTGGAAGTTGTGCCTGGAGGGAATCATCAGGAGAGAAACACACTGGGGAAAAGTCGTCCAGTACCATGCCTGGAATGTGGCCAGCTGGGGCACGAAATATTGTCTTGCCCTAGATTCTGGGGTGCACCTGGAGGTAATGTTGCTGAGCAGAACTCTTTACCTGTGGGCCAAGATCCCTTTGCAAATATGTTTGCAGTCACCCCTGGCAACAAGGAGGAGTTTTCTGTGGTGTCTGCATGGGGTGCTAAACAGTGGGAGATGCCTGCTGTGATTTCATCCCATGGCCACCAGGGGGAGTTGGCCAGTAAATGTGCGGCTGAGGACTGGTTCTTAAAACAACGTACTCAAATTAAGATGGTGACCCCCAACTACTGTGGTGGGTAAGACTATCTTTAATCAAATGATGCCTGGAACTGCTGATTTCAGGTATAAAAGAACTGGCTACGAGACTGTCCATGATGATGTGAGAGTGACCCCAGTTAGTGGGGCCACAGAATGTGCGCTTGAGAATGACTTTTTCATACCCAGTGGGAATGCAGGGGTTAAAGTCCAAACAGAACCTGTGTTGATGACTAAAAGTGTTGTGTCTAATGTCTGCCAGCCTCAAGTTGGCAGTGGGCTAGGACAGACTGCAAAAACGAAAAATGCTATAAGTGTTACTGTTAATGAAAAGTTTGCTGCTATTGGGAAAACCCCAGGTTCTTCCAGAGCAAAAGCTGTTGTCACAAATGGGTCGTTGCCTGTAGCATTTATTGGTAAGACGGCACAGTTGTCCCCAGAAATCTCCAGGGAACTTCATGTATTGGAGTCGGAGGTTGCCATGGACAACTGCGATGTCACTCTGGTGGGACAGAGTGGAACTGTACTGTGTAATGGTAGTGTGTTAGTGCAAGCTGCTAGTACTAAAAATGTGCTGGTAAATGGTGGGTTAACACAACCTGTGAAAAATGCAAAGGTGTGTGAGGCTTATGAAGCGCTGCCCGAGCAAGGTGGTGGTTGTGGTGTATTGTAACCTGTGGTGCTAAAACATGGGTTACCGAAGTCTGCCATGATTCGTAATTTGGGTGATGAATCTGCAACTAAACCTGTCTGTTCTAATGTGTCTCCTTGGGCAGATGGATCAGGGCTGAGGAGCACCGGTGAATGGAGCACAGCTACAACGGATTGGGATAGTTGGGGTAAAAATCTAATGTCCCTGATAGATGAGGCTTTCATGCACAAAAATAAGGTGGACAAAGTTTCTGCTGTGCCAGCAGGAGGGACAGCAAAACAGCTTATACCTGAGGGCGCGGTGGCTGCTGCAGGGGTTAACCCTCGTGAGAAATATGGACCATATAAGGGCGAGCACACATCAGACACTTTGTCCGTAACCTACAAAAATGATGCCGACATGGCGTGTCAAAGTGACGTTGTCACTGGTAATGTGAAGCAGTTCATTGGTGCTGAACCTGAGAAGTTGGGTATGAGTAAAGCACCTGGCAGCGTTCTGGTAGAGCACCAGGCTGTGGTTGTCTCCAGCTGGGAGAAGGTTCCATTAAACCTTGCAACCTCTCACGTCTCAGCAAGTGAGTCTGTCTGCGTTCCCAGTGTCAGGAAAGTCCCCAGGAAGGACTTGATTCCGGAGTCAAGGGTATGGTTTCTAACAAAAGTGTTAAAGGAGATGCTTAAACTTTGGGATGTACAGCCAGTCTATACTGAGGTGTCTCCACCACAGTCAGACAGTCTGGTACTGCGGAGTACTATTAGGTGGACCCCTGAGTGGCAGGTGGTACAGCACAAAGGAAGACAAGACAGAAATGGTTTATTTATGACTGTATTACTAGTGTTAAAAATCGCCTCTAGGTATGCTGATGGGTTACTTCCTGTACAAGAGGTATATGGGAGAGGCTTTGGTGAAAAGAAAGTGTCTGAGGTTTCACCACCTAACAGCCAGGTAGAAGGCATTTCTGCTGCTATGGTCCAAGGTAGTACTGGTCAGTTGTCGGTGAAGGGCATGTATGCTGTACCAGTGGAAGAATCACATGAGATGGAAGGGCCAAGTGTGGACCAGAAAGCAGCAGAAATCCTGACCGGGGCTCAACCAAAGGTGGTTAAAAAGACTGGGGTCCCCAGTCCAATGTTTGGTTTAGGTGACAAACCTAATAAGGTCCCCGAGACAGGGAAACAGATAAGAAGTGCGGTAAAAATTGTATGTGGATCAGACAAGAGCTTGTCTGTTCAGGTAGATAAAAATACAGATGGCATCAGAACAGGTCAAGTGGTAGGACAGCTGCCTGCAGAGTGGGTGAACCCCGGGGAGGTGACGTCCTGTGAGGTTCCCGTGGGTGATGGCGGCCCTCCAGTATGTGTGCCCTCTGCAGACTCTGCCCTAGCAAATGCTGAAAAAAAAGGCATTGGTGATCTGTGCAACGTTGAGAGGTGTAATGTTGGTTTGAATATGTCTGTCAATGATGAACCAAATAATTTGTTAAAGGTACATGACAGTGTGGTGTTCAAAGATATTGGGAAACCTGGGAACCTGAAGCGTGGAGGCAGAAGGGTTGGGAGAAAGACCAGGGGTGCCCTGTAAAATTTCAGGAGAGGCAGTGCTTATGGAACCCCAAAAGAAGAGGGAAAAGGCTGAGTATAGAGAAATATCGGACCTTGTTAAGATCCAAGGTGGGACATACCTGGAAGCGCACCCAGAGAAAGGTTGGGCCTACGTTGCTGGTGTTCCGCCCTCTGGATCGAAACAAAGGGGGAGGGTATGTGGTAGTGTGGTACCCCACCAGTGGAAGAATACAGGATTCTCAACCAGGCAGGTTGAGGGGCTCCAGGGTATTTGCTTGTTTTGGAGGAAACTGGCTTTTCAGCTTCCTCATGATTTACTAAAGTCCACTTTGAGACCTGGAGCCTGGGGATTTCTTAGAGATCCGGGTGGGATGAAATCCCCAGTCCTGGATCAGGGTTTTGAGACTTACCGGCACACTGATTGTTCAGGTGTGTGTGGGCCTGATAGTAGAGTCAGGACCAGCATTCTGGGCTCCACCCTCCTGACGAGTGCAGGTGTGCACTGGGGAAGCCATAGAGTGTAAGTGTGCACTGGAGAAGCCAGAGAGTGGTTGTCTGCACACTGGAAGCCAGAGACCCAGGTCTGAGGGTCAGAGCAGTGAGGGGCTGCTATCTAAATGGACGGTGTTGCCAATGGAATAGTCTGTAGGAGACAGACAAGAGCCTGAAGTGGAAGGCCTGAGCAGCACTGCTGAATGTATAAGCCAGGAGGCTGAATGTCATGTTATTGATGAAAAGGAGTGTTGAAACCCCTGCGAGGGAAACCTTTGATTTTGTTTGAACTTCTTTTAATAAAAATGGGCAAATAAAGCCCTCAAAAAGAAGACCCATCGAGTGGCGGTTTCCTTCAAGCTCTACCTTTGATGCTAGTCCTTCACAATATATATATATATATATATATATATATATATATATATTATATTTCATAATTCATATAATATATTATAATAATTATTCAAATTTTTATTGCATACTGTCATGTTTAAAAAATGTATGCGCTTGCTGTCATGACAGTGTCGTATAACTTAATACTACACTGAGACAAAGGGGTTAATTTACTAAAAACTGGAGAATGAAAAATCTGGTGCAGCTGTGCATAGAAACCAATCAGCTTCCATTTTTTTTTTTCAAAGCTTAACAAACTGAAGTTAGAAGCGGATTGTCTACCATGCACAGCTGTACCCGATTTTTCACTCTCCCACAGTTTTAGTAAATCAACCCTATAGTGACCAATTCAATGACAACAATGCCATGAAGTAGAATAGCTCCAAAAAATTTAATAGCATGCAATTGCAACAATTTGCAAGCAATCCATTCCATTTCAAATCAAATTTATTAAGTTCAATTATATTTTTTTGGTACAAGTCAGATGTACTGCAGTGCAGACACCTTGCATGCCAAGAGCAGCACCATAAAAAAAAAAAAAGATACTATTTTTTTATTTTTTTATTTTATTTTTTAAAGCTGCCTCCTGGGGTTTAGCTTTTAAAATGATTTTGTACTCCCCCCCCCCCCCCTCAGATTTCACTCCCACTATAAACCATTCTATGATATTATTCTACGTTAATAGCAAAGGTGGACCATGTCTGCAGTGTGGAAATGTTTTAAAGTTTCTGAAAAAGACCCCAAATTTGCAACCTGTACTCTTTGCTCAGCAGAAATTTCAAGAGGGGGTACAGTGCCAAAGAATTTTTCAACAACAGGTTTGATACACCACCTGAAAACACGTCATCCAGTTCAGCATTCAGATTACAAGAAAACAGCACCACTTTCAAAGAGTTCCTCATCCTCAGGCTTAACACCATCTGTGGCCACAGTCTTTGAAAAGGTTAGAAAATATGCAAGTGACAGTCCCAAAGCTCATGCCATTACAGCTAAAATTATGGAATTTATTGCATTAGACGACCAGCCATTCTCTGTTGTGGAGGACGTTGGATTCCGTAGGCTCATGCAACATATTTGTCATGGATATGCACTAATGTCTGTCTACCATCCTACCTTTACTCATGTGTTCATCTTAGAGGCCAGACCCTTTCACCTGGCTTCCTTTATAATCTCCTCCCAGACTGACTCCACCCCAGGGCCTATCACAGAACACTATATTAACCTGTGCACTGCAAGCCTGCTTTGCTGATCAACGTGTTTGTTTAAGCATTGTGTGTTTGGGTTCCTGCCTGCCGTGTGCTACGTCTGTCTCTCTGTTACGATATTGGCTTGTTCCTGACTATCCCTGTCTGCTTGTGACCCTTGACCTTTGGCTTGTCCTTCGTTTATCCTTGTCTGCTTATGACCCTGACCTTGGCCTTTCCCCTCACTATTCTTGTATCCTGTGCTGCTGCTTCCCCTCTTTCCTCCTTACCCTATGAGGCGTGAGCTAGGAGACTCTAGGGGTCGCGACCTGGACCTAGCTGCAGCGTAACATCCTCACCACTAGAGGTTCTGGTGAAGACCTGCTGGGTCTTAGACTCCGCGCCCTGGGGAATCTCGGCTCTAGCTTCCTGTGGATCCCGGTTGTGCTCCTCTGGTCCCGCTTTCCACAACCACCCAGTATCCTATCCGCAGCAGTCAGCCATATGGTTCACTACCTTGTGGTGCACTCCTGACCCCCTATGGTGTGCACCTGTCATCTGGCCACAGGTGACCTGACAATATTGAGCCGCGTTACTCAATACCAAGCAGACGCTACTTTGCAGATACCAGTCTACATGAATTGTTTAGCAGTGTTAGAAAACACGTTCAGGAGCTCATGACTGACATCATAGCAATCAGTTTTACTACTGACATTTGGAGTTCAGATGTCAGTCCAACGAGCATGCTCAGCCTGACAGCGCAGTGGATAGATGACAAATTTCAATTGCAAAACATCCTATTTAACGCACGTGAGTTTGTTGGATCACATACTGCAGCAGGAATATCTGATGCTTTAAAATCCATTCTTGACACTTGGCACATTGAGAAGTCTAAAGTGCATTTGATTGTCCGAGATAATGCGCGAAACATGATAAAGGCAATGGAAGACAGTGAACTTCAAAGCTTACCGTGCATGGTACACACACTACAAGTGGCTGTGAATGAAGGATTGCTGAGTCAGTGCACAATATCTGATATCGTATCAAAAGGAAGAAAAATTGTGGGTCACTTTAAGCATTCTCCGCTTGCTTATTCCAGATTACAAGCTTTGCAGATGCAGTTTGGAATGGCACTGAAACGACTGCAGTAAGATGTAGCCACTCGTTGGAACAGCACCTACTATATGCTATAAAGTCTTTTTGAACAAAAGCGTGTTTTAGCTGCATACATTGCAGAATACGAGCTGCCAGCAACACTGAGTGCACATCAGTGGACGTTAGTTGAAAACAGTTTGGCTCTTATATCTCCATTTGAACAGTTAACAAAAGAAATAAGCTCAACGAATGCTTGCATTGCTGAAGTTATCCCCTTGATTGCTGCACTGAAGCGTCTGCTTGGAAAAGAGGTAGAAACAGACCATGGCGTAAAAACGGCTAAAACCACTCTACTGGAGGCCGTTACCAAACGATTTCAAGACACCGAGTCCAACCCTCTGTACTGCATTGCAACAGTTCTAGATCCTTGATTTAAAGAGCATTTCTTTAATGTGGAGAAAAAGCAGCGTGCACGGGAAATGATACTGGCACAAATGGAGGTGGTGGAAGCATCTAGTGAAGGAGTTTGGAGGTGTCGCACAGAGGAAAGTGAGAAACGGTCGCATACTGAAGAAAAATTTTACATGAATGCACCCCAATCCATAGCGGTGCCTCAACAAGTACAGCTACCCAACAGCTGAACATTTATTTAGCCGAAAAAAAGCCAATTGCCAGAAGCGACAATCCCCTTGAGTACTGGTGCATCAACAAAGAACGTTTTCCCTTGTTTGTACAGATTGCACGCAGATATTTATCTGCCCCAAGCACCAGTACAGAGAGTGAGAGACTATTCAGTCTAGCATCTCATATTCTTTTAACTTCAATAAATTGTTATTGTAAAGTCAGGTTCATACAATAAACAACTCAATGTACTTTGCCATCAACATTTGAGTATCTATGTTATTAACTCATACAGCGAATATGGTCATGACACAAAATGAAAGGAATAGGGATAGAAAAAACATACAGAAATTGGCATGTATCTTATACCAAGAACCGTAATGTCAAAATATCGTAAGTTGACTGTATATCAGAGGTCAAGGGTGATATTACTCAGGTTTTCCAATTTTGTTTAAACCATACATTCCATCTAGACCATTTGTCTCTCAACTTTAGGTAGTTGCCCTGGGTCGCTGCGAACATTAACTCGTATGTGGCGTGGGTGTTAGTCGTCTCTATTACTTCTGTAAATGACAGTGGGTTTGCTGCCAGCCAGTGACGCAGAATCACCAATCTAGTACTGAGGAGGATATGTGTAACTATGGTTCTTGTTTGTGGCGCTATATGCTCTATACCTAATGATAGTACGGCTAGTGATGCATTGGGAGCGATGTGCGACCCTGCAAATCCAGTGATGAGGTCGAACACTTTGGACCATAGTAAATGCAGGGCAGAACATTTCCACAGGATATGGTGCAACATACCTATTTCTCCACATTTCCTCCAGCAAAGAGAGGAGGTTGATGGATTAAATTTGGATACTCTGAGTGGTGTAAGGTACCACCTCAGCGTAATTTTATGGGTTACTTCCCAGAGATTGGAGCTTTTAGTCGCAGTAAAGTTATGTAGTAGAGCTTTCTGCCATTGGAGTTCAGAGTACTTTGCACCTAGTTCCTGTTCCCAGGCTACGATGTTGGTGGATTTTTCAAATAGGGTCTTAGAGTTTAGAAGACAATAAAACAAGGAGATACCCTTAATATTGGTGCTACTGTTCGTCAGGAATAGCAGTGATCGCCATGGTAACAGCGTCTCAAATTTGGATGTTGTTTCGAAGGAAGTGAACTATTTGCAGATATCTATATTGGTCACTATCTTCAAGGTTATAGTCTATTTGCAATCTTCTAAATGTTTTAGGGGCAGGGCCTACCATTAAGTCCTGCACTGTTTTGATACCCCTGGTCAACCAGTGTGTTATGGACAGGTCTGGGATTATTAATGATAGACAAGAAATGTTGAAAGGTAAGGGTTTTAGAATTTGATCTGGAAAGTCTAGAGATGAGAACATTTTCCATGTTTGTAAAGTAGCCTTCATAGTGATAGACAGTTGCGAGTGTGCCTGAGGTAACATGTTACAGGTTAGGAGTAGATCATCCAGCTTGTGCCCAAGAGTTTGGGCTGATTCTAGTTCCAACCATCTAGGACCTTGGTGTTGATAAAACCAAGCTCTGGTTTGGGAAAGGATAACGGCTGAGTGATAGTCCTTCAGTAGGACATGGCCTATTCCTCCTGTCTTTAACAATTTTTTGAAAGCGCATCTACTGTAGCTCTTTTTCCCCGCCACAGGAATCTATTCAACATAGACTGAGCTTTGACAAAAAAGGAGTTGGGGATTGGAATTGGCTATGTTCGGAAGAGGTATAACAGTTGTGGTAAAATTAGCATCTCATATTCTTGAAGAGAAGAGAAACCATCTCTCCTGTGAGAAAGCTGAACAACTTTTGTTCCTAAAGCGAAATCTGCTACTTATACTGAAATAGATTTAAAAATCCGTAGCATAGACCAATTCATTTACCATGTTGAACATAGTAACATAGTAAATGAATTGGTATTGGACTGTGCTATTGGACAATTGGAACGTACAACATAGTATGACTGACTCCCTAGTATGTTCCAATTGTCTAGTTGTGCCATTTGTTGGTTGTTCATTGTAGTTCTTCAACAGTTTTTTGCACTTGTCTTCAATTTAAGAGAGAACTCCAGCTTTTGAACTACTGAACCATAGTTTGTTGCTGTTGGGCCAAACTATGTCTCTCCCTAAGCTGTCAGCCCGCTGCATGTGCAAATGCAAAACTGTATGTTCTGTATCTGTGGCTGTCTACATACTACAGTATTATCCCGCACTGTGTTCCGGGTATGGGCGGTGACTTCCATAAACACAGACTAGTCTACATTGCTTGCTGTGATTCGCTGCTGTAGGCTAGTCTGTGTTCCAGGATACTCCACCCATACCCGGGGCCAGAACACAGTGCAGTCTACTGTATGACTGTGTATATAACCCGCATATACATTACATACACTTTTATATCGCACATCCAACCGCTGACACCTTAGGGAGAGAACTTGGGAAAAAACTACTAGTTCTCTCTTTATTATAGCATAGTATAACTGCTGTACTATGTTATATTTACAGAAACTGTCTGAAACAGAATAACGGCCTTCTGCCATTTTGTTATGGTTAGTGGAGACTCTCAAGAGAGTTTTTCTTTAATAATAAGTTATACATAGTTTGTTGTTCTGTTGTTCGGCCAAACTATGTCATGTCATTGTCTCTCCCTAAGCTGTCAGCCGGCTAGATGTGCAAAACTGTATGTTCTGTATCTGTGGCTGTCTACATACTAAAGTACTATATTATACCGCACTGTGTTCCGGGTATGGATGGAGACTTCCAGAAACACAGAATAGTCTACATTGCTTGCTGTGATTGGCTGAGCACCGCTGCTGTAGTCTGTGTTCCAGGATGTCTCCACCCATACCCGGGGCCGGAACACAGTGCGGTCTACTGTATGACTAATATGTATGTAACCCCCAGCTACATACATACACTTAAAGCACATTCTGACACCTTAGGGGGAGAGAACTCAGAATTACTAGTTCTGATGTAAGTTGGAAATAAAATATAAAAAAGTCAGTCTTTGTCATTTTTATATTATGATTATATATTAATATTAATTATTTTATTAATATTATGTATTATTATTATTTATTTTATTTTATTTTATGCCTGTTTTATTTGGTGTGGTGGTGCAATTTGCACTGACTGCAGTCTTATTTTATTTTTATCTTCTGTGTCCACTGTCCAATTTATGTAGGTTACGTTAATAAAGTACTTTTTGACATTACTGGATTATACTATTCTTTTCTTCCTAAAATTAATGATTAAGTTGAATATAAATAATATAACGAATACGAATGTAACAACATTTTGTATTTCCCAAAAATTTTTGGGGTGATATATTAAAAAAGCATATATCGGTTTCGGGCCATTTCAGCATCGGCTTTCGGTTTTCGGGGTCGATCAAGATTGGTTTTCGGTAAAAAAAACATTCGGTGCATCCCTAGTATTATAGTATACATATAAGTGGATAAAATACATACCGTATATACTCGAGTATAAGCTGAGTTTTTCAGCCCATTTTTTTGGGCTGAAAATCTCCTCCTCGGCTTATACTCGAATCACCTTTTTGCGCCTGATCTCCCGGACTTTGGGGACCCGGTACCAGCCATTTCCCTGGACCCCAAACTTAGCACACATGTAGCCCCACTCTTTCTCTACAATTGTGCAAAGTTTGTTGTCCGGGGGACCTACGACCGGGGAGCACCGATTTTTCAAATCCGGGCACCCCTTCCATAGACTCCCATGTTAAACAGTAATTTCTTTGGTGATTTTGGGGACCCGGTACCGGACGGTCGTAGGTCCCCTGGCCCCCAAACTTGCCACACATGTAGCCCCACTCTTCCTCTACAATTTTGAAAAGTTTGTCTGAGGAACCTAAGGCCGGGGAGTATCGATTTTTCAAAGCCGGGCACCCCTTCCATAGACTCCCATGTTAAACGTCAGGTGAGGCATGGGCACAGGGAGGCATGGGCACAGTGAGGCATGGACACAGTGAGGCATGCACATGGACACAGTGAGGCAAAGTGAGGCATGCAGATGGACACCCTAGGCTTATACTCAAGTCAATAAGTTTTCCCATTTTTTTGTGGTAAAATTAGGTGCCTCCGCTTATATTCGGGTTGGCTTATACTCAAGTATATACGGTATATAAAATGAATAAGAAAACTATCATGCAAAATGGTGCTTATATATAGATATTTGTTAGAGTAGGGTTCTCTATGTAAGCACCATTTTGCATGATAGTTTTCTTATTCATTTTATTTATATATTTTATCCACTTATATGGTGCTTTAAGATGGTAATAGGTCCCCACTGCAGTAATATACAGAGGCAGTGTGGGGAATTTAGCTACACTAGTAGTCAGGAAAAGGGGTAACTCAAACATTTAATATACCAGTAATGGCTCAGGTACGCCACTTATTAAATGCAGGGATTGCACATTTAAGCCTCATACACACGGCCGGTTTTCTCTGCAAGAAAGCTGCTGGGAGAGCTTTGTGCTGAGAAAACTGTCCGTGTGTATGCTTTCTCGTCGGGAAAATTGCCGGGAATCTCGATGAGAAAAATAGAGAACCTGCTCTCTATTTTTCTCATCGGGATTCTCGGCAGAGTTTTTCTGCCGAGAAAACCGTGAGTTTGTATGCTTACCTGTCCCAGGTAAGCCCGCCCATGCTCGATGAGACTTAGTTGCATGCGCGGTAGCATACAGGGGTAGTGTAGGGTGTAGCAAGATGGCGGTGTCGGCATCGAATGTGACGAGCGCATGATGACGTCACCGCGTTCTTGCCATTCAAATGAACCGTGGTTCTTTTGAATGGCCGTGTGTACACAGGGCTTGGCAAAGCAAGCTTTCCAGGAATCCCGTCTGGAAAACCGACGGTTTTCTAATAGACGGGATTCTCGCCCCATGTGTATGAGGCTTAACACTAAATTTTGAATGCATAGAAACAGGAGGTTCATTAACTAGGATGAGTAGGAGACTGCAGAAAAATTGTACCTAAGACAAATGTGTATAGACAACTAGAAAACGGTCTTCCCGTTGTCTCGTCCGGCTCTCCGTTGTCCTTCTGCCGGCCCCTCCACTAACTTCTTGGTAGCTCTTTCGCTAGTGGAGGGGTCGGTCTTCCCGTCGTCGCCGTCAGCTTCTTCTTCCCTCTTCTCCTTCTCGATGTTGATGCGTCGCTTCCTCCCGCTGTAATACTGGCTCTCCGCTCCGCTCCGCATTAATATAGGCTTCTCATGACGTCACAGTCACATGTTCCGGGGCACATGGCCCCGGAGCATGTGACTGTGACGTCATGGGAACATGTGACTGTGACGTCATGAGAAGCCTATATTAATGCGGAGCGGAGAGCCAGTATTACAGCGGGAAGAAGCGACGCGTCAACATCGAGAAGAAGAAGAGGGAATAAGAATCCGACGGCGACGACGGGAAGACCGACCCCTCCACTAGCGAAAGAGCTACCAAGAAGTTAGTGGAGGGGCCGGCAGAAGGACAACGGAGAGCCGGACGAGACAACGGGAAGACCGGGCCTCCGTTTGCAAAAGAGCTAAAAAGAAGTTAGCGGAGGCCCGGCGGAAGAAAGAACCGGAGAGCGCGGAGACGACACCGGAGACCCCCGAAGTCGGAAAAGACCCCCGGAAGTCGGAAGAAGAGCGCCGGAGTCGGAAGAAGACCCCCGGAGCTGTGTAATAAATTACTTTAAAAACCTGTGTAGTGTTTTTTTATTGCAATTTTTTTCACCAGGTGAATGGGTAGGGGTACAATGTACCCCATACTCATTCACATAGGGTGGGGGGGCCGGGATCCGGGGGCCCCCTTATTGAAGGGGGCTCCCGGATTCCGATAAGCCCCCGCCCGCAGACCCTGACAACCAACGGCCAGGGTTGTCGGGAAGAGGCCCTGTCCTCATCAACATGGGGGCAGGGTGCTCTGGGGTGGGGGGGCCGCAGGTCGCCCCCCTGCCCCAGAGCACCAAACCCCCCATGTTGAGGGCATGCGGCCTGGTACGGTTCAGGAGGGAGGGGGGCCGCTCTCTCGTCCCCCCCTCTTCCCCTGCGGCCTGCCAGGTTGTTTGCTCGGATAAGGGTCTGGTTTGGATTTTGGGGGGACCCCCCACGCCGTTTTTTCGGCGTAGGGGTGCCCGTTCAAATCCAGACCAGACCCAAGGGCCTGGTATGCTCCTGGAGGGGGAACCCACGCCGGTATTTTATTTAAAATTTGGCCTGGAGTTCCCCCTCAAGAGCAGTACAGCACAAGTCGCATGCCAAAGTCGGACCATGCAAGACTGCGGTCCGACTTTGATCCGACTTCAATGATAGTCAATGGGCTGAAGTCGGATCAAAGTCGGACCAAAGTAGTACAGGGAGCATTCTCAAAGTCGGACCGACATGTGTCGGACCAGTTAAGACGGCTCCCATAGGGAAACATTAATTTTCACACGTCATGCGACATGAGCTCCCAATGATCGGAGCGTTTGTCGCCCCAGTGTGAACCAGGCCTTCACAAAGGTTTTGATTGTTCATTGCAGAGATGCAGCTGAAGGCTTAATCCAAGCCAACAAAATATATCTGATCTGCATGAACAAAAAACGATTCAATAATTTGTATAAAAAGCAGCCCTGCAAAAAGTGGGCTTGATGCTTTGGGTGTGGGTACATACCTGTTTACTCCGTGCGGTTAGCGTGGCTCCCAGAAAGGATCCCATGACAGAGTTGTTACCAGCATGGGTCCTATTTATATCCCAAGTGTGCAATTGAATGGCAGCGTACTACGGGCGCTGGGTGATGATGTCAGCAAAAAAAAAAAAACCTGCTGGTGAGAGAAAGGTCACATGTGCAGAGAGATCCATCAGATGGAAAGCGGTACGCACGGCAGCGCCCCCGTGTGGGCGATGCAAATGTTGCCAATGCTGTCTCAGTGCATGCGATCATCTCCAGCAGAACTGGGTCACCATTGCGGACAGTCATAACACCCATAAAAACATAAAACACGATTATTTTGGCACAAGGAGTTTTTTGAGCAATACATTGACAGTAAAATAGTCCCTTGGGGACTACGCATACAAATTTTCCCAAACATCAAGAAAGTGGAACCGAACATTAAGGAAGCTTGGGAGGCCAACCTTCAATCCTGTTCGATTCATATGATGCAGATCTTGTGCGGCCAATACAGTGCCGATATTGAGAACATTGACATTGAAATTCGGGAATGGCAAGAAAGCCACAGTAATGTGACTTCGTACACAGGCTACACCATCAGTGATCAAAAGTTAAAAGAACATCTAACCAAATATGCTACTAATTTAATTAAAACAAAAGAAGCTAAGCTTCTTCGAGACAAACGGGCATACGACAATGCCCAGGCCTACAAGTGGACTACACAAAGTCAACAACGCAATAGCAACCCTAAAAACAACTTTGAAGGTAGAAATTTTCCCATCATCAATCTAGTGTGAGGGGGTTAGCTCGGCAGCGGGTGTGTGTGACCCCCGGGATGGGCTCCCCACACAAAACAGGCCCAGCAAACGGAGGTTGTGGTTTTCAAAATCAAAAAAAAGGTGCGGTTTATTTTCTATTTACAGTGACAAAACACAGCAAAGCAAAAGAAACATAACCAAAATAAATCCTGGTCAAGTTGACCTCTGACTAAACATACAGGTTTCCTAACTAACAACTGGGATCAGCCTAGTGCTGTCCTAGTCCCTAAGTCCCTGGTTTTAAATGTCCAAGCAAATAGCCACACAGGCTTTGTCTCACCGCACAGGGGTTCACTCTCCCTAGACAGTCCACACAGGTCTGGTTCCAGGCATGAGCTAACACCTAATGAATCTGGGAGTTCTTATAGAGGCCTAAATGAGCTGACAAGCTTCAGCTGGCCTCATCAACTCCCTGTCTGTACGACGCCCCACACTCTCCCTAGAGGTATGAGTCATCCATGAGCCCACTAGCCTTATACAACTCTCCACCTAGTTGTATAAGTCGGCGTAAAGCCTGAATCTGGGCGAAATATATCTACCCCCCTGGATGCAACCAGGTGACTTTACCTTCCTGCTGTCACATACCCCCCCCTCTTGTTTTAACCTCGGGGTTGGAACACCAGCAATCAGGCATTCATGTACTCGAGACAAAGCATCCACATTCCCCATTTGAACGCCAGGGCGATGCTTTACTGTGAAGTTGAATTCCTGGAGGGCCAGGAACCACCTATTCACTCTTCTATTTGTTTCCTTGTTTTGAGCCATCCACTTTAACGGAGCGTGATCCGTAACCATGTCAAAGTGCCTACCTAGCAGGTAGTACCGAAGGGAATCTAGAGCCCACTTCACCGCTAAACACTCCTTTTCAACGGTGGCGTAATTTACCTCATGGGACTTCAACTTCCTGCTGAGGTAAATGACTGGGTGCTCTTCCCCGTTCCAGACCTGGGACAATACTGCTCCTAACCCCACATCTGACGCATCACTTTGTACGACAAAGTCTTTAGAGAAGTCGGGTGAGTACAACACTGGCTGGCTACATAAGGCTTGTTTCAAGAATTGGAATGCTGCCTCAGCCTCGGGGGTCCATTTAATCATGACCGACCCTTTCCCCTTCGTCAGGTTGGTTAGGGGCACAGCCTTAGAAGCAAAGTGGGGAATGAATCGCCGATAATACCCAGCGATTCCCAGAAAGGCTCGTACCTGCTTCTTGCTGTTGGGACGTGGCCAACTCTGGATGGCCTCGACTTTGTTGAGTTGGGGTTTTATTACTCCCCTCCCAATGGTGTACCCAAGATATTTGGCCTCCTCCTGCCCAATGGTACACTTCTTGGGGTTAGCCGTAAACCCCGCTTCCCGAACAGAGTCCAGGACTGTTTGCACTTTTGGCAGATGTGAGGCCCAATCTGTGCTATGGACAATTACGTCATCCAGGTAAGCCGCAGCATACTTCCGATGGGGCCTCAGCATCTGGTCCATTTTCCGCTGGAATGTGGCCGGCGCATTCTGTAACCCGAACGGCATTCTTTTATATTGGAACGCCCCGTCTGGGGTTACAAATGCGGTTTTCTCTTTGGCCGACTTGGCCAGGGGGATTTGCCAATACCCTTTTGTGAGGTCAAGAGTCGTCATGTATCGGGCTGTTCCCAGCCGGTCGATCAACTCATCTATACGTGGCATGGGGTAGGTGTCAAATTTTGTAACTTTGTTCAACTGACGAAAATCGTTACAAAATCGCCAGCTCCCATCCGGTTTAGGCACCAACACGATGGGACTAGACCAATCACTTTGGGACTCCTCTATCACCCCTAAGTTCAGCATTTTCTGTACTTCCTCCCGTATTGCCTCCCGTCGAGCCTCTGGGATCCGATAGGGTTTTAACTTCACCCTTTCACCGGGCGGGGTAATGATGTCATGCTCTACCCCAGATGTTTGTCCCGGCAGCTCAGAGAATACCTCCTTGTTGCGAAGCACAAACTCCTTAACCTCCTGTTGTTGGGGTTGTGACAAGGTGGCTGCTATTCCAACCTCAGGAATCACGCAACCAGTTTGAGCTGGTGACCAAGTGTCTGCGACTAGGGACTCTCTATCCCTCCAGGCTTTCAACAGATTAACGTGATAGATCTGTTCGGGCTTTCGCCTTCCTGGTTGTCTGACCTTGTAATTCACTTCGCTCACTTTTTCCATTATCTCGTAGGGGCCTTGCCATTTGGCAAGGAATTTACTTTCAACCGTAGGGACAAGTACCAATATCCTATCCCCCGGGGAAAAGGTACGGGTCTTGGCTCCACGGTTGTACACTCTCTGCTGTGCCAACTGCGCTTGGGCCAAATGTTCCTTCACGATGGGCATTACCTGTGCAATTCGATCTTGCATCAGGGCGACATGCTCAATCACACTCCTGTGGGGAGAACTCTCACTTTCCCAAGTTTCCTTGGCAATATCCAACAGCCCTCTTGGGTGTCTCCCATACAGTAACTCAAAGGGGGAGAATCCCGTAGAGGATTGGGGCACCTCCCTAATAGCAAACATCAAATAAGGAAGTAAACAGTCCCAATCCTTTCCATCTCTATCCACCACTTTCTTCAACATTTGTTTTAGGGTTTTGTTGAATCTTTCAACCAGCCCATCGGTTTGGGGGTGATACACAGACGTACGCAATTGCGTCACTTTGAACAATTTACACAGCTCTTTCATAACCCGGGACATAAAGGGTGTACCTTGGTCCGTAAGCAGTTCTTTACAAATACCCACCCGGCTAAAAACAAGAGATAGCTCTTTGGCTATGGTTTTGGCCGAGGTATTTCGGAGAGGGATCGCTTCTGGATAACGGGTGGCATAGTCCATTATAACTAATATGTACTGGTGCCCCCTAGCGGACTTGATTATAGGACCTACCAAATCCATGGCGATCCTCTCAAACGGGACCTCAATGATGGGTAGAGGGACCAGCGGGCTACGGAAATGTGGCATCGGGGCCAACCTCTGACACACAGGGCAGGAGGAACAATAATTTTCTACGTCCTTCATCACCCCCGGCGAATAGAATCTCTGTAATACCCTCTCTCGGGTTTTCTCTGTCCCCAGATGACCTCCAAGAATGTGCCCATGGGCCAACTCCAACACCAACTTCCTGTAAGGTTTGGGCACCACAAGCTGCTCAACGGTTTCTTCTGCCCTTTTTGCCACCCGATACAGTAGGTCCTTCTCTACGCTGAAGTATGGGTAAGTGCAGGTATTATCTGGGTTCACTAACTCGCCATCTATTTTCACTACGTTTTCCCGTGCCTTTATTAGGGCGGGGTCTTTCAACTGTTCTGTGGCAAAGTTTTCCCTGTGAACCTCAAGATCAGAAAACTCCACAGACGGTAGGTTTTCGTCTGAGGAGGTGGGCTCCTCTCCAGTTTCTTGAGTCTCCCCTGCCAATACTGATAAGGGAAATTCCGGAGAGTCCTCACCACTCTCAGGGGAGTTCTGGCTATCACATTCCTGGTACATAGGGGCACCAGTGAGGGGCTCAGGATCATCCCACAGTTCCCAGAACTTCGGAAAATCCCTTCCCACAATGGCGTCATGCGGTAACTGAGATACTAAGCCCACTGGATGAGAGAGGGTACCTTTGGGGGTCTCGAAACACACTGTAGTCACTGGATACTCTCGGGTGTCCCCATGCACACAAATAACAGCTACCTTGCTATTCCCAGAGACCTCTGTTTTAACTAACTCAGCCTTTATCAGGGTCACAAGGCTACCTGAATCCAGCAATACCACAACATTTCTACCATTAACACACATTTTGCATAAATGTTTCTCAGTTCCCTTGAATGGCAGTGCATGCGACTGTCGCACACAGCGACTGACGTCTGCCCGTCAGAAAGTCACACTGCATGGGTTCCTCCACAACCGGGCAATTGGCTGCAATATGTCCCGCTTGCCGGCAGCGGTAGCAAACGATCCTTCTTGCCGCCTCTTGAGCCGCTGATTTCCCAGGCTGTTCTCGCCAAACTTGGGGTAGAGCTCCCACCCTCTCACTCTCTCCACCCTCACCCCTTGGAATCCTCTTATCCGCCCCTGGGGATGGTCTGGTCTTAGGGTGGAAAGTCCGAGTGTCTCTGGAAGAGGCCGTCAGGTTCTCTGTAGCCAAGTATTTCTCCACACGATCCACAAGACCATCGGCCGTCTCTGGGTCTCCATGGCTTACCCACTTTTGGATGGCAGTAGGAAGAGCTCTCAAAAACCGATCCATTACAACACGTTCCACAATCTTTGGTGCGGACAAAGTCTCTGGCTGTAGCCACTTTCTGCTCAGGTGAATGAGATCATACATTTGAGACCTGGGGGGTTTTCCAAGCTGGAAAGTCCAGTTATGCACACGCTGAGCCCGGACAGCCTGGGTGACACCCAGCCTTGCCAATATTTCAGCTTTTAGCATCACATAGTCTTTTGCTTGGTTAGGCTCTAGGTCATAGTAAGCTTTCTGCGATTCACCAGTTAACAGAGGAGCCACCAGTCCAGCCCACTGCTCCTCAGGCCACTTTTCTCTTTCAGCGGTCCTTTCAAATGTGGTCAAAAATACCTCTGGATCATCCTCTCCAGTCATTTTTGTCAATAAACGACTCACCCCAAAGGACGCGGTATTAGTGGGACGGCTTTCCTCACTGGTCTGCGGACGTTGCTGCATTACTGCTTCCATCTGTTGTTGTAGTCTCTGCTCTTGCTTCTGCAACAGGTCTATGAAGCGGGCCTCAGATTGCTGCTGGGCTCGTTGCTGAGCCTCCAGACTCTGTTGCAAAGTTGCGTTTGTCTGCTGCTGGGCTGCAAGGCTCCTTTGCAAACCTGCATTTGTCTGCTGTTGATTGGCATTTGCTAGAGCCAGCTGCTTCAGTATCTCCTCCATGCTGGCTTAAAAAAAAACTGCCACTGGTTCTCCACCAACTGTGAGGGGGTTAGCTCGGCAGCGGGTGTGTGTGACCCCCGGGATGGGCTCCCCACACAAAACAGGCCCAGCAAACGGAGGTTGTGGTTTTCAAAATCAAAAAAAAAGGTGCGGTTTATTTTCTATTTACAGTGACAAAACACAGCAAAGCAAAAGAAACATAACCAAAATAAATCCTGGTCAAGTTGACCTCTGACTAAACATACAGGTTTCCTAACTAACAACTGGGATCAGCCTAGTGCTGTCCTAGTCCCTAAGTCCCTGGTTTTAAATGTCCAAGCAAATAGCCACACAGGCTTTGTCTCACCGCACAGGGGTTCACTCTCCCTAGACAGTCCACACAGGTCTGGTTCCAGGCATGAGCTAACACCTAATGAATCTGGGAGTTCTTATAGAGGCCTAAATGAGCTGACAAGCTTCAGCTGGCCTCATCAACTCCCTGTCTGTACGACGCCCCACACTCTCCCTAGAGGTATGAGTCATCCATGAGCCCACTAGCCTTATACAACTCTCCACCTAGTTGTATAAGTCGGCGTAAAGCCTGAATCTGGGCGAAATATATCTACCCCCCTGGATGCAACCAGGTGACTTTACCTTCCTGCTGTCACACTAGATAGAAGGGAATCAGAATCTTCATCAATTTCATCAGCTTCCTACGTTCCGATAGGTCGTCGTGCTGAAACTACTGATACTACCAAAAAAAGGAAAAATGACACCGATAGCAGTTTACAAAGTGTTTCTAGGGCCCAGTTTCCTCTTAAAGACAAGCGCTCGCGCTCACAAAGAACACATAAAGTTCATACACCTATATCCAACACAATGGGCACCTTAAACAACACTTCAGTATCACTACTGTCCTCCTCAGTAGGAGTTAATTCGATTTCTACACCAGCAGCCCCATTAGCTCAAGCACGATCCACGGATTCCACCACACAGGGACCCATTAGTACACCTGATATACGCACTGCACCTATTTTTTCCACTGATAAGAAAGCCATTGCGGACACCACACGTACCTCACAACAGGATTTAAAATAATTAGTCCCGCCTCCAATGACAATGATGGCTGGGACAATAATGACATTGTCAATTTATCATCGTACCCTCTATCGAAAAACCAAGAAGAGGTGATACGTTTAGGTCTTACTTTTTGCCCAGATGGTGAAGCAGATAGGTTCGAACTCATCAAAGATTTGCACCTATTTGCAAGACGCCTGATGTATAAAGTTTTATATGATGGCAAAAACTCTACAGTCTATCCCATTCCCAATGATAACTCTCTTTTGCAAAATGTTACTCTTGAGGAGCTTCAGGCCCTTCAGGATCTCATGGACCTCTGGGACAAAAGCAACCCTGAAGAAGAGGGTTGGACATTCTCAGTTCCAGGGGTTGCTCCTGGAGGTCCAATACAAACCAGATCTTTCAAACCTATATATGTTGCTCCGAAGTCCTATAAGCCAAAGTCACGCTCATTCCCAGTCCTGCAGGGCAACCCCAATATTTGGGCGTTTGTCCTGCAGGTTACTAAGGAGATTGAGGCTACCAATTGGAGATGGGGACCCCCCTCCAACCTCAAACCCGAATTGAAAATAGCTCTCAATACCATACGCAACAATGACGATATGGTTGTAAAACCATCAGACAAAGGGGGCAATGTAGTTGTAATGAACAAATCGGGATATGAGAAAATGTGCTATGATATCATACAGAACAGAGATTGGTACAGAACTGTGCCCGCCTCTTTTATTTCATCTAGTTTCCAAAAATACAAAGAAATTCTTACCTGGGCACATACATCAGGAGTAATTGATGCTAATACCTTCCAATTCCTTAACATAGAAAAACCCATTACACCAACATTTTATGCACTCCCTAAAGTGCACAAAGGTATCATACCCCCTCCCGGACGTCCCATCATCTCCAGTTGTGGTTCATTAACAGAAAATGTCAATAGGATGATTGATGAATACCTTTATCCTCACGTGCGCAGTTTATTCTCGCACGTGAAAGACACCATTGAACTCCTTAAAATTATTGATGGATTATCGATACCACAGGGCGCATGGCTTGTGGCCATTGATATTGAAGCACTTTATAACTCAATTCCACATCTCCTTGGGATACAAGTGGTACATAGTTTCTTGAACGAACGCGATAAAGATTGCCGTAAGTACAATAACTTTATCATTGAAATGTTAGAATTTATCCTTACTCATAACACCTTTCTTTTCAAACGTTCCCACTACCTCCAGGTGCAGAGGGTAGCCATGGGGGCGGGTTGCGCCCCCTCATATGCGAACCTCTTCCTGGGGGGGGTGGGAGCGTGATCTTTTTGCAAACGATGACTTGAAATTCAATCTTGATCACATACTCACATGGCATCGTTACATCGACGATGTCATGATGATTTGGGCGGGATCAAAAGACGAACTTGTATGCTTTTTAGAGCATTTACAAATCAATACCTATAATTTAAAATTTACCTACAACTTTAGCCAAGAAAGAATTACCTTTCTAGATATTGAACTTTTTGTAAATGAAAAAGGCACCCTTTGCTCCACACTATATAGAAAGCCAACTGCTGGCAATACTTTGCTGCATGCTACAAGCTCGCATCCCAAGTCACTTATTTCCAGCATACCTTACAGTCAGTATCTCAGACTTAAGCGTAATTGCTCTGAAGAAACTGACTTTCAACGAGAATCCAACAAACTCTATGCAAGTTTGAAACATAGAGGATACACTAAGACATGCTTAAGAAAGGCTTTCAATAAAGTTAAAAATCTGGACAGCAACACCATGATTTATAATACCAAGGAAAAAAAGAAGTCTGACTCAACCAGAATAATTACACGATACAATCGCCAACATGGGTCCATCAAAAAAATCTTCAGTAAGTTTTGGTGTCTGTTGACCTCTGACGAAAGGGTCAGCAGATACATTAAACCTTACCCGGAGATAACATACAAACGTTCGCGTTCTATTCGAGATATCACAGTATCCAGTCACTATGCTGCTGACACTATCCCTAAACCTACGAAGACAGGTACCTACCCATGTGGGAAATGTAACTTTTGCCGTTACATATTAAAAGGCCAAAACATTAACCTACCCAATGGAGATGATTGGGCACCCAAATGTAGAGTTACATGCCAGACAACAGGAATTATTTATCTCATGAAATGCAGCTGCGGGGCATTCTACATAGGTAAAACAAAAAGGATTTTTTTTTGTAGGATTCGGGACCATGTCTCTGCAATTTCCAAAAAACTGATGGAAACACCCATCAGTCGCCACATGGGCCTTTTTCATAACCACAATCTCAAAATGATAGGCTTTTTTGCCTTGGAACATCTTTCCTCCAATGAGAGAGGTGGAGACGTTGATCGACGTTTGCTCCAAATTGAAGCAAAATGGATCTATCGCCTCCAAGCCACAAAATACCCGGGCCTAAACGAAGGCATCAGTTACAAACCCTTTTTGTAATAACCATCCACAATATGATAGAGCTTGGATTCGAGCCCTCTGGCAAACCTCTGCGAATTCCTTTCATCCTTGCCCGTTCTTTCCCTGTCTCACACCGTGAGACATTTCTCTGGGTACACCTAGGGCCATCAGCAGGGATATCCCATTTTCCCTTCCCTCCATTTCCCCATCCCCCCTCCCCCCCCACTTATGGCCACTCTCTGGCCGATTTCTACACAGGAGAGCTATTGTCACACAGGGATACAGGATTACCACCTCCACTGTAATCCCAGCTGCTCTCAGCAATAATGTTATAAATATCAGAAATATGCATATAACTAATATTACTAGTCCAAGTAATCTTTTTCATTGGTTTGTTCCTTTATTTAATTAAATTGATGTATTTTTTGTAAGTTACCAAGCAGTACCTCTCACTTTCCGAATGCCTTACATGTATATGTCCTGAAATTATAGCAGGCTATACTTCCAAATTTTATCATTAAACATTTACCATATCTGTTTGTATAATTTTCCTTTCCTGCTGCATACCATTGCAGCTTGATAGTTATTGCATTCACCGACATCTGCACTTGCAGTGTTTAGGTTCACCAGCTTGTGACAACCACAAAGATCCATTACGGGCGCTAGGGGGCAGTCATCAGTATGCATCTATGCCGCTGAACCTGAGCGGAGGCACGGGTGTTATGACTGTCCGCAATGGTGACCCAGTTCTGCTGGAGATGATCGCATGCACTGAGACAGCATTGGCAACATTTGCGTCTCCCACACGGGGGCGCTGCCGTGCGTATCGCTTTCCATCTGATGGATCCTTCTGCACATGTGACCTTTCTCTCACCAGCAGGTTTTTTTTTTTTTTTGCTGACATCATCACCCAGCACCCGTAGTACGCTGCCATTCAATTGCACACTTGGGATATAAATAGGACCCATGCTGGTAACAACTCTGTCATGGGATCCTTTCTGGGAGCCACGCTAACCGCACGGAGTAAACAGGTATGTACCCACACCCAAAGCATCAAGCCCACTTTTTGCTGGGCTGCTTTTTATACAAATTATTGAATCGTTTTTTGTTCATGCAGATCAGATATATTTTGTTGGCTTGGATTAAGCCTTCAGCTGCATCTCTGCAATGAACAATCAAAACCTTTGTGAAGAGATCTCAAGGTAAATACCCCACCTTTGATGGGCTGCAGGGCCACTTTATGTTTTCTTTGGAGCCTGAAGTGTTTTCATACCAGGCCTTGTTTGACTCCTCTTCTTTATCTCCTTTTTCTCTGCCTCTGGCATTATCTATAGACATTGAACCAGGTGCTGTGGATTTGTTACATGTACCTGTTGCCCCTTATGCTGTTATTCCTGGGCTCCCAGAATATGCACCCATTGCTAAATCAATATGTAAGTTAATGAAATTTTATTTTTTGTTATATTGTACTATATATAGTAGATCTGAGTGTAGTCACATTATTTGACAAGCATTCTTAAGAGAGTCCTTTTGTCCCTTTCTCTTTTTTTCTTTTTTTTGATATATATTTTAGATTGGACTAGCCTAGGTGCTAACCCAATATCCCCTTATTTGGATTTTGTGGATCCTATGCGCAGGCAGTTTTGAACCCGGACACTGCCTAACACAGATACCGGCTACTCCATATAGTGTTCCCAGTATATTTGATCCACCACAGGGACACTTATCTGGTTGTAAGGGCCATCAGGATTTCAGAGGTACTGCCTTATATATACCTTTATTCTCCAGCAATGTATTATGTACTTTATTTGAGTAATTAATTTTTCTTTAACTTTGATGTTTAAAAAATATATAACTATGAATTGTTTATATTATTTTTAGATTGACATAGAGTCTCCAAACGTCCCTGAAGAAGCCTAGATTAGGCAAAACATGTAGGACTGTTATGTTGGTGACTCACAAGGACAAAGTGCACTGCGTTGTACTTCTCCTCAATATCTTTTAAATGTATTGTAACCTATGAATAAATTGTTATTTTTTTTTATCATATTTTTTTATCAATTTTCTTTTTTTATCTATTCTATTCATTGGTATAATCAATACAAGCACCGTTCTAGTCCCATGCACACACCCTCCCATTTCTGGGATTTCCAAAAAAAAATTCACAGGGATGCAGGTGCTGCCCTATACCTATTTTGTTCCACGTGTTAGCTCTACAAACTTTATCCACCATATATATATGTATATCTTTCCTAACACATTACACAGTTAGACTTGGAGTCTTTCACTTGGACTCACAGCAGAATATAATTAGCTTTGATTGCAGTAGCTCCTTAGCTCCCAATCATGCTAATTATCACCTGCTTTTTGATCACATGTCTGAACTAGTTTTTTCTATATAAGTTGAACTGTATTTTGTATGAACACTAGCTATGAGTAAGCACTGTTTAGTGTGAAACGTGTTAGCTGTCCCTGTTATTTTGTTCCGTTGCTGTGACATGTAGTGCCTGTTTATTATATTTTTTATCCAATAAAAGCCACGTTGGATTGGAGTGCGGCTGTCCAGATATCTACATTTCTTCCTGTTCTGTACCCAGCCTGCCAAGTACCTGCTGTCTGCTGTCTGCTACCTGCCAGCCTGCCAAGTACCTGCTGTCTGTGACCTGCCAGCTTTCCAAGTACCTGCTGTCTGCTGCCTGCCAAGTACTTGCTGTCTGCTACCCACCAGCCTGCCAAGTACCTTCTGTCCTGCATCACGATCCAGCCTGCATCCACGTACGCACAGACCCCTCATCTGTAGCCTTCACCATTCGAATTACTAGGCACTCGTGCCACTCCAGGATTCAGTGCCTCCTGTTTACTCTATCAGTTGCACCAGGCCAGAGGAGTTAAGACCTGTACACGATCGGATATCCTATGGATTCTAATCCGATGTTTTTTTCCATCGGAAATCCAATGAAACTGTCTTCCATCAGTCTTGCCCACACACCATCAGTCAAAAAACCGACCGTTTCAAACGCGGTGACGTAAAACACTCCGATGAGCCGAGAAAAAATAGGATTTTTATAACAGCTTACCTGTAAAATCCTTTTCTTGGAGTACATCACGGGACACAGAGCGACATAGTCATTACTAATGGGTTATATAGATACCGTCAGGTGCTGGCACTGGCAACTTCCAAAACCGGAAGTACCCTCCCCTATATAAGCCCCTCCCATCCGGGAGCACCTCAGTTTTGTAGCAAAGCAATAAGTGTCCCCAAAGAGGGGCGGGAGCTCTGTGTCCCGTGATGTACTCCAAGAAAAGGATTTTACAGGTAAGCTGTTATAAAAATCCTATTTTCTTTCTCGTACATCACGGGACACAGAGCGACATAGTCATTACTAATGGGATGTCCTAAAGCAATGCCCAATGAGGGGGGGGATACACCATATATAAGCTGAGCGCTATCAGACATGAGGATCTTTTGCGGCCTGCAACACACTGCGCCCAACGGCGACATCCTCCTGACTTCTAACGTCCACCTGGTAGAACCTAGTAAACGTGTGAACTGAAGACCATGTTGCGGCCTTACAGATTTGAGCCAGGGAGGCCTGGTGATGCACTGCCCATGAAGTTCCAACTGCTCTCGTGGAGTGCGCTCTAACTTTGAACGGAGGCGGTCTCCTTCTCAAGCCATAGGCTTGTATTATGACCTGTCGAATCCACTTGGCTAAAGTAGATTTCGACGCTGCCTGACCCTTTCTGGGGCCTTCCGGCAGAATAAACAAAGTATCCGTTCTGCGAATCTGAGCAGTGGCTTTTAGATAAGCTTTAACTGCTCTTACTACATCCAAAGAATGCAATAACTTTTCCTCTACTGAAGTAGGTTTGGGGAAAAAAGAAGGAAGAACCACATCTTGGTTCAAATGAAACCTCGATACCACCTTAGGAAGAAAGGCTGGATGAGGACGTAACACTACTCTATCCTTATGGATAACCAGATATGGCTCCTTACAGGACATAGCTGCTAATTCCGACACTCTTTTAGCCGAACAAATGGCTACTAGAAAAATCAATTTCCTGGTGAGAAGCACCAAAGAAATATGCTGTAATGGTTCAAATGGTTGTTTCTGTAGAACCGACAGAACCAAGTTTAGATCCCATGGACATATGGGAATATTAACCGGAGGACTAATACGCATCACTCCTTGTATAAAGGCTTTGACTAGTGAATGCGAAGCCAAGGGCCTTTGAAAAAATATTGACAAGGCCGAAATCTGACCCTTGATAGTACTCAAGGCAAGCTTCCTATCTACAGCCCACTGTAGGAAGTCCAGAATCCTACCTATTACGTACTTATGTGGATGCCATTTCTTGGCCTCACACCACGCGATGTACGCCTTCCAGATTCTATAGTAGATCTGCCTGGATACCGGCTTCCTGGCATTGATCATGGTAGATACCACAGCATTAGAGAGCCCTCTCTTTTTTAGAATGTGGGCTTCAATAGCCAGGCCGTCAAACCTAGGGCTGGTAAGGAAGGGTGGTATATCGGTCCTTGCGAAAGCAGGTCCGGACGATGCGGGAGGGTCCAAGGACTCCCCACAGACATTTTTACAATCTCCGCGTACCATGCTCTTCGGGGCCACGCTGGAGCCACCAGAATCACTGGTTTCTTTTCTACCCTGATTCTGCGGAGTAATCGAGGTAACAATTGTGGCGGTGGGAATGCATATATCAGCTTGAACTGATCCCAAGGGAACACTAGGGCATCCGAGCCGCAAGCTAGGGGATCCCTTGTCCAAGAGACAAACCTGTCCACTTTTGTGTTGAATCTGGATGCTAGCAGATCTACATCCGGTGTTCCCCACCGCTGACATATTGTCCGGAAAACCTTGGGATGAAGGGACCATTCCCCTGGGCATAATTGTTGGCGACTTAGAAAGTCCGCCTTCCAATTCTCCACTCCTGGAATGAATACCGCAGATATGGCTGGGACATATCTTTCTGCCCATCTCAGGATGTAATTTACTTCCCCTTGGGCTGCACGACTCCTGGTGCCCCCCTGATGATTGATATATGCCACTGCTGTGGCATTGTCTGATTGAATTCTGACAGGGGACCCTTGGAGTTTGGATGTCCATGCTACTAGGGCATACCGGGCTGCTCGTATCTCTAAGAGATTGATGGGCAGGGCCTTTTCCGCATCCGACCATCTGCCCTGGAGAGACCATTGCTCCAGTACTGCTCCCCAGCCTATAAGGCTGGCATCTGTAGTGACCACCTTCCAAGAAATCGGACTGAAGGATTTCCTTTTTTCCAGATTCTGGGGAACCAACCACCAACGGAGGCTCTTGCGAACGGAAGGGGACAAGGACATTGTAAGTCTAGGGCCTGAACTTTTTTGTTCCAGGCTGACAGTATGGCCCCTTGCAAATTCCTTGAATGGAATTGACCGTAGGGTACTGCTTCGAATGATGCCACCATTTTTCCCAGCAGCCTCATATACAGGCGTATGGACGGCTGTCTTTTTTGTACCCACTAAGTGGATCAAATCTTTCAAAGACAACACCTTTCCTCGAGGCAAGAATATTTTTCTCTGGCCTGAATCCAACCTTAGCCCCAAGTATTCCAGACTTTTGACTGGTTTTTAGGGCTGACTTGTCTCGGTTGATAATCCAACCGTGAGATTCCAGATACTTGATTGTCTTGTGAACGACCACGTCTAGTTTTTTCACTGAGTGGTCTATCAGCAACAAGTCATCTAGATATGCCATTATCATTACACCTTGTGTTCTTAGATTGGCCAATAAAGGGCCAGAATTTTTGTAAACACTCGTGGTGCTGTGGCCAAACCGAAGGGTAAGGCTCTGAACTGAAAATGGCGCCCTTCTACTGCAAAGCGTAGAAATTTTTGGTGGACTGGAAAGATGGGAATGTGCAAATAAGCATCTTTGATGTCGATCGCGGCTAACCAATCCTCCCCTTGTAGGGCAGTGGCCACCGATCGGATCGACTCCATCGGAAAGTCCTGATATACAGGAATTTGTATAGCCCTTTTAGAATTAATGTGGGCCTCCCGTCCGCGTTTGCTTCGGGACTGTAAAGAGGTTTGAGTAAAACCCGAGCCCTCATTCTTCCAGGGGAACCTCCATAATTACTCCTTGGAGCAATAGTTGTTCTAGTGCCAACAGGAGGGACTCTCTCTTCCGGGGATCCCCTGGCACGTTTGACCTCAAAAATGGGAAGGGGGAGAGTCTTTCAACTCCAAACTGTATCCCAAACCTACTGCGGAGAGCACCTATCTGTCTTGATCGTGTCCCGCCAGGTCTCTTGCGAACAACTGGAGTCCTCCCCCCACCCGACTGAGTGGGGGCTTCAATGAATTTAACTTTGGGGGAGGTTTTGTACCTCCCCTGACCCAGGGTTTCTCATTACCCTGCTATTGTCCCTGTTTTTTACCCCCGGGAATTGACCGAGGAGGCCGTCGGAACTGTTACACAGCCGATGCCCCAGGGACTGGAGAAGCAGGCCTCTTAAAGAGGGACCTCTAACTCTGTTTTTAACCGGCAAGAGCGTATTTTTACCGCTGGAAATTTTCTGGATATATTTGTCCAGGTTTTCCCTGAATAAGCGTTCACCATGAAATGGGACGCTAACCAGCCATTCTTTACAGGGAGCTTCAGCAGACCAGTTTTTGAGCCATAGGAGCCTACGCATATGTACTATAGACAGAGTAAGGCGGGAGGCCTGATGGACTGAATCCTTTATGGCGTCAACCGCAAAGCCTAAGGCTCTAGGTAGATCAGCTAGGGCAAAGCCTGCTGATCTGTCAAGTCCCTCAAGACCTGTTTCAACTGATCCTTCACTGCTTAGCAGACCCCAATAGCTGCTACTGCTGGTTGTGTCACCAAGCTTGCTGTAGAAAGAAGCAGATTTTCATAAGGACTCCAATCTTTTATCTATTGGGTTCTTGAACATTTGGACATTATCCACTGGACATGTCAGTGATTTATACATACAAGAGATGGCTGCGTCCACTGTAGGGACCTTCCATTTTTTTTTTTTTTTATGAACTTATCCTCCATGGGATAGACCACCGGAAATCTCTTGGGGGAATAAATATTTTCTCAGGATGTTCCCAATCCTGGTAAATGAGCCCTTTCAGCAAAGGGTGAAGTGGAAAAGAACAGACAGTCTGGGGGCTTCTAGCGACCCCAACGAGGATACAGTAGTGGTTGATGGTTCCGCAAGGTGCATTTTTAAATGCTGATCGGACCATGTTAGTCAGAGACTGAACCCATAATCTTTCAGCTTGAGATGCTGAGAAAAGGTTCCCCCACTGTTGATTCCTCTATAACAGAATCAACCTCATCCTGATCCCCTTCAGGCAGGTCGATCCCTGTATGGGACTGTTGCTCTGCTAACAGGCACTCTGAAGGAGGAGACGGAGATCGGACGTGCTTTCCCTGACAGGGAGGCACCGATCAATGTTGACAATCTCTCTCTAATCCTCCCAGAGCTGAGGAAAAAACCTCCTCTGTTACATACACAGGAGCAGGTGAACTGAGGACAGCCACAGTACCAAGTACCCCTGCGGGGTCTCTACGGTCACTTACCTCTGAACTTCAGGGGAGACTGGTGCAGCAGAAGTATGCCCAAGATCCTCAGAGCCCGATGAGACCCCCTATGCTTCCTGGAAGATTCAGTTCCGGAGCTTCTGGATGGCATATTCCTAAGCCTAAAGCTGAGGTATTCCAGCCGTAATACACCACTTTTACTGAGAATAGTCTAGCACAATTGCTGCTATATCACAGTTGGTGTCTACTAAAGTGCCTTTCTAGGGGATGCCTGCATCAACCGCCTCTATGTGCCTTTATATTGTTGCTAGCTCTGTCTGTGCACTTCAACAGCCAGCTATAATGTGCTTCAAAACACGCTGGACGCCCGCACATGCGCAGTAGCGCCGCGGCGCACACCTGAGCGTCATCCACCCGCTCCGCCCCTTTTTCCAGATCGCCTCTATGAATAGCGCCTTTTTTGAAAACAACAAGGAGCTAGATGGGAGCCAGGGTCCCTTTGCCGCAGGGCCCGGGGATGGATGAGCGCAGCAACAGGGCAGAGGAGACAGCTTCCCAGCAGAGAACATACCAACTGCCTGGATTTGATTCTGGAAGAAAAAAATCCACATTACAAGAAAAAGAACCATAGCGGCCTCTAGTGTCTAACACAGGTACCGCGGTCTTACATTTTTTTTTTTTTTTTTTCTTGCCTACTATTAAAATTTTTACATTTTCTCAGTAGTAACAGGCATACACAGAATATTAGCGGGAATACCGTTAGGTAACAGACAGAAAGACAAATTAGGCTTGGGGGTCCCCCAATAGAACCAAGTTCCTGGGGGCCCCCACTTACCTGTTCCCCGCCGCAGGACTTTGTTTGGTCCACAAAAGCCCAAACTTCACCTATCACGGCAGGCATTGTAATCAAACCTTCAGGGACCGGGTTCCCAAGGATTCCACTCCCAGGGACCTGTATAGCACCCTGCACAGAAAACATCTTGGTCGTGGGTATGACCAGAGCTCTGGATCCCAGGGTCCAGCTCTCCTAAGAGAAGCATTACAGGCAAAACCTTGCTCTTCTCTGCAAGGCCCGGGTACCGACCGTTTAGCTATGAAGCTTTTTTGGTCGGATCCGGAATAGCTTACTGAGGCCCAAAAGAACCTGTACGCAAGCTCAGTGAAAAACACATGTTTCTTCTTGGCCAACACCTTAGACACTGGCAAAAAACTAAGGTGCTCCCGGATGGGAGGGGCTTATATAGGGGAGGGTACTTCCGGTTTTGGAAGTTGCCAGTGCCAGCACCTGACGGTATCTATATAACCCATTAGTAATGACTATGTCGCTCTGTGTCCCGTGATGTACGAGAAAGAAATTAAGTTCAATGCTTCTGAGCATGCGTCGACTTGATTCTGAGCATGCGTGGGTTTTTTATCCGATGGAGTTCCCCACAGACGATAATAATTTGCTATCGGTTTTTTATCCATCGGAAAAATTTAAAACATGTTCTATTTTTTGACACTGATGGAAAAAAGACTGATGGGGCCCATACACGATCGGTTTGTCCGATGAAAAAATCCATCAGACTGTTTTCATCTGTAAAACTGATCGTGTGTACGAGGCTTAAGAGATCGCCTGACTATCCATGTCAGGCTCCATCTCCAGGTACGTGACAGCTGGTGTTTATGTATATATTGGAAATACTTCATGCGATTTATAGTGTGGTGCACTTCAAGCACCTTGGCCAAGTGAGTGTATATTTGTAAGCTTACATGTGGAATTAAGCCATTTTAAAGGATAAAGCACTATGTTTGGTGATTTTCTTCCTTTTTCCATGTATTGATGTATGAAGATTATCATGGTTTAATATTATCAATAATCTCCGAAGCAGTGAATGTTATACAAAGCTGTGGAGCAAATTCCAGCTCTCTTAGAGGGGCAAGGCTCATATAGACCATATGCACAGTGTGGTCATATCCCTCAGGTGAGAGCACATCTTGTGGAGGGATCACAGATCACTGAGTTTCCAGGGCACTGGTGGTGGAAGTCATTAGGAAGTTACTATTTAAAGGGACATTATACCATTTTTATTTATTGGTGATTCTTGTTTAATTACTTTGAAATTTGAATCTGCTTTATAATACTTTTATATTAGTAATGCACTGATGGACTTTCACTGCACAGACTTTAATTTTAATAGGACAGTAAGGAATAATAGATAATATTTGTGTTTATGTATGTACACATTATTGATTAATAGTGAAGCACTGCATGTTTGTATATTGGTTTGATCATAGCACATAGGTATGAGAGTGTGGTGTGTGAACGAAACTTCTCACGTTATTTATCATAGTTGCTCGCAAGGCGATACCCCCTTGCATTATAGGCCTTCCTGCCTGCACCTTGTGTTTTTCATAAGATGTGGCCTGATTATGTAGTTGATGATGGAATTTTTTTGCCCTGTACGCACAGCCTATAGTAAAGTAAATCTTCACATTCTGGTGGCATAAGTTTCTGTTTGCATTACAACACATAGCATTGCACTGCACAGGTAATGCATGGCCTCTGTCTGTAGTGTGAACTGACATTTCCAATGATGAAATTACATATTCCCCAAGCCTTGGGTCTCTCGGTCTAGTGTTCTGCAGATGAGCGCTAAACAGTAATTAAATCTGACACAGACACAAAGGGACAGAGACATTAACAGAAAAACTCTATTGTAGCCTGAGCTGCATTTTTCAATCTTCCAGAGGACCATTAGAAATACATGTAACCCAAAGTTGGGCTTTGATGGGCTGCCCCCTAAGTCAGCACATGGACAGAACTATGGTGGATTCTTTGGAATCTATATATGTGATAGGTGAAGAATAAGTGACTTCAAGTGATCTAGTGAACTGATAACCAGGTGCAGATACACAAATCATAAATTCACACCAAAATCTATATGTCACAATGTAATATGAACATACAACAAAAAAAGTTCAGTGAAAATGTCCAGTATGAGAACTGGAATCAGAAGAGTAGGTGAATGTGAATGTAATCATCAGAGCGTGGTCTCCACATATAGAATCAAGCTGGCTTATGGTTCATACATAGCATTACTTCAGACCGTTGTGGCACCCAGGGATGTGACTCCAATACCAGGAAGGGGGAGAAGAAATGAATACTCTTACACCTAAACGTGGACTCAAACACCGCTCTACACGTGAGCGCCTCCAGCTTTGCAGTAGAAGATCCCGGACAGCGCTCCGCAGAACAGAGAGGAGCCCGGGATAGTAGAGAGCAGAGAGCGGACAGAGCGCCCACTACAGCCGGGGACCCAGCCAGAGAGAGAGCCGGAACTACCCGTTCTGGCCTTGGAGAGAGCTGATTCTGTGAGTCCATCCCTTCTACGGCTAGTCTGTGAGGAGATACCCAGATGAATCTACAACTGCACCTGTCGCCTGTTTGACCCACCACCGCTGGTGTGTGAGTCCGCGTTTAGGGGTAAGAGTATTCATTTCTTCTCCCCCTTCCTGGTGTTGGAGTCACATCCCTGGGTGCCACAACAGTCTGAAGTAATGCTATGTATGAACCATAAGTCAGCTTGATTCTATATGTGGAGAACACGCTCTGATGATTACATTCACATTCACCTACTCTTCTGATTCCAGTTCTCATACTGGACATTTTCATATTACATTGTGATATATAGATTTTGGTGTGAATTTTTGATTTGTGTATCTGCACCTGGTTATCAGTTCACTAGATCACTTGAAGTCACTTATTCTTCACCTATCACATACCTAGATTCATACGTGTCTCTGGGCTTTGTCACTATTTTAGGCGCCGCATTTATTATCTTTATATTTTATTTTTTGCATTGTGTCTGATTGCTGATGCTGGCAGCCTTATATATATATTTTTTTACTTGTTTCATTTAGTAGCGCAATTTTTTTCCCCATTTTGGAATCTATATAGGCTAGTAGTGCATATGCCATATTGTATCCAGCCAGCTAGGAAAAAGAGATAGAGACCAATATGTTACTTGGAGCAAATAAATGTCTGCTCTAAAGTCTGTATACTTTTCAGTGCTAATATGATAGGATGGGTGGTGGGAAAGCTTTGACAGAAAGGTAACAAAGCAAATTAAGGAGCGGTGTCATGAACGTAAGAGTAAAACTGCAGTTCCACTTTTGCAGTCAATTTTGAAAAAAAAAACTTTATACATTTGTTATTTATTTATATTCATACAGAATGCCTATTTTTTTTGTATGTATTACCTTTTAGATATTTCTCAGGGAGGAGATGTCATGGCTGACTACAAGGTTTTCTGAACAATGTTAGAGCGAGTAGGTCCTAAGTCTGTCCTCATTAACATACAATGCAAAAAGCCCTGCCTCTATACTTTTAACACTTTGTTAGGACAGACGGTGTTCAAATCATTTGATAATGAAGCTGTCCAGCCACTTCATAAACAGAGATAATTATCTATTGTTTTTCCTTGCTAGAGAGTACAGAATAGAGCATCTAAAAAAGGTAAGTTGCAAATTTTTTATATTATTTTAAGTTATGCTATGTGAATGGGGACAAGTAACAAGTACAACATGTAGTGTTAATCAGATTTAAAGTGTTATCTCAATTTGACTGCAGAAGTGAAAATACACTTTAATGTTTTAATTACTGTATTTCCTTAACCATTACATGTAACATCTCTTTTTATTACCTTCCAACTTTCACTGTGCATCTGAATTGTGTTTTAGCAATAATTTTGACTATAGTTTTGAAGATATAGTTTGAAGCTTAAAGCAGGTTAGCATTTAAGCAACACAATCTGTATTTTGAGTTGAATATTCACAGGTTTAATTGTTGAAATCTGGACCCCAGCATGTACAGTATGTTGCCTCCATCCCAACTGTTCTAAGTAAAAGGACAATCTTTCTTCTTTCATGACATTTTGGGTATGAATAAAGAAGCTAACAGTTACCATCTTTCAGATTTTAAGTCATTAGTCCCTACAATGTAGCATGAGCTGACATTTTATTTTCAATTGTTCCAATAGCAATTTAAACAATTTAGCCCCAAAATAATGCATGAAATTCAAGCTGCGGGTTAAATCACAATGGAAGATCTGTTGGATGACCTTAAGCCTTTTGTGTCATTCAAATAACAAAATGGTTTGAAATCCAGACAATTACTAAACTATTTTTTGTTAGTGCTGTCAATGAAATTGCATGAACTGTGAACTGTTTCAAATGCATTTATTCTTGTATTCCTGAGCTACGCTCTTTTTTTATACAATATCTTTGTCTCCAGCACTATGTAAACCTTTCTTTTAATCAATAGAAACAAAGTGGGAAAATACAACTGAGGTCAGTTTTCTGTAATTCACAGCCTTTGATCAATTTTCCTACCCTGTGTAAAAACACTTTGCAGTTCAATGTTGAATATTCCATTATTTGTCACATTTTAACCTTTTTTTCTTTACTAAATTTCAGCTATGTATTTTACTATTTAATAGTGTGTTTATATTAATTGCAAATCCAAACACAGAGTAAGGAATGTTTGAAAAATACATTATCAAGATCCAGAATGGAAGTAATTTGTGCCATTCTCTGAAGTTACTGTATACTAAACAATGTCTTTGTCTTGCTGAATTTTTTTTCTTTTAGGATATGTACTTACTACATTTTTATGAGTGGTTTTCAGGCACTTACCATGAGGGTGCATTTGCCATAAGCTGACTGAACAGTGATTTAACACAGACTATTTTTTTTAAAATGTCTTATTTTTCAGTTGAAATATATCCAAGCAGACCTTAAAGAGAACATGGTCATATGTAGGGTTGAGCGAACCCAAACTGTAAAGTTCAGGTTCGTACCAGACTTTTGGGTTTTTGGCTGTATGTTCGGGTTCGGGTCCGGTGTTCGACGATGTAATAGCGCATTTTTAAAAGCTGCAGGGCAGCCAATCAACTTTTGTTTAACTGGTGTGCCCTTAGAAGCCATCACAGCCATGCCTACTAATGGCATGGCTGTGACTGGCCAGTGCAGCATGTGACCAAGCCTCTATATAAGCTAGAGGCACACAGCACGTCACTTTGCTTGAGACAGTGTAGGGAAAGTTTCCTGGCTGCTGTTGCTGTGAAGGAGAGAATTACATGATAGGAGTCAGTCCTGATTCTGAAATATATTCTAATTAGTCAGCGATCTACATAGATTTAGTTGTGTGGGTGCAGTGCACAAGCTTTTTACACTGCACTGAGAGAAAAGATAGACAGTGTAGGGCAAGGTTCCTGTTGCTGCTTTTAGGGAGAGAGAATTATCTAGGAGTCCAGGTTCAGAAATCTATTCTAATAACTCAGCGATCTACATAGATTTAAACAGTGAAAATATCTGCGCTATCTGTGAATGAAAAGTGAGTAGCAGCTAGCACAGTCTGTTGATAGCAAACACAAATAATAAAGTCCAAAAATGCAGCGCTACAGTGAAATAACAAATAAAAGTCCAAAAATTGAAGATCAATCAACGTTGGATAGATGTAGAAATGATGTAAAACCGCCACCAAGCTTCAGTGTGCAAAAAATAATTAAGGCACACCCCACCAACGTGCTCACAATCTGCTTACCAGAAAGTGGAAAATAACAGGCAATGTAATCATATGATGTAGAGGGTCAAACGTTGAGAGAAGAACACTCCAAACCAGATGGATCAATCATAGGGAAGACCAACATCACTAGTATCAAGGCAATTTCCAGAGCTCAGAAGATGGATGTGGATACTATGCAAATCTCAGCCAGAAGTTTTACCCAATATGAAGAAAAAAAGGCAGCATAGTGAAGCCCATAAGGTAAAAAACATAAGCATTTATTGTAGTCTACTTACAAATTGCAGATAACATCAAGGCATAAAAAACAATTCCGCGGCTCTCAGCGTGCTTGCATCGGCCAGCCTGACATGTTTCATTCAATGTGGATATCATCAGAGGCATGGCCAATGATACAAGCACGCCCACATAAATACCCAGAAACCCAGTCACACTGGCCAATGATAGGGCAGCATGGCTGGATAACAGCTGAAATAATCAAAAACGTTGCACAAACGTTGGCCGCACATGCGCAATGCAGCCGTGCTGTGTTAGAGTTCCGGTTCATTGCATTGCGCACGCGCATGCGCCAAGCAGCGATGGTTTAGCAAAAAAGGACAGGAACTATAAAGCAGCTATAAAGGAAGGAATCATCACTACGTCCCCCGGAAGTGAATAGAGGCACATATTCAGATAAAAAAAGTCTTTCCATGGAGACGTCTACATCCGGTCAGCGGATCCAACCGCCGGAACCAGAAGTGACGTCAGTGGAGCGCAAACAATGGAGGAGCGCGTTCCACAGTGTACCCAAAGAGACGTCCTCATCCGGTCAGCGGATCCAACCGCCGAAACCGGAAGTGACGTCAGTGGAGCGCAAACAATGGAGAGGCGCGTTCCACAATATAACCAAGGACATACATATCAAACAGAGACAGAATGGCCATAAGGCCAGCTACACACATTAATATACTAGACTAAATTCACATTACTGCAAACAGTCAATGTATACATTTCTAGTGAGAGCATATATGTGATATTAAAAGGACCAATTTCACTAAACGTAGATATGAATGAGGATGAACCGGCTAAAGGGAGGAAATAAAAAGGGGAGGCTCCCAGAAGCCAGAACCTCTACAGTCCAGAATGGAAAAATGGACACTGCCCACTAGTGACTAATAATGGTATTAACCATAATACACAAGCAGTTATATTTTAAACTGCTTGAAGAGCAATTAATAGCTCAAACTGTATTTTAAGATGTGGTGTCCTAGAAATTAAACTAAAAATCTTGATAGGACACAAATAAAAGAAAAACTCAAAAAAATCATTGTTAAAAAATACTGAAATAATTATTTTAAAAAATGTGTAAAAAAAAGGTATAAAAAAATGTCTGTATATGCTTATACACACCGCCCACTAGTAGTATGAAACGCATAACACAGACATTAGCTATTGTTGATAAAACAATTCACATCCCAATCGACATTCATGCTGAAAGGGGTGTAACATTTGAGGTCATATATCCAGCGTGTTTCAAGCCTGGAAATCTCCCGCTTGGACATACTCCCTCGCCAGTGAGGATTGAAACGATCAATGGCCAGAAAGGTGGTGCCTTTAGGATTCTTTTTATGGCATTGCAGGTAGTGTCTGGACACTGTATACTTTGGAAAACCTTTCCTAATGTTCGTGATGTGTTCATTGACCCGAACATGCATCGCACGTGTCGTGCGTCCTACGTACTGAAGACTACAAGGGCAGATCAGAAGGTAAACCACATTCAAAGATGTGCAGGTGATGAAGGTGTTAATATCATAAACCCTGCCGGTGGTATGGGAATTGAACTGGCATATTTTCCTCCTCCTGTCTTTATTAATGGCACATACATTACAATTATGACATGGATAATACCCTTTAGACTTCTGAAAGAACGATACTCTGTTAGGAGCATCCAAGATGTTAGGAGCGATTTGGAGCTTGAGAGGAGGAACTCCCCTAAAAACTATCTGAGGTCGATCAGGGAGAACCGGACCCAGAAACGTATAATTTTTCAAAACGCTCCAATGCTTAGTGAAAATCCTCTTAATATCACTATGTTGTTGTGAAAAGGTGGTAACCATGGCAAAGTTATAATTAGTTTCACTAGAAGATGTCTTAACTTTGTTCTGAAGAATAGAGGTTCGATCTATATTGCTTATTTCATTAATGACGATATCAAGGTCATTAACTCGATAGCCTTTTTCTATAAACCTTTCCTTCAGAACATTAGTGTCAGGGAAATTCCCCGTCTGTTGTCACCAATCTGCGCTCAGTGCGCATGCGCGGCAAAACGGCGCATCGGCGCATGCGCGTGCGTGGCGGGACGGCGCTTCGGCGTGCTCGGGTGCGCGCACCGGCGCAACGACGAATGCGCGTGCGCAATAGCTCGCCAATGGGACTACAGGCGGGCCTATTTAAACAGACGCAGTAACACTATCTGGGTGCTGGTTTGTCAGCTTTACTGTGTTTCCTTGTGCCTGAAAGAAGTTAAAGTTCTCCTGCTGTGACCCGGACCGGATTTGACTACGCTTCTGCTTCTCCTGAACCTGACCCCTTGGCTTGCTAAACGGACTTCTACCTCCCTCCTTGTGCTTGACCCTCGGCCTGTGACCCGGATCTGCTGCCTGTCTCCAGCCCTCTACCTTCTGCCTGTACCCTGGACTTCTTGCCTAACCTGACTATTCTGGTGCTTTCTGCTAAACTCCTAAACGGACTTGTGCCTTGCTACTGGTTGCTGTTTGACCCTGTCTACCCTTGGTGTTTGACTCCTGGCCTGTTCTTCAGACTCATCCCTGCTAGATTCTTCAGCAAGACACCTCTACCTGCTGGTGGCCAGTGCTCCCTCGTGCTGTCCTCTCCCTGTCTCACCTCCAGGGGGCGGAGTGCGCTTGGGTGCAAGGGTGAACCACTCTCGGCATCTCGGCCTCGGTAAGTACGTAGCCTGATAGTACAAACCAGCCAGATGTCTGAGGCCGACAGAGTGCGTTCCCCATTTGACACCCTCTGCCAGCAGGTTTCCACCCTAACGGACACTGTCCAAAGACTCCAAGAGGGATATACTCAGATTGATGGCCGTCTTCAACAGCTCACCGGTCTCCTAGGGCCAGGCCCCACAGCTGCCACCTCTGCCAACACCGCCACCAACTCCCAAGTACCTACGAGTTCTACAGTAGTGATGGCCACCCCTGAACCCAGGGTCCCTATTCCGGAACGTTTTTCGGGTGTCCGCAAAAAATACCGGGCCTTTAAAAACGCCTGCTCCCTCTACCTTGCCCTCCAACCAAGGGCCTTCTCTTCGGAAGCAGTAAAAGTGGGGTTTATCATCTCTCTCTTAACGGATGACCCTCAAGCCTGGGCCCATGGCCTGATGGAGCAACAGAGCCCCATATTGGACTCAGTAGAGACATTTTTTGAACATATGGCTCAATTATACGATGATCCCCAGCGATCAGCCACGGCCGAGTCCGTCCTCCATAACCTAACTCAGGGGAGAAGACCGGTGGAAGACTATACGTCGGAATTTAGGAAATGGTCCGCCGACACCAAATGGAATGAGGCGGCCCTCAGATACCAATACCGCCAGGGACTATCTGAGACTCTCAAGGACGAGCTGGCCAGGATCGAAACCCCCACTACCTTGGAGAACCTGATCCAATCCGCCATACAACTCGATAGGCGTCTGCGTGAACGACGGGCGGAGCGATTTCAATCTCCTCGTCCCAACTGGCCTCCATCCAGGACTGTACCTCACTACCCACCAACCTCTGCGCCTGCAGTCACACCTCTTCCTGAGCCAGAACCCATGCAGCTCGGGTTGGTTCGGGCTCCCCTGACTCCTGAGGAAAAACAGCGAAGGCGCCAGGCCAATCTGTGCCTATATTGCGGGGGTGCCGGCCACTTCCTCCTCAACTGCCCCGTAAGACCTAGTAAGTCTATCTCTAAAGACACTTTAAACTATCAACTCTTTGACAACCCTCAGTCTTATGTCATTCTCTTTGTGTCTCTACAGCTGCCGGAAGGGGCAATCCGCCTCCCGGCAATTATTGATTCTGGAGCCTGCAGCTGCTTCCTGGACTCTGCCTTGGCCTCAAGATTCCATGTCCCCACTCAACCTAAGGACCACTGCCTTCAGATCCACCTGGCGGATGGGTCCTTGCCCCGTTCAGGGCTGATCACGCAGGAAACCAAACCTATCCTTGCCATCTCTAACTCGGGTCATCAAGAACTTCTCCGGTTAGACCTCATACCTTCCCCGATGTTCCTCATCATCCTGGGTCTTCCCTGGCTACAGGCACACGAGCCCCTCATAAATTGGGTGAAGAAAGAGGTTAGCTTCACCTCCTCCTATTGTTCCCAGAACTGTCTTGCCTCTGCCTCTACGGTCTGCGCTTCCATGATTGCCAAGCCGGACAACCTACAGCATGTTCCTTCAGTCTATCTAGAATTCTGGGACGTGTTCGATAAGCAGCAAGCTGACCATCTACCACCTCATCGGCCCTATGATTGCCCTATCGATCTCTTGCCGGGCTCTAAAATTCAGTTTGGACGTATCTTTCCGTTGTCCGAAACCGAGTTGAAGGCCCTCAAGGCTTATATTGATGAAAACCTCCAGAAGAGATTTATTCGCCCTTCCTCCTCTCCAGCCGGTGCAGGAATCTTCTTTGTGGAAAAGAAAGACGGGTCCTTAAGACCCTGTATCGATTACCGGGACCTAAACAAGATAACCATTAAGAACAGGTACCCACTACCCCTTATTCCGGAGCTATTTCAGCGCTTCCGATCTGCTCGGGTCTTTTCCAAACTGGATCTACGGGGGGCCTACAATCTTATCAGAATCAGGGCCGGAGACGAGTGGAAAACCGCCTTCAGATCTCGTTTCGGACACTTTGAGTATTCGGTCATGCCGTTCGGTCTTTGTAATGCTCCAGCCACCTTCCAACACCTAGTCAACGACATTTTCAGACAGCACCTTGATGACTTCTTAGTAGTGTTCCTGGACGATATCCTCATCTTTTCCACCAACATCGAACTCCACCGGGCTCATGTCATGAAGGTCCTCACCATCCTTCGGAAGCACAAACTCTACCTCAAAGCTGAGAAATGCGAGTTCGAAAAGACCACCGTACAGTTCCTCGGCTTTATCATTTCCATCGATGGGGTCGCGATGGACCCGCAGAAGGTGAAGGCCATTCAGGACTGGCCAGCCCCAACCGACAAGAAGGGGGTACAGCGGTTTATAGGCTTCGCCAACTTCTATAGGAGATTCATCGTGGGCTTTTCCTCCATTGTGGCCCCAATAACCCAACTTACCCGGCAAAATAACCGTTTTCACTGGTCTCCAGAAGCTCAAGAGGCCTTCTCTCGCCTCAAGGACGTCTTCACTTCAGCACCAGTACTTCAGCACCCGGATCCTCTACTGCCGTTCACCCTGGAAGTGGACGCCTCTGAGACAGCCATCGGAGCCATCCTCTCTCAAAGACGAGGCCCCAAGGCTCTCCTGTATCCAGTAGCCTTTGCCTCTAAAAAGTTGACTCCCCCGGAGCGAAACTATGATGTAGGGGACCGGGAATTACTGGCCATAAAATTTGCACTGGAGGAATGGCGATACCTTCTGGAGGGGGCAGTACACCCCATCATGATCTTCACAGATCATAAAAATCTAGAGTACTTAAGAACAGCTCAACGTCTACGCCCCAGGCAGGCCCGTTGGGCCCTTTTCTTCACCCGGTTCAACTTTCACATTTCCTATAGACCCGGCTCCAAGAATGGGAAGGCGGATGCGCTATCCAGGATGTTTCCGGAAACCCCTCAGTCGGCCCAACCGGGCACCATTCTGTCAGCTCAGAACTTTCTGTTGATTCCCCGGGCCGATCTACTCACCTCTATTAAAATCGCTTCCGGGCTCTGCTCTGATCCGGTCACTACCTCCCTGGAGAAGCGGGACGGCCTACTCTGGTCCCAGGACAAGATTTTCGTCCCTCTGGAAACAAGACCGCTGGTCTTGAGGACCTTCCACGATCTCAAACTGGCAGGTCACTTCGGAGCACGTAAATCGTCGGAACTTGTCTCCCGCTCCTTCTGGTGGCCAGGCTGGAGGCAAGATTGTAAGTCTTATGTCGCTTCCTGCACTCAGTGTCAGCGTAACAAGGGGTCAAACACCAAGAGTTGGGGCCTGCTCAAGCCCTTACCAATTCCTGAGCGCTCTTGGGCGGACGTGTCCATGGACTTTATCGTGGACTTACCTTCCTCCGGAGGGTTTACCACGATTCTGGTCGTTGTGGACCGCCTCTCAAAAATGGCTCACTTTTTACCGATGATTGGGACACCTTCAGCCATGGATACTGCTCAAATCTTTTTTAAGGAGATAACCAGGCTTCATGGAATACCAAAGAGTATCACCTCCGACAGAGGGGTCCAGTTCACTTCAAAATTCTGGAAGGAACTCTGCAAGTCACTAGAAGTCAAAACCTGCCTCTCGTCAGCGTACCACCCCCAAAGCAATGGCCAGACAGAAAGAACCAATCAGACCCTGGAGCAATACCTCCGTTGTTTCTGCTCTGCTTCCCAGGATGACTGGGCATCTCTACTTCCTTACGCAGAGTTTGCCTATAACAATTCAATGCATTCTGCTACCAATCAAACCCCCTTTTGGGCCAATTACGGTTTTCATCCCTCCTTTCTCCCTGAAAACATCCCCGAGAGCCCTGTTCCCGCGGTCCAGGACCGAGTGGCTTCTGTCCAGGCGAATTTCCAAAGACTCCAGGAGATTATGCGGAATGCCCAAGGATCCTACAAGAAATTTTATGACCGGGGAAGGAAGGAAAACCCGGCGTTCAGAGTCGGGGAAAAAGTTTGGCTTTCCGCCGCCAACCTCAGATTGCCTATTCCCTCTCGAAAGCTCGGCCCTAGATTTATCGGGCCCTTCAAGATCAAACAAGCTATTAATCCTGTGGCTTTTGAACTAGCATTACCTGATTCCTATAGGATTCACCCAGTGTTCCACTCATCTTTATTAAAACCCGTCATTCCCAACGCCTTTCCTGGAAGAGATGAACCTCCTCCACCACCAGTTGAAGTAGATGGGGAAAAGGAATTTGAGATGGAATCCATCCTGGGCTGTAGGAAAAAAGGCAGACAGTTACAATACTTGGTTAAATGGAAGGGGTACCACCCGGAAGACAACTCCTGGGAACCATCCAGGAACTTGCATGCTCCTCGCCTAATACGAGCCTTTCACCAAGAACATCCGGAATTAATGGCCAGTCTGGGCGTCCGGAGTCCGCCCCTCGGGGGGGGGGCACTGTCAGGGAAATTCCTCGTCTGTTGTCACCAATCTGCGCTCAGTGCGCATGCGTCGCAAAACGGCGCATCGGCGCATGCGCGTGCGTGGCGGGACGGCGCTTCGGCGTGCTCGGGTGCGCGCACCGGCGCAACGACGAATGCGCGTGCGCAATAGCTCGCCAATGGGACTACAGGCGGGCCTATTTAAACAGACGCAGTAACACTATCTGGTTGCTGGTTTGTCAGCTTTACTGTGTTTCCTTGTGCCTGAAAGAAGTTAAAGTTCTCCTGCTGTGACCCGGACCGGATTTGACTACGCTTCTGCTTCTCCTGAACCTGACCCCTTGGCTTGCTAAACGGACTTCTACCTCTCTCCTTGTGCTTGACCCTCGGCCTGTGACCCGGATCTGCTGCCTGTCTCCAGCCCTCTACCTTCTGCCTGTACCCTGGACTTCTTGCCTAACCTGACTATTCTGGTGCTTTCTGCTAAACTCCTAAACGGACTTGTGCCTTGCTACTGGTTGCTGTTTGACCCTGTCTACCCTTGGTGTTTGACTCCTGGCCTGTTCTTCAGACTCATCCCTGCTAGATTCTTCAGCAAGACACCTCTACCTGCTGGTGGCCAGTGCTCCCTCGTGCTGTCCTCTCCCTGTCTCACCTCCAGGGGGCGGAGTGCGCTTGGGTGCAAGGGTGAACCACTCTCGGCATCTCGGCCTCGGTAAGTACGTAGCCTGATAATTAGCCTGCAAAAAGAAATCCTCTTTCAAGGTGCAGTTCTGCCTTAGACGAAGAAATTGTCTTTTAGGGACAGACTTTAGCCATGAGGGGTGATGGCAACTACCTTGTCCGATATAGCCATTCCGATCGGTGCTCTTAAAGAAAGTGGATATGTGAAAAGCACCGTTCTTGACCCGTATATTTAGATCCAAGAAATTGATATTATCGGTGCTCATCACAAAATCCAACACAATTCCCAACAGGTTAACGTTAAGATGTTGCATAAAGGAAGTGAGAGATGCCATGTCTCCATTCCATAGGAGGAGGATGTCGTCTATGTATCGACCCCAGAAGATCAACTCCGGTCTCCTGTTGGTATAGACGACATCCTCCTCCCACTTGGCCATGAAAAGATTGGCCATACTGGGCGCAAATTTTGCGCCCATAGCGACCCCTCTGTCCTGGAGGTAGTGAGTCCCCCCCGAACCAGAAATAATTATGGGTCATAGCGTATCTCAATAGATCCAAGATAAATTCCTGTTGGGACCCAATCAATTCAAAGTCCCTTCTTAGAAAAGTCTCTACAGCTTCCATCCCATCCGAGTGAGAGATAATGGTGTAGAGGGAGGCCACATTGGCGGTAGCCAAGATGTAGCCGTCCCTCCACTCCAAACTCTCAAAAACGCGGATGACCTGTGCAGAATCCTTAATGTATGATGGAGTACTAGACACTAAAGGCTGTAGAAATCCATCTATGTATTTGCCAATAGATTTACATAGATTTACCTGGTTGGGTTGCAGTGCACAGTCTTTTTACACTGCCATGAGCCCAGTGCCAGAGAAAATATAACTTGTATCTGCAAGCTCAGTGCACCAGCACTGCATATGTTACTGTGAGATACACCCTGTACATACTGTGGGTGTATTCTGCTCTTCCAAAAACACCCATTTAGGGCAAAAAATTAATATCTTGAAGTGTTTTCTGCATATCTAGAAGAGTGAGATACACAATTTATATATTTTTCTTCTATTGTGCTATTCAAATATTTTTTTTTTAGGGCAAAAACATTTTTTTGGAATAGCATTTTCTGCATTTCTGTAGATGTGAGATACACTGTTTACATACTCTGGGTGTATTCTGCTATTGCAAAAACACACATTTAGTGCAAAAAAAAATTTGCAGTGTTTTCTGCATATCTGCAGGTGTGAGATACACAATTTATATATTTTTCTTCTATTGTGCTATTCAAATAATTTTTTTTTAGGGCAAAAACATTTTTTTTGAATAGCATTTTCTGAATTTCTGTAGGTGTGAGATACACCGTTTACATACTCTCGGTGTATTTTGCTATTGCAAAAACACACATTTAGTGAAAAAAAAATATTTTGCAGTGTTTTCTGCATATCTGCAGGTGTGAGATACACAATTTATTTCTTTTTCTTCTATTGTGCTATTCAAATAATTTATTTTTAGGGTAAAAACATTTTTTTTTAATAGCATTTTCTGAATTTCTGTAGGTGTGAGATACACCGTTTACATACTGTGGGTGTATTCTGCTATTGCAAAAACACCCATTTAGGGCAAGATCCTAAATTTGGAAAATATAAGGAGAACGTCAAAGAAGGGACGTGGCCCCGGTCGTGGTGCTGCTGGTGGAGCTCCTGTTGCAGGGAGAGGATGTGGTCGATCTGTGCCAGCTACACGCACAAGGGAAACACCTTCCTCAGGTGCGAGTAGGCGACAGAGTCTACAGCGGTATTTGGTCGCACCTAATGAGGCTGTACGAATGTTGAGGCCAGGACAAGTACAGGCGATAGTAGATTAGGTTGCTGACAGTGCCTCCGGATCCTTCACATTGTCTCCCACCCAGTCTCCTGATGAAATATCAGAGTTGGCACCTGCAGCCGATGTCCATCAGTCTTTCACCTCACCCCCTTGCAAATCAGCCAAGCAGTCTGAGCCCCAAATCATGCAGCAGTCTCTTCTGCTTTTCAATGACTCTGTTAGCAGGGTTTCCCAGGGCCACCCACCTAGCCCTGCCCCAGAAGTGGAAGAGATTGTGTGCACCGATGCCCAACCACTTATGTTTCATGATGAGTACATGGGAGAACCATTGCAGCACGTCTCGGATGATGACGAAACACAGGTGCCAACTGCTGCTGCTTTCGCAATTGTGCAGACCGACAAGGAGGGCAGGGGTGAAGACTGGGTGGAAGATGATGTGGAGGATGATGAGGTCCTCGACCCCACATGGAATCAACGTCATGCAGGTGACCAGTGTAGTTCGGAGGAAGAGGCGGTGGTAGCACAGAGCCACCAGCACAGCAGAAGAGGGAGCAGGGTGGAAAAGCGGAGCGTCCGTCCCCTAGACAGTACATCTGCTACTGCCCAACGCAGCAAGGGACCGAGCACACCAAAGCCAGGTCCAAGGAGTTCCCTAGCGTGGCAGTTCTTCAGAAAATGTGCTGATGACAAGACACGAGTGGTTTGCACGCTGTGCAATCAGAGCCTTAAGAGATGCATAAACGTTCTCAACCTGAGCACAACCTGCATGACCAGGCATCTAAGTGCAAAGCACGAGCTGCAGTAAAGTAGACACCAAGAAAGGTCTCTGGCTCCTCCTGCTTCCTCTTCTGCTGCAGTCTCGGCCTCTTCATCCACCTCTGTAGTGACAGTGGCACCTGACAACCCGCAAACAGAGGATCTGCCAGCAACACTAGCACCTGGGTCACCAACCACCTCCACAATGTCCCATGGAAGCGTTCAGCTCTCTATCTCCCAAACACTGGAGCGGAAGAGGAAGTACCCCCCTAGCCACCCGCGATCCCTGGCCCTGAATGCCAGCATTTTAAAATTCCTCGCCTTTGAAATGCTGTCATTCCGTCTAGCGGAGACGCAGAGTTTTAAAAGTCTGATGGCATTGGCTGTCCAACAGTACGTCGTGCCCAGCCGCCACTACTTTTCCAGGCGAGCCATCCCTTCCCTGCACAATCAAGTGGGGGACAAAATCAGGTGTGCAGTGCGCAATGCCATCTGTGGCAAGGTCCACCTAAATACAGATGCGTGGACCAGTAAGCACGGTCAGGGATGTTATATCTCCCTAACAGCACACTGGGTAAATGCAGTGGCGGCTGGGCCTGAGGCAGATAGCAGTTTGGCGCATGTCCTTCCACCACCAAGGATTGCAGGGCGTTTCAGTTTCAGTTTGCCTCCTGTTGCTAACTCCTCCTACTCCGCTTCCTCATCCTCTACCGCCTCCTCATCCGGTCAGCGTAACACCTTCACCACCAACTTCAGCACAGCCAGGGGTAAACGAAAGCAGGCAGTTTTAAAACTTTCCTGTTACGGGAAAAATGCCACACCGTGCAGGAGTTGTGCAGGGACATGGAACAACAGACCGATGAGTGGTTGGTGGCAGTGAGCCTCAAGCCCGGCCTGGTGGTGTGCGATAATGGGCGAAATCTCGTAGCAGCTCTGGGCCTAGCCGGTTTGATGGACATCCCTTGCCTGGTGCATGTGCTGAACTTGGTGGTCCAGAGGTTCCTGAAAAATTACCCCGATATGCCAGAGCTGCTGCAGAAAGTGCGGGCCGTCTGTGCGCACTTTTGGCGTTCTCACCTTGCTGCTGCTCGCCTGTCAGCGCTGCAGCGTAACTTCAGCCTTCTCACTCACCGCCTCATATGTGACGTGCCCACAAGGTGGAACTCCACCTTGCACATGCCAGACTGTGAGAGCAGCAGCAGGCGATAGTGGAGTTTCAGCTTCAGCAATCACGCGTGAGTCGCTCTGCGGAACAGCACCACTTCACCACCAATAACTGGGCCTCTATGCGAGACCTGTGTAGCTTGTTGTGCTGTTTCGAGTACTCCACCAACATGGCCAGTGCCGATGATGCCGTTCTCAGCGTTACTATCCCAGTTCTATGCCTCCTTGAAAAAATGCTTCGGGCGATGATGGAAGAGGATGTGGAACAGGAGGAGGAGGAGGAGGAGGAGGAGGAACCAGGATAATTTCCAAGCCTTTCAGGGCAGTCATTCACAAGTGGTGGGTTCCTGCACCAACAAACACCAGGTACATAATTGTCCGGCAGCAAGGGCACAGTTCTGGAGGATGATGAGGTGGAGGATGAGGAGGAGGAGATGGAGGAGGAGGAACCATGTTCACAGCAGGTTGGCACCCAGACCAGCTCATGGCCATCACTGGTGCGTGGCTGGGGGGATACAGAGGACACAGATGATACACCTCCCACAGAGGACAGCTTTTCGTTGCCTCTGGGCAGCCTGGCACACATGAGCGATTACATGCTGCAGTGTCTCCGCAACGACCGCCGAGTTGCCCACATCCTAACTGGTGCTGATTACTGGGTGGCCACCCTGCTGGATCCCCGTTACAAGGACAACATACCGTCCTTAATTCCCTCACTGGAGCGTGATCGTAATATGCGTGAGTACAAGCGCACACTGGTAGACGCGCTGCTGGTGGCATTCCCACCTGACAGCGGGGGTACGGTGGAAGCATAAGGCGAAGGCAGAGGAGGAGGAAGAGGTCGCCAACGCAGCCGGGGCACCGCCAGCACCTCAGAAGGCAGGGTTAGCATGGCCGAAATGTGGAAAAGCTTTGACAGCACGCCACAACTACTAGCACCACCAGCGGAGATGGAACGTCTTAGCAGGAGGCAGCATTTCACCAACATGGTGGAGCAGTATGTGTGCACACGCCTACACATACTGAATGACGGGTCTGCCCCCTTCAACTTCTGGGTCTCCAAATTGGGCACATGGCCTGAGCTTGCCTTTTATGCCTTGGAGGTGCTGGCCTGCCCTGCAGCCAGTGTATTATCTGAACGTGTATTTAGCACGGCAGGGGGCGTTATCACAGACAAGCGCAGCTGCCTGTCCAGAGCCAATGTGGACAAGCTCACGTTCATTAAAATGAACCAGGCATGGATCCCACAGGACTTGTCCGTACCTTGTGCAGAATAGACATGTATACCGGTGTTCTGACAAAAACTGTCCGGCCATCGGATAGTGTCCGGCCCGTACTGCGCAGGCGCAGTGCTTGCGCAGTATGGAGGACAAGGAGATTCACAAAATCTCTGAAGATGAACGGCGCCTGCACAGTGAGTGCAGGTTCAAGCCCCACCATCCAAGTGGACATACGGTAGCACATAGTAACAGGGACCCTCACGGGCTTGCTTCGCTCACCACGCTTCGGGCACGGCCTCGCTTGGCTCGGCTTGAACCTCGGATGGTGTGGCTTGAACCTGGACTCACCGCGCAGGCGCCGTTCGTCTTCGGAGATTTTCAAAATCCCCTTGTCCTACGTACTGAGCAAGCGCAGTACAGGGTGGACACTATCCGACGGGGGACAGAATTCGACACATCACTGGCCTTATCCAGCCATTGTTGTATTTTTGAACCAGTGTTGGCTACCTCGTCCTCCTCCACCGCCGCTTCCACCTACACAGCCACATCCACCGCCACCTCAACCTCCTACTCCATATGGACCTCGTCCTCCTAGGTCAAGATTATAATTTTTTATTTCAAAGTATTTTATTTTCCCACTAGCTTATCCATTAAATGTAATATTTTTTTCCAGAAATGGCGTATTCTGGGGCATTCCCACCATATGTGTGGCATCATGCCGTTAAATTTCTGAGGTTCTTAATGACTTACTGTACCTCTTCTATGCCTCCAGCCTCCAGCATATTATTATTTATTTTTTTATGTTATTTTAAGTTATTTCCCTATCCACATTTGTTTGCAAAGCACTTGCCATGCTCTTAACAACATTTTGCTGCCATTTGCAGCCCTCTAGCCCTTTCCATTACTTTTTTAGAGCCATTTTAGTCCTCAAAAGTTTGGGTCCCCATTGACTTCAATGGGGTTCAGGTTCGGGGTCAAGTTCGGGTCATGTTCGGTCCCGAACTCAAACTTTTTTCCGAAGTTCGACCGAACCCATCGAACCCGAACATCCAGGTGTCCGCTCAACTCTAGTCATATGCTATTTCTTGCAAAAAGAGAAAGGTTGGGACTTTAAATGAAGCATGAAGCAGGAAAGTACTGATAACAATCACCCAGATTTTCCTCTGTATTTTATTCCCAGATGCCCATACTTATGTTCAACATGCCATCTGCTGTTCCATGGGGATTTTATTCCCAGGTACATCTGTTCTGTATATCCTTGAAGCCTCAGCTCCCGGGAGAGACGCTGTCCGTAGTTTACCTTCGGTGCCCACGATTATATGTCACATCCATGGTCATTGTGTAAGTATGGGGAGAGGTTTCAGTGGTATTCTCCTTTGCCATGCATAATTTATATCATTTTTATTTCTCTATTTTGATACATTGTTTACTTATCTACCTTTTTTAGACACACTCCTTGCATCTGCTTCTGAGGAATGGATATAATTCCATGAAACGCATCAAGCTTTTAGATGCTACATTCAGATGTTTACAATTAATTTTCAGATGCTACATTCAGATGTGTAGAACATGGATTGCTAATCTACTCTTACCAATGTTCTGACGGTTTCTGCCCACATTAATCATTTTGGGCTCTATTTTATATGAGAATATGGATCAATGAATTTTGCATATTGCAAGTCCTGTACTATTACTATGTTTGTGTCAGGGCTGGGCTCAGCCCTTCCTTCTCTGAGCTGGCCACTCAGCTGTCGGTTAATTGCCAGATCCTATCTCTCCACAGTGACTAACCTGTTGATGATATCCTGCTCGTCAGTCCTGTTTACTTAAGCTGTCCAGCCCAGGTGATCTCTGCCTTCGCCTGGTCAACATCACAGAGACTTTCTCCTGCGTGCCTGTTAAAGACAGGCTTGGTTGACGTTTCTTCAGGTTCTAGATCCTGCTTGCTGTTCCACTTTGCTGATCCCTGGCTTCCTGACTTCCTGGCGTGTCTGACTATCTGTTCTGGTTATGGAACTTTGGCTATGTTTTGACTACGTTTGTTCTATTTACTTTTATTATTATTAAACAAGTGTGATTTAATTGTACTTTTGTCTCAGTCTGATTTATGGTTTCTGAAAAGTAGGCGAAGGCCATGAATTCAGAACATGCAGTTAATCCACTTGTTGGTAATATTTTTTCCAGATTGGATGACTAGGATTACCGAATGGATCAGTTTGCCATAGCGTTACAGACGCTCCTGAGTCACACAGCTCACCTGTATTCTCCCACTGTGGCTGGTCCGGTACAACCTGTGTTGCAGGCCATCCCTGCTGCTGCTCCAGTCTCTGTGCAGGCACCCACCTCGAGTATTACCTCTGTAAGAGGTATGTCTGGTTTTGCTCCGCTTCCCCAGCGATTTGGGGACGATCCAGTTCAATGCAGAGGGTTTTTCAACCAGGTTAAGATGTTTCCCCGGGCCTTTCCCACGGACAGAAGCAAAGTAGGTTTTGTGATATCTTTGCTTTCTGAGAGAGACTTGGCCTGGGCAAACCCTCTATGGGAGATGCAAAAACCCATTGTCCTGGCTTACCCAGAGTTTGTGGCTTCCTTTAAAGGGATATTTGACATTCCCGCACGTTCCACTTCTGCTGCCTAAAGCCTCATGTCCATCAAAGAGGGTACGAGAACTGTTGCCGATTACGCCACTGACTTCCGTACTCTGGCAGCAGAGGTTGCATGGAACAATGAGGCCCTTGTGGCTGCTTTTTCTCATTTTCTCTCGGATAACATCAAAGATGAGATTGCAGCCCGAGACATACCCACCCGAGCTGGAAAGGTTGATGTCGTTTGCCATTTTTATTGACTCCAGACTCCGAGAGAGCCCTTCCTTTAAGGAGTTCTTGCGGAAGCCTCCTGTACCTTTGGTTCCAAGCTTTTCAGTTCCAGCCTTGCCTCCCTCACCTCCCATGCCTCCTGGTACCAAGTCGGTCAGTGAAAGTGAACCCATGCACTTGGGCTTCACACATCTCTCTGCAGATGAGAGAGCCCTTAGGAGGAGGGAGAGATTGTGCCTTTATTATGGCCAGGCAGGTCACTTTTTGAAGTCTTGTCCTACCCGTTCAGGGAACACCCGAACCTTGAGGTCCTGTCACAGACAGACCTTGGGTGGCATTGTTTTGTCCCCAGTTATCCAGAAGGATAAGCCCATGGTTTCCGGTTACCCTTTCTTCGGCTGAGTCGTCCGTTGAGATACAGGCTCTAATCGACTCTGCAGGCCTTTTCATTGATGCTGCCTTTGTATCAAAGTACTCAATTCCACTGCAGCTGCATGCCACTCCACTTGCCACTGAGGCTCTTGACGAGAGACCTCTACAGCCTGCCCATGTGACTCATGAGACTGCTCTGTTGTCCATGGCCTTAGGGGCTCTTCACCATGAGATAATCCAATTCCAAGTTATTTCCTCACCTAATTTTCCGCTAGTTATTGGTTATCCTTGGTTACAGAGGCACAACCCCTCTTTCGAATGGCTTTGTGCTGAAGTTCTCTCCTGGTCGCCACAATGCAGTAAGACATGCTTTCAGAAGATGGCTAAGGTCCTGTGCACTTCTTCACTCTCTTCCCTGGCAGAGGAGTACCGCGATTTTAGCGATGTCTTTGACAAAGGTCAAGCCAGTAGTTTGCCTCCACACCGGTCGTATGATTGCTCAATTGACCTTCAGCCTGGTGCCATACCCAGTAGTCTATTTAGGATTTGTGCTGCCCTAGGCCTGACTAAACTTGTGCACCCCCTAATTTAAATATGACCCACCCCTTCCTGTCAAGGCCACACCCCTTTCTGTTTAAGGCCCACCCTGAAATTTTCGAGTGGGGACACTAGTTCTTAGGGCCTGGGGGGGGGGGGCAATGGATTCCCTTAATTTGCATAGATTTCCTCTTACTTCCTGTTTGGCAATGGGGCAGGAAATGAAGGGATATCTCTGCAATGGGACAGGGATGGTAAAAAATAAACTGACAGGGGCTATAACCCTCCCTTACTCTATCCAAAATGAAAAAAAAAAGTGTTGCCTATAGTTCTACTTTAAGCACAAATTTCTGATAATTTAATGGAGAGGACTAAGAAGATATAACCATGCCAATGGTGCAGAAAACATATAGCACAGTGAGGAAGGTTTGTGGTCCAGGCTGATAGGACAGTCAAAATTAGAAGCAGCTTGCGTTACACTAACAGTGTAGCACAAGCGGGGACTCTTTCCGTGCTGCCCCCCTGCAAAGTGCTGCCCTAGGCCTGGGCCTTGTTGGCCTAGGCCAGGATACAGCGTTGGCCATACCCCCTCGTGGCCCGGTTTACCCTTTGTCAGTCTCGGAGGATAAGGTCATGAAGGAGACGCACTTTCTCAAGGTTTCATCCGCAAATCCTCGTCTCCTGCTAGTACTGCTTTCTTCTTTGTGAAGAAGAGGGGTGAACTGAGACCTTGTATTGATTATAGGGGTCACAATCGTTTCATGATTAAGAATGCCTATCCGGTTCCGTTGATTATGGAGTTATTTGACCGCCTCAAGGGAGAAACGGTTTTCACAAAGCTTAATTTGAGAGGGACATACAATCTCGTGAAGATTAAGGAGGGTGATGAATGGAAGACTGCGTTTAATACCAGAACAGGTCATTATGAGTACCTCGCAATGCCATTTGGCATCTGTAACGCTTCAGAAGTTTTCCAGGAATTTATTAACAATGTCCTCCGAGATTTGCTGCAGTCATGTGTGGTAGTTTATCTCGATGATATCCTCATATTTTCCAAGTCCCTAGAAAGCCACCACATAGATGTCTGTCATGTGCTTCAGAAGCTAAAAGAGAACAATCTCTATTGTAAATTAGAGAAGTGCGAGTTCCATCGTGAACAGTTTAAATTCTTGGGTTATGTCATTTCCCCCTTTTGTTTTTCGATGGACTCAGAGAAACTTTCAGCAGTCCTACAGTGGCCCCAACCCATGGGGTTACGTCCTCTGCAACGTTTTCTTGGCTTTGCAATTATTATCGGAAGTTTATTTGTAACTTTTTGTCTCTGGTCAAGCCCTGACTAATATGACAGAGTTGGTCTCTGGAGTCCATTAAGGCCTCTCAATGCTGCCTTTGTTTCTGCTCTTGTGTTGGCACATCCTGATCCTACGTTACCCTTTATCCTTAAGGTTGATGTTTCTGAGAATGGAGTTGGCGCCCTTCTGTCTCAACGTCCTAGCTCTGAGAGCGCTATGCATCCTTTTGGCTACTTTTCCAAGAAATTGTCACCTGCTGAATGCAATTACAAAATTGGGGACAGAGAGCTGTTAGCGATCATTTTAGCCCTGAAAGAATGGAGACATCTCCTCGAAGGTACCACTGTGTAAGTTATCATTCTTACTGACCATAAGAATCTCACATTCTTGTCTGAGGCTAAATGCCTCTCTCCCAGAAGGGCACAATGGGCTATTTTCCTGCCAAGTTTGAATTACTTTGTCTCATTCTTACCCGGTACTAAGAATGTAAGGGCTGACGCTTTGTCACAACAATTTTCTTTCACTTCCAAGATGGAGTCAGTTCCTGTGATTCCTCCTGATCATATTCTGGCTACGGTTCGCAATAGTCTCACTTCTCCTTTGGGTGACAAAATTCTTGCGGCTCAGATCCATGCTCCTTCTGAGAAACCTTGTGACCGCTGCTTTGTTCCTGAGAGTCTCTGTACTGCCGTGCTCCAGACTTACCATTCTCCCAAGGCTGCTGGTCACCCTGGGAAGAATCAACTCTTTTGGGCCATTTCTCAACAATTCTGGTGGCCTAGTCTAAGCAAGATTGAAGACTGACAGTAAGTGAGGTACAAAGGCTTTTGTAATATTCATTAGGATATCCATCTTCTAAGGGGAAATTTATGATTTGGCAGATGCTGTATGATTTCAGAGATTTCTTGGGAGGTAAATGGCTGTAAAACGGAGAAGAGCTGTTCTGGAGTGAGTGAGGCTAAATTCACAGCTTGAAGAAAGTTCAGAGGATGGTTGCAGGATTGAGGGGTCATTATGAAGATCATAAAGTGATTGATAATAGTCCCCAAAGGCATTGCAATGTCTTTAGGAATAAATAGTTTAACCACTTCCTACCGGGTCATAGACATATGACGCCGGCAGGAACCCTCCCTCCCTCCGGGCGGACGTCATATGACGTCCTTTTTTCCCGGCCGTCTATGGGGCGCGCGCGCGCACCCGCGGCAACGCTCGTGACCCGGTGAGTGTGCCCGGCGGTCGCGATGTCCGCTGGGCACCCGCGATTGCCCACGATCACGGCAGAAGTGTGGATCTGTGTGTGTAAACACACAGATCCACCTCCTGTCAGAGGTGAGGAGACCGATGTGTGTTCCCAGTACAGAGGAACACAGATCGGTCTCCTCCCCTTGTGAGTCCCCTCCCCCTACAGTTACAATCACTCAATAGTGAACATATTAACCCCTTGATCGCCCCCTAGTGTTAACCCTTTCCCTGCCAGTCACATTTACACAGTAATTAGTGCAGTTTTATAGCACTAATCGCTGTATAAATGTGAATGGTCCCAAAAACGCGCCAATAGTGTCCGATGTGTCTGCCGCAATGTCACGGTCACAATAAAAATCGCAGATCGCCGCTATTACTAGTAAAAAAAATAAAAAAAATAAAAATGCCATAAATCTATCCCCTATTATGTAGACGCTATAACTTTTGCGCAAACCAATCAATATACGCTTATTGCAAAAAAAAATTACCAAAAATATGTAGAATACGTATCGGTCTAAACTTAGAAAAAAAATTGTTTTAAAAAAAAAAAAATTGTGATATTTATTAAATCAAAAAGTAAAAAATATTGCATTTTTTTCAAATATGTCGCTCTTCTTTTGTTTATAGCACAAAAAATAAAAACCGCAGAGGTGATCAAATACCACCAAAAGAAAGCTCTATTTGTGGGGGAAAAAGGACGTCAATTTTGGTTAGGTTCAACGTCGCACGACCGCGCAATTGTCAGTTAAAGCGACGCAGTGCTGCATCGCAAAAAGTGCTCTGGTCAGGAAGGGGGTAAATTCTTCCAGGGCTGAAGTGGTTAAGGTTGGAGTGAGGATAAGTGAGGGAAGTAATCTGTTGTTTAATTTGTTTGGCCTTAACTTTTCTAACTAATTTAGTGCCTGCTATATTACTTAGGCCGTAAGAGGTGGGATGCATATTTGTAGAGTAGTAGAGATCATAAAGTGTACATGGGAAAAGATAACTGTTAGCGCAAACACAAAGTGCATAAGTAAATGGGGATATAGCAATGAGTCTGTTTAAAATAATGATGGTAAAAGGCAGTTCAAGGGTTAAAAGGCAGATAATATGGCTGGTGGATGGCGGCTGCTGTCCTCAGAAAGCTGACTCTGTGGTAGACAAAAAAGGGTAGTGAAAAAGGAAGCGACACCTAAGTGCAGTATTAAAAGATTCTTTTAATGACACAAATATCAATCACACTTACAAGAAAGGAAGCAAAGGAAGGCTCATCTGAAAAGATCATGTAGTCCTCATCCCGGGTCCATGGGCTGCACAGATGTAGAAGATGCAGAGTAGGAAACAGGAAATACAAAGGCTCATATTTGTGTCAGTGGTCCGTGGGGAAGCCTCAGATCCGGATCCGTTTTTCTATGCAGAGATGGAAAGCTGCAGTCGTTGTTGCTGCTTAGCCTGGAGCAGATCCTGTGGCCATCAGGAAGAAGCTGGGGCTGAGGTCACGGGTCACGGGATCACTTCCGGGGGAGGACTCTACAGAGTAAGAAGGGTTGGATAGGCAGGCTACGCCCTCGGAGCCACTGCTCCTTCTATTCAGAAGGAACAGTGGCTCCGAGCGCTGAGCAGCAACGACTGCAGCTTTCCATCTCTGCATAGAAAAACACATCCGGATCTGAGGCTTCCCCACGGACCACTGACACACAGATGAGCCTTTGTATTTTCTGTTTCCTACTCTGCATTAGTGATGAGCCGAACACCCCCGGGTTCGGTTCGCACCAGAACCCGCGAACGGACCGAAAGTTCGTATGAACATTAGAACCCTATTAAATACAATGGATGCGAACGTTCGAATTCTAAAGTGCTAATTATAACGACTATTATGCATGTTATTGTCCTAAAAAGGGTTTGGGAACCCGGGTTCTGCACCAGGGGACATGTATAAATGCAAAAAGAAGTTTTAAAAACGGTCGTTTTTCGGGAGCAGTCATTTTAATGATGCATAAAGTGAAAAAAAAAAGTCAAATATTCCTTTAAATATCGTACCTGGGGGGTGTCTAAAGTATGCCTGTGAAGTGCCACGTGTTTCCCGTGTTTAGAACTGTCCCTGCACAAAATGACACTTCTAAAGGAAAAAAAAGCCATTTAAAACTGCTTGCGGCTTTAATGTAATGTCTGGTCCCGGTAATATGGATGAAAATCTTTAAGAAAAATGGCATAGCTACCCCATGACCCCCCCCCCTACCCCAGCCCATTACCAGCCCCTTTGGGTCTTGTATGGATATTAAGGGGAACACCGCACACAAAATAAAAAAGGCCCTATATACTCTGAACAGCCGTATACAGGCGGTGCATACAAGACAGGGACTGTAGGTTTGTTCTTATGTAGAATCTGTTTGTAATTTTGAACAGGTACATTGTTTAAGTGTAGCTCCAGCCCAAAAATCTATTTTTAAACTTTTTGGAAAACATAGGTAAGGGTTATCACCCCTGTAACATTTGTTTTGCTGTCTGTGCCCCTGTTCAGAACATTTCACCTCACTTTCCGTCCCAATGACAACTGTTTTTGAAATGTGGTGTTTTTCTTGAAACAAGGATTGGTGATAAAGCATCAGTACAGAGGAGACACCTTTCTCCCATATTAATTCTTACAGGAGAGAATTTTCCTTCCTAGGGGTAGATTTCCTCTCACTTCCTGTTGTCTTCTTGCGTTTGCAAGTAGGAGTCGTTTGTAAGTTGGATGTTTGAAAGTAGGGACCTGCCGTATATACTCTGCAGAAATAGGCCCCTTAGTTGTTGGTGTTGGCACAACACTGTAAGCACTCACAGTTACTCTTGGTTGGTGCTGGAACGCCCTGCTGTCAACTATTATATCAGGAATTGTAATTACATATAATTGTTGAACAGTGGTAGTAAAAATTGGGCCTTTGATGGTGGTGCTGGTGCCACAACACTGTAAGCCCTGACAGTTACTCTTGGTGGGTGCAGCAATGGGCCCTGCTGTGAATTATTAGATCAAGAATTGTAATTGCATGCCCCTGTTGAACAGGGGCTGAAAAATTGGGCCTTTCGTGGTGGTGGTGGTGGTGGTGGTGTTGCCACAACACTGTAAGCCCTCAGAGTTACTCTTGGTGGGTGCAGGAATGGGCCCTGCTGTGAATTATTAGATCAAGAATTGTAATTACATGCCCCTTTTGAACAGGGGCTGAAAAATTGGGCCTTTCGTGGTGGTGGTGGTGGTGGCGTTGCCACAACACTGTAAGCCCTCAGAGTTACTCTTGGTGGGTGCAGCAATGGGCCCTGCTGTGAATTATTAGATCAAGAATTGTAATTACATGCCCCTGTTGAACAGGGGCTGAAAAATTGGGCCTTAGGCACTGGTGGCACAACACTGCAACCCCTCACAGATACTGTACTTGGAGCACAGCAATGAGCCCTGTTGCAAAGTATTGCTTCAAAAATTGTAATTACACGCCCCTGTTAAACAGGGGCTGAAAAATTGGGCGTTAGGCACTGGTGGCGGCACCCATAAACAAAAATGATCTTCCAAGCTATCATCATCAATCGTATCATTGAGGACTCGGAGGAGGAGGATAGCCAGTCAACATAACAGCACAGGCACTCAGCATCAGCATCAGTCTTGAAGGGATGTGACATGTTAAAATCAATTAGTCTGTTATATCAGCATCAGGTGTGTGGTAGCTGGTGGTGATCCAAGACTGGTTCATCTTGATGAAAGTCAGTCGATCAACCGAGTCGGTGGACAGGCGCACCCTGTGATCCGTGACAAATCCTCCAGCAGCACTGAATGTGCGTTCCGAAAGAACGCTGGATGCAGGACAGGCCAGTAGCTCAATTGCATACTGTGCAAGCTCTGGCCAGTGATCCATCCTCAAGACCCAGTAAGCCAGAGGATTTTCGGTGGGGAAGGTGTCCAAGTCTGACCTTGCCCCTAGATATTCCTGCACCATGTTTATCAGACGCTGGCGATGGTTGCTGGAACCGATCATACTTTGGGGCTGCGGACTAAAGAATTGTCTGAACGCATCGGTCAGACGGCCACCTTCCCCACCGCTCCTTCTTTGACTGGCCGAAGCCTCAGCAACTCGTTGTCCAGGACCAGGAGTTTGTAACCTCCCAGTCTTTGGGAACGCGTTGCACAGACCTTTCTGCAAGGCCTCCCATAGCTGTCTCATCCTCTGCTCCCTCTGCGACGGTAACATAAGGTCCGCAACCTTACCCTTGTACCGTGGATCAAGGAGAGTGGCCAGCCAGTAATGGTCCCTCTCCTTGATCCGAAGAATACGAGGATCCTTCCGCAGACTTTGCAGGATCAGGGAGGCCATGCAGCGTAGGTTAGCTGAGGCATTCGGTCCGGAGTCCTCTGGGTCACTAAGGACGACATGATCCGCAGCCACCTCCTCCCAGCCACGTACAAGTCCACTGGTTTCTTGGGACTGTAAATCATCCCTAAAAGACTGCTGCTGATGATGCTGAGTGCCAGGCTCCACCTCCATGCTGACACAATCCTCCTCCTCCTCCTCCTCCTCCTCGTCCTCTTCCTGTGCGATGGGTGGGACAGAAGGAACACTGTCTGGGTAAAGGGGGCCTTGAGAGGCAAGGAAGTCCTCCTCTTCCTGCCTCTGTTCTGCCTCAAGTGCCCTGTCCATTATTCCACGCAGCGTGTGCTCCAACAGGTGGACAAGAGGTACAGTGTCACTGATGCATGCACTGTCACTGCTCACCATCCTCGTGGCCTCCTCAAATGGTGCCAGGACAGTGCATGCATCCCTGATCATGCCCCACTGGTGTGGAGAAAAAAAACCAAGCTCCCCTGACCCTGTCCTGGTGCCGTAGTCGCACAGGTACTCATTGATGGCCCTCTGCTGCGTGTGCAGCCGCTGCAGCATGGCCAACGTTGAGTTCCACCTGGTGGGCATGTCACATATAAGGCGGTTCTTGGGCAGGTTCAACTCCTTTTGCAGCTCAGCCAGGCGAGCACTGGCATTATAAGATCTGCGGAAATGCACACAGACTTTCCTGGCCTGCCTCAGGACATCCTGTAAGCCCGGGTACCTGCCCAAGAACCGCTGCACCACCAGGTTAAGGACGTGAGCCACACAGGGCACATGGGTCAGTTGTCCCTGTCGGAGGGCGGAGAGGAGGTTGGTGCCATTGTCGCAAACCACCATTCCTGGCTTAAGCTGGCGTGGCGTCAACCACCTCTCGGCCTGGCCCTGCAGAGCAGACAGGACCTCTGCCCCAGTGTGGCTTCTGTCCCCCAAACACACCAGCGCAAGCACGGCATGGCATCTTTTTGCCTGCGTACTTGCGTAGCCCCTTGAACGCCTACGGAGCACCGCTGGTTCCGAGGACAAACCACAGGAAGAGGCCATGGAGGAAGAAGAAGAGGAGGGGGTGGAGGAGAGAGGTGTGTCACAACCAGTAGTAGCATTTTGGAGGCGTGGCGGTGGAACAACCTCCAACACTACTGCACCTTGTCCTGCATCCTTCCCAGCTGCCAAAAGAGTGACCCAATGGGCCGTGAAAGAAAGGTAACGTCCCTGTCCATGCCTGCTGGACCATGAGTCAGCGGTAATATGCACCTTACCGCTGACCGCCCTGTCCAGCGAGGCCAAGACATTGCCTTCCACATGCCGGTAGAGAGCCGGAATAGCCTTCCGTGAGAAAAAGTGGCGTTTGGGAACCTGCCACTGAGGAACCGCACATTGCACAAACTCACGGAAGGGGGCCGAGTCTACCAACTGAAAAGGCAGCAGTTGAAGCGCTAGCAATTTAGCCAAGCTAGCATTCAACCGCTGGGCATGTGGATGGCTGGGAGTGAACTTCTTTCGACGGTCCAGCAGCTGGGGCAGGGAAATTTGCCTGCTAGAATCGGACGTCGGTGTACTGCTAGCAGAGTGGCCGCAAGTACTTGGCTGTGACACACCTAATTCTACACCTTCATTCCTCTCAGTGCATGTTTCAGAGAGGACTGAAGTTATAGTGGGGTTGGAGATCCCAGCTGATGCGGTGCAAGGAGAGGTCCGCTTTGTTCTTTGGTGTGGGTCTTTGAGGTAGGCTTGCCAACGAGCTGCATGGCAGGTCAACATATGTCTGGTCAGGCATGTGGTACCCAAGGGGCTGATGTTTTGGCCACGCGATATGCGCTTGAGACATATCTTGCAAACAGCAGCTGTGCGATCTGATGCACTAGCCTCAAAAAAGGCCCACACCAAAGAACTTTTTGAATGACGGGCAGAGGCAGCGCCCTGCACAGGCGGAGCTCTGCGGTGTGATTCCGTCGGTGTACTGCCCTTACGCTGGCCACCAAAGGGCATCCTGCCTCGTTGGAGATGTGCCTCCTCCTCATCCTCATCCTCCTCCTCTCTCCTATTAGGCACCCACGTGGAGTCAGTGACCTCATCATCCCCTCCCTCCTCATCACTGGAGCCAATCTGGCAGTATGCTGCAGCTGCTGGAACATGACTGCCAGATTGGTGTCCTTCTTGAGCATCCCCTCTGTCTGCTCTCACGCTACTGCCTTCCTGTAGCTGGGTTTCATCATCAGACCCTTCGAAACGCTGGGCATTCTCCTGGAGCATGTACCCAACACTGTGCTCAAACAGTTCGGGGGACTCCTCAGGAGGAGGACATGGTGGGTCTAGGGAAGGAGTGACTGATGATGAGTCTGACATTGATACCAGGGAAGAGGACGCTTTGGCAGCTGCTTTGCCAGTACCCTGAGCCTGGGTGAGAGAGGAGGAGGAGGAGGAGGAGGGCTTGGTCATCCACTCTACCAAGTCTTCGGCATGATGTGGCTCAACATGTCCAGCTGCCGAAAAGAAGGACAAGCGTGTCCCATGGCCATGTGCTGATGACAATGCACCGCGTCCACGACCAGCACTGTTGCCCCCAGACACAGAGCCTGCTTGCCCTCTTTTATTGCCTCCTGACTGTCTGCCTCTCCTTGTTTGCCTTTCAGACATTCTAATGGATGGCCTGCAGGGAGATGGGAAAAAAGCAATAAGGGCTACCTTCAGGTGTCCTTCTCTGTCCCTTTACTTAAGGATTTCTAAATATGGTTGAGGATGATTGCTTTCGCACAGAATAGCACAATGACAATTTCCCTGACTGTCCAAAAAACAAGGATTTCAAAGATGGTTGATGAGGAATGCTTTAGCACAGTATAGCACAAGGAGAATTTCCCTCACTGTCCTTCCCTGTCCCTACAAACAAGGATTAGCACAGTAAAACACACTGACACTCTCCCTACCTATAGTTTTCTGTCCCTATAAAAAATGTTTTTTTAAAGATGGTTGATGAGGAATGCTTTAGCACAGTATAGCACAAGGAGAATTTCCCTCACTGTCCTTCCCTGTCCCTACAAACAAGGATTAGCACAGTAAAACACACTGACACTCTCCCTACCTATAGTTTTCTGTCCCTATAAAAAATGTTTTTTTAAAGATGGTTGATGAGGAATGCTTTAGCACAGTATAGCACAACAAGAATTTCCCTCACTGTCCTTCCCTGTCCCTACAAACAAGGATTAGCACAGTAAAACACACTGACACTCTCCCTACCTATAGTTTTCTGTCCCTATAAAAAATGTTTTTTTAAAGATGGTTGATGAGGAATGCTTTAGCACAGTATAGCACAAGGAGAATTTCCCTCACTGTCCTTCCCTGTCCCTACAAACAAGGATTAGCACAGTAAAACACACTGACACTCTCCCTACCTATAGTTTTCTGTCCCTATAAAAAATGTTTTTTTAAAGATGGTTGATGATGAATGCTTTAGCACAGTATAGCACAAGGAGAATTTCCCTCACTGTCCTTCCCTGTCCCTACAAACAAGGATTAGCACAGTAAAACACACTGACACTCTCCCTACCTATAGTTTTCTGTCCCTATAAAAAATGTTTTTTTAAAGATGGTTGATGAGGAATGCTTTAGCACAGTATAGCACAAGGAGAATTTCCCTCACTGTCCTTCCCTGTCCCTACAAACAAGGATTAGCACAGTAAAAACACACTGACACTCTCCCTACCTATAGTTTTCTGTCCCTATAAAAAATGTTTTTTTAAAGATGGTTGATGATGAATGCTTTAGCACAGTATAGCACAAGGAGAATTTCCCTCACTGTCCTTCCCTGTCCCTACAAACAAGGATTAGCACAGTAAAACACACTGTCACTCTCCCTACCTATAGTTTTCTGTCCCTATAAAAAATGTTTTTTTAAAGATGGTTGATGATTAGAGTTGAGCGGGTAGCTGGATATTCGGGTCCGGCGGGTTCGGCCGAACTTCGGAAAAAAGTTCGGATTCGGGACCGAACTTTAACCCGAACCCGGACCCGGACCCGGACCCCATTGAAGTCAATGGGGACCCGGACTTCTGACGACTAAAAAGGCTCTAAAAAAGTAATGGAAAGGGCTAGAGGGCTGCAAATGGCAGCAAAATGTTGTTAAGAACATGGCAAGTGCTCTGCAAACAAATGTGGATAGGAAATAACTTAAAAGAACATAAAAAAAATTTAAAAATAAAAAAATATGCTGGAGGCCCCCTTTTCAGCAGAAGAGGTACAGGAAGTCATTAAGAACCTCAGAAACTCAACGGCACAATGCCACACATATGGTGGGAATGCCCCAGAATACGCCCTTTCTGGAATAAATTATTTAATTTAATGGATAAGCTAGTGGGAAGATAAAATACTTTGAAATAAAAATGTAGCGGGGTGCTAAATTTAAGGAAAGTGTTTGAGTGGTAAATAGGCTCAAATACCCTAATTCTGTAGGATTCATGGACCATTTTGTCCTCGGGGGACAGTATTGGTGTGCAGTTCCCTGCGGCCTACAGGTGGCGCCTTTTGTGTCCCCTCTTGGCAGTAGTACAGCGGGGCGGGGAACCTGCTGTCCATGCCGGGAGAGCATATAAAAGGGGCAGACCTTTGGCCTGGAGGCTGATGTCCAGTGGGGTCCGCGCCCAGGTGCCTTCGGCCTGAGTGCATGTGTTCCTGTTCCATCTCGGGCACCTTTAGCCCGGGGTGAGGTACTATCCTTGAGTTCGTGCTGCCCTGGGTATGGAGGCCTAGGGGCGGGAGTAAAGCCTGGAGTCCAGAGCCGCCTCGTGTAGGGGACCCTGTTCCAGGGAAGGGAGGATCATTCTGATGGACCGATGCGGGAGTCACGGTGAAGGAATGGTCTGTTGACTCCCTGGAGAGATGTCTTCCCCTTGATATGGGCTAGGTTCGTAGAAGGAGAAGCTCAAGGTCACCTTGACTGTATCAGAGGCCTTATTCAACCGGCCCGTGGCAGGGGCCTTATACACCCTGGTCTGTGGCTGAGACCAAAGTTCTCCAGGCCCGTGGCAGGGGCCTTGTACACCCGGTCTGTGGCAGAGACCAACCTCAATGTCTGTGGCAGAGACCGTGCGCCAAAAACTGTTTGAGAAACCTAAGCAGTGAAGTGAATGTGCTACGTTTGTGCCTGGACCTCCTCCACACCTTAAGCTGTCCTGTTTCTTTGCTCTAACCTTTTCTATCTGAGTACAGTTTATTTTGCCATGAGAGAATAAGAGTTGGAGTTTCAGCTGGTGTGGACATTGACTTTACTGGCAATTAAAGGACTTGCCTCTACCTACAGTAGAGGTGAGAATCATCCTCTGGAGGAGTTTTGACTCCGGCTGTGGACACGGCCCGTCAAGTACACCGCTCAACCTCTTTATATAGGATGATACGGGCTGGTAGTGCGGTGTGCCTTTCTCCCTCCTGCGAAGAGCCAACAACATAAAGGCAGGTAAGGGGGAAAGGATCTGTGCGCTACAAAAAAATAAAATAAAAATTTTAATCTTGGCCTAGCAGGACGAGGTCCATATGGAGTAGGAGGTTGAGGTGGCGGTGGATGTGGCTGTGTAGGTGGAAGCGGCGGTGGAGGAGGACGAGGTAGCCAACACTGGTTCAAAAATACAACAATGGCTGGGTAAGGCCGGTGATGTGTCGAATTCTGTCCCCTGTCGAATAGTGTCCGCCCTGTACTGCGCTTGCTGAGTATGTAGGACAAGGGGATTTCAAAAATCTCCCAAGACTAACGGCGCCTGCGTGTTGAGTTCAGGTGAAGGCCACACCATCCGTGGTTCAAGCCGAGCCAAGCAAGGCCGCGATCGAAGCGAGCCCGTGAGGGGCCCTGTTACTATGTGCTACCGTATGTCCTCTTGGATGGTGGGGCTTGAACCTGCACTCACAGCGCAGGCGCCGTTCATCTTCGGAGATTTTGTGAATCTCCTTGTCCTCTGTACTGCGCAAGCGCTGCGCCTGCGCAGTACGGGCCGGGCACAATCCGATGGCCGGACAGTTTTTGTCACAACACCGGTATACATGTCTATTCTGCACAAGGTACGGACAAGTCCTGTGGGATCCATGCCTGGTTCATTTTAATGAACGTGAGCTTGTCCACATTGGCTCTGGACAGGCGGCTGCGCTTGTCTGTGATAACGCCCCCTGCCGTGCTAAATACACGCTCAGATAATACACTGGCTGCAGGGCAGGCCAGCACCTCCAAGGCATAAACGGCAAGCTCAGGCCATGTGCCCAATTTGGAGACCCAGAAGTTAAAGGGGGCAGACCCGTCATCCAGTACGTGTAGGCCTGTGGACACATACTGCTCAACCATGTTGGTGAAATGCTGCCTCCTGCTAAGACGTTCCATCTCAGCTGGTGGTGCTGGTTGTTGTGGCGTGCTGACAAAGCTTTTCCACATTTCGGCCATGCTAACCCTGCCTTCTGAGGTGCTGCCGGTGCCCCGGCTGCGTTGGCGACCTCTTCCTCCTCCTCTGCCTTCGCCTTGTGCTTCCACCGTACGCCCGCTGTCAGGTGGGAATGCCACCAGCAGCGCGTCTACCAGCGTGCGCTTGTACTCGCGCATCTTACGATCCCGCTCCAGTGAGGGAATTAAGGACGGTACGTTGTCCTTGTAACGGGGATCCAGCAGGGTGGCCACCCAGTAATCAGCACCAGTTAAAATGTGGGCAACTCGGCTGTCGTTGCGGAAACACTGCAGCATGTAATCGCTCATGTGTGCCAGGCTGCCCAGAGGCAAAGAAAAGATGTCCTCTGTGGGAGGTGTATCGTCTGTGTCCTCTGTATCCCCCCAGCCACGCACCAGTAATGGCCACGAGCTGGTCTGAGTGCCACCCTGCTGTGAACATGGCTCCTCCTCCTCCTCCTCCTCCTCCATCTCCTCCTCCACCTCGTCATCCTCCAGAACTGTGCCCTTTCTGCCGGACAATTGTGTACCTGGCGTTTGTTGGTGCAGGAACCCACCCTCGTAGCCACTTGTGAAAGACTGCCCTGAAAGCCTTTGAAATGATCCCGCTTCCTCCTCCTCCTCCTCATCCTCCTGTGCCACATCCTCTTCCATCATCGCACGAAGCGGTTTTTCAAGGAGGCATAGAACTGGGATAGTAACGCTGAGAACGGCGTCATTGGCACTGGCCATGTTGGTGGAGTACTCGAAACAGCGCAACAAGGCACACAGGTCTCGCATGGAGGCCCAGTTATTGGTGGTGAAGTGGTGCTGTTCCGCAGAGCGACTCACGCGTGATTGCTGCAGCTGAAACTCCACTATTGCCTGCTGCTGCTCGCACAGTCTGGCCAGCATGTGCAAGGTGGAGTTCCACCTTGTGGGCACGTCACATATGAGGCGGTGAGCTGGAAGGCCGAAGTTACGCTGCAGCGCTGACAGGCGAGCAGCAGCAGGGTGAGAACGCCGAAAGTGCGCACACACAGCCCGCACTTTCTGCAGCAGCTCTGGCATATTGGGGTAATTTTTAAGGAACCTCTGGACCACCAAGTTCAGCACATGCGCCAGGCAAGGGATGTGCGTCAAACCGGCTAGACCCAGAGCTGCTACGAGATTTCGCCCATTATCGCACACCACCAGGCCGGGCTTGAGGCTCACTGACAGCAACCACTCATCGGTCTGTTGTTCCATGTCCCTCCACAACTCCTGCGCGGTGTGGGGATTTTCCCCCAAACAGGAAAGTTTTAAAACTGCCTGCTGTCGTTTACCCCTGGCTGTGCTGAAGTTGGTGGTGAAGGTGTTACGCTGAATGGATGAGGAGGCGGTAGAGGATGAGGAAGCGGAGAAGGAGGAGTTAGCAACAGGAGGCAAACTGAAGCGCCCTGCAATCCTCGGTGGTGGAAGGACATGCGCCAAACCGCTATCTGCCTCAGGCCCAGCAGCCACTGCATTTACCCAGTGTGCTGTTAGGGAGATATAACGTCCCTGACCGTGCTTACTGGTCCACGCATCCGTAGTTAGGTGGACCTTGCCACAGATGGCGTTGCGCAGTGCACACCTGATTTTGTCCCCCACCTGGTTGTGCAGGGAAGGGATGGCTCGCCTGGAAAAGTAGTGGCGGCTGGGCACGACGTACTGCGGGACAGCCAATGCCATCAGGCTTTTAAAACTCTGCGTCTCCACCAGACGGAATGACAGCATTTCAAAGGCCAGGAATTTTGAAATGCTGGCATTCAGGGCCAGGGATCGCGGGTGGCTAGGGGGGTACTTCCTCTTCCGCTCCAATGTTTGGGAGATAGAGAGCTGAACGCTTCCATGGGACATTGTGGAGATGGTCGGTGACCCAGGTGGTAGTGTTGCTGGCAGATCCTCTGTTTGCGGGGTGACAGGTGCCACTGTCACTACAGAGGTGGATGAAGAGGCCGAGACTGCAGCAGAAGAGGAAGCAGGAGGAGCCAGAGACCTTTCTTGGTTTCTGAGGTGTCTACTCCACTGCAGCTCGTGCTTTGCACTTAGATGCCTGGTCATGCAGCTTGTGCTCAGGTTGAGAACGTTTATGCCTCGCTTCAAGCTCTGATTGCACAGCGTGCAAACCACTCGTGTCTTGTCATCAACACACTGTGTGAAGAACTGCCACGCTAGGGAAGTCCTTGGACCTGGCTTTGGTGTGCTCGGTCCCTTGCTGCGTTGGGCAGTAGCAGATGTACTGTCTAGGGGACGAATGCTCCGTTTTTGCACCCTGCTCCCTCTTCTGCTGTGCTGGTGGCTCTGTGCGACCACCGCATCTTCCTCCGAACTACACTGGTCACCTGCATAACGTTGATTCCATGTGGGGTCGAGGACCTCATCGTCCTCCACATCATCTTCCACCCAGTCTTCACCCCTGCCCTCCATGTCTGTCTGCACAATTGCGAAAGCAGCAGCAGTTGGCACCTGTGTTTCGTCATCATCCGAGACGTGCTGCGATGGTCCTCCCATGTACCCATCATGAAACATAAGTGGTTGGGCATCGGTGCACTCAATCTCTTCCACTTCTGGGGCAGGGCTAGGTGGATGGCCCTGGGAAACCCTGCTAACAGAGTCATCGAAAAGCAGAAGAGACTGCTGCATGATTTGGGGCTCAGACTGCTTGGCTGATTTTCAAGGGGGTGAGGTGAAAGACTGATGGACATGGGCTTCAGGTGCCAACTCTGATCTTTCAGCAGAAGAGTGGGTGGGAGACAATGTGAAGGAACCCGAGGCACTGTCAGCAACCCAATCTACTATCGCCTGTACTTGTCCTGGCCTAAACATTGGTACAGCCTCATTAGGCGTGACAAAATACCGCCGCAGGCTCGGTCGCCTACTCGCACCTGAGGAAGGTGTTTCACTTGTGCGTGTAGCTGGCACAGATCCACCACGTCCTCTCCCTGCAACAGGAGCTCCACCAGCAGCACCACGACCGGGGCCACCACGTCCCTTTGACCTTCCCCTCATATTTTCCAAATTTAGGATCTTGCCCTAAATGGCGTTTTTTGGAAGACCACAACACACCCACAGTACGTAATGGCTGAAACGCACAGCTACAGAACTGCAGAAAATGCTATTCAAAAAAAAAAGGTTGTTTTTTTTAGTATAGCACAGTACAAGGAAAATATATAGAAATTGTTTTTTTACACACACCTCCAGATGTGTATTTCACACTGCAAAATATTTTCTGTGGCCCTAAATGGCGTTTTTTGCCAGACCACAACACACCCACAGCACGTAACCGCTGAATCGCACAGCTACAGAAAATGCTATTAAAAAAAAAAGGTTGTTTTTTTTAGTATAGCACAGTACAAGGAAAATATATAGAAATTGTTTATTTTACACACCTCCACATGTGTATTTCACACTGCAAAATATTTTCTGTGGCCCTAAATGGCGTTTTTTGAAAGAGCACAACACAACCACAGTATTTAACCACTGAATCGCACAGCTATAGAAGTGCAGAGAATGCTATTCATAAAAAATGTTGTTTTTTTTAGTATAGCACTGTACAATATATAGAAATTGTTTATTTTACACACCTCCACATGTGTATTTCACACTGCAAAATATTTTCTGTGGCCCTAAATGGCGTTTTTTGAAAGAGCACAACACAACCACAGTATTTAACCACTGAATCGCACAGCTATAGAAGTGCAGAGAATGCTATTCAAAAAAAATGTTTTTTTTAGTATAGCACTGTACAATATATAGAAATTGTTTATTTTACACACCTCCACATGTGTATTTCACACTGCAAAATATTTTCTGTGGCCCTAAATGGCATTTTTTGAAAGAGCACAACACAACCACAGTATATAACCGCTGAATCGCACAGCTGCAGAGAATGCTATTCAAAAAAAAGTTTTTTTTTTTTTTTTAGTATAGCATAGTACAAGAAAAATATATAGAAATTGGTTATTTCACACAACTAGAGATATACACTGCAAAATATTTTTTTTGCCCAAAAATAGGTCTTTTTTTGCAACAGCACAATAAAGTGCCTTTTTTTTTTTGGGGGGCCCAAAAATGGGTCTTTTTAGCAAAAGCACAATAAAGTGCCTTTTTTTTTTTTTTTTTTCTGACCAAAATAGGTCTTTTAGCAAGAGCACAATACAGCCACAGTATGGAATAGGTGTATCACTCAACGTAATGCAGTGCTGGTGCACTGAGCTTGCAACACAAACAGATAAACCTATGCAGATCGCTGAGCTATTATATCTCTCAATCTGGACTCCTATCTAAATCTCTCTCCCTGAAAGCACAAACAGGATCCTGCCCCTACACTACACTACACTACACTGTCTCCCTATCTTTTCTATCAGTAGATTGCAGAATCAGGACTAACTCCTATCATATAATTCTCTCCCTCACAGCAACAGCAGCCAGGATCCTTTCCCTACACTGTCTAAAAGCAGAGTGACGATCTGTGCTGTGTGCCTCTTTCTTATATAGAAGCTGGTCACATGCTGGGTCACATGTTGCACTGACCAATTACAGCCATGCCATTAGTAGGCATGGCTATGATGGCTTCTAAGGGCACACCAGCTAATCAAATGGTGATTGGCTGGCCCCTGAAGCATTTCTAACTGCGCCATTAAATTCCCGAATCCGAACCCGAACCCGGACTTTAGCGCAAAATCCGGGTCCGGGTCCGGGGTCGGGAAAACGCCAAAATTCGGTACGGACCCGAACTTTACAGTTCGGGTCCGCTCAACACTATTGATGATGAATGCTTTAACACAGTATAGCACAAGGAGAATTTCCCTCACTGTCCTTCCCTGTCCCTACAAACAAGGATTAGCACAGTAAAACACACTGACACTCTCCCTACCTATAGTTTTCTGTCCCTATAAAAAATGTTTTTTTAAAGATGGTTGATGAGGAATGCTTTAGCACAGTATAGCACAAGGAGAATTTCCCTCACTGTCCTTCCCTGTCCCTACAAACAAGGATTAGCACAGTAAAACACACTGACACTCTCCCTACCTATAGTTTTCTGTCCCTATAAAAAATGTTTTTTTAAAGATGGTTGATGAGGAATGCTTTAGCACAGTATAGCACAAGGAGAATTTCCCTCACTGTCCTTCCCTGTCCCTACAAACAAGGATTAGCACAGTAAAACACACTGACACTCTCCCTACCTATAGTTTTCTGTCCCTATAAAAAATGTTTTTTTAAAGATGGTTGATGATGAATGCTTTAGCACAGTATAGCACAAGGAGAATTTCCCTCACTGTCCTTCCCTGTCCCTACAAACAAGGATTAGCACAGTAAAACACACTGACACTCTCCCTACCTATAGTTTTCTGTCCCTATAAAAAATGTTTTTTTAACCACTTAACAACCACCTGCCGACAAATAACGTCGACAAGGTGGTTGCTTAACTCTGGGAGGACGTTATATAACGTCCTCCCAGAATCGCGCTCCCGCGCGCCCCCTGGGGCGCGCACACGGGAAACTCCGTGACCGCCGGGTCCAGAGGACCCGGCGGATCACGAATCGCGGTAAATCGCCGCTGATAGCGGCCGTTTACCACGTGATCGCTCCGTCAAATGACGGAGCAATCACTTGTAAACAGACCGGCGTCATTTGATGACGCCGGTTCCTCCCTCCCCTCTCTGTACCGATCGGTACAGTGTGAGAGGGGAGGGGGAGGGAGCGGATGGCAGCAGCAGCACTGTGGGCTGGATCTGTGACAATTGCAGTCACAGATCCAGCCATCCATCCATCCCTGCTCAGCCATCCCTGTGCTATACCCTGCCAATACTCTGCAATACACCCTGCCAATACTCTGCAAAATACCCTGCCAATACCCTGGTGCAATACTCTGCAATACCCTGGTGCAATACTCTGCAATACCCTGGTGCAATACTCTGCAATACCCTGGTGCAATACTCTGCAATACCCTGCAAAATACTCTGCAATACCCTGCAAAATACTCTGCAATACCCTGCGCAATACTCTGCAATACCCTGCGCAATACTCTGCAATACCCTGCGCAATACTCTGCAATACCCTGCAAAATACCCTGGTGCAATACTCTGCAATACCCTGGTGCAATACTCTGCAATACCCTGGTGCAATACTCTGCAATACTCTGCAATACCCTGCGCAATACTCTGCAATACCCTGCGCAATACCCTGCGCAATACTCTGCAATACCCTGCGCAATACTCTGCAATACCCTGCGCAATATTCTGCAATACTCTGCAATACCCTGCACAATACTCTGCAATACCCTCCACAATACTCTGCAATACCCTCCACAATACTCTGCAATACCCTCCACAATACTCTGCAATACCCTCCACAATACTCTGCAATACCCTCCACAATACTCTGCAATACCCTCCACAATACCCTGTGCAATACCCTCCACAATACCCTGTGCAATACCCGTGCAATACCCTGCCATACACCGTGTGAGGGGGTTAGCTCGGCAGCGGGTGTGTGTGACCCCCGGGATGGGCTCCCCACACAAAACAGGCCCAGCAAACGGAGGTTGTGGTTTTCAAAATCAAAAAGGTGCGGTTTATTTTCTATTTACAGTGACAAAACACAGCAAAGCAAAAGAAACATAACCAAAATAAATCCTGGTCAAGTTGACCTCTGACTAAACATACAGGTTTCCTAACTAACAACTGGGATCAGCCTAGTGCTGTCCTAGTCCCTAAGTCCCTGGTTTTAAATGTCCAAGCAAATAGCCACACAGGCTTTTTCTCACCGCACAGGGGTTCACTCTCCCTAGACAGTCCACACAGGTCTGGTTCCAGGCATGAGCTAACATCTAATGAAGCTGGGAGTTCTTATAGAGGCCTAAATGAGCTGACAAGCTTCAGCTGGCCTCATCAACTCCCTGTCTGTACGACGCCCAGCCCTCTCCCTAGAGGTATGAGTCACCAATGAGCCCACTAGCCTTATACAACTCTCCACCTAGTTGTATAAGTCGGCGTAAAGCCTGAATCTGGGCGAAATATATCTACCCCCCTGGATGCAACCAGGTGACTTTACCTTCCTGCTGTCACATACCCCCCCCTCTTGTTTTAACCTCGGGGTTGGAACACCAGCAATCAGGCATTCATGTACTCGAGACAAAGCATCCACATTCCCCATTTGAACGCCAGGGCGATGCTTTACTGTGAAGTTGAATTCCTGGAGGGCCAGGAACCACCTATTCACTCTTCTATTTGTTTCCTTGTTTTGAGCCATCCACTTTAACGGAGCGTGATCCGTAACCATGTCAAAGTGCCTACCTAGCAGGTAGTACCGAAGGGAATCTAGAGCCCACTTCACCGCTAAACACTCCTTTTCAACGGTGGCGTAATTTACCTCATGGGACTTCAACTTCCTGCTGAGGTAAATGACTGGGTGCTCTTCCCCGTTCCAGACCTGGGACAATACTGCTCCTAACCCCACATCTGACGCATCACTTTGTACGACAAAGTCTTTAGAGAAGTCGGGTGAGTACAACACTGGCTGGCTACATAAGGCTTGTTTCAAGAATTGGAATGCTGCCTCAGCCTCGGGGGTCCATTTAATCATGACCGACCCTTTCCCCTTCGTCAGGTTGGTTAGGGGCACAGCCTTAGAAGCAAAGTGGGGAATGAATCGCCGATAATACCCAGCGATTCCCAGAAAGGCTCGTACCTGCTTCTTGCTGTTGGGACGTGGCCAACTCTGGATGGCCTCGACTTTGTTGAGTTGGGGTTTTATTACTCCCCTCCCAATGGTGTACCCAAGATATTTGGCCTCCTCCTGCCCAATGGTACACTTCTTGGGGTTAGCCGTAAACCCCGCTTCCCGAACAGAGTCCAGGACTGCTTGCACTTTTGGCAGATGTGAGGCCCAATCTGTGCTATGGACAATTACGTCATCCAGGTAAGCCGCAGCATACTTCCGATGGGGCCTCAGCATCTGGTCCATTTTCCGCTGGAATGTGGCCGGCGCATTCTGTAACCCGAACGGCATTCTTTTATATTGGAACGCCCCGTCTGGGGTTACAAATGCGGTTTTCTCTTTGGCCGACTTGGCCAGGGGGATTTGCCAATACCCTTTTGTGAGGTCAAGAGTCGTCATGTATCGGGCTGTTCCCAGCCGGTCGATCAACTCATCTATACGTGGCATGGGGTAGGTGTCAAATTTTGTAACTTTGTTCAACTGACGAAAATCGTTACAAAATCGCCAGCTCCCATCCGGTTTAGGCACCAACACGATGGGACTAGACCAATCACTTTGGGACTCCTCTATCACCCCTAAGTTCAGCATTTTCTGTACTTCCTCCCGTATTGCCTCCCGTCGAGCCTCTGGGATCCGATAGGGTTTTAACTTCACCCTTTCACCGGGCGGGGTAATGATGTCATGCTCTACCCCAGATGTTTGTCCCGGCAGCTCAGAGAATACCTCCTTGTTGCGAAGCACAAACTCCTTAACCTCCTGTTGTTGGGGTTGTGACAAGGTGGCTGCTATTCCAACCTCAGGAATCACGCAACCAGTTTGAGCTGGTGACCAAGTGTCTGCGACTAGGGACTCTCTATCCCTCCAGGCTTTCAACAGATTAACGTGATAGATCTGTTCGGGCTTTCGCCTTCCTGGTTGTCTGACCTTGTAATTCACTTCGCTCACTTTTTCCATTATCTCGTAGGGGCCTTGCCATTTGGCAAGGAATTTACTTTCAACCGTAGGGACAAGTACCAATATCCTATCCCCCGGGGAAAAGGTACGGGTCTTGGCTCCACGGTTGTACACTCTCTGCTGTGCCAACTGCGCTTGGGCCAAATGTTCCTTCACGATGGGCATTACCTGTGCAATTCGATCTTGCATCAGGGCGACATGCTCAATCACACTCCTGTGGGGAGAACTCTCACTTTCCCAAGTTTCCTTGGCAATATCCAACAGCCCTCTTGGGTGTCTCCCATACAGTAACTCAAAGGGGGAGAATCCCGTAGAGGATTGGGGCACCTCCCTAATAGCAAACATCAAATAAGGAAGTAAACAGTCCCAATCCTTTCCATCTCTATCCACCACTTTCTTCAACATTTGTTTTAGGGTTTTGTTGAATCTTTCAACCAGCCCATCGGTTTGGGGGTGATACACAGACGTACGCAATTGCGTCACTTTGAACAATTTGCACAGCTCTTTCATAACCCGGGACATAAAGGGTGTACCTTGGTCCGTAAGCAGTTCTTTACAAATACCCACCCGGCTAAAAACAAGAGATAGCTCTTTGGCTATGGTTTTGGCCGAGGTATTTCGGAGAGGGATCGCTTCTGGATAACGGGTGGCATAGTCCATTATAACTAATATGTACTGGTGCCCCCTAGCGGACTTGATTATAGGACCTACCAAATCCATGGCGATCCTCTCAAACGGGACCTCAATGATGGGTAGAGGGACCAGCGGGCTACGGAAATGTGGCATCGGGGCCAACCTCTGACACACAGGGCAGGAGGAACAATAATTTTCTACGTCCTTCATCACCCCCGGCCAATAGAATCTCTGTAATACCCTCTCTCGGGTTTTCTCTGTCCCCAGATGACCTCCAAGAATGTGCCCATGGGCCAACTCCAACACCAACTTCCTGTAAGGTTTGGGCACCACAAGCTGCTCAACGGTTTCTTCTGCCCTTTTTGCCACCCGATACAGTAGGTCCTTCTCTACGCTGAAGTATGGGTAAGTGCAGGTATTATCTGGGTTCACTAACTCGCCATCTATTTTCACTACGTTTTCCCGTGCCTTTATTAGGGCGGGGTCTTTCAACTGTTCTGTGGCAAAGTTTTCCCTGTGAACCTCAAGATCAGAAAACTCCACAGACGGTAGGTTTTCGTCTGAGGAGGTGGGCTCCTCTCCAGTTTCTTGAGTCTCCCCTGCCAATACTGATAAGGGAAATTCCGGAGAGTCCTCACCACTCTCAGGGGAGTTCTGGCTATCACATTCCTGGTACATAGGGGCACCAGTGAGGGGCTCAGGATCATCCCACTGTTCCCAGAACTTCGGAAAATCCCTTCCCACAATGGCGTCATGCGGTAACTGAGATACTAAGCCCACTGGATGAGAGAGGGTACCTTTGGGGGTCTCGAAACACACTGTAGTCACTGGATACTCTCGGGTGTCCCCATGCACACAAATAACAGCTACCTTGCTATTCCCAGAGACCTCTGTTTTAACTAACTCAGCCTTTATCAGGGTCACAAGGCTACCTGAATCCAGCAATACCACAACATTTCTACCATTAACACACATTTTGCATAAATGTTTCTCAGTTCCTCGAATGGCAGTGCATGCGACTGTCGCACACAGCGACTGACGTCTGCCCGTCAGAAAGTCACACTGCATGGGTTCCTCCACAACCGGGCAATTGGCTGCAATATGTCCCGCTTGCCGGCAGCGGTAGCAAACGATCCTTCTTGCCGCCTCTTGAGCCGCTGACTTCCCAGGCTGTTCTCGCCAAACTTTGGGTAGAGCTCCCACCCTCTCACTCTCTCCACCCTCACCCCTTGGAATCCTCTTATCCGCCCCTGGGGATGGTCTGGTCTTAGGGTGGAAAGTCCGAGAGTCTCTGGAAGAGGCCGTCAGGTTCTCTGTAGCCAAGTATTTCTCTACACGATCCACAAGACCACCGGCCGTCTCTGGGTCTCCATGGCTTACCCACTTTTGGATGGCAGTAGGAAGAGCTCTCAAAAACCGATCCATTACAACACGTTCCACAATCTCTGGTGCGGACAAAGTCTCTGGCTGTAGCCACTTCCTGCTCAGGTGAATGAGATCATACATTTGAGACCTGGGGGGTTTTCCAAGCTGGAAAGTCCAGTTATGCACACGCTGAGCCCGGACAGCCAGGGTGACACCCAGCCTTGCCAATATTTCAGCTTTTAGCATCACATAGTCTTTTGCTTGGTCAGGCTCTAGGTCATAGTAAGCCTTCTGCGATTCACCAGTTAACAGAGGAGCCACCAGTCCAGCCCACTGCTCCTCAGGCCACTTTTCTCTTTCAGCAGTCCTTTCAAATGTGGTCAAAAATACCTCTGGATCATCCTCTCCAGTCATTTTTGTCAATAAACGACTCACCCCAAAGGACGCGGTATTAGTGGGACGGCTTTCCTCACTGGTCTGCGGACGTTGCTGCATTACTGCTTCCATTTGTTGTAGTCTCTGCTCTTGCTTCTGTAACAGGTCTATGAAGCGGGCCTCAGATTGCTGCTGGGCTTGTTGATGAGCTTGCTGCTGGGCTGCAAGGCTCCTTTGCAAACCTGCATTTGTCTGCTGTTGATTGGCATTTGCTAGAGCCAGCTGTTTCAGTATCTCCTCCATGCTGGCTTAAAAAAACTGCCACTGGTTCTCCACCAACTGTGAGGGGGTTAGCTCGGCAGCGGGTGTGTGTGACCCCCGGGATGGGCTCCCCACACAAAACAGGCCCAGCAAACGGAGGTTGTGGTTTTCAAAATCAAAAAGGTGCGGTTTATTTTCTATTTACAGTGACAAAACACAGCAAAGCAAAAGAAACATAACCAAAATAAATCCTGGTCAAGTTGACCTCTGACTAAACATACAGGTTTCCTAACTAACAACTGGGATCAGCCTAGTGCTGTCCTAGTCCCTAAGTCCCTGGTTTTAAATGTCCAAGCAAATAGCCACACAGGCTTTTTCTCACCGCACAGGGGTTCACTCTCCCTAGACAGTCCACACAGGTCTGGTTCCAGGCATGAGCTAACATCTAATGAAGCTGGGAGTTCTTATAGAGGCCTAAATGAGCTGACAAGCTTCAGCTGGCCTCATCAACTCCCTGTCTGTACGACGCCCAGCCCTCTCCCTAGAGGTATGAGTCATCCATGAGCCCACTAGCCTTATACAACTCTCCACCTAGTTGTATAAGTCGGCGTAAAGCCTGAATCTGGGCGAAATATATCTACCCCCCTGGATGCAACCAGGTGACTTTACCTTCCTGCTGTCACAACCGCAATACCCTGCCATAGTCCGCAATACTCCGCAATGCCCTGCAATACTCCGCAATGCCCGGCAATACTCCGCAATGCCCGGCAATACTCCGCAATGCCCGGCAATACTCTGTAATAACCACTTCCCGCCCTCTGGCCGTCATATGACGTCCTTGACTTTGTGCGGGGATATCTGAATGATGGGAGCAGCTACAGGCATCATTCAGATATTAGCTTTTTCAGCTGGCGATTCCCTACACCATAAGAACAATCATAGCGGCTGTTCCACCGCTTGATCGCTCTTACGGAAGGTGAGAGGGGATGCCCCCCCCCCCTCCCGCCGCCCTCCGGTGCTTCTACCGACTCACCGCTACGATCAAAGCCAGGATTGTTGGTTTTTTTTGTATTTTTTTCAGGCTTCCCAGCCTAGAGGTGAGATGTGGGGTCTTATTGACACCCCCCCCCCCATATCTCACTGTAAAGAGGACCTGTCATGCCATATTCCTATTACAAGGGATGTTTACGTTCCTTGTAATAGGTATAAAAGTGATCAAAAAAATGTTTGGGGCGGAAAAACATGTCAAACTAAAATAAATAAAGTAAAATGAAGAATAAAATATATATTTTTTTTAAAGCGCCCCTGTCCCCGTGAGCTCGCATACAGAAGCGAACGCATACGTAAGTCCCGCCCACATATGAAAACGATTTTCAAACCACACATGTGAGGTATCTCTGCGAACGTTAGAGCGAGAGCAATCATTTTGGCCCTAGACCTCCTCTGTAACTCAAAACATGTAACCAGTAAAAATATTTAAAGCATCGCGTATGGGGATTTTTTAAGTAGCGAAGTTTGGCGCCATTCCACGAGTGTGTGCAATTTTTAAGGGCGACATGTTAGGTATCTATTTACTCGGCGTAACTTCATCTTTCACATTATGCAAAAACATTGGGCTAACTTTACTGTGTTTTTTTTTTTTAAGCACAAAACATTTTTTTTCCGTAAAAAACGCGTTAAAAAAATTGCTGCGCAAATATCGTGCGAGATAAAAAGTTGCAACAACCACCATTATATTCTCTAAGGTCTTTGCTAAAAAAACATATATAATGTTTTGGGGTTCTATGTAATTTTCTAGCAAACAAATGATGATTTTTACATGTAGGAGAGAAATGTCAGAATTGGCCTGGGTGCTCCAGAACGCCTGAAGGTGCTCCCTGCATGTCGGGCCTCTGTATGTGGCCACGCTGTGTAAAAGTCTCACACATGTGGTATCGCCATACTCGGGAGTAATAGCAGAATGTGTTTTGGGGTGTAATTTGTGGAATGCATATGCTGTGTGTGAGAAATAACCTGCTAATATGACAATTTTGTGAAAAAAAAAAAAAGAGAAAAAAAAAATCTTGATTTTGCAAAGAATTGTGGGAAAAAATGACAACTTCAAAAAACTCACAATGCCTCTTTCTGAATACCTTGGAATGTCTTCTTTCCAAAAAGGGGTCATTTGGGGGGTATTTGTACTTTTCTGGCATGTTAGGGTCTCAAGAATTGAGATAGGCCGTCAGTACTTCAGGTGTGATCAATTTTCAGATATTGGCACCATAGCTTGTGGACTCTATAACTTTCACAAAGACCAAATAATATACACCAATTTGTACTTATTTTTACCAAAGATATGTAGCAGTATAAATTTTGGCCAAAATTTATGAAGAAAAAATAGTAATTTGCAAAATTTTATAACAGAAACGAAAAAAAAATCATTTTTTTACAAAATTTTCAGTCTTTTTTCTCTTATAGCGCAAAAAATAAAAAACCCAACAGTGATTAAATACCACCAAAAGAAAGCTCTATTTGTGTGAAAAAAAGGACAAAAATTTCATATGGGTACAGTGTTGTATGACTGAGTAATTGTCATTCAAAATGTGAGAGCACCGAAAGCTGAAAATTGGTCTGGTTATTAAGGGGGTTTAAGTGCCCAGTGGTCAAGTGGTTAAAGATGGTTGATGAGGAATGCTTTAGCACAGTATAGCACAAGGAGAATTTCCCACACTGTCCTTCCCTGTCCCTACAAACAAGGATTAGCACAGTAAAACACACTGACACTCTCCCTACCTATAGTTTTCTGTCCCTATAAAAAATGTTTTTTTAAAGATGGTTGATGATGAATGCTTTAGCACAGTATAGCACAAGGAGAATTTCCCTCACTGTCCTTCCCTGTCCCTACAAACAAGGATTAGCACAGTAAAACACACTGACACTCTCCCTACCTATAGTTTTCTGTCCCTATAAAAAATGTTTTTTTTAAAGATGGTTGATGATGAATGCTTTAGCACAGTATAGCACAAGGAGAATTTCCCTCACTGTCCTTCCCTGTCCCTACAAACAAGGATTAGCACAGTAAAACACACTGACACTCTCCCTACCTATCCTTCTCTTTCCCTAAACTAAAGGAATCCAGGTTAAGCAAGAAAAAAAAATGTCACTGTCCCTGCCTATGCTTCTCTTTCCCTGCTCCGGAACACACTACACTAGGCCGCCGTGCTGGCGGCCTTTTATAGTGTGGGGCGTGTACTAAACACCCTCAGCAATAATTGGCCACAGGCATCCTGCCTGTGGCCAATCATTGCTCTCCTCGCTGCCGGCGCTGTGATTGGCCAAGCATGCGGGGTCACAGTGCATGCTTGGCCAATCACAGCGCCTGGATGACACTGCGATGGCGTAGTGCATTGTGGGCCGCGAATTAGGCGCGAACGGCCCAAATCGTTCGTTGTTCGGCGAACGATCGAACAGCCGATGTTCGAGTCGAACGTATGTTCGACTCGAACACCGAGCTCATCCCTACTCTGCATCTTCTACATCTGTGCAGCCCATGGACCTGGGACGAGGACTACATGATCTTTACAGATGAGCCTTTGTTTGCTTCCTTTCTTGTAAGTGTGATTGATATTTGTGTCATTAAAAGAATCTTTTAATACTGCACTTAGGTGGCGGTTCCTTTTTCTCTACCCTTTTGAGATCATAAAGTGTGTCTATCTTGAAGAATATCTTGAGTAATTTGGGGGTCTGGGTTATCTAGAGACAACTATCTCAACTCTTGGTGAGGAGCCTCTGGACAAAGATATGTTGGAGATTTTGGAAGAGCTATATGCGGAAGGAGGCCTAGAGTCTAGAGATGAGATCCCCGCCCTGGCATATGAAGAAGCAATAGCGAATACGAACTTTAGACCAAAATCAAGCTTCTACCCACACTGGAACAAAGGCAACTTCATACCTACATTTTATGAGGTTGTGATGGACGAATTTAGGAAAATCTGTGGGACTAAAGGCCATAAATATAACAAGGGCCATGAGGTAGGCATTGAAGCCCCCCTGAGCAGCCTGAAGAAAAATTCAGAAATTGTAATCAGGAAAGCAGATAAAAGGAGGTGGTCTGGTCATACAGGATAAAGACCAGTTCCTCAAGGAAGCTTTTAGGTTAATTGGGGACACTAATACCTATGAGAGGCTCCTATGGGATCCAACTGTGAGCTATAATGATGATTTAAAAAAATAGTTGGACAGGGCACTATTAAGTAAGGTCCTGACGGCGTGGCCAACGACCGGAATGTGAGGAAGTGCTTAGCCAGAGCTCCGTCCATGCCGCTTACATCCTGACTGAATCCTGCTGATCTGTTCACCATCCGAGGATCCCGTTTGTCCCCACAGCATCCAGGGAACCTTGTGCCCACTGGGAGATGGTCAAATACGGCCCACCAATGGAGGAAGCCTCAGGACCCGGCCCGCAGCCCCCATCATGCAAACAGAGGCAAGATGGCACCGGTCACCATGCTGCAGACACATGCAGCCAGCCATCCTCATGCTCCATAGCGCTGACAAAGAAGCCTGCAGGTAAGGGTGAGTCACACTGTTCCTCCCCTGTTCTAAGCCTGGAAGATCCTTTCCTGTTCTCTCCAGCTGAGGACATTGCCCCTGATACTCCCAGCAGGGACACTGCTGATGCAGGCCCTGCAGAGCCATCCCTGTCCCAGATCATGGAGGCCATCCAGCACAGCCATGCTTCCCTGACCACCCAAATGGACTCCATTAAAACAGACTTATCCTTCCTATAACAGGATGTCCATAACCTCCGCCACAGGGTGTCTAATGCTGAGCAGCGCATTAGCACGCTGGAGGATGAGACCCGTCCATTACAGGGCTCTGTTAGGGAGCTACGCCAGGCCCAAAATTACACAGCAGATAAGCTCACTGAAATGGAGGACCGTTTACGGAGGAGCAATTTACGTTTCCTGAGGTTCCCAGAGGGGGCTGACGGTAGAACCCCGTAGGTTTTTATGGAAAGATGGCTAATCACCACATTCGGCGCTTCAACCTTTTCACCGTTATTCGCCATTGAACGAGCACACAGGGTTCCTATGCGCCCCCTCCCATCTGGGGCCCAGCCACATGCCATGATCATCAAACTCCTGCACTTCAGGGACAGGGAGGCAATTCTTGGTGCTTCCAGAGAAAAGGGAAGGGTGTCCTTTAATGTGAGTGGAATTACTATTTTCCCTGACTTCTCTGTAGCTACACAAAAGCAGAGGGCCACTTTCCTGGCTATTAAACGCAGGCTCTCTGAGCATCATCTCCCATGCTATATCCTGCTCGATTGAGGATTGTCTACCAGGGCAAGGCCTACTTCTTCACGGATCCTAAGGAGGCATCTCACTGGGTGGATACCCTGGAACATCCTGAACGCCGGAATCAGGATCAAAGATCCCCTCCGCGCTGACATCGCACCTAACCTGCACTTTTTGATAGCTACACCTTGTGCCTTATGTGGCCTACGTTACCCCTTTCCAGCAAAGGACAGCTATGGGGGGGGGTAGGAGTGGGCCTGGAAATCCTTATGCCTGTGATCATCTCACTTCCCTCTTTACAGTTATATGAAAGTGGCGAACTACATTCTACTAACTCTGTTTGTTTCCCACTTGTTTGATCTGGATGACTACTGCATTTTTTCCTTCAGACTCAGGGTCAACTAGCATACTTGTCCTGTGTGGTCACGGACGGTAGCCCGCGTCTAAGGGACTTTAACGCTCCTCAGGGTTGGTTAGTTTGGGGTCTGTGTCATGACCCCCCTGCTTTGCAGTTTTGGTTTTGGGAACAAAGCTCTCATATGTTTGGGTTTGGGAGCCGGGAGGGTTAGGGTGGGTGGGGATGTTTGGGGATTTTTGTTTGAAGTTTTTATTTTTATGTGTTTTGTTCTGCAGTGCTGGTATTCATTTGTGCATTTCCATTTACAGGCTGGTATAACTGACCCTTATGATATGCATCTGATCACTTTATTTCCTATGCTCTTGCCTTATCTTTTTGACCTGTTTTGTACCTTGTGCGCTTCCCCTGGTTTGCAGGACTTCGGGCCTTGCTTGTGTCCGGCGGGCCATTGGAAGTGGGTACGGTTAATCATGTGCTTTACGTCTCCCTATGTCTAAGCTACGTTTAGTGTCTTGGAATGTACCGGGGCTGAATTCCAAGGTGAAAAGATCTCTGATGTTTCACTACTTGGCACGCCACAATCCGCATGTAATCCTACTTCAGGAAACCCACCTCCAGGGCTCTAGAGTCATGGTCCTCAAACAGGCAAAAATTGCCTATGCCCTCCATTCTACATACTCCACATATGCCAGGGGGACCTCCATCCTAATAGCCAAATCAGCCCCGGTTAGTATTAAGCATGTTAAACTGGACCCGCAAGGGTGTTTTGTAGTTGTTGTACTCAAACTTATTTAAAGGCCATATACCGTGACTAGCCTGTATGCCCCTCCCCCTTCACTAAATTGTTCTTTGAAAGAGTTATGACCTCCATTCTGGCGATAGCAGAGGGTCCTTTACTAATAGCGGATGACTATAATACAGTACTGGATAATTCCATAGACAGGTTACGTTGCTCTTCATTACCCCCCACTCCCCTGGGTTCCTTCTTAAATCAATTTGACTTGGTAGAGGCCTGGAGGTGGAAGCATGCGGACAGGAGGGAGTATTCGTGTCACTCTGAGTCACATGGTACTCTGTCTTGTATAGATTTGTGTCTGGTCTCATTGGATCTACTTTCCATGGTATCAGAGGTTAAGTACCTCCCTAGGGCGATATCCGACCATTCTCCTTTGATGGTGGACCTCGCCCTGGGCCCCTCCTCCTCCTATCGGGTGTGGCGACTGAGCCCACTGTGGTTGGCGGATGAGATCGTGGTGAACCAATGTATGACGGAGATGAAATCATACTGGCTACTTAATAAACAGAGTGATCCGTTCCAGTGGTATGGGATGCCTTTAAGGCCACTACACGTGGCTCTTTTGCTGCGGCGGTTGGTCAGACACGCAAGGCCTCTATGTCCAAGTTGATGGATGCAGAGGGGGCTCTCAGGGAGGCAGAAGCCGCTTATACCGCGACTCCCTCTCCTAAGACACATGCTGCCTGGAAGCATGGGTCCAGAAAATTGGACCTAGTGCTTTTGGAACGCACCCAGAAGAAGCTGTTATACCAGAATCAGCGAATCTTTGAGTTTGGTGACAATAATAGCCGTTTGTTGGCATATCTTTCTAAACCTGACTATCAGCCATGCAGCATACCCAGAATTAAGAGCGCAGAGGGCATAGTGGTAGAACAGAACAATGAGATCATGGAAGCCTTTATTTCCTTTTACTCCCTATATGCAACTAGAGCTCACTACACGATTGTGGAATTGGATGACTATCTTGCGGACATTTCGTTGCCCAGACTTCAGACCCAGCAGGTGTCAGATCTTGACGCTCCTCTGACAACTGAGGAAATTGGGGAGGCTATCCAGTCATTTGTCAGAAACAAAACGCCGGGACTGGATGGGTTCCCCATTGAGTGGAATTTGCAATACAAAGATTTGCTTATACCCCATCTAAGCGGGGTATATGATTTTGCTATGAAAACGGGACAGCTACCCCCCTCTATGTCGGAGGCATTGATTGTCCTCATTCCTAAACCACATAAGGATCACCTCCTATGCGAATCTTACAGACCAATATCACTCATCAACTCAGATGTTAAGATTTTGGCCAAGGTGCTTGCCCGGCGATTGAACACAGTTATTACTACCATTATTGGTGCGGATCAAACTGGGTTCATCCCTGGGCGATCGACCTCCATCAACCTGCGGAGATTGTTCACCAATCTTCAGGCCACTCATGCGGAGATGGGTTCCAGGGCTGTTCTGGCCTTGGACGCACACAAGGCATTTGATTCAGTTGAATGGCCTTATCTGCTGGAGGTCCTGGCAAAGTTTGGTTTTGGTGGTACCTTCATCAGATGGGTTCAGCTGTTATATTCGAAACCCACTGCTCGACTGAGGGTGAACGCAGCCGTGTCTGATCCCTTTCCGATAAAGAGAGGCACCAGACAGGGGTGCCCTCTGTCGCCGTTGCTCTTTGCACTGGCGATAGAGCCCTTGGCAGCACTGATAAGATCTTGCGGGGAGGTTGCGGGACTGACGATTGGGGGTCTGGAGGAGAAGGTGTCTCTTTATGCTGACGACATGTTGATCTATTTGTCGGACCCCCAGTCGTCTCTCCAAGTCCTGCTGGAGATTATTGGCCAGTTTGGGCATTTCTCCGGGTTCCAGGTTAACTAGGACAAGTCCATCCTATTTCAGATTGACCAGGCAGACCCACCCAGGCTACCTTCTTCTTGCCCACTACAAATAGTCACCTCCTTCCGATATTTAGGAGTTATGGTACAGCTCCCTATTACCTCTTATGCTAAACTCAATATAGAATCCCTTATAGGGAGAATGAAGACCACATTCAAAACCTGGGCAAATCTCCCACTTACCTTATTGGGCAGGATTAATATTTTTAAAATGATATTCCTGCCACGATTTCTGTATGTATTGGGTAATTCACCAATATATGTCACTAAACTTAAATTTAAAGAAATAGACTCCATCCTTACTTCCTTTTTATGTAGGGGGGGAGTAGTCAGGATTGCCAAGACCACTCTCCAGTTACCAGTACTGGAGGGTGGATTGGCCTTACCCTGCCTCCACACCTATTATATTGCCACACAATTAGCTCATGCACATTGGTGTTTTTTTCCTGAAGCCAACAACGCAGCCACTGCCTTGGAGGCTGCTATCCTTACCTCCTATGAATCCCTGCAGAACCTGATTTATCGTATGTCCCTTAGAGGGCGGGAGGGTACGAGTGTCCTGGCAATGACTAAAAGGCTTATTAAGCTAACAAAACTACAGTCGTTCACTGACAGTAATACTTACTCGCCGAACACTCCACTCTGGGGGAACCCGACTCTACCAGAGTTCTTCCGCAGATCCGACGGGGGATTCTGGTCGAAAAGGGGGGTAAAAACTATTTTGCATTTATTCTCAGACAACGTGCTTCGTTCTTTTGATGAATTTTGTAGAGATTACAATCTACCACGCACAGCTTACTTCCTCTACCTACAGATACGCCACACTGCAGCAACGCAGTTTGGTCTTCGCAACATATCTATTCAGCTCTCCCCACTGGAACGTATGTTGACCGACTCCTCTCACACCAAGCTAGTTTCTACATATTATAGGTCCCTTCTGCATTCCACGACTCAAAGGCTGAGCAAGACGGCTGCCAGCAGGAGAGCTGATATGCCTGAGCTGACGGAGGAAATCTGGCAGGAGCTTTTGCCCCTCCAGGTTCCCTCTGTCATCTCTTCTTGTGATAAAGTAATACAAACAAAATTGTTATACAGATCCTACTTTACTCCATGCTTACTATTTAAACTGAATAGATTGCCCTCTGCATTGTGCTCTCGTTGCGGCATGGCTGATGGCACGTTCTTTCATTTAATGTGGGAGTGTGCTCCGATCAGGCAGTTCTGGTCGGAGGTCACGGCCTTCATTAGTTCATTGACACAATTACCTAATGTATGTAATCCTCTAAGGTGTTTACTGGGCTATATTGATGATGATAGTATATCCGAGAATACACGAACAATTTCTGAGAATAGTATTGTTTTATGCTAAGAAAGCAATAACCTTCCATTGGAAGTCTCCATCCTTACCCACTATTGCCTTCTGGCTCACAAATATTAACCACGCTGTATCATTATACAAACTGACATATGAGGCTAAAGGGTGTCCGAAAAAATTCAGGAAGGTTTGGGGCTACTGGGTTGATTCTGAGAGCACTGTCTCTCCTGCTCCTTAAAAATGTGACTGAATATTGTCTTCCTGATATATGCCAATTGTTTACCAGCTTTCTAAAATACATTTTTTGCACTGTACTGGATTGGGCGATGTTCGCTCCATGAGTGTCTGTTTGTTGTCTATTGTATGTCTTGTTTTGAAAAAAAACTTAATAAAAATGTACCTTTAAAAGTAAGGTCCTGACCAAAAGCGAATATCAATTTTTATACTCAAAGCACCCAGTGGTCCCCCACTTTTATCACATTCCTAAGGTGCACAAGGACATGGAAAGACCCCCAGGCAGACCCATCATTGCAGGTATTGACAGTTTTACCAGCAATCTTGGGAGCTACATTGATAATTTTCTGCAAGGCCTAGTAACTAATTTGCCATCATATATTAAAGACTCGGGCCATGCTTTGGAGATGCTAACTGCGTACAAATGGGAGAAGGGATACAGATGGCTATCACTCGATGTAGCGTCCCTGTACAAGTCCATCCAGCATGAGTTCGGCCTCAGAGCCATCGAGTACTACCTGGCAGAAGCACATCTGTTTAGCCCACAGCAGGCACAATTCATTTATGAGTGTATAGAGTTTACTTTGACTCATAATTATTTTACATTTATGGATTGTTTCTACAGGCAGGTGAGGGGTATGGCGATGGGCGCTAGGTTCGCTCCCAGCTATGCAAATTTATTCATGGGGTACTGGGAGCTCAAATACATCTGGGCCAATAACCCCTTTGTGAGGAACCTAGTCCTTTACTCACGGTACATAGATTATTTTCTTATCATCTGGAATGGCACTGATGATGAACTAGATGGATTTCTGGCACATTGCACGAGAAACCCATTTAGGATCTCGTTCACGCATGTGGTGGATGAAAAGTCCCTAGTGTTTCTAGACCTTGAACTGAGGGCCGATGACAATGGTATAATCCACTTCGAGAACCCACTTCAAACCTAGTGCGGGCAATTCCTATCTGCATGCCCGCAGTCATCACCACCCAAGGTGGATTAAGAATGTCCCATTTGGTCAGTTCTGTAGACTCAGGCGGACTTGCACCTTAAAAATGGATTACGAAGACCAAAGTCTTATTCTCAGGAACAAATTCAAGGAGAAGGGGTATGAAGAAGTGCATATAGAGGAGGCCTTTCAAAAATACTTGCAGTTATACGAGGAGGATGGTGTAGAAAAGGAAAAAAAAACAACAAACCCGTTAAAAATGAACCACCACAAGTGAGGTTCTGCACCAGGTTTAACAACAAGGTTCGAACAATACAGAAAATCTTCAAGAAAAGCTGGAAGATTTTGGAATCTGATCCATTCCTGAAGACATGCCTCCCGCCTCATCCGAATTTAGTCTTTAGGATTTCGAGGACAAATTTGCACAGGAAGAGGCCATAGAGGAAGAAGAAGAGGAGGGGTGGAGGAGAGAGGTGTGGCAGAATCACCACTACCAGCATTTTTGAGGCATGGTGGCGGAACAGGCTTCAACAATACTGCACCCTGTCCTGCACCCTTCCCAGCTGCCAGCAGGGTTACCCAGTGCGCCGTGAAAGAAAGGTAACGTCCCTGTCCATGCCTGCTGGACCATGAGTCAGCGGTAATATGCACCTTACCGCTGACCACCCTGTCCAATGAGGCCAAGACATTGATTTCCACATGTCGGTAGAGAGCCGGAATGGCCTTCCGAGAAAATAATTGGCGTTTGGGAACCTGCCACTTAGGTACCGCACATTCCACAAATTCTCGAAAGGGGGCAGAGTCTACCAGCTGAAAAGGCAGCAGTTGGAGTGCTAGCAATTTAGCCAAACTAGCATTCAACCGCTGAGCATGTGGATGTCTGGGACCGAATTTCTTTTGCCGGTTTAGCAACTGGGGTAGGGAAATTTGCCTACTACAATCGGATGTTGGTGTACCGCTAGCAGATTTCCCGGAAGTGCTTGGGACACCTAATTCTACACCTTCATTTCTCTCAGTGCAGGTCTCTGAGAGGACTGAATTTATAGTGGGGTTGGAGATCCCAGCTGATGAGAAGCAAGGAGAGGTCCGCCTTATTCTTTGGTGTGGGTCTTTTAAGTAGTGTTGCCAACGGACTGCATGGGAGGTCGACATATGTCTGATCAAGCATGTGGTGCCCAAGCCGCTGCTGTTTTGGCCTCGCTTGATACGCTTCAGACATATGTTGCAAACAGCAACGATGCAATCTGCTGCACACGTCTCAAAAAAGGCCCACACCGAAGAACTTCAGCAGCGCCCTGCACATGCGGAGATCTGCGGTGTGATGCAGTCGGTTGGCTGTCCTTCAGCTGGCCCCTGGAGGACATCCTGCCTCGTTGGAGATGTGCCTCCTCCTCCTACTCCTCCTCTCTTCTATCAGGCACCCACATAGAGTCAGTAACCTCATCATCCCCTCCCTTGTCGCCACTGGAGTAAACCTGGCAGTATGCTGCAGCTGGGGGAACATGACTGCCAGTTTCTTGTCCTTCTTGGTCACCCCCTCTCTCTGGGCTCACGTTACTGCCTTCATCCTCAACCTGGGTACCATCATCAGAGCCTTCAAAATGCTGCGCATCCTCCTCCAGCATGTACCCTACACTGTGGTCGAACAGTTCAGGGACTCCTCAGGGCATGATGGTGGGGCTAGGGAAGGAGTGACTGATGACATTGAGCCGATGGAAGAGGCCGCTTTGGCAGCTGCATTGGCAGACAAAGTACCCTGAGCCTGGGTGACAGAGGATGAGGAGGATGAGGACGGCTTGGTCATCCACTCTACCAAATCTTCTGCATTGTCATGGATATGCAGTAGTGTTTGTCTGTCAGCTTACCTTCCTTCCCATGTGTTCATCTTAGAGGCCAGAACCCTTTCACCTGGCTTCCTTTATAATCTCCTCCCAGCCTGACTCCACCCCAGGTCCTATCACAGAACACTATATTAACCTGTGCACTGCAAGCCTGCTTGGCTGATCAACGTGTTTGTTAGGCATTGTGTGTTTGGGTTCCTGCCTGCCGTGTGCTACGTCTGTCTCTCTGTTACGTTATTGGCTTGTCCCCGACTATCCCTGTCTGCTCGTGACCCTTGACCTTCGGCTCGTTCTTTCGTTATCCTTGTCTGCTTGTGGCCCCTGACCTTCAGCTTGTTATTCGGTTCTCTCATATCTTGTGCTGCTGCTTCCCCTCTTTTCCCCTTATCCTACGGGGCGTGAGCTAGGAAACTCCAGGGGCCGCGACCTGGTCCCAGCCTGCAGCATAACATCCTCACCACTAGAGGCCCTGGAAAAGACCTGCTGGGTCTTAGACTCCGCACCCTGGGGAATCTTGGCTCTAGCTTCCGTTAGGATCCCGGTTGTGCTCCTCTGGTCCCGCTTTCCACAACCACCCAGTTTCCTATCCGCAGAAGCCAGCCATAGGGTTCACTACCTCACGGTGCACTCCTGTCCCCCTACGGTGTGCATCTGTCACCTGGCCACAGGTGACCTTGACAGTTTGATCAGCCATGAACCCGGCTGACATCCCGTTACCCGTGGATGATCCGTTGCAGGGCATAGTTTGCAGACTTGAAACCCAGGAATCGAATCAGACTCAGGTGATGCGATTCCTCCAGGATCTGGCTTCTCGCTTTGAGCAGCTTCAGGCCTCCTTGGGAACCCTGAATCTGCAACCTCAAATACAACCAGCGGCTGCACCTATTGCACCAGTCGCAGCCACACACTCACTACAACTGCCAGCTCCGTCCCATTTCTCTGGGGACTCCAAGGCTTGCAGGGGGTTCCTTAGCCAATGCACGATTCATTTTGAGCTCCAGCCCCAAAACTTCCTGTCTGATCGGGCTAAGGTAGCCTATATCATTTCCCTCCTCTCTGGTGAAGCTTTAGCCTGGGCAGCCCCTCTGTGGGAACTGAATGATCCAGTGGTTTCTAGCCTGTCTGGCTTCTTGAAACTTTTTCGGAATATCTTCGAAGAACCGGCTCGTGTCTCTTCAGTGGCCAGCGCCCTTTTACGTCTCCGCCAAGAGTCTGCTTCTGTGGGACAGTATGCCCTTCATTTCCGCATACTGTCGGCTGAGTTGAGCTGGAACAATGAGGCCTTAGTCGCAACCTTTTTGCATGGCCTGTCTGATAGAGTGAAGGATGAATTAGCAGGAAGAACCATCCCCACTGATCTGGCCGGCGTTATCTCCTTGTGTAACCAGATCGATATTCGCTTTCAGGAGAGGACCTTAGAAAAGCAACGCCATCACTCCTTGGTTCTTAGTCAGCCTGAGCTCTTCTCTCTTCGACCCGTAGAGCATCTCCTACCAGCTGAGGAACCCATGCAGCTGGGTCGGACCAGGCTATCCCCCGAGGAACGTGCTAGGCGCAGAACTCTTGGTCTGTGTCTTTACTGTGGGGGCAAAGGTCATTTTCGTGACACTTGCTCTCTTTGTCCAGAAAAACGTTCGGGTCCACTTCATCTGGAAAGTGGAGTATTGGACCCAGAAATATCACCTTCCCCTTCTCGTCTTCTGCTTTCTGTGTTCCTTCATGTTGGTGCTTCTTCTCATTCGGTCTCAGCATATCTGGATTCCGGAGCCGCTGGTAATTTTATGGACTGGGAAATCGCATCGTCCATGAGACTTACTCTTTTTCCCCTCACCACACCATTGGTGGTCTTGGCGATTGATGGTACTGTTCTCCCAGGGGGACCTATCCGCTTTCAGACCCTCCCTGTTAAGATGTCGGTAGGGACACTCCACCAGGAGTGGATATCCTTCCTTATCTTACCCAAGGCCTCAACGCCTATAATTTTGGGTCTCCCATGGTTACAGCTCCATTCTCCTCATGTGGACTGGACTACTGGACAGATCCTGGCTTGGGGTCCCTCCTGTTCCTCGTCCTGCCTACCCAAGGTTGCCCCCTGTGAATCTGAGCCGGTCATTCATTCCAGGTTGCATAACCATTTACATTTCTCTGTCCCTAACCACCCTTGGACGCACAGCCAGGCTAGCTTGTCTACAAGTCCTGCAGTCGCTACGTCTTGCGATGCGATTCAGGTAGTCGCTACACCTGACTCAGCTATTCACTCTGCCTCTGTACTAGTTATGCCAGTCCAGCCCATGCCCAGTGAGCCTCCTTCTTTTTCTTGTTCGGGACATTCTGCTTGTCCTTCAGCTATTCAGTTTGACTCCGGCGACATGTCACCTTCTAACCAACCTGACTTCAGGGTTCCACTGACATCTGCCCAGTCTGATGGTCCTGTGCAAGATGACCAGTTCCCCTTTAAGGGTCTAGGGGACCCTCCTCAGATTCCTGTTGATCCTCTCATGCCCTTGCTTATTCCTAGAGAGCCTTTGGTCCTCAATAGATCTTCTTGTCATCTCCCTACCTCGTTTTCGGTCTCTGAGGATAATCTTAAGTACGAGGTTAGACAAGTTCTGGATTATCGGCTCTACAGAGGCATTCTTCAGTACCTTGTGCATTGGAGAGGTTGGTTGGTCCTGAGGAGGCGTCTTGGATCGCTGCATCTGATGTCGCTGCACCTCATCTGTTGAGAAGGTTTCATCAGAGATTTCCCTTTAAGCCTGGGCCCAGGCGGGGGAGGGCCCATAAGAGGGAGGGTACTGTCATGGATATGCAGTAGTGTTTGTCTGTCAGCTTACCTTCCTTCCCATGTGTTCATCTTAGAGGCCAGAACCCTTTCACCTGGCTTCCTTTATAATCTCCTCCCAGCCTGACTCCACCCCAGGTCCTATCACAGAACACTATATTAACCTGTGCACTGCAAGCCTGCTTGGCTGATCAACGTGTTTGTTAGGCATTGTGTGTTTGGGTTCCTGCCTGCCGTGTGCTACGTCTGTCTCTCTGTTATGTTATTGGCTTGTCCCCGACTATCCCTGTCTGCTCGTGACCCTTGACCTTCGGCTCGTTCTTTCGTTATCCTTGTCTGCTTGTGGCCCCTGACCTTCAGCTTGTTATTCGGTTCTCTCATATCTTGTGCTGCTGCTTCCCCTCTTTTCCCCTTATCCTACGGGGCGTGAGCTAGGAAACTCCAGGGGCCGCGACCTGGTCCCAGCCTGCAGCATAACATCCTCACCACTAGAGGCCCTGGAGAAGACCTGCTGGGTCTTAGACTCCGCGCCCTGGGGAATCTTGGCTCTAGCTTCCGTTAGGATCCCGGTTGTGCTCCTCTGGTCCCGCTTTCCACAACCACCCAGTTTCCTATCCGCAGAAGCCAGCCATAGGGTTCACTACCTCGCGGTGCACTCCTGTCCCCCTACGGTGTGCATCTGTCACCTGGCCACAGGTGACCTTGACATGCATGTTGTGGCTCAACACGGCCAGCTGCCGAAAAAAAGGACAAGTGTTCCCTACGGCCACGTGCTGAGGATGCACTGTGTCCACGACCAGCACCGTTGGCTGTAGACACAGAGCCTGCTTGCCCTCTTTTAGCAGCCTGTGAGTGTCTGCCTCTCCTTGGTGGCCTTCCAGACATACAATTACTGTATTTATTGGCGTATAACACTCACTTTTTTACCCTGAAAATAGAGGGTAAACTGTGCCTGCGTGTTATACGCAGGGGGCTGTGGAAAGTTTTTTTCCTGAAACTTCCCTCTTAAAGTTAGGGTGCATGTTATACGCCTGTGCGTGTTATACGCCGATAAACACGGTAGATTAGCAAAACAACGCCTGAAGTTTACTAAAAACAGTACACCAGGAATAGCCTACAGTCAGGTATAGGCTTGTCTGGACTACAATGCAGTGGATATATATTTTATGAACTGAAGCTCACTGAGTCGCCTGCCTGAAAGTGTCTTTGAACATGCACTCCAGGAATGGCCTACAGTCAGGTATAGGCTTGGCTAGACTATATATATATATATATATATATATATATATATATATATTGTGACAGCAGGAAGGTAAAGTCACCTGGTTGCATCCAGGGGGGTAGATATATTTCGCCCAGATTCAGGCTTTACGCCGACTTATATAACTAGGCGGAGAGTTGTATAAGCCCAGCTGGGGCTAGTGGGCTCATGGATGACTCATACCTCTAGGGAGAGGGCTGGGCGTCGTGCAGGCAGGGAGTTGATGAGACCAGCTGAAGCCTGTCAGTTCGTTTAAGGCCTCTATAAAAACTCCCAGATTCATTAGATGTTAGCTCATGCCTGGAACCAGACCTGTGTGGACTGTCTAGGGAGAGTGAACCCCTGTGCGGTGAGACAAAGCCTGTGTGGCTATTTGCTTGGACATTTAAAACCAGGGACTTAGGGACTAGGACAGCACTAGGCTGATCCCAGTTGTTAGTTAGGAAACCTGTATGTTTAGTTAGAGGTCAAGTTGACCAGGATTTATTTTGTTTATGTTTCTTTTGCTTTGCTGTGTTTTGTCACTGTAAATAGAAAATAAACCGCACCTTTTTGATTTTGAAAACCACAACCTCCGTTTGCTGGGCCTGTTTTTGTGTGGGGAGCCCATCCCGGGGGTCACCCACACCCGCTGCCGAGCTAACCCCCTCACAGTTGGTGGAGAACCAGTGGCAGTTTTTTTTTAAGCCAGCATGGAGGAGATACTGAAACAGCTGGCTCTAGCAAATGCCAATCAACAGCAGACAAATGCAGGTTTGCAAAAGAGCCTTGCAGCTCATCAACAGAGCCTTGCAGCTCATCAACAGAGCCTTGCAGCCCAGCAGCAAGCTCATCAACAGAGCCTTGCAGCCCAGCAGCAAGCTCATCAACAGAGCCTTGCAGCCCAGCAGCAGACAAACGCAACTTTGCAACAGAGTCTGGAGGCTCAGCAACAAGCCCAGCAGCAATCTGAGGCCCGCTTCATAGACCTGTTGCAGAAGCAAGAGCAGAGACTACAACAACAGATGGAAGCAGTAATGCAGCAACGTCCGCAGACCAGTGAGGAAAGCCGTCCCACTAATACCGCGTCCTTTGGGGTCAGTCGTTTATTGACAAAAATGACTGGAGAGGATGATCCAGAGGTATTTTTGACCACATTTGAAAGGACCGCTGAAAGAGAAAAGTGGCCTGAGGAGCAGTGGGCTGGACTGGTGGCTCCTCTGTTAACTGGTGAATCGCAGAAAGCTTACTATGACCTAGAGCCTAACCAAGCAAAAGACTTGGGAAAGTGAGAGTTCTCCCCACAGGAGTGTGATTGAGCATGTCGCCCTGATGCAAGATCGAATTGCACAGGTAATGCCCATCGTGAAGGAACATTTGGCCCAAGCGCAGTTGGCACAGCAGAGAGTGTACAACCGTGGAGCCAAGACCCGTACCTTTTCCCCGGGGGATAGGATATTGGTACTTGTCCCTACGGTTGAAAGTAAATTCCTTGCCAAATGGCAAGGCCCCTACGAGATAATGGAAAAAGTGAGCGAAGTGAATTACAAGGTCAGACAACCAGGAAGGCGAAAGCCCGAACAGATCTATCACGTTAATCTGTTGAAAGCCTGGAGGGATAGAGAGTCCCTAGTCGCAGACACTTGGTCACCAGCTCAAACTGGTTGCGTGATTCCTGAGGTTGGAATAGCAGCCACCTTGTCACAACCCCAACAACAGGAGGTTAAGGAGTTTGTGCTTCGCAACAAGGAGGTATTCTCTGAGCTGCCGGGACAAACATCTGGGGTAGAGCATGACATCATTACCCCGCCCGGTGAAAGGGTGAAGTTAAAACCCTATCGGATCCCAGAGGCCCGACGGGAGGCAATACGGGAGGAAGTACAGAAAATGCTGAACTTAGGGGTGATAGAGGAGTCCCAAAGTGATTGGTCTAGTCCCATTGTGTTGGTGCCTAAACCGGATGGGAGCTGGCGATTTTGTAACGATTTTCGTCAGTTGAACAAAGTTACAAAATTTGACACCTACCCCATGCCACGTATAGATGAGTTGATCGACCGGCTGGGAACAGCCCGATACATGACGACTCTTGACCTCACAAAAGGGTATTGGCAAATCCCCCTGGCCAAGTCGGCCAAAGAGAAAACCGCATTTGTAACCCCAGACGGGGCGTTCCAATATAAAAGAATGCCGTTCGGGTTACAGAATGCGCCGGCCACATTCCAGCGGAAAATGGACCAGATGCTGAGGCCCCATTGGAAGTATGCTGCGGCTTACCTGGATGACGTAATTGTCCATAGCACAGATTGGGCCTCACATCTGCCAAAAGTGCAAGCAGTCCTGGACTCTGTTCGGGAAGCGGGGTTTACGGCTAACCCCAAGAAGTGTACCATTGGGCAGGAGGAGGCCAAATATCTTGGGTACACCATTGGGAGGGGAGTAATAAAACCCCAACTCAACAAAGTCGAGGCCATCCAGAGTTGGCCACGTCCCAACAGCAAGAAGCAGGTACGAGCCTTTCTGGGAATCGCTGGGTATTATCGGCGATTCATTCCCCACTTTGCTTCTAAGGCTGTGCCCCTAACCAACCTGACGAAGGGGAAAGGGTCGGTCATGATTAAATGGACCCCCGAGGCTGAGGCAGCATTCCAATTCTTGAAACAAGCCTTATGTAGCCAGCCAGTGTTGTACTCACCCGACTTCTCTAAAGACTTTGTCGTACAAAGTGATGCGTCAGATGTGGGGTTAGGAGCAGTATTGTCCCAGGTCTGGAACGGGGAAGAGCACCCAGTCATTTACCTCAGCAGGAAGTTGAAGTCCCATGAGGTAAATTACGCCACCGTTGAAAAGGAGTGTTTAGCGGTGAAGTGGGCTCTAGATTCCCTTCGGTACTACCTGCTAGGTAGGCACTTTGACATGGTTACGGATCACGCTCCGTTAAAGTGGATGGCTCAAAACAAGGAAACAAATAGAAGAGTGAATAGGTGGTTCCTGGCCCTCCAGGAATTCAACTTCACAGTAAAGCATCGCCCTGGCGTTCAAATGGGGAATGTGGATGCTTTGTCTCGAGTACATGAATGCCTGATTGCTGGTGTTCCAACCCCGAGGTTAAAACAAGAGGGGGGGGTATGTGACAGCAGGAAGGTAAAGTCACCTGGTTGCATCCAGTGGGGTAGATATATTTCGCCCAGATTCAGGCTTTACGCCGACTTATACAACTAGGTGGAGAGTTGTATAAGGCTAGTGGGCTCATGGATGACTCATACCTCTAGGGAGAGTGTGGGGCGTCGTACAGACAGGGAGTTGATGAGGCCAGCTGAAGCTTGTCAGCTCATTTAGGCCTCTATAAGAACTCCCAGATTCATTAGGTGTTAGCTCATGCCTGGAACCAGACCTGTGTGGACTGTCTAGGGAGAGTGAACCCCTGTGCGGTGAGACAAAGCCTGTGTGGCTATTTGCTTGGACATTTAAAACCAGGGACTTAGGGACTAGGACAGCACTAGGCTGATCCCAGTTGTTAGTTAGGAAACCTGTATGTTTAGTCAGAGGTCAACTTGACCAGGATTTATTTTGGTTATGTTTCTTTTGCTTTGCTGTGTTTTGTCACTGTAAATAGAAAATAAACCGCACCTTTTTGATTTTGAAAACCACAACCTCCGTTTGCTGGGCCTGTTTTGTGTGGGGAGCCCATCCCGGGGGTCACACACACCCGCTGCTGAGCTAACCCCCTCACAATATATATATATATATATATATATATATATATATATATATATTTATGGTCGGAGCCCTCTGTCAGAAGAGATATGAATCACATAGACACGCCACAAGACTAACGACACAAATAAGACCTGAAGTGTGGCCTGGCCTGCTGTATGGTATGCCAAAGAAGGGGCCATACCTAAGATAGAAGTAATGAATAATTCTGTTGAGAATTGTTTGAAGGGAAGTGCCCTAAAAAGGGGTATGGGCGGGTGGGTACCGCGCACTAGAGCCGACACTGACCATCGTGGATGGTCTGAATAAGTACCCCTCGAACTCCTCCCATAATTTCAGGCCAGCATACTGGCCTTCCTATTTATGGTCGGAGCCCTCTGTCAGAAGAGATATGAATCACATAGACACTAGAGGTACTATCCTGGAGTTCCTGCTGCCCTGGGTATGGAGGCCTAGGTGTGGGAGTAAAGCCTGGAGTCCAGAGCCTTCGTCTGGAGTCCGCTAAGGGTCGAGGAGTCTTAGGGTGCCGCCTCGTGTAGGGGACCATGTTCCAGGGAAGGGAGGATAATTCTGATGGACCGATGCGGGAGTCACGGTGAAGGAAGGGTCTGTTGACTCCCTGGAGAGATGTCTTCCCCTTGATATGGGCTAGGTTCGTAGAAGGAGAAGCTCAAGGTCATCTTGACTGTATCAGAGGCCTTATTCACCCGGCCCGTGGCAGGGGCCTTATACACCCTGGTCTGTGGCAGAGACCAAAGTTCTCCAGGTCCGTGGCAGGGGCCTTGTACACCCGGTCTGTGGCAGAGACCAACCTCAAGGTCTGTGGCAGAGACCGTGCACCTAAAACTGTTTGAGAAACCTAAGCAGTGAAATGAATGTGCTACGTTTGTGCCTGGACCTCCTCCACACCTTAAGCTGTCCTGTTTCTTTGCTCTAACCTTTTCTATCCGAGTAGAGTTTATTTTGCCATGAAAGAATAAGAGTTGTAATTTCAGCTGGTGTGGACATTGACTTTACTGGAAATTAAAGGACTTGCCTCTACCTACAGTAGAGGTGAGAATCATCCTCTGGAGGAGTTTTGACTCCGGCTGTGGACACGGCCCGTCAAGTACACCGCTCAACCTCTTTATATAGGAGGGTACGGGCTGGTACTGCGGTGTGCCTTTCTCCCTCCTGCGAGGAGCCAACAACATAAAGGCAGGTAAGGGGGAAAGGATCTGTGCGCTACAAAAAAATAAAATAAAAATTATAATCTTGACCTAGGAGGACGAGGTCCATATGGAGTAGGAGGTTGAGGTGGCGGTGGATGTGGCTGTGTAGGTGGAAGCGGCGGTGGAGGAGGACGAGGTAGCCAACACTGGTTCAAAAATACAACAATGGCTGGGTAAGGCCGGTGATGTGTCGAATTCTGTCCCCCGTCAAATAGTGTCCACCCATTACTGCGCTTGCTCAGTATGAAGCGTGGCGATCGAACCGAGCCCGTGAGGGGCCCTGTTACTATGTGCTACCGTATGTCCACTTGGATGGTGGGGCTTGAACCTGCACTCACTGCGCAGGCGCCGTTCATCTTCGGAGATTTTGTGAATCTCCTTGTCCTCTGTACTGCGCAAGCGCTGCGCCTTCGCAGTATGGGCCGGAAACAATCCGATGGCCGGACAGTTTTTGTCACAACACCGGTATACATGTCTATTCTGCACAAGGTACGGACAAGTCCTGTGGGATCCATGCCTGGTTCATTTTAATGAACATGAGCTTGTCCACATTGGCTCTGGACAGGCGGCTGCGCTTGTCTGTGATAACGCCCCCTGCCGTGCTAAATACACGTTCAGATAATACACTGGCTGCAGGGCAGGCCAGCACCTCCAAGGCATAAAGGGCAAGCTCAGGCCATGTGCCCAATTTGGAGACCCAGAAGTTAAAGGGGGCAGACCCGTCATCCAGTACGTGTAGGCCTGTGGACACATACTGCTCAACCATGTTGGTGAAATGCTGCCTCCTGCTAAGACGTTCCATCTCAGCTGGTGGTGCTGGTTGTTGTGGCGTGCTGACAAAGCTTTTCCACATTTCAGCCATGCTAACCCTGCCTTCTGAGGTGCTGCCGGTGCCCCGGCTGCGTTGGCAACCTCTTCCTCCTCCTCTGCCTTCGCCTTGTGCTTCCACCGTACGCCCGCTGTCAGGTGGGAATGCCACCAGCAGCGCGTCTACAAGCGTGCGCTTGTACTCGCGCATCTTACGATCCCGCTCCAGTGAGGGAATTAAGGACGGTACGTTGTCCTTGTAACGGGGATCCAGCAGGGTGGCCACCCAGTAATCAGCACCAGTTAAAATGTGGGCAACTCGGCGGTCATTGCGGAAACACTGCAGCATGTAATCGCTCATGTGTGCCAGGCTGCCCAGAGGCAAAGAAAAGCTGTCCTCTGTGGGAGGTGTATCGTCTGTGTCCTCTGTATCCCCCCAGCCACGCACCAGTGATGGCCACGAGCTGGTCTGGGTGCCACCCTGCTGTGAAAATGGCTCCTCCTCCTCCTCCTCCTCCTCCATCTCCTCCTCCACCTCGTCATCCTCCAGAAATGTGCCCTTTCTGCCGGACAATTGTGTACCTGGCGTTTGTTGGTGCAGGAACCCACCCTCGTAGCCACTTGTGAAAGACTGCCCTGAAAGCCTTTGAAATGATCCCGCTTCCTCCTCCTCCTCCTCATCCTCCTGTGCCACATCCTCTTCCATCATCGCCCGAAGCGTTTTTTCAAGGAGGCATAGAACTGGGATAGTAACGCTAAGAACAGCGTCATTGGCACTGGACATGTTGGTGGAGTACTCGAAACAGCGCAACAAGGCACACAGGTCTCGCATGGAGGCCCAGTTATTGGTGGTGAAGTGGTGCTGTTCCGCAGAGCGACTCACGCGTGATTGCTGCAGCTGAAACTCCACTATCGCCTGCTGCTGCTCGCACAGTCTGGCCAGCATGTGCAAGGTGGAGTTCCACCTTGTGGGCACGTCACATATGAGGCGGTGAGAGGGAAGGCCGAAGTTACGCTGCAGCGCTGACAGGCGAGCAGCAGCAGGGTGAGAACGCCGAAAGTGCGCACACACAGCCGGCACTTTCTGCAGCAGCTCTGGCATATTGGGGTAATTTTTAAGGAACCTCTGGACCACCAAGTTCAGCACATGCGCCAGGCAAGGGATGTGCGTCAAACCGGCTAGGCCCAGAGCTGCTACGAGATTTCGCCCATTATCGCACACCACCAGGCCGGGCTTGAGGCTCACTGACAGCAACCACTCATTGGTCTGTTGTTCCATGTCCCTCCACAACTCCTGCGCGGTGTGGGGTTTTTCCCCCAAACAGGAACGTTTTAAAACTGCCTGCTGTCGTTTACCCCTGGCTGTGCTGAAGTTGGTGGTGAAGGTGTTACGCTGACCGGATGAGGAGGCGGTAGAGGATGAGGAAGTGGAGTAGGAGGAGTTAGCAACAGGAGGCAAACTGAAGCGCCCTGCAATCCTCGGTGGTGGAAGGACATGCGCCAAACTGCTTTCTGCCTCAGGCCCAGCCGCCACTGCATTTATCCAGTGTGCTGTTAGGGAGATATAACGTCCCTGACCGTGCTTACTGGTCCACGCATCCGTAGTTAGGTGGACCTTGCCACAGATGGCGTTGCGCAGTGCACACCTGATTTTGTCCCCCACTTGGTTGTGCAGGGAAGGGATGGCTCGCCTGGAAAAATTGTGGCGGCTGGGCACGACGTACTGTGGGACAGCCAATGCCATCAGGCTTTTAAAACTCTGCGTCTCCACCATACGGAATGACAGCATTTCAAAGGCCAGGAGTTTTGAAATGCTGGCATTCAGGGCCAGGGATCGCGGGTGGCTAGGGGGGTACTTCCTCTTCCGCTCCAATGTTTGGGAGATAGAGAGCTGAACGCTTCCATGGGACATTGTGGAGATGGTTGGTGACCCAGGTGGTAGTGTTGCTGGCAGATCCTCTGTTTGCGGGGTGGCAGGTGCCACTGTCACTACAGAGGTGGATGAAGAGGCCGAGACTGCAGCAGAAGAGGAAGCAGGAGGAGCCAGAGACCTTTCTTTGTTTTTGAGGTGTCTACTCCACTGCAGCTCGTGCTTTGCACTTAGATGCCTGGTCATGCAGGTTGTGCTCAGGTTGAGAACGTTTATGCCTCGCTTCAGCCTCTGACTGCACAGCCTGCAAACCACTCGTGTCTTGTCATCAGCACATTGTGTGAAGAAATGCCACGCTAGGGAACTCCTTGGACCTGGCTTTGGTGTGCTCGGTCCCTTGCTGCGTTGGGCAGTAGCAGACATAATGTCTAGGGGACGGACGCTCCGCTTTTGCACCCTGCTCCCTCTTCTGCTGTGCTGGTGGCTCTGTGCGACCACCGCCTCTTCCTCCAAACTACACTGGTCACCTGCATAACGTTGATTCCATGTGGGGTCGAGGACCTCATCGTCCTCCACATCATCTTCCACCCAGTCTTCACCCCTGCCCTCCTTGTCTGTCTGCACAATTGCGAAAGCAGCAGCAGTTGGCACCTGTGTTTTGTCATCATCCGAGACGTACTGCGATGGTCCTCCCATGTACTCATCATGAAACATAAGTGGTTGGGCATCGGTGCACTCAATCTCTTCCACTTCTGGGGCAGGGCTAGGTGGATGGCCCTGGGAAACCCTGCTAACAGAGTCATCGAAAAGCAGAAGAGACTGCTGCATGATTTGGGGCTCAGACTGCTTGGCTGATTTGCAAGGGGGTGAGGTGAAAGACTGATGGACATGGGTTTCAGGTGCCAACTCTGATCTTTCATCAGAAGAGTGGGTGGGAGACAATGTGAAGGAACCCGAAGCACTGTCAGCAACCCAATCTACTATCGCCTGTACTTGTCCTGGCCTAAACATTCGTACAGCCTCATTAGGTGCGACAAAATACCGCTGCAGGCTCGGTCGCCTACTCGCACCTGAGGAAGGTGTTTCACTTGTGCGTGTATCTGGCACAGATCCACCACGTCCTCTCCCTGCAACAGGAGCTCCACCAGCAGCACCACGACCGGGGCCACCACGTCCCTTTGACCTTCTCCTCATATTTTCCAAATTTAGGATGTTGCCCTAAATGGATGTTTTTGGAAGAGCAGAACACACTAACAGTACGTAACCGCTGAATCGCACAGCTACAGAACTGCAGAAAATGCTATTCAAAAAAAATGTTTTTTTAGTATAGCACAGTAGGAGAAAACTATTTAGAAATTGTTTATTTCACACACCTCCAAATATGTATAACACACTGCAAACTATTTTTTGTGCCCCTAAACGGCGTTTTTTGGAAGAGCAGAACACACCCACAGTACGTAACCGCTGAATCGCACAGCTTCAGAACTGCAGAAAATGCTATTCAAAAAAAATGTTTTTTTAGTATAGCACAGTAGGAGAAAACTATTTAGAAATTGTTTATTTCACACACCTCCAAATATGTATAACACACTGCAAACTATTTTTTGTGCCCCTAAACGGCGTTTTTTGGAAGAGCAGAACACACCCACAGTACGTAACCGCTGAATCGCACAGCTACAGAACTGCAGAAAATGCTATTCAAAAAAAATGTTGTTTTTTTGTATAGCACAGTAGGAGAAAACTATATAGAAATTGTTTATTTCACACACCTCCACATATGTATAACACACTGCAAACTATTTTTTGTGGCCCTGAATGGCTCTTTTTGCAAGCGTACATTAAAGTGCAAATTTTTTTATTTTTTTGCCCTAAACGGGTCTTTTTTTGCACGAGCAAAATAATATGCAATTTTTTTTTTTTTTTTTGCCCTATGGGTCTTTTGGAAAAGAGCACAATAAAGTGCCTTTTTTTTCCCCCTAAAAGTTAGATTTTCTCTGACACTGGGCTCATGGCAGTGTAAAAAGACTGTGCACTGCAACACAAACAGGTAAACCTATGCAGATCGCTGATTTTAATCTCTGAATCTGGACTCCTATATAATATTCTCTCTCCCTGAAAGCACCAACAGGAACCTGGCCCTACACTACACTATCTCTCTATCTTTTCCCTCTTCTCCCTATTAGCAACAGCAGCAGCCAAGATCCTCTCCCTATCTATTCTGAAGCAGAGTGACGTGTGTGCTGTGTGCCTCTAGCTTATATAGAAGCTGGGTCACATGTTGCACTGACCAATCACAGCCATGCCATTAGTAGGCATGGCTATGATGGCCTCTAAGGGCACACCAGCTAATCAAAAGGTGATTGGCTGGCCCCTGAAGCATTTCTAAATGCGTAATTAGATTGCCGAACCCGAACCCGGACTTTTGCGCAAAGTCCGGGTTCGGGTTCGGGAAAAAGCTAAAGTTCGGTACGGACCCGAACTTTACAGTTCGGGTTCGCTCAACACTATAGATGACTACAAAGCGAGACTGTTGAAGGCTTGTGCTACCTCCGACTGAGGATCGGGGACATAACGAGCGAAACACATGGATTTCCATCGGCCCATTGTCTTGATGACGTGGTCCGGGACTCCGTTCCGTGATGCTGCGGAGGCGGCTCCGATGCGGAAGGAATGTCCAGAGTATCGTCTGGGGTCAAGGCCCAAAGTAACTAGCAGTGTCCTGACATGGGCGATGAATTGGTTCCCGCTCAGGGGTTCAGAAGGAAAAGGCAGGAGTGGGCTGTCCGCGGGTAGGTCGGACAGTAAGGTAACCAGACGATCTAAGACGTCCACGGGGCACCAGGCGTTGTGCGTCCGGAAAAGCCTGATGTCAACCCCGGGACCGGTTTGATGGGTTTTCGACACCGTTAGGTGCAGGATGAAGTGATCCTGGTGGCGAGTCAGGTGGTGCCTACGGAGTACCTGGCAGCTAGGGCTGGTGACAGTAAACTCACTGGGCCGGAGGAAGCCGTAGAAGGCTAGATATCCGGCCCGTAGAAGGCTAGATATAAGGAAGAAGAGAAACAGGTAACGAAGATCTCTAATAAGCAGCAGCAGACGACACAGCCCGAGATTAAAGTATATTTTCCAAGGACACGGGCAGCAACAGCACGGGCTTCGGTTGTAGAAACAAGGGGGACTCCATACGTAGAGGTTCCTAGAGCAGCACCTCGCATGAGCCTCTCCCAGTCTTTTGATAAGAAGGAGCAAGAACAGGACTAGATACACGCAGAGGTATATACTGTGACACACGTGGAGGCCCAGAGAGCAAAGATGGATACAATACCGGGATTTAATGGCGATTCTACAAGCTTTACCGACGCGTGATGAGTTGGCTATATTACAGACACTCCCGACACGGGATGAGATGGAAACATTAGTATCAAGATTGGAAGAGGGCCATAGGAAGGAATTACAACTTATTAGAAGTGAGGTGCAGGCCCTGTCAGATAAAATCACGGCAGAAGGGACACGCACGGCTGGGATGGAGGAACGGATTACACAGCTGGAGGAAAATGGAAGAAAACAGGCCCTAAGGGAGACACTGAATCCCTTCATACAGCTAAAATTCGAAGAGATTGAAGATCGGAGTCGGAGGTTAAATCTCAGATTCAGAGGTATCTCGGAAGAGGTGGAGGAGGCATCATTACATAAAGTGGTAACATCAATCTGTCAACAACTTGGGGGAGTAACGACCCCAAAGGAGATTGAATTTGATAGGTTACACAGAGCCTTGGGGCCCAGATGTAGAGACCCTGATAGACCTAGAGATGTCATAGGTCGTTTCCATCGTTATACACAAAAAGAAATGGTTAGTCGCAAAGCTTGGGAGGCGGGCACAATATCCTCTCAAGGCATGACAATCAAAATTCTGCCAGACCTCTCACGGGCTACCCTGCAGCGGAGGGCACAATTGCGTCCACTTTTAGAAAAAATTAAATTGGCGGGAGGCACGTATAGTTGGGGATACCCAATGTCTCTGTTTGTGAAGAAAGGATCACATTCATACTTACTCACACTTCCCTCGGAATTACCAGATTTATTTAACTTTTTGGGGATAGAAGGAATGGAGGTCCCAGATTGGTTACAACCAATAGAAAGAAGAACACGTAAAAGTGGTCTACAAACAAGAAATAGAGGAGTTCCAACGCAGACCAGTAGCGGGCGACAGGAGTTAAGTGAAGAGACTGAGACTGGGAAGGGAGAACCATGAGATACAAGAACAGAACTAAATAACTTTCTTTCTCTTTTTTAAGAGGTCGTGGCTCTCCACCACATGACCTGGCCTGGCCACCCAAGCGGGTCCTCCAATGGAAGGAGCATCGTTACGGGGGACCAGGAACTTTTAGCCCTCTGTCCTTAATTTTTTATTTTTTTTTGGGCTAACTTTATTTCTACCACCCCCAGAAGAAGGGAGGAAAAGATACTGATACTGGTAGCTTGTATCAGCTTATCAGGGATTTTTTTTTTTTTTTGGGCTAACTTTATTTATACCACCCCCAGAAGAAGGGAGGAAAAGATACTGATACTGGTAGCTTGTATCAGCTTATCAGGGATTTTTTTTTCCATTACATATAGCTACCCCTACACTCCCTTTTGGGAGAAGTCCCCGAGCTGGAGGAAGAATATTAGTGATAGGAAATATGAAATTATGAAATTACGAAATTAAATTAGGAAATTATGAATATGACATTATCCTTACAATAATGAAAGACTGTATACATACAATTGAAGTTCGAATTTTGACTGAACACATACAAATGAAATATGATTTGGGGTTTATGCACAAGGGGGGAAACACAGTGTTTTGGGCACAATAAAATGAATTACCTTTTTTTTTTCTCTCTCTCTCTCTTTCCACGTGGATTGGGGGAGGGGCGGTCTGGGTAGGAGTAATTGGGAAGGGAGAATGGGGGGAGGCGGGGGGGGAAGGGTATTATTACACGCGAATTACACGTGTATAAATATATATCGACACAAAAAATATAACACGGAAGAATGTTTTAGTATAACACATTGGTGGAGGGGGGAGAGGGAGAGAGAAGAAGGAAGGAGAAATTTTTTTTTTTCTCCTTTTTTCTTTTTTTTTTTCCCTCTCTCACTCTCTCTCCTACTAATAAAATAATAACACATAAAGGGAGATGGGAGACACATTAGAGGTGTTGGGGGATTTGTAGATGGTATGTGTTCAGAAATTGAAGTCAAGAATAAAATAAAGGATAATAAAGAAATGCCTCCGGAGGGGGTCAGGGTAGTAAGAAGGGTGGGGTAAGAATATGTTTTTTTTTTTTTTATGGAGAGGGGGTGGGGAAGGGAATGGAAGAAAGAGATATTTTTCCCACCTTAAAGGATAGTTTAAGAGATAGTGATATGAAGATGGGATGGACAGAATGCATATAGATAATATAGGAAGATAATATATTATATAGGGCTAAAAGGAAGATGAGTAAAACATGGAAGCTTAGTAGAAAGCAGAAGGAAACTAGAAGATGGGCAAGACGTCACGCCCTAGGAGATGAAAGAATGTTGCTAAAGCTGTAAGAGTTCAATATTATGAAATAAATAATATGGATATGGACAGAGGGGGAATACATAAAAATAACATAATAATTTAAAAGGGTGGGTAGTATCCTAGAAATAAAATGGAGAGGGAAGGGAGGGGCTGGGTGATGGGATAAAGATAGAGGATTAGAATAGGGCTTTATTAGAGGGTTACATAAGGTAAGAATGAACTGGAGGGGAGGGGGGGGGGAGCTCAGCCACCTATACCATTGTGGATCAATCACCCAATTGCGGCACCCACGGGAAAATAGGAATCCCTAGTGTATGCCGTATAATACTCATCTGACCTTTGACCCCCTTTGTCAGAAGGGGAAAGAAAAAAGAAAGAGAAATGTTTTTTCTTTTTTCTTGAACCGGTGTGGATTTTAGAGATAGATAGCTCCCGGATTGGAAAATGGATACAATACGAATTACGTCATTGAACGTTAGGGGACTTAATATCCCGGAAAAGCGTAAGATGTTATTGAATGAATTAAAACACCTAAATACCGACGTAGGATTTATACAGGAGACACACTTTAGGGAAGGTACCTTTCCCCTACCTTCAGAATAGATATTTTCCAAATGTATATCAAGCCTCGAATCAAGAAGCTAAAACTAAAGTAGTGGCAATTCTGATTTCAAATAGAATAACATGGACACTTACGGATAAATGCCTTGATCCTGGAGGAAGATATCTTTTTTTGAAGTGTGCTATAGGTGGGGAGAAAGTAACTTTAGCCACTATGTATGTCCCAAATGTACAGCAAGATAAATTTCTGGTCAAAGTACTCTCAAAATTGACAGATTTTAAGGAAGGAAAACTTATATGTGGAGGAGATTTAAATATACCCCTAGACCCAAAAGTAGATACATCAGGAGGGACCTCAATGGTACCTAGTGGAATTAGAAGACGTATCATGCGGAAATTACATGAACTCCAATTGGTAGATGGGTGGCGTATTATACACCCAGAGGAGAGGGATTTTCTTTCTCGTACATCACGGGACACAGAGCGACATAGTCATTACTAATGGGTTATATAGATACCGTCAGGTGCTGGCACTGGCAACTTCCAAAACCGGAAGTACCCTCCCCTATATAAGCCCCTCCCATCCGGGAGCACCTCAGTTTTTTGCCAGTGTCTAAGGTGTTGGCCAAGAAGAAACATGTGTTTTTCACTGAGCTTGCGTACAGGTTCTTTTGGGCCTCAGTAAGCTATTCCGGATCCGACCAAAAAAGCTTCATAGCTAAACGGTCGGTACCCGGGCCTTGCAAGGTTTTGCCTGTAATGCTTCTCTTAGGAGAGCTGGACCCTGGGATCCAGAGCTCTGGTCATACCCACGACCAAGATGTTTTCTGTGCAGGGTGCTATACAGGTCCAGGGGAGTGGAATCCTTGGGAACCCGGTCCCTGAAGGTTTGATTACAATGCCTGCCGTGATAGGTGAAGTTTGGGCTTTTGTGGACCAAACAAAGTCCTGCGGCGGGGAACAGGTAAGTGGGGGCCCCCAGGAACTTGGTTCTATTGGGGGACCCCAAGCCTAATTTGTCTTTCTGTCTGTTACCTAATGGTATTCCCGCAAAATTCTGTGCATGCCTGTAACTACTAAAAAATGTAATAATTTTTAATGGTGGTCAAGAAAAAAAAAAAAAAAAAATTTTTTTTATATATATTTAATATATTAGACTGCGGTACCTGTGTTTGCCCACTAGAGGCCGCTGTGGAATGTTTTCTTGTCATGTGGACTAGCTTCTTCTCAGCAGAGCAAAGTCCAGGCAGATGGTGAGTTCTTATAGGAAACTGCTTCCTCTGCCATGTTGCAGTGCTCGTCCATCCCCCGGCCTGCGGCAAAGAGGGGCCCTGGCTCCTGTCCCTTGTTACCATATTTTGAAATTAGCGCCGAAGGCGCACGTGGCCGCGCGCGTGCGCGTGCCTCTATATATAGGAGGTGAGCCGGGAAAGGGGGCGGAGCCTGGGGGATGACGCTCTGTGCGCGCCGCAGCGCTTCTGCGCATGTGCGGGCGTCCCAGCAGTTTAAAAAAAAACACAATATTGTAGTGAGCTGGCTATGAAGTACAGAGACAGAGCTGGCAACATTTAAAGGCATACAGCAAGCGGTTGATACAGGCATCCCCTAGAAAGGCACATTAGTAGACACCAACTGTGATATAGCAGCAATTGTGTTAGACTATTCTCAGTAAAAGTGGTGTATTACGGCTGGAATACCTCAGCTTTAGGCTTAGGAATATGCCGTCCAGAAGCTCCGGAACTGAATCTTCCAGGAAGCGAAGGGGGTCTCATCGGGCTCGGAGGATCTTGGGCATACTTCTGCTGCACCAGTCTCCCCTGAAGTTCAGAGGTAAGTGACCGTAGAGACCCCGCAGGGGTACTTGGTACTGTGGCTGTCCTCAGTTCACCTGCTCCTGTGTATGTAACAGAGGAGGTTTTTTCCTCAGCTCTGGGAGGATTAGAGAGGCTGCCTCCCTGTCAGGGAAAGCACGCCCGATCTCCGTCTCCTCCTTCAGAGTGCCTGTTAGCAGAGCAACAGTCCCATACAGGGATCGACCTGCCTGAAGGGGATCAGGATGAGGTTGATTCTGTTATAGAGGAATCAACAGTGGGGGAACCTTTTCTCAGCATCTCAAGCTGAAAGATTATGGGTTCAGTCTCTGACTAACATGGTCCGATCAGCATTTAAAAATGCACCTTGCGGAACCATCAACCACTACTGTATCCTCGTTGGGGTCGCTGGAAGCCCCCAGACTGTTTGTTCTTTTCCACTTCACCCTTTACTGAAAGGGCTCATTTACCAGGATTGGGAACGTCCTGAGAAAATATTTATTCCCCCAAGAGATTTCCGGTGGTCTATCCCATGGAGGATAAGTTCATCAAAAAAAAAAAAAAAAAAAATGGAAGGTCCCTACAGTGGACGCAGCCATCTCTTGTATGTATAAATCACTGACATGTCCAGTGGATAATGTCCAAATGTTCAAGAACCCAATAGATAAAAGATTGGAGTCCTTATGAAAATCTGTTTGGTGATACAACCAGCAGTAGCAGCTATTGGGGTCTGCTAAGCAGTGAAGGATCAGTTGAAACAGGTCTTGAGGGACTTGACAGATCAGCAGGCTTTGCCCTAGCTGATCTACCTAGAGCCTTAGGCTTTGCGGTTGACGCCATAGAGGATTCAGTCCATCAGGCCTCCCGCCTTACGCTGTCTATAGTACATATGCGTAGGCTCCTATGGCTCAAAAACTGGTCTGCTGAAGCTCCCTGTAAAAAATGGCTGGTTAGCGTCCCGTTTCATGGTGAACGCTTATTCAGGGAAAACCTGGACAAATATATCCAGAAAATTTCCAGCGGTAAAAATACGCTCTTGCCGTTTAAAAACAGAGTTAGAGGTCCCTCTTTGAGAGGCCTGCTTCTCCAGTCCCTGGGCCATCGGCTGTGTAACAGTTCCGACGGCCTCCTCGGTCAAATCCCGGGGGTAAAAAACAGGGACAGTAGCAGGGTAATGAGAAACCCTGGGTCAGGGGTGGTACAAAACCTCCCCCAAAGTTAAATTCATTGAAGCCCCCACTCAGTCGGGTGGGGGGAGGACTCCAGTTGTTCGCAAGAGACCTGGCGGGACACGATCAAGACAGATAGGTGCTCTCCGCAGTAGGTTTGGGATACAGTTTGGAGTTAAAAGACTCTCCTCCTTCCCATTTTTGAGGTCAAACGTGCCAAGGGATCCCCGGAAGAGAGAGTCCCTCCTGTTGGCACTAGAACAACTATTGCTCCAAGGAGTAATTATGGAGGTTCCCCTGGAAGAATGAGGGTTCGGGTTTTACTCAAACCTCTTTACAGTCCCGAAGCAAACGCGGACGGGAGGCCCATATTAATTCTAAAAGGGCTATACAAATTCCTGTATATCAGGACTTTCCGATGGAGTCGATCCGATCGGTGGCCACTGCCCTACAAGGGGAGGATTGGTTAGCCGCGATCGACATCAAAGATGCTTATTTGCACATTCCCATCTTTCCAGTCCACCAAAAATTTCTACGCTTTGCAGTAGAAGGGCGCCATTTTCAGTTCAGAGCCTTACCCTTCGGTTTGGCCACAGCACCACGAGTGTTTACAAAAATTCTGGCCCTTTATTGGCCAATCTAAGAACACAAGGTGTAATGATAATGGCATATCTGGATGACTTATTGCTGATAGACCACTCAGTGAAAAAACTAGACGTGGTCGTTCACAAGACAATCAAGTATCTGGAACGGTTGGATTATCAACCGAGACAAGTCAGCCCTAAAAACCAGTCAAAAGTCTGGAATACTTGGGGCTAAGGTTGGATTCAGGCCAGAGAAAAATATTCTTGCCTCGAGGAAAGGTGTTGTCTTTGAAAGATTTGATCCACTTAGTGGGTACAAAAAAGCCAGCCGTCCATACGCCTGTATATGAGGCTGCTGGGAAAAATGGTGGCATCATTCGAAGCAGTACCCTACGGTCAATTCCATTCAAGGAATTTGCAAGGGGCCATACTGTCAGCCTGGAACAAAAAAGTTCAGGCCCTAGACTTACAATGTCCTTGTCCCCTTCCGTTCGCATGAGCCTCCGTTGGTGGTTGGTTCCCCAGAATCTGGAAAAAAGGAAATCCTTCAGTCCGATTTCTTGGAAGGTGGTCACTACAGATGCCAGCCTTATAGGCTGGGGAGCAGTACTGGAGCAATAGTCTCTCCAGGGCAGATGGTCGGATGCAGAAAAGGCCCTGCCCATCAATCTCTTAGAGATACGAGCAGCCCGGTATGCCCTAGTAGCATGGACATCCAAACTCCAAGGGTCCCCTGTCAGAATTCAATCAGACAATGCCACAGCAGTGGCATATATCAATCATCAGGGGGGCACCAGGAGTCGTGCAGCCCAGAGGGAAGTAAATTACATCCTGAAATGGGCAGAAAAATATGTCCCAGCCATATCTGCGGTATTCATTCCAGGAGTGGAGAATTGGAAGGCGGACTTTATAAGTCGCCAGCAATTAGGCCCAGAGGAAGGGTCCCTTCACCCCGAGGTTTTCTGGACAATATGTCAGCGGTGGGGAACATCGGATGTAGATCTTCTAGCATCCAGATTCAACACAAAGGGGGACAGGTTTGTCTCTCGGACAAGGGATCCCCTAGCTTGCGGCTCGGATGCCCTAGTGTTCCCTTGGGATCAGTTCAAGCTGATATATGCATTCACACCGCCACAATGGTTACCTCGATTACTCCGCAGAATCAGGGTAGAAAAGAAACCAGTGATTCCGGTGGCTCCAGCGTGGCCCCGAAGAGCGTGGTACGCGGAGATTGTAAAATTTCAGTGGGGAGTCCTTGGACTCTCCCACGTCGTCCGGACCTGCTTTCGCAAGGACCGATATACCACCCTTCCTTACCAGCCCTAGGTTTGATGGCCTGGCTATTGAAGCCCACATTCTAAAAAAGAGAGGGCTCTCTAATACTGTGGTATCTACCATGATCAATGCCAGGAAGCCGGTATCCAGGCAGATCTACTATAGAATCTGGAAGGCGTACATCGCCTGGTGTGAGGCCAAGAAATGGCATCCACGTAAATACGTAATAGGAAGGATTCTGGACTTCCTACAATGGGCTGTAGATAGGAAGCTTGCCTTGAGTACTATCAAGGGTCAGATTTCGGCCTTGTCAATATTTTTTCAAAGGCCCTTGGCTTCGCATTCACTAGTCAAAGCCTTTATACAAGGAGTGATGCGTATTAGTCCTCCGGTTAATATTCCCATATGTCCATGGGATCTAAACTTGGTTCTGTCGGTTTTACAGAAACAACCATTTGAACCATTACAGCATATTTCCTTGGTGCTTCTCACCAGGAAATTGATTTTTCTAGTAGCCATTGTTCGGCTAAAAGAGTGTCGGAATTAGCAGCTATGTCCTGTAAAGAGCCATATCTGGTTATCCATAAGGACAAAGTAGTGTTACGTCCTCATCCAGCCTTTCTTCCTAAGGTGGTATCGAGGTTTCATTTGAACCAAGATGTGGTTCTTCCTTCTTTTTTCCCCAAACCTACTTCGGTAGAGGAAAAGTTATTTCATTCTTTGGATGTAGTAAGAGCAGTTAAAGCTTATCTAAAAGCCACTGCTCAGATTCGCAGAACGGATACTTTGTTTATACTGCCGGAAGGCCCCAGAAAGGGTCAGGCAGCGTCAAAATCTACTTTAGCCAAGTGGATTCGACAGGTCATTATGCAAGCTTATGGCTTGAGAAGGAGACCGCCTCCGTTCAAAGTTAGAGCGCACTCCACGAGAGCAGTTGGAACTTCATGGGCAGTGCATCACCAGGCCTCCCTGGCTCAAATCTGTAAGGCCGCAACATGGTCTTCAGTACACACGTTTACTAGGTTCTACCAGGTGGACGTTAGAAGTCAGGAGGATGTCGCCTTTGGGCGCAGTGTGTTGCAGGCCGCAAAAGATCCTCATGTCTGATAGCGCTCAGCTTATATATGGTGTATCCCCCCCCCTCATTTGGCATTGCTTTAGGACATCCCATTAGTAATGACTATGTCGCTCTGTGTCCCGTGATGTACGAGAAAGAAAATAGGATTTTTATAACAGCTTACCTGTAAAATCCTTTTCTTGGAGTACATCACGGGACACAGAGCTCCCGCCCCTCTTTGGGGACACTTATTGCTTTGCTACAAAACTGAGGTGCTCCCGGATGGGAGGGGCTTATATAGGGGAGGGTACTTCCGGTTTTGGAAGTTGCCAGTGCCAGCACCTGACGGTATCTATATAACCCATTAGTAATGACTATGTCGCTCTGTGTCCCGTGATGTACTCCAAGAAAAGGATTTTACAGGTAAGCTGTTATAAAAATCCTATTATACTTACTTCTCGAATGCCCATCAAAAATACTCTCGAATAGATCTTTTCTTGGTACCCCATCAGTTACTGCAGGGGGTACAGAATATATCAATAGGGAATATAACTTGGACAGACCACGCACCAGTTACGATGGAGTTAATTTTAAAGGGGGGCATTCAATCAATAGAGTGGAGATGGCGTCTAAATGAAAGTCTATTACAGATTCCCCAAATTACAGAAGACCCGATTAACGAAATCAGGTGGTACTTCCAGATAAATGATAATGAGGAAAGCAATCCGGGTATAGTATGGGAGGCCCATAAAGCAGTAATCCGAGGTATTTTTATTAAACATGGATCCCGAGTGAAAAAGGCCAGAGAAGAACAAATAAAAGACCTGCTAGAAAGGATACAGGGACTTGAGTCACAACATAAAAAAAAAACTGAAATAAATGTAGGGATAGAATTAGCACACTTAAGAAGACAAATAGCAGACCTCCTCTGATATAAGGCTGAAGCGATTTTACAGTATGGGAGGAGGATAGAGTATGACTCGGGAGACAAATGTGGTAAACTATTAGCAAAAAAGTTAAAAAAACAACAGACACGGTCATATATACCATTTATTTAAAAAAAAGCAGATCAAAAAATATCACTTCCAAAAGAAATTGCGAAAGAATTTGGGGAATATTATTCTTCGTTATATAATTTGCCAGAGACAACGATTGCCTCGTCGTCTCTCGAGAAATACGTGTTCTCCTCAAGACTGTCAAGATTACCATTGCCTGTCCATAGGGAATTAGAGAGACCAATCACAATAGAGGAAGTGCAAATAATAATGAAAACGATAAAACATGGTAAAGCACCAGGCTCGGATGGATTAACCATACAATATTATAAAAGTTTTATTACATATTTGGGGTCATATATGATTAAGGTGTTTAATGAAGTTGGACGAACAGTGACCCTACCGCGAGAGACCGTTACAGCGCATATTACAGTTATCCCAAAAGAGGGGAAGGATCCAGCGAGCTGTAGTAGCTATAGACCAATATCCCTGTTAAATGTGGATCTAAAAATCTTGACAAAGATCTTAGCCTCTCGTATACAGTCTTACTTATCAGAAATGGTACATCTTGACCAAGTAGGATTTATCACTACAAGAGAGGCAAGAGATAGTACCATAAAAGTGCTAAATTTGATCAGTAGGGTAAACCAGAAGAAGATACCGAGTGTTTTTTTAAATACGGATGCAGAAAAAGCATTCGACAGAGTAAATTGGAAGTTTATGCTGGAGGTGCTAAAACAGTTGGGTTTAGGTGAGAGGATGGTTCAATGGATAGAAGGAGTGTATACAGGCCCTCGAGCACTGGTAAAAGTAAATGGGATTTATTCTAGGCCTTTTGATATTACAAATGGAACCCGGCAGGGCTGCCCCCTATCGCCTCTCTTATTTGCTTTGACATTAGAACCACTCTTGAATAAGATTAGACAGAACCCAGATATTGTAGGTATTGATATAGGTGGAAGGGAATATAAAGTTTCGGCATACGCGGATGATATGTTTTTCTCACTAGCACGGCCACAAATTTCGTTACCTAATTTAATGAAAGAAGTAGAACTATATGGAACTATGTCCAATTTAAAGATAAATTATGGTAAGTCAGAGGCGATGGGGGTGGCACTCCCGGATTCCATTAAAAGTGGATTAGAACATAGTTTTAAGTTTAGATGGACAAATAAGGCATTGAACTATCTAGGAACACGAATGCCCCCAAATTTAATAGAAACTTTTGAGTTAAATTTTGTACCATTACTCAGTACAGTTAGAAAATTATTGGAAGGTTGGAGTAAAGGAACACACTCATGGTTCGGAAGATGTAATATTTTAAAAATGAGTGTGGTACCAAAATTCCTTTATCTCTTCCAGGCGTTGCCGGTCAGAATCCCCATGTCTTACTTCAATCAAGTTCGTGCCATATTTACTAAATTTATTTGGGCCAGTAAACGGCCTAGGATAAGTAGAACACTGCTGACCTCACCTAAAAGGGTTGGAGGAATATCGGCACCAGATATGTACAAATACTACCAGGCGGTTCAACTTGGTAGGATTGTAGATTGGAGCAGACATGGGGATCATAAACTGTGGGTTAATATGGAGCAGCAGGTGAGTCCAGTTCCTTTAAATAGGGCGTTATGGTGTTATACAGCTCTACCAACATCAGTAAAGAACCATCCTACGATAGGGGAAACTTTAAGAATAGGAAACAAAGTAAGCCAAAATCCTAAAATCTCTACCAAAAACTCTCCATTGTTTCCGATTCTGGGAAACCCAGAGTTCCCACCAGGCATGGACTCACAAATATTTAGGGAACTGAGGGAAAAGGGAAGTTTCCAAGCCTCACATTTTCTAGGAGACAGGGGATGGGTATCAATAGGGGCATTAATACAACGAAGAGGGCAATATGAAATCCCCATATGGCAAGCTCGACAGGTCAGACACTATTTGGAAACCCTGGGATCTGCAGGAAGATATAGGCAAATACGAACTAAGTTCGAGGAGTACTGTGAGGGAGAAGAGCCTCTATCTCACGTAATTTCTAAAAATATTTAATTCTGACTACACCCTCAGAGGATTTCAAAATGGAGTGTCTTACTAAATGGGAGCACGATCTTGACCAAACTTTCTCTCCAGCACAATGCCAGAATATTATAAACATGTCGTTAAAATCTTCAAGGTGTATGAAAACGCAGGAATCGAATTATAAAATATTAACACAATGGTACTACAGGTCCTTCTCAAAAAATTAGCATATTGTGATAAAGTTCATTATTTTCTGTAATGTACTGATAAACATTAGACTTTCATATATTTTAGATTCATTACACACAACTGAAGTAGTTCAAGCCTTTTCTTGTTTTAATATTGATGATTTTGGCATACAGCTCATGAAAACCCCAAAATCCTATCTCAAAAAATTTGCATATTTCATCCGACCAATAAAAGAAAAGTGTTTTTAATACAAAAAAAGTCAACCTTCAAATAATTATGTTCAGTTATGCACTCAATACTTGGTCGGGAATCCTTTTGCAGAAATGACTGCTTCAATGTGGCGTGGCATGGAGGCAACCAGCCTGTGGCACTGCTGAGGTGTTATGGAGGCCCAGGATGCTTCGATAGCGGCCTTAAGCTCATCCAGAGTGTTGGGTCTTGCGTCTCTCAACTTTCTCTTCCCAATATCCCACAGATTCTCTATGGGGTTCAGGTCAGGAGAGTTGGCAGGCCAATTGAGCACAGTAATACCATGGTCAGTAAACCATTTACCAGTGGTTTTGGCACTGTGAGCAGGTGCCAGGTCGTGCTGAAAAATGAAATCTTCATCTCCATAAAGCTTTTCAGCAGATGGAAGCATGAAGTGCTCCAAAATCTCCTGATAGCTAGCTGCATTGACCCTGCCCTTGATAAAACACAGTGGACCAACACCAGCAGCTGACATGGCACCCCAGACCATCACTGACTGTGGGTACTTGACACTGGACTTCAGGCATTTTGGCATTTCCCTCTCCCCAGTCTTCCTCCAGACTCTGGCACCTTGATTTCCGAATGTACTTTGGACCACTGAGCAACAGTCCAGTGCTGCTTCTCTGTAGCCCAGGTCAGGCGCTTCTGCCGCTGTTTCTGGTTCAAAAGTGGCTTGACCTGGGGAATGCGGCACCTGTAGCCCATTTCCTGCACACGCCTGTTCACGGTGGCTCTGGATGTTTCTACTCCAGACTCAGTCCACTGCTTCCGCAGGTCCTCCAAGGTCTGGAATCGGTCCTTCTCCACAATCTTCTTCAGGGTCCGGTCACCTCTTCTCGTTGTGCAGCGTTTTCTGCCACACTTTTTCCTTCCCACAGACTTCCCACTGAGGTGCCTTGATACAGCACTCTGGGAACAGCCTATTCGTTCAGAAATTTCTTTCTGTGTCTTACCCTCTTGCTTGAGGGTGTCAATGATGGCCTTCTAGACAGCAGTCAGGTCGGCAGTCTTACCCATGATTGCGGTTTTGAGTAATGAACCAGGCTGGGAGTTTTTAAAAGCCTCAGGAATCTTTTGCAGGTGTTTAGAGTTAATTAGTTGATTCAGATGATTAGGTTAATAGCTCGTTTAGAGAACCTTTTCATGATATGCTAATTTTTTGAGATAGGATTTTTGGGTTTTCATGAGCTGTATGCCAAAATCATCAATATTAAAACAAGAAAAGGCTTGAACTACTTCAGTTGTGTGTAATGAATCTAAAATATATGAAAGTCTAATGTTTATCAGTACATTACAGAAAATAATGAACTTTATCACAATATGCTAATTTTTTGAGAAGGACCTGTATACGCCATCGGCCTTGAATACATTTTTTCCAGAAACATCTGACAGATGCTGGAGAGGATGCAATGAAAAAGGGACAATGCTACATATTTTCTGGGCATGCCCAGTAATTGGACAATTTTGGCAAACGGTACACAGAATTACCCAAATATTCACTGAACACCAGATTGAAAAAGATCCAGCTCTGTTTCTGTTACACCATACCCAAATCCCACAGAAAAAATATATAAATTCAGTTGTGTGCCATCTAATAAATGCGGCAAAAAGCTGTATCGCGAGGAATTGGAAAGACCCTAGTGCCCCTACGGTCTCAATGTGGTTAAATAAAGTTAGAAGGGTGGGAATAATGGAAAAACTCCTACCAATAACATTAGATGGAAAAAAACAAATACAAGAAATATGGGCACCTTGGGAGCAATTTGTAAAATCAGAAGAAGGGAAGAGGCTATTAGAGTAAAAGATAAAAATTAGGCCGATAAGGAGAAAGAGTAAGTAAAAGGTTGTCCGAGAAATGCCATTACCGGGATGGTTGTATTTCCTTCTTTTTTTTTTCCTCTTTCTTTCACCTCCCTTTCCATGTATGTGATGGTATAATGTAACATTGAGTAAGCAAGGGTAAGGGAGGATGGAAATTGGGGTCGAAGGAAAGGGAGGGGGGGATTAGAGATAGGGGAACAGGGATAAAGGAAGAGAGAGACTCTGAGGGGGGAAGAGGGAAAGGGGGAGAGAGTGGGGGAGAAGAGAGAAGGGAAAGGAGGATAATAGGAAGAAGAGGTTAGAAGATGATAGCAAAACAATGAAAGCGAGATGATATGGTTTAAATGAGTCTTATTGATATATTTTCTCTAATTGGTTATGATATATCTGTATACCCTGTTTTAAAAAATTAAAATAAAGAATGAAAAAAAAAAAAAAAAGAAGGCTAGATATATGGCTGCCTGTATGATCAGACTAGGCCGTACACCGAAGGGAGCGCGTGTGAGGATTGTGGACATGCTCCGGAACATGGAGCTGGTCACCGGTAGGCGCTTGGTATCGGTGTGCGGTTGCTGCCTTTGGATGCCGCGTAATATTGCCTTGACCGCGTGGGTGGCGAACAAGGAAGGCGTGGTCGGATCTTGTAGGGACATGAAGTGCTGGATGCCAGCCAAGTACAACCTGATAGTATTACACGACAGCTTGAGCTGGGTGTGGCAGTGTGGAAATGAAGGCCAGGATATGGCTGAGGTTCCCTGAGAGCGCCCCGGGGTTAGCGGCTAGGAACCTGTTGTAGGTCTTCCAGGCGGAGCGATAAGCTTTCAGCGTGTTGGGAGATAAGGATGCGTTGACCAGGGAGGTAGCACCCTGGAGGTGTTGACTCAATCCAGGGTCAGTTGAGACCAGTGTGGGACGTGTGACATGGTTGGATCGGCTCCGGGCTCCTGTGAAAAGAATGCGGTATAATTAGAGCGTGACAGTGCGTCGGCTGAGGAATTGCTATGACCGGGGATGTGGACACAGAGGACATTGAATTGGTGTTGAAGGGATAACAGCAACAGCATGCGCAGGAAGGACATGATGGCCAATGATTTGGACCTGCCTTTATTGATGATAGCGGCCGTGGCCTGGTTGTCTGTAAAGAAGGTGACGGTCTGACCGGCCCAGGTGCTGCCCCAAACTCGAGCTGCAGCGACTATGGGGTAGATCTCAAAGAGGGAAGAGGACTGACTGAAACCGGGAATGGCGAGTATTTCTGACGGCCATGGCCCGGCGAACCAATGATGGCCAAAAATAGCAGCGAAACCTGTGGAAGCAGCTGCGTCGGTGACTACTTGGGGAGAGGACGGGGACGCTGAGGGAATGAACATGGATCTACCATTCCAGTTCTCGAGGAACTGATCCCACATGTCCAGATCTGCTACAGCGGCCGAGTCTAGTTTAACGATTTGGTCGGGATCTTGTGCCTGGGAAAGGAAAACAAACAGTCGTGAGATGAAGGAACGCCCTTGGGGGATGATCCTCATAGCAAAATTGAGCATGCCCAGCAGGGATTGCAGCTGTCTCTTGGTGCACACTCGCGAGATGGTAAAGGTGTGGATGACTGTTCTGATGCGGGTCAGTTTATCGAGGGGCAGGCTGGCCTGCATGGAGCGAGTATCGAGATTGACTCCCAGGAAAGTGATAAGCTGTGCTGGGCCTTCGACTTTCTTTTCTGCTATCGGAACATTGAGATTTCTAAAAACCTCTCTAAGGCTTTCTAGGTCTACTGGAGGCCTGCTAGGTGACTCTATGAGGAGGAAGTCATCTAAGTAGTGGATGACCTTCTGACAGTGAGCCTGATGTGAAAGAATCCAGGAAAGGGCTTGTGCAAAGGTGTCGAAGAGCCAGGGACTACTCTTGGAGCCGAAGGTCAGCTTTGTTGCAAAATAATATAGACCTTTCCATTTGAGCCTGTGCCACCTCCACAGGTTCGGCTCGATGGGCAGTAACTTAAAAGGCATCTGAGATGTCAGCTTTAGATAGCCAAGCCCCAACCCCTGCTTTGATTATCGATTGGATGGCTAGATCAACGGAGGAGTATTTGAGGGAGAACTCCTCAGATGGTATGAGGGAGTTTAAACTAGGAATGACGGAGGAATGAGGCGTGGACAAGTCGTATATTAAGCGTAATTTATTAGAGAATTTGCCCTTGACAAGCCCAATAGGGCTGACTCTCCAGGTGGTAAAGGGTGACTGAGAGAAGGGGCCAATCATGTACCCCCGGTCCAACTCGACCTGTAGAAGGGTGGAGATAGCTTCCTCGTCTGAGGCTGCCGAGAGCAAGTTTCTGCACTCGTAGGTGGAGTCGGGAAGGGCGATGAGTCCGGTATGGAATCCTGTGGTGAACCCCTGTATTAGAAAGGCTGTAAGGGAGGGGGTCGGGTGAGCGGACAGGTAGAAGCTGAGCCACCCGACGTGTACGCGGCCTAGTCAGGAACGGACCCAGCTGTTTGATGCTGCAGGCACTTTTTGGATGGGCCTTCTGGCACAGGAGGCAGATGTGTAGAAGTCTGCAGTTGGGGTAAAAGCAACCCTTAAAGTTGAAGTTGTTACATATGGGTGCCCCCCCCAACGCTCGAACCGGGCGTCCTAGCCTGTCGGCCTGGGATGACTGCATGTTTGTATGGGGAGCATTGGAGGTGGAAGGGAAGCTGGGGGGACATCTGCCACTCGACTCGGAGCACCAATTCGCCGTGTGGGTGGCAGATTGGCAGATGGTGCAGAGTGGTGAGCGAAGGCCAGCGAAATGGCGGCAGAACAGTTCCGTGTCAATGGTGCTCCAGTCGGTGACGAGCTGGAACTGGGACAACCTGGCTGCGGCTTTTGCAGAAAAGGAACGATGAAAGTCATAAAAAGAGCACCCACCATATTTGTGGCCTAGGTCGACTATCGCGTGGAGGTACAGGTCGAGTTCCTCCCTCCTGTCGGGGTTGGCTGAACAGAGCACATCTCTGAACATCCCGAAGGCCAATACGAATTCGGTGATCGAGAGCTTACGGCTGAGCCTGGGATCTTTGGCCTTTAGGACAATAGAGACGTCCCCCAGGAGTACGATTTATTCTCTGCCATGTCCTGGACGGAAATGAGCAGAGACGCTAAATTCACGTCCTTGCCGTCCAGGATGTCCCTCCTGATGCCCGCTGGGACAAGGTGGGAAGGGAGGACGGTGATGCTACTGCCCGGGGTACCTGTGAGAGTGGGTACTGCGACAGCCGTGGAGACTGGGGTTGCTAGTGGTGAGGTTGGACGTGTTTCCAGGACCCCTACTCTAAGCCGGACGTCGGTGAGTGATGTGGCTAGCGAAGCCACTAAGTCGTGGAGCTGGGTGATGGCGGAGGATATGGACTGTAGAGACGCTTGTGGAACGGATGGGGCAGCCGCTGGTGGTGGGAACAACAGCCAAAACAGCTCGGCTTTCCTGGCGGTGGCAGGGTAAGGGATGCCTTTACGGCAAAGTTCGGCCGTAAGCCTGGGGATGGTCCATGCCCTGAGGGGCTGCGTAGAGCCGTCCGGGGTGCCCGCGAGGGGTGATGGTGGGTCGGAGGCGAAGTCCTCGCTGTCGGCCTGCGACATGTTGTCGGCTAGGAGAAGGGGAATGCATATGTTATAGAATAAGAAGCCAGATAGGAGGGGATAGAGAAGTCTAGGCAACGGGGAATGAAAAGGAGAGCAGTGAGGATAGGGCAAGGAGCGATAGGCGTAGATGACAGATTAGTTTGCGTACGAGCGCGGTTGAGTGAAAATTTGGAAAACTCAAAAGAATGCGCGGCAACTGAGGTGAGCCAGGAGGTGACTGGCTAGGTAACCGATAGCTCAGGTGCCGTCTGTGCTCGGCACAGACTGATGAACCAGAGCCCCCAGGGCGTGCTGGGGCGGGCCGCAAAGGTCTGGTATGCTAAGTAAGAATGTTTTGATCTGTAGTGGTTGACGTGTGGCCGGTCTGCTAACCCTCGCACTGCCAGCAAGGTGGATGTTAAGAGACCTTGTCTGTGTGGTGAAGGATCTCGGATCGCTCTTCGAAAACAGAGTGTAATGCACAGAAGTATGTGACAGTCACTAGCGCCTCATGAGCGGTCGAATTGATGTATGTGAAGAAACATATGTCGTGAAAGAGTGCGAGAAGAAAGCAAGGAGGGGCCTTGCATTGTTTTACGCACCTGTCTGGTGCTTCGGTAGTTGGAGTCTGGTAGAGGTCGAGACGTGGGTCGACCGGAAACCTGAGACAAGGGTGACATGGAGACATGTATCTATGTGTGAATAAATGAGATATTCCCCCCTTTTCTTTTTTTTTTTTCTTTTTTATATATTTTTATTATTTTATTATTTTTTTTTATTAAAAAATTTTATTTATTTTTTTACCTGGGAAGGATAGTGTCCGAACCTGGAGGAGGGTGGACCAAGTGAAGCTTAACTGTAACCTGACCTGTGTGGGGAAAGTGATAGAGAAAACGGTGAGTAGCCGTGTCGCTACTGGAGATGATGAGTGGCTGATTTTGAACCACTTGTCAAATGCTCGCAGCGATTGCGAGGAAAAGCAGCCTTGCTGAGAGGCGAAGGAAGGAGAGTTTGTGAATCGTGAGTATGTAGGGATGACCGTGGGAGATGAACATGAAGTGATTAAAGTCAGGTGCGTATGTGATGCATGAAGAAAATTGCATTTCGTTTTTTTTTTTTTTTAGAAACGACTGGATTAGTAAAGGATCCAAATCTTGGAGCTGACGTTACGACTGGATTCGGATCGGTCGAAATTTTGATGGTGCGGATCCGAGCCGTTCGAGCCGGTGGTGCGACTATGCTTGGATTGGACGTGTTTAGCGAAGGATCAGAACCTTGAGCCGATGCTACGACTGCGTTCGGATCGGATAGAATGGTTCGTAGCTAAAGATCTGAGTCGGACGAGCCGGTGCTGCGACCGGGCTCGGATCGATTGGGAATGCCATAGGTCCGAAAGTTTGAGCCGATGCTACGACTGACTTCGGATGGTTAGAAGTTTGATGTTTAGAAGATCCGAGCCGATGAGCCGGTGGTGTGACTGTGCTCGGACCAATCGTGGATGCCAGAGATCCGAATCTCTGAGCCGATACTGTGCCTGTATTCGGGCTGACAACGGGTGCAAGAGGAGGGGTTTTGAATTGCCGGGTTCGAATCATAGCGCCGGAGATACGGCTGGACTCGGACGGCTGTTCGGTGTTTCGAAGTTGAAGGGGCTTGTGGTTGCCGAGGGTCCGACCTGTAGTGTCGATTGTTGCGACTAGGGCCGGACCGGACTGTTCGGTGTATGATGTGTGTAGTAGGAGGTGTGAGGCATCAGTAAGGTGAAGGGAGGGTATCGTAGGAGGTGTAGGGCATCAGTGACTAGGGATGAGGAAATGAAGTGTGGGATACCAGTCCGACGACTGGGTATCGAATGTGCGACTTGAGGTAAGAGGTTTGTGAGCTGCGAGTAATTCGTACAACAGCTCTGTGAGACGTAGTGTCTAGGCGGGCCGTTACGGTGGTAACGAACGTGCGACAGGGTTCGACAGACAACTGGACTAGTCGGTAAACATATGATGCAGACGGAAAACACGGGGTTATGAACCGTGTGATTTGTACAAGAAAAACGTGTACCGGCGCTACGATTCGTACGAATGGTAACGACCGGTCCTACCTGCGACAGCGAGCGGGGATACGATCAACTGCGAGCGAAGCTGGAAGGTACGAAAGCAACTACATGGACGTTGCGAGTCATATGGCGTCGGCTGATGACGACGAATACCGCGCACTAGAGCCGACACTGACCATCGTGGATGGTCTGAATAAGTACCCCTCGAACTCCTCCCATAATTTCAGGCCAGCATCAGGCCTTCCTATATATAAAAGCTGGGATGTATATATATATATATACTAAATACACTGCAGCTAACTGTCTCGCCTGCCTGCCTGAAGTATATTAGCAACAGTACACCGGGAACGATCTGCAGTGAGATCTAGCTAAACTGGATACAGTGTATATGTATATGTATATGTATATATATATATATATATATATATATATATATATATATATATATATATATATATTGTGACAGCAGGAAGGTAAAGTCACCTGGTTGCATCCAGGGGGGTAGATATATTTCGCCCAGATTCAGGCTTTACGCCGACTTATACAACTAGGTGGAGAGTTGTATAAGGCTAGTGGGCTCATGGATGACTCATACCTCTAGGGAGAGTGTGGGGCGTCGTGCAGACAGAGATGAGGAGACCAGCTGAACCTTGTCAGCTCATTTAGGCCTCTATAAGAACTCCCAGCTTCATTAGATGTTAGCTCATGCCTGGAACCAGACCTGTGTGGACTGTCTAGGGAGAGTGAACCCCTGTGCGGTGAGGCAAAGCCTGTGTGGCTATTTGTTTGGACTTTTACTAAACCAGGGACTTAGGGACTAGGACAGCACTAGGCTGATCCCAGTTGTTAGTTAGGAAACCTGTATGTTTAGTCAGAGGTCAACTTGACCAGGATTTATTTTGGTTATGTTTCTTTTGCTTTGCTGTGTTTTGTCACTGTAAATAGGAAATAAACCGCACCTTTTTTTGATTTTGAAAACCACAACCTCCGTTTGCTGGGCCTGTTTTGTGTGGGGAGCCCATCCCGGGGGTCACACACACCCGCTGCCGAGCTAACCCCCTCACAGTTGGTGGAGAATGCGGGCAGTTTTTTTTAAGCCAGCATGGAGGAGATACTGAAGCAGCTGGCTCTAGCAAATGCCAATCAACAGCAGACAAATGCAGGTTTGCAAAGGAGCCTTGCAGCCCAGCAGCAGACAAACGCAACTTTGCAACAGAGTCTGGAGGCTCAGCAACGAGCCCAGCAGCAATCTGAGGCCCGCTTCATAGACCTGTTGCAGAAGCAAGAGCAGAGACTACAACAACAGATGGAAGCAGTAATGCAGCAACGTCCGCAGACCAGTGAGGAAAGCCGTCCCACTAATACCGCGTCCTTTGGGGTGAGTCGTTTATTGACAAAAATGACTGGAGAGGATGATCCAGAGGTATTTTTGACCACATTTGAAAGGACCGCTGAAAGAGAAAAGTGGCCTGAGGAGCAGTGGGCTGGACTGGTGGCTCCTCTGTTAACTGGTGAATCGCAGAAAGCTTACTATGACCTAGAGCCTAACCAAGCAAAAGACTATGTGATGCTAAAAGCTGAAATATTGGCAAGGCTGGGTGTCACCCAGGCTGTCCGGGCTCAGCGTGTGCATAACTGGACTTTCCAGCTTGGAAAACCCCCCAGGTCTCAAATGTATGATCTCATTCACCTGAGCAGAAAGTGGCTACAGCCAGAGACTTTGTCCGCACCAAAGATTGTGGAACGTGTTGTAATGGATCGGTTTTTGAGAGCTCTTCCTACTGCCATCCAAAAGTGGGTAAGCCATGGAGACCCAGAGACGGCCGATGGTCTTGTGGATCGTGTGGAGAAATACTTGGCTACAGAGAACCTGACGGCCTCTTCCAGAGACACTCGGACTTTCCACCCTAAGACCAGACCATCCCCAGGGGCGGATAAGAGGATTCCAAGGGGTGAGGGTGGAGAGAGTGAGAGGGTGGGAGCTCTACCCCAAGTTTGGCGAGAACAGCCTGGGAAATCAGCGGCTCAAGAGGCGGCAAGAAGGATCGTTTGCTACCGCTGCCGGCAAGCGGGACATATTGCAGCCAATTGCCCGGTTGTGGAGGAACTCATGCAGTGTGACTTTCTGACGGGCAGACGTCAGTCGCTGTGTGCGACAGTCGCATGCACTGCCATTCGAGGAACTGAGAAACATTTATGCAAAATGTGTGTTAATGGTAGAAATGTTGTGGTATTGCTGGATTCAGGTAGCCTTGTGACCCTGATAAAGGCTGAGTTAGTTAAAACAGAGGTCTCGGGGAATAGCAAGGTAGCTGTTATTTGTGTGCATGGGGACACCCGAGAGTATCCAGTGACTACAGTGTGTTTCGAGACCCCCAAAGGTACCCTCTCTCATCCAGTGGGCTTAGTATCTCAGTTACCGCATGACGCCATTGTGGGAAGGGATTTTCCGAAGTTCTGGGAACTGTGGGATGATCCTGAGCCCCTCACTGGTGCCCCTATGTACCAGGAATGTGATAGCCAGAACTCCCCTGAGAGTGGTGAGGACTCTCCGGAATTTCCCTTATCAGTATTGGCAGGGGAGACTCAAGAAACTGGAGAGGAGCCCACCTCCTCAGACGAAAACCTACCGTCTGTGGAGTTTTCTGATCTTGAGGTTCACAGGGAAAACTTTGCCACAGAACAGTTGAAAGACCCCGCCCTAATAAAGGCACGGGAAAACGTAGTGAAAATAGATGGCGAGTTAGTGAACCCAGATAATACCTGCACTTACCCATACTTCAGCGTAGAGAAGGACCTACTGTATCGGGTGGCAAAAAGGGCAGAAGAAACCGTTGAGCAGCTTGTGGTGCCCAAACCTTACAGGAAGTTGGTGTTGGAGTTGGCCCATGGGCACATTCTTGGAGGTCATCTGGGGACAGAGAAAACCCGAGAGAGGGTATTACAGAGATTCTATTGGCCGGGGGTGATGAAGGACGTAGAAAATTATTGTTCCTCCTGCCCTGTGTGTCAGAGGTTGGCCCCGATGCCACATTTCCGTAGCCCGCTGGTCCCTCTACCCATCATTGAGGTCCCGTTTGAGAGGATCGCCATGGATTTGGTAGGTCCTATAATCAAGTCCGCTAGGGGGCACCAGTACATATTAGTTATAATGGACTATGCCACCCGTTATCCAGAAGCGATCCCTCTCCGAAATACCTCGGCCAAAACCATAGCCAAAGAGCTATCTCTTGTTTTTAGCCGGGTGGGTATTTGTAAAGAACTGCTTACGGACCAAGGTACACCCTTTATGTCCCGGGTTATGAAAGAGCTGTGTAAATTGTTCAAAGTGACGCAATTGCGTACGTCTGTGTATCACCCCCAAACCGATGGGCTGGTTGAAAGATTCAACAAAACCCTAAAACAAATGTTGAAGAAAGTGGTGGATAGAGATGGAAAGGATTGGGACTGTTTACTTCCTTATTTGATGTTTGCTATTAGGGAGGTGCCCCAATCCTCTACGGGATTCTCCCCCTTTGAGTTACTGTATGGGAGACACCCAAGAGGGCTGTTGGATATTGCCAAGGAAACTTGGGAAAGTGAGAGTTCTCCCCACAGGAGTGTGATTGAGCATGTCGCCCTGATGCAAGATCGAATTGCACAGGTAATGCCCATCGTGAAGGAACATTTGGCCCAAGCGCAGTTGGCACAGCAGAGAGTGTACAACCGTGGAGCCAAGACCCGTACCTTTTCCCCGGGGGATAGGATATTGGTACTTGTCCCTACGGTTGAAAGTAAATTCCTTGCCAAATGGCAAGGCCCCTACGAGATAATGGAAAAAGTGAGCGAAGTGAATTACAAGGTCAGACAACCAGGAAGGCGAAAGCCCGAACAGATCTATCACGTTAATCTGTTGAAAGCCTGGAGGGATAGAGAGTCCCTAGTCGCAGACACTTGGTCACCAGCTCAAACTGGTTGCGTGATTCCTGAGGTTGGAATAGCAGCCACCTTGTCACAACCCCAACAACAGGAGGTTAAGGAGTTTGTGCTTCGCAACAAGGAGGTATTCTCTGAGCTGCCGGGACAAACATCTGGGGTAGAGCATGACATCATTACCCCGCCCGGTGAAAGGGTGAAGTTAAAACCCTATCGGATCCCAGAGGCTCGACGGGAGGCAATACGGGAGGAAGTACAGAAAATGCTGAACTTAGGGGTGATAGAGGAGTCCCAAAGTGATTGGTCTAGTCCCATCGTGTTGGTGCCTAAACCGGATGGTAGCTGGCGATTTTGTAACGATTTTCGTCAGTTGAACAAAGTTACAAAATTTGACACCTACCCCATGCCACGTATAGATGAGTTGATCGACCGGCTGGGAACAGCCCGATACATGACGACTCTTGACCTCACAAAAGGGTATTGGCAAATCCCCCTGGCCAAGTCGGCCAAAGAGAAAACCGCATTTGTAACCCCAGACGGGGCGTTCCAATATAAAAGAATGCCGTTCGGGTTACAGAATGCGCCGGCCACATTCCAGCGGAAAATGGACCAGATGCTGAGGCCCCATCGGAAGTATGCTGCGGCTTACCTGGATGACGTAATTGTCCATAGCACAGATTGGGCCTCACATCTGCCAAAAGTGCAAGCAGTCCTGGACTCTGTTCGGGAAGCGGGGTTTACGGCTAACCCCAAGAAGTGTACCCTTGGGCAGGAGGAGGCCAAATATCTTGGGTACACCATTGGGAGGGGAGTAATAAAACCCCAACTCAACAAAGTCGAGGCCATCCAGAGTTGGCCACGTCCCAACAGCAAGAAGCAGGTACGAGCCTTTCTGGGAATCGCTGGGTATTATCGGCGATTCATTCCCCACTTTGCTTCTAAGGCTGTGCCCCTAACCAACCTGACGAAGGGGAAAGGGTCGGTCATGATTAAATGGACCCCCGAGGCTGAGGCAGCATTCCAATTCTTGAAACAAGCCTTATGTAGCCAGCCAGTGTTGTACTCACCCGACTTCTCTAAAGACTTTGTCGTACAAAGTGATGCGTCAGATGTGGGGTTAGGAGCAGTATTGTCCCAGGTCTGGAACGGGGAAGAGCACCCAGTCATTTACCTCAGCAGGAAGTTGAAGTCCCATGAGGTAAATTACGCCACCGTTGAAAAGGAGTGTTTAGCGGTGAAGTGGGCTCTAGATTCCCTTCGGTACTACCTGCTAGGTAGGCACTTTGACATGGTTACGGATCACGCTCCGTTAAAGTGGATGGCTCAAAACAAGGAAACAAATAGAAGAGTGAATAGGTGGTTCCTGGCCCTCCAGGAATTCAACTTCACAGTAAAGCATCGCCCTGGCGTTCAAATGGGGAATGTGGATGCTTTGTCTCGAGTACATGAATGCCTGATTGCTGGTGTTCCAACCCCGAGGTTAAAACAAGAGGGGGGGGTATGTGACAGCAGGAAGGTAAAGTCACCTGGTTGCATCCAGGGGGGTAGATATATTTCGCCCAGATTCAGGCTTTACGCCGACTTATACAACTAGGTGGAGAGTTGTATAAGGCTAGTGGGCTCATGGATGACTCATACCTCTAGGGAGAGTGTGGGGCGTCGTGCAGACAGAGATGAGGAGACCAGCTGAACCTTGTCAGCTCATTTAGGCCTCTATAAGAACTCCCAGCTTCATTAGATGTTAGCTCATGCCTGGAACCAGACCTGTGTGGACTGTCTAGGGAGAGTGAACCCCTGTGCGGTGAGGCAAAGCCTGTGTGGCTATTTGTTTGGACTTTTACTAAACCAGGGACTTAGGGACTAGGACAGCACTAGGCTGATCCCAGTTGTTAGTTAGGAAACCTGTATGTTTAGTCAGAGGTCAACTTGACCAGGATTTATTTTGGTTATGTTTCTTTTGCTTTGCTGTGTTTTGTCACTGTAAATAGGAAATAAACCGCACCTTTTTTTGATTTTGAAAACCACAACCTCCGTTTGCTGGGCCTGTTTTGTGTGGGGAGCCCATCCCGGGGGTCACACACACCCGCTGCCGAGCTAACCCCCTCACAATATACAAAACCGGGATGCATATATATACTAAATACACTGCAGATAACTGTATTGCCTGCCTGCCTGAAGTATATTAGAAACAGTACACCAGGAACGGTCTGCAGTGAGATCTAGCTAAACTGGATACAGTGTGTATGTGTATATATATATATATATATATATATATATATATATATATCACACACTAAATACACTGCAGCTAACTGAATCGCCTGCCTGCTCAAAGTAAATGAAATTACACTCTCTCTCTCTCTCTTTAACTCTCTCTCTCCACCGGAACACACTACAGAAGGCCGACGTCAGCCGGCCTTATGTAGTGTGGGGTGTGGACTTAACCCCCTGAGCCATAATTGGCCAAAAGCACCCTGCCTTTGGCCAATTATGGCTCTCTTCGCTGATGGCGCTGTGATTGGCAAAAGCATGCGGGTCATAGTGCATGCTTGGCCAATCATCAGCCAGCAATGCACTGCGATGACGCAGTGCATTATGGGCCGTGACGCGGCGCTCAAATTTGTCGCGAAAGGCCCATAATGTTCGATCTTCGTTGATCGATCAAACAGCCAATGTTCAAGTCGAACTCATGTTTGACTCGAACAGATAGCCCATCCCTAGTAAATATTATAAAAATTTATGTCCTCCCCAGGATACAGTTTTATGTGCAGATGCTCCCTTTCCCATTACCCGGACTATTTTTCGCCCAACTATCCAGCATGTTCAACAACTTCATATGGAACTCACGGAAACTGCGTATAGCCATGAAAATTCTGAAATGCCCGAAACGCTCCGGTGGTTTGTGAGTACCAGATATATAGAGATACTACCAAGCTATAGTGCTCCAGAGGATCCTGAATTGGTGCTTTCATGTCCAGTCTAAACTCTGGGTACCTATGGAGAAGTATATGGCTGGAAGAAACCTATCCTATGCCCCGTGGCTCTCACGCGAATACAGAGGGTTGTAGGAGGATACGTCCCCCTTGACGACTCACGCTCTTAAGACATGGGACCACGTCAACCGAGCGCTAAACCTGGCCCCCTTTGTGTCCCCGCTGGTGCCACTGGGATGATACCTCTGGTTCCCCGCAGGGGAACACATGACTTTCTTTGGAACATGGGTTGACAATGGGAATGCTAGCTGCGGGAAATTACTCAGGAACGGCAAACTACTACCCTTTGAATCCCTGACGGCTAGACCAAGGGGACCTCATATGAACTTCTGGAGGTACAGGGAATTACACCACTTTTTTGAGGTACATGGTAGCTCCATAAGAGACATTACTTTGCTCACACACTTTGATGGCTTATTCATAGCGGAAGAACCGACCCCACACATGGTATCAGAACATTACCAACTACTGGGGTCCTCATCCTCAGCCTCCAAGCCCATTTATATCCAGGCTTGGGAGAGAGACTTGGGCCTAGAATATACCGAGCTACAGCTGACACACCTATATCAGCTTACCCACTCAAGCTCTGTATAACACAAGAGACGAACTACAAGATTATATCACGCTGGTATAGGGTGCCTACTGACCTGGCCCGGATATACCCTACCAACTCTGAGTTATGTTGGCAGGGCTGTGGGGGCCGGGGGATCATTACTACATATATGGCGGACTGCCCACTGATTGTACCCTTCTGGAAGACATTAAAGAACAGGTTAAAGAAATCCTGGGGCTAGATGTTCCCCTCTCTCTGGTTCATTTTCTCCTGCACATTCCTCCCATGCCAATAAGTCGCTATAAAAAAGTGCACTTCCCCACTTGCTGAATGCAGCCAGGAGGACACTTCCTATTTTCTGGAAGAAAACACAGGTTCCAAGCAGGGAGGAGTTGATACGCAGGGTGAATGAGACCAGAGAGGCGGAGGACTGGATTGCTACTGTAAGAGAACTGTCAGCGCGCTCCGGGCGCATCCGCACATGCGCCAATGCGCATGCGCGCGGGCGTGGGCGCGTGCGCGGGAACGCGTCCACGCTTTCCTCTGGCGCCAGTCAGCCTATTTAAGGGGAGCACTGACACCAGTCTAGCGCTGACGGATCTTCAGCGTTCCAGTACCCTTACCTGCTATTACCTAAACCTGCCTGATACCTGTTACCGAACCTTGGCTTCCCCTGACCTTGCTGCTGGACTTCGCTACTCCTCTGATTACCAGTTTCTGAACCCGGCTTCCTGTTGACCTCGCTCCTGCCTAATGTCTATGTACCCTGCTGTCCGCCTGCTGCTGAACCCGGCTATCCATGTGACTACGCTCCTGTCTCCTGTTTGGCTCAAATCCGTTTCCCGGGTCTCTGCAACTTCGGTCCTGCGATCTGCTGTGACCTTCTGCCATCCTAGAGTCTCATCATCTGTTCCAGGCTTCCAGAGCTGCTTCTGCAGGCACTCGTGTTCCTCCGTTCCCTTGGTTTCTCCTGTCCTCACCTCCAGCGGAGCCAGGGCCGGAGATACAAGAGAGGCTGACCTCGTCACTTCAGACTCCAGTCAGGTACGTGACAGTATCCGTCAGCCAGCAATGGAGTCTGAAAGGGAGGCCTCATCTTTTGTGGACTTTTGTCAATCTCTCTCTGCACTATCCCGGACAGTACAGAACCTTCAAACCAATCTGAACCGGATGGAAGATCAACTCCTGAACCAGCTGGATGCCTCACCTGCTTCCACCTCTCCTGCTGTTGTGAGCTCTTCTGTGCAAACCGACTTCAGTCTGCTCGGCGTATCCGTCACTCCTCCAGAACCCAGAGTGCCGTTGCCTGAGCGATTTTCCGGGGATCGCAAGCAGTATCGCACCTTCCGAAATACTTGTGAACTTTATTTCTCCTTGTTACCCCGAACCTTCTCTTCTGAAAACACCAAAGTGGGGTTCATCATTACCTTACTGCTTAAAGAATCTCTTTCCTGGGCTCATCATCTTCGGGAACAACACGATCCGGCTTTGACAACCGCTAACTCCTTCTTCTCTGCTATGTCCCAGCTGTATGCTGATCCTTTTCTCCAGCAGACTGCAGAATTCACGCTCAGCAGACTCCAGCAAGGCCCAAGGTCTGTTGAAGACTAAGTGTCGGACTTTCGTGTTCTGAGCACAGATACCCAGTGGAATAGGCCACCATCAGTTTCGTCTCGGACTTTCTGATTCTTTAGAAGACGAACTAGCCCATGTGGGCATACCCGCATCCCTGGAAGATTTGATCAACTCTGTTATTCAGATCGATCGGCGGCTACGAGAAAGACAATCGGAGAGGTCCAATACCACGCCACCAGTATCTTCTAGTACCATCTCCTCTCTCTCTGCAATCTCCGCCAGGACACGGGAAGTGCCCATGAGGAACAAGGGGTACAATGACTCATCCTGTGGAAGTTTCCCTAGACCACCTCTGTCTTCTTCGGAACGCCTACGGCGACAACGTAACAGACTTTGCTTTTACTGCGGAAAGACTGGCCATTTTATACAGACTTGTCCTGTGAAACCTGCCATAGCCGCTTCTCCGCTGCCCTACATGATGCATCTTCCCAGAAGGGGCCAGTCCCACCTTTCCCTTCCGCTCCAGCTCCAGCTATCTGAAAGGACTGTTCTTGTATCCGCTATTATAGATTCTGGCGCTTGCAGCTGCTTTGTGGATTCAGCATTTGCCACTTTACATCAGCTACCTCTATGTACCAAGAAGCAGGGAGTTGCCGTTCATCTGGCAGATGGCTCTGGTCTCAAGTCCGGGCCTGTAACCCCAAGAGACTGTACCCATCTCCTGCCAAACTTCCTCTGGGCACCGGGAACTTCTCCGTCTGGATGTGATCGCCTCACCGATGTTTCCTATAATTCTGGGGTTACCTTGGCTAAAGGCTCATAATCCCCATATTGACTGGTGCTCTGGAGATGTCTCCTTCTCATCCAATTATTGCCGGACACATTGTTTTCCTGAAGGGACTTTTAATCCTGCTTCGCTCCTCAGTATCTCCCCGGACCCCGAAACACTGAAACTGGTACCTGTTGCCTACCATGAATTCCTAGACGTCTTCAACAAGAAAAGTGCAGATACCTTGCCTCCACACAGGACTTACGATTGCCCCATAGAACTTTTACCAGGATCAGAGATCCCTTTCGGCGAATTTATCCGCTTTCGGAGCCTGAATTGGAAGCCCTGCGCAAATACATAGACGAAAGCCTGGAGAAAGGGTTTATTCGGCACTCCTCTTCGCCAGCAGGGGCTGGTATTTTCTTCGTGGAAAAGAAAGAGCACTCTCTGAGGCCCTGTATTGACTACCAGGATCTTTTAGTAAGATAACTGTCAAAAATCGATACCCGCTTCCGCTGATCCCAGAATTGTTCCAGAGGTCGCGAGGAGCACGGATATTTACCAAACTTGACTTGAGGGGAGCTTACAACTTAGTCCGGATCAAGGAGGGACATGAATGGAAGACAGCCTTTAGGACACGCTTCGGGCATTTTGAGTACCTAGTTATTCCCTTCGGTCTCTGCAATGCCCCTGCCACCTTCCAGCACCTGGTAAATGATGTGTTCCGGGACTTTCTTGATCTATTTATTATAGTTTACCTTGATGATATCCTTATTTTCTCAGATACGAAGGAATTACATCGTACTCATGTGAGGAAGGTCTTGAGTAGACTTCGTGAACATCACCTCTATGCCAAAGCTGAGAAGTGTGACTTCGAAAAGCAGACTATACAGTTTCTCTGACTTGTCATCTCGGATGATGGTATAGCCATGGATCCTCAGAAGGTCGCTGCAGTCCTAGAATGGCCAGTTCCGACTGACAGGAAAGCGGTGCAAAGGTTTGTGGGATTTGCCAATTTTTATAGAAAGTTCATTAAAAACTTTTCCGGCATGATCTCTCCCATCACTCAGCTAACCAAACAACATGTCCCTTTTCGATGGACCTCGGAAGCACAAGTATCCTTTGAACAACTAAAGACCCTGTTCACTTCAGCTCCCATCCTGAAGCATCCCGACCCGTCCCTGGCCTATGTCTTGGAGGTAGATGCCTCCGAAAGTGCCATTGGGGCTATTCTATCCCAGCGACAAGGTCCCAAATCTCTACTACATCCCGTAGCCTTCTTCTCCAAAAAACTGAACCCGTCTGAAAGAAACTATGACGTTGGTAATCGGGAATTGCTAGCCATTAAAGCGGCACTTGAGGAATGACGTTACTTGTTAGAGGGAGCCGCTCACCCTATCCTCATTTTTACCGACCATAAAAATTTGGAATATTTAAGAACAGCCAAACGACTAAGAGCCCGGCAGGCAAGATGGGCGTTATTTTTCTCCCGCTTCATATTCCACATCACCTTCCGTCCAGGTTCCAAAAATGGCAAACCTGATGCGCTCTCGCGCATGTTCCATGATCCAGTCCAACCTTCTGAGCCAGACACTATTCTGCCCGCCAAGAATTTCCTTTTTCCAACCGGACCTGATTTCCCAAATAAAGGCAGATGTGACTGAGCACCCAATTCCTCAAGATTTACCTCTCCAGTTTAAGGACGGACTCTATTTCCACAATGAACAGATTTTTGTTCCAGAACAGGTCAGAGTCTCTGTTCTCAAGCGATGCCATGATCACCCCCTGGCAGGCCATTTCGGCATTCACAAGACTGCAGATCTGATTTCCCGTTCCTTTTGGTGGCCTGACCTGACACAGGACTGTAACAAATACGTAAGATCTTGTGTCACATGCCTGCGCTGTAAAACCAATCGAGCCAAGACTTGGGGTCTCCTAGAAAGTCTCCCTATACCAAAGAAACCCTGGAGTATGATATCCATGGATTTCATCGTGGAACTTCCCCCATCTGAGAATTTCACCTCCATATTTGTCGTAGTAGACCGCCTGACCAAAATGGCACATTTCGTACCCCTACAAGGCACCCCGTCTGCCGCTGAGACGGCCTCCACATTCATCAAAGAAATTGTAAAATTGCATGGAGTCCCCGATAACATTGTCTCAGACCGAGGGGTGCAGTTCACTTCAAGATTTTGGAGGTCCCTGTGTGAAGCACTAAACATTGAACTCCGTCTGTCCACTGCTTACCATCCCCAGACAAATGGACAGACGGAGAGGACTAATCAGACTTTGGAGCAATACCTACGGTGCTTCACCTCCTTCTCTCAAGATGATTGGTCTTCTCTTCTTCCACTGGCGGAGTTTTCCTATAACAACTCCATTCACTCCGCTACCAAGCAATCTCCTTTTTTTGCTAACTATGGATATCACCCTTCCTTTTTGCCTGAGGTGCCCATAGAATCCTCCGTACCTGCTGTACAGGACAGACTGGACTTTTTCAACTCCAACAACAAAGTTCTCCAGGATACCATCTCTAAAGCCCAGATAAGCAACAAAAGGTTCTTTGACAAGAAGAGAAGGGGTAACTTGAACCTGGAACCAGGAGACAAGGTCTGGTTGTCTACTGCAAATTTAAAACTCAGGTGTCCTTCCAAAAAACTTGGCCCTAAATTTTTGGGGCCTTTTCCAGTTAAAAGGAGAATCAACCCTGTGGCCTTTGAATTGATTTTACCTAAAAGTCTGAAAATCCATCCCGTGTTCCACATCTCTTTATTAAAAACAACGGTTCCTAACCCGTTTCCCAACCGAGATCCGGAAAGCCCTTCTTCAATACTCGTCGAAGGCAACGAAGAATACGAAGTTGAAGCTGTACTGGACTGTAAAACCAGGAGGGGCCAAACACAATTCCTGATTAGGTGGAAAGGTTATGGCTCAGAAGAGAACTCCTGGGAACCAGCCTCCAATGTGCATGCCCCACAGAAAGTTTGTGCCTTTTTTCAGCGCCATCCAGAAAAGAAGCCCCTGAGGGGCATCCGGAGGCTGCTCTTAGGGAGGGGGCAATGTAAGAGAACTGTCAGCGCACTCCGGGCGCATCCGCGCATGCGCATGTGCAGATGCGCCAATGCGCGGGAACGCGTCCACGCTTTCCTCTGGCGCCAGTCGGCCTATTTAAGGGGAGCACTGACACCAGTCTAGCGCTGACGGATCTTCAGTGTTCCAGTACCCTTACCTGCTATTACCTAAACCTGCCTGATACCTGTTACCGAACCTTGGCTTCCCCTGACCTTGCTGCTGGACTTCGCTACTCCTCTGATTACCAGTTTCTGAACCCAGCTTCCTGTTGACCTCGCTCCTGCCTAATGTCTATGTACCCTGCTGTCCGCCTGCTGCTGAACCCGGCTATCCATGTGACTACGCTCCTGTCTCCTGTTTGGCTCAAATCCGTTTCCCGGGTCTCTGCAACTTCGGTCCTGCGATCTGCTGCGACCTTCTGCCATCCTAGAGTCGCATCATCTGTTCCAGGATTCCAGGGCTGCTTCTGCAGGCACTCGTGTTCCTCCGGTCCCTTGGTTTCTCCTGTCCTCACCTCCAGCGGAGCCAGGGCCGGAGATACAAGAGAGGCTGACCTTGTCACTTCAGACTCCAGTCAGGTACGTGACAGCTACATGCAGGGGCACCAGAGATAAATTTGCCAACACATGGTCCCTTTGGACGGACCATTTTTCTGATCCCAATCAAATTCCTTCTAGCCCAGACGTGGCACTGTTAGTGCTAGCGGAGCCAACTCTTGCCCACCACAACCGACCTCGGTAGTAAGGGAACCTACACCCCTTAGACACGAGCACTAACAGAGGACATTGTACACCCCAGATTTGACTGAGGAAGTTGAGGCCTGGCGGTAAGGAGCCCGGTGCGAGTGCGGAAAAACTCTTAAGAGCTTAAAAGGTACGATCGTGCTTCCCCCACCCACTCCCCCCTTCTTCCCCCTTGATCTCTCTCTTCCCCCTTTTCTCTTCTCCGCTTTTTGTCTTTTATTACTCAAGGTTAATATGGCACTGGGACCTGGACCTCGTGTCCCCTTATTTTGTTATAGCTGTTAAGTACTATGAAGTTTCTCTGCCTGGGAATCTGCGACCAAGTGGGTTGTGATAGTGTTCCACCTGCCACTGGAGCTCTGGAGGGATCCAGGTGTGGCTTGGGCTCGGGCGGACTGCTGGAGGAGGTTAGTTGGAGGTCCTGGTACCCCCCTCCTCTGGCGGAAGCTCGGGCTGGACGACACCTGGAACAGTTAGGACTCCCTCACCTGCTGAGGACGATACAGGACGGGTGACTGGCTCTGTGTATAGCGGCCTGTCCTGTTGGCCATTACTTACTTGGAGGTAGGAAACTGAAGCCTACCAATAAGATGACAAGACAATGGCAACACAAGGGACATGGGCCCTCTACATAAGAGACAATCTTCTCAAACTACATTGTTATATTGATGTCTGTTACTTTGTCTTTTTATTTTTTTTATTTCCTGTTTTCTACTGAAATTATAAAATCTGTGTCACCATTGCACTTCCACTGCAAATGTATGTCAAGATGTGACCGAACCCAATAAACAAAGTTTAAAAAAAAAACAAAAACATGTATGACCAGCTTTAAAGTTGGTACACATGGGCTAAATATTGGCTGAATCCACCGGTTCAACAGAAACAGGCCAACATCTAGCCAGTGCATACAGCAGCCTGTCCGAAAGAAGCTGGCCTAACATCCAGCTTCTGTCAAACAGGCATGCTGAAAAACCAGCAGCCGACTGCCATACGATCAGCGCTCACAGCCAATGGCTGCAATTGCTGACCGGAGTGTTCTGGTGGGCGGGCAATCCCGCTGTCAGTACACAATAACTCAGTGGGGGAATCGCTCTACTAACATTGTATAGTTAGTACAGCCCACTAGGTTGAACGAAAAACTAACTACCTTTTGTGTACCAGGCTTTAGACTGTCTTGATCTGCATACTTGTTCTGAATCAGTGACTCAAAGGATTGAAGCCGATGATCAGCATAGAAACCAGACAACTAACATTTTCATTAGGAGACTGGCAATTTAAATAGAACTAAAGGCAAAACTTTTTTGTTGTTGTTGTACATAGAGTAAGGTAGAGTTTTAACCACATAATTGTGTCTACATCTCTGAGCTTCTTATTTAGATGTACATGACAAATTTTATGAAACAGCTACGTTCTGTGTGATCACCAAAATGCAAATAATGGAACTGAACAATAAATGAGCAGATAACAACACAAATAAACTAATATGCAATCCCACAGGCTTTATAATTATAAATGTCTGGACAGTATAGCATCTAGTTCAAATGTGCTCACTGCAACTTAACCTCATTTGAAGTGAGGACTTTGATGCCTATAGCAGTAATGGAATAGGATGCTCGCAAAGCCATAGGACAACACAATGTAAGAAATCAAATGCTACTTCTAATATTTTGCATACTTTTAAGTTTTAGCTTGTGCTACACTGGCTGCCCTAGCCTTAAACATTGCTATCAAGGTTATTACCCTCTTTAAAAATATATATATTTTAGTATGCCCTACTCACCGGAAAATTACAGAAAACCAGGTGCAAGCAAACCTAGTGACCTTAGGGAGCGCCAAGAAACAGCAATAACAGTGTTGCTGAGAAGAATGAACATATCAGGAGGACTGCTGATTCATCACGCTATGATTCTACTGAGAATATACATGCAGATCGCTCTGATCTGCATAGATTCATTTGAATTAAACATACTAATAATTCTGAAATTAATGATTATCTGTACATTAGACAACTTTGCATATGTACTTTCAGAAGAACAAAACAGATTGAAGTTAACTGATTTGCCTGGTTTTCCAAATGATTCACTCACCCCCATTGAGTATAATAATAAATATTTTAAAATATAGATAATATATTAAAAGTAAGGCTACACATTTTATAGGTCAATTTATGCTAAAGCCAACTAGAGAATCAGAAAATAATTAAACTGATTCAGTATCTGCATTGATTTGAAGCACATGTAAGTATTCAAAATACCAGAAAAGCAGCAATGTCAGTTACTGAAATTTGTTGTTTAAAGTTGAATACAGTGCTCAGATAAATAAGAAATGTCTGTTAGGAGCTGACAATATTATGTTACATTAGCAGACTAATTCTAAAACTAGATTCAAGAAACTCACAAACCAAACATCAGGTACCCAGTAACAAATTATTTAATGTGGTAATTTCCATATGACTAGGAGCCTGTCAGATTACTTATGCAATATCTAGTGCTCTCTGAAGACCTTTGTTAGCTCATTTCATCATGTATAAGGAAGAGTTATGACAGAATGGCACCACGATTTGTTCTTTCGCATTCATATCTATTTGCTTTTAACAATAAATTCCCTCTGACTCAGTGATAGATATACAATATTGTGCAATTTATTTGCCTTACACACATCTCTTAACAATCCCAAAAGATTTTTTTGGCCAGTGTGCAATGTCTAGTTCTTATTAAATGGCCTACAAATCTTAAATGAGCTCTGCCAACACTATAATATTTCACAATATTCCATATAGCTGCCATGAGCTTTTTCTTTATTTTTTCTATTAGAGCTGATTGTGGAATTTGTGAGCCTTTCAACAAACATGTCCTTTCTTAAAGTGAAACTCCACTCAAAAAAGTTTTCTTTCTTTCTTTCTTTCTTTCTTTCTTTATTTTCCAAAAATTTTATTAGGGTTTTTTACAGTAAGAATACCAACATAACAGGGATATCAAAAGAAACAGTATCCGTAAGGTAACAGGAAAGTCGCATATGACATGTAATGGATCATGTTGCGTACATTTCCTTTTTTTCAGCCATCTGTCTTTTTTTTTTAACAGAAGGAATGCTTATTTAGATATCCAATCGGTTACATCTTAAGCATAGCAAGAGTTACAATGAAAGACAATATGCAATGTAACGTTGGAAAAAGTCAAACAACAGAACCAAAGAAACAAAATGCATCAAGCAAGCATAGTACAGTAGGGTATATTCCAGATTAACTTGGGAACAGGGTAACATCTGTAACGAAACCTGGGTATACCTTAACATCTTGCATAGTAGACATGAAATAATCAGCACAGTCAAAAAGTGTAAGTATTGGAAGTGTTTTGTGCTATCAATGAGGGAAGGAGAAGGGGGGGGGAGTAAAACACGCCTCTGTCTGGTGTTACCAGACAGGGGAGTCGGGAAGGTCATCAAGAGGGGCAAATAAGGGTGAGGCGGGATGTGGTCCACCACCTGAAGCTACAGCGTGAGATGTCTGGCCATCGCCCATGCCGACCAATTTTTCAGAAAAGTTCTTGGGGCAGTTACGTCCCATGTATGTCAGCTTATAAAGAGGGAGAGCTGCTTTCACTAAGTCCTTCCAAGTAGCGACCCAAGGTTACTCTGTTGCTTTCCATTGGAGTAGTATTGTTTTCCTGGCATAGAAAGCAGCATAAAAGATAAACAGCTTTTTGTGGGTAGTTGTAGGCAAGTTATCAGTGAAGCCCAACAATAAAACCAGGGGGTCAAGTCCGACAGATACCCCACTAATAGAGCCCATGTCAGCAGCCACTGCCCGCCAAAACTCCTGTACTCGTGGGCAAATCCAAACCATGTGTATGTAGTTGCCAACCTCTCGTTTGCATTTAGGGCATTGATCATCAGAGGTATGATACATTACTGCTAGTCTTTGAGGCATGTAATACACTCTGTGGAGAAATTTGATCTGTATAAATCTGTCCCTTGCAGAGATCATAAGGGGGATAAACTGCTGCAGGCCCTCAGACCAATCCTCCTTAGTTAGCGCCGGGAGGTCCCGTTGCCAGGCCGAGAAGGCTCTAGTAGCCCCAGAGCCGCCCGCACAGGAAAGTCTAAGATAAATGGAGGATAGTGTTTTTTGTCCATGAAGCAGGATGTAAGCAGCCTCTCTACCGTGTGAGGTTCAACCTTAATAGACCCTGGAACTGCGCCCTAAGAGTGTGCTTCAACTGCAAGAACCTAAAATACATCCAGGGGGAAGCCCAAATTTACCCTTCAGCGTTCCAAAGGAGAGAAGACATCCCTCAGGCATGACGTCTCTCAGTGTTCTCACTCCGCATCTGGCCCAGAGGTGTGGGTCAGGCACAGTCCTCAAATGGAGCATTGACGGATTGCCCCACAGAGAGATGTGGGGAGAGAACGTCTGCGGCTCCTCCAGAAGCTTTGAGACTTGTTTCTACACCCATACCGTAGTCCTCATGGGGGTAGTAATTTGCGTGGTGGATCTAGGCCCTCTATAGACTAAATTGCTTAATTCAGAATAGGATCCAAAGATGGCTGCCTCTAGGTTAACCAAGGGATTAGATTGATCCTGCGTGAACCACCACCTCACTGATACCAGAACCACAGCCCAATAATATTTTTTAAAGTTGGGAAGAGCAAGACCACCCCTGACAGAGAGAGCTGAAGCGTGGACCTAGCTACCCTCGGTACCGACCCCTGCCAAATAAATGAACTGACCGTTTGTTCAAGTTTCACAAAGAAGGAGTTAGGAATACTGACAAGGGTGTTCCTAAAGACATATTGAAACTTAGAGAGGAAGGACATCTTAATTCAATTGACACGGCCCACAGGGGTGAGTGGTAGAGACTTCCAAATAGATCTCTTCTGTGGAAGCATCTGAAGGACCGGGTACACATTGGACTCCAGGTACTTTGGTAGCTGCCTATGGCCCGGGGGGGGTCCTCTTTGATTTAGGGAAAATAAGACTGATTTGTCCCAATTGATTCTAATCCCTGAGAATTTGCCAAAGGAATCAATCAGTTCTAGGGCGCCGACAAAGATTGGTGGGGATCCTTAAGATAAAGGAGGGTATCGTCGGCATACATGGACACTTTCTCGACAATGGGGTGGACTGATATACCGGCGACCGCCAAGGAGGACCGAAGGAGGATAGCCAGGGGCTCGATGGCAAGAGCAAACAGGGCGGGGAGAGGGGGCAGCCTTGCCTGGTGCCCTGGTGGAGCGGGAATGGGGCAGAGAGAAGGCCACCTGTCTGGACCTGAGCAGTCGGGGCAGAGTATAACATTCGAAGCCACGATATAAAGGTGGGACCCAGGCCAAATCTCTGAAGTACATTCCACAAATAGTCCCACTCAACCGAGTCAAAGGCTTTTTCAGCATCCAATGACGCTATCACCTCCCCCCCCCCCAGCCACCCGATCGATCACTGTAAACAGCCTCCTCAGATTAATATCCATACCTGGCATTAAGCCTGTCTAATCCCCATGTACCAAGGAAAGTATCACTGCATTAAGACGATTAGCCATGGGAGTGTACTCTGCTCTAGATGAGTATAAGTCCTTATAGTAGGCCGCAAAGCAGACATTTATGTCTCCCAGGTCCGATAGCAACCTCCCTGGCCCGTCCGTAATGTTAGCAACGTGGGTGGTATCTGCAGGCTCTCTGGAGAGCCAGGCGAGCATGCGACCCGACCTCTCTCCCTGCTCAAATACCCTTTGGGATTGATAGAGTATTTGCTTATTCGCTGCCGAGAGCCTGAGGAGCTGAACCTCCCTCAGTGCCACAAGCAGGTCCATCCTCTGACTCTCCTCCCCGGTTTCAACATACCCAGCCTCCAATCTCTGGGCAGTGGCCTCAGCCTGGGCAAGTGATGCCTAGGAGGAAGAGCGTGCCGCCCCAATAGTGGATCTATACTGCTGCTTAATATAACTTTTGAATTCTTCCCAACGGGCAGGCGTCTCCATCCCAATAGGGTCGGGGGCCCAATATTCCGTAATGGCCAACTCCATCTCAGGCTCGACCCGCTCATCCGAGACCCAATATCTAGATAAGCGCCACAGGCAGTTCCCGAGGCCGCCCTGGTGTGTAATTTTAGGAAAATGGGCGCATGATCCGAAATCCCCCTAGGGAGAGCAGAGATTTCTCGTACCTTGGACAAGACACGGCTGCTGACATAGATAAGGTCAATGCGTGACATAGCCATGTAGGTAGCAGAGCTACAAGTATAGCTCCTCACCCCAGGGTACTTCCATCTCCAATCGTCCGTGAGACCCATAGTCATCGCCCAACGGGAGAGTGGAGAGTCCATACCTGGGTCAGGAGACAGTTTATCCATATGTGGGCAGGGTAACATATTGAAATCCCCAGCTAAGATCACTGCAGTGACCGAATGTGATGCCACTGTCTGTGTGATCTTATTGAGGAGTCCAATGGAAGCTGGGGGTGGGTTGTACAGTCCCACCAATACCAAAGGCATTCCATCAACACTCGCGTGGAGCACCACGTATTTACCCTTGGGATCCAGATGCAGGTCCAGAAGTATAAATGAGAGAGACTTACTGATCAGAATACTAACCCCCCTAGCATGAGTGGAATGGGTAGCATGGTAGTATGTGGCCAACCCATGACTTTTTGAGGCTAAGGACCTGACCGTGTGTTTCCTGCAGAATGCATATATCAGGGGAGTATTGTCTGAAAAATGTAACCACTTAACCACCGCCCACCGCCGAATAACGCCAACAGGGTGGTTCCTTAACTCTGGGAGGGTGTTATATAACGTCCTCCCAGAATCGCGCCCCCTGGGGCACGCACACGGGAGTCTCACTTGTAAACAGACCGGCGTCATGTGATGACGCCGGTTCCCCTCTCCCCTCTCTCTCTCTGTACCGATCGGTACAGTGTGAGAGGGGAGGGGGAGAGAGCGGATGGCAGCAGCACTGTGGGCTGGATCTGTGACAATTGCAGTCACAGATCCAGCCATCCATACACCCATGCTCAGCCATCCCTGCCCATACTGTGCTATAACCTGCCAATACCCTGCCCATACTGTGCAATACTCTGCAATACCCTGCCCATACTGTGCAATACTCTGCCCATACTGTGCAATACCCTGCCAATACTCTGCCCATACTGTGCAATACTCTGCAATACCCTGACCATGCTGTGCAATACTCTGCCAATACTGTGCAATACTCTGCAATACTCTGCCCATACTGTGCAATACCCTGCCCATACTGTGCAATACTCTGCAATACTCTGCCCATACTGTGCCATACTGTGCAATACCCTGCCATACTCCGCAATACCCTGCCATACTCCCTAATACCCTTCCATACTCCGCAATACCCTGCCATACTCCGCAATACCCTGCCATACTCCGCAATACCCTGCAATTCTCCGCAATACCCTGCAATACTCCGCAATACCCTGCCATACTCCGCAATACCCTGCCATACTCCGCAATACCCTGCAATACTCTGCAATACTCTGCAATACCCTGCAATATCCTGCAATACCCTGCAATAACCACTTCCAGCCCGCCGGCCGTCATATGACGTCCTTGAATTTGTGTGGGGATATCTGAATGATGCCTGCAGCTACAGGCATCATTCAGATATCACCTTTTTCAGCCGGCGATTCCCTACACCATAAGAATGATCATAGCGGCTGTTCCACCGCTTGATCATTCTTACGGGAGATGAGAGGGGACGTCCCCCCCTCCCGCTGCCCTCCGGTGCTTCTACCGACTCACCGCTACGATCGAAGCCAGGATTGTTTTTTTATTTTTTTATTTCAGGATTCCCAGCCTAGAGGTGAGATGTGGGGTCTTATTGACCCCATATCTCACTGGGAAGAGGACCTGTCAGGCCATATTCCTATTACAAGGGATGTTTACGTTCCTTGTAATAGGAATAAAAGTGATCAAAAAATTAATTTTTGCGGAAAAACGTGTAAAACTAAAATAAATAAAGTAAAATGAACAATAAATTATTATTTTTTTTTTAAAGCGCCTCTGTCCCCGTGAGCTTGCTTACAGAAGTGAACGCATATGTAAGTCCCGCTCACATATGAAAACGGTGTTCAAACAACACATGTGAGGTATCTCTGCAAATGTTAGAGTGAGAGCAATAATTTTTGCCCTAGACCTCCTATGTAACTCAAAATATGTAACCAGTAAAAATATTTAAAGCGTTGCCTATGGGGATTTTTAAGTAGCGAAGTTTGGCGCCATTCCACGAGCGTGTGCAATTTTGAAGGGTGACATGTTGGGCATTTATTTACTCGGCGTAACTTAATCTTTCACATTATGCAAAAACATTGGGCTAACCTTACTGTTTTTTTTTTTAAGCACAAAACTTTTTTTCCGTAAAAAACGCGTTAGAAAAATTGCTGCGCAAATACCGTGCGAGATAAAAAGTTGCAACGACCACTATTGTATTCTCTAAGGTCTTTGCTAAAAAAGCATATATAATGTTTTGGGGTTCCATGTAATTTTCTTGCAAACAAATTATGATTTTTACATGTAGGAGAGAAATGTCAGAATTGGCCTGGGTGCTCCAGAACGCGTGATGGTGCTCCCTGCATGTTGGGCCTCTGTATGTGGCCACGCTGTGTAAAAGTCTCACATATGTGGTATCACCATACTCGGGAGTAATATAAGAATGCGTTTTGGGGTGTAATTTGTGGTATGCATATGCTGTGTGTAAGAAATAACCTGCTAATATGACAATTTAGTGAAAAAAAAGAAAAAAAAAGAAAAAAAAAATCTTGATCTTGCAAAGAATTGTGGGAAAAAATTACAACTTCTAAAAACTCACAATGCCTCTTTCTAATTACCTTGGAATGTCTTCTTTCCAAAAAGGGGTCATTTGGGGGGTATTTGTACTTTTCTGGCATGTTAGGGTCTCAAGAAATGAGATAGGCCGTCAGTACTTCAGATGTGATCAATTTTCAGATATTGGCACCATAGCTTGTGGACTCTAACTTTCACAGAAACCAAATAATATGCACCAATTTGTACTTATTTTTACCAAAGATATGTAGCAGTATAAATTTTGGCCAAAATTTATGAAGAAAAATTACTAATTTGCTAAATTTTATAACATAAACAAAGAAAAATTCTTTTTTTTTACAGAATTTTCAGTCTTTATTCTCTTATAGCGCAATAAATAAAAAACCCAACGGTGATTAAATACCACCAAAAGAAAGCTCTATTTGTGTGAAAAAAAGGACAAAAATTTCATATGGGTACAGTGTTGTAAGACTGAGTAATTGTCATTCATCTCCACGATATATGATATACTGCTGTCATACGCTACCCCAACTAGCCCCTATTACATCAGAGATTGGGAGAGAGAATTGGGCCATTCGATTTCTGTAGAAGATTGGAAGAAAGCTTATGTGTTAACTTTTAAATCTAGCTCCGCGACTTTTATACAAGAAAAGAATTATAAAATATTAACCAGATGGTATAGATGCCCGGCAAGGTTACATAGAATTTCACAGATTTATCCTGGGGAATGCTGGCGATGTGGAGGAGATGAGGGTACAATGATCCATATCTGGTGGACATGTCCCCAGATTAAAGAATTTTGGGATATTGTATTCCAGATCTGTTCTTATGTCACCTGGGTATCTTATCATAAATCTCCAGAAATAGCCTTACTATCTATATATCCAGGGGCCCTGAGAAAGGTTACAAAGGGTTTGTTTGCTAATCTAATATCTGCCACGCGAATAATCATACCCAGATACTGGAATACAAGAGTTGCTCCCACTATTCAAGAGTGGGTAGTCAAAATGAACCAAATAAAAAGAATGGAGGAAATAACAGCAAGTAATCAGGGACATTATCACAAGTTTATGGAAATTTGGTCACCTTGGATCGACTTTTTAAACTCGGAGATTCTGAGACTTTACTTGTGAAAATTAGTATGATGGGGATTTGGTTGGGCTTGGTAGGCGTGGCGTGATGTGGTATAGAGTCGGGAGGGGGCTTCCCAGAGGAATGTGTAAGTATGTTTAAGTCTATATCTGTGTGTAGTTGATTTTTTTTTTTTTATGTGTTTTGTTCTTTGTGTTTTTGGTTTTGTGTGTTTGGGCTGATACGACTCAGAACCACTTGATAGCTCTAAAAAATTACTATGAAGGAATGGATAAAAATCTTTAATTATTCAGGATCTCTCTGTTTTGTACTCTTGTTTTTCGATCTGATAGTAGTTATGCAATAGAGAGTAAAACTCTAGGTGATGTGTTGGGAATAATCCAATCTTAAAACAGGTATATATACACATGATTGTGTTTTCTATGTGCTATGAGTGGAATCTGTATGTAAATAAAATAAAAAACTCGTAATAAAATATGATTAAACAAACAAAAAAAAAATTGTCATTCAAAATGTGAGAGCACCGAAAGCTAAAAATTGGTCTGGTTATTAAGGGGGTTTAAGTGGCCAGTGGTCAAGTGGTTAAAGACCAGGGCACGTTTTATTTTGGAATTCATCCCCCGGATGTTCCAAGAGATTACTGTCAGGGGGGCCATAAGGGACTGTACGTGGACATAATGGAGGGCTTCAGCCCTGCAACTGGATCAAGGAAGACAGCCCCCGGGGGGGATTTCCACCATTGACAGCCTTCCGGCAGCAGCATAAATGTCTGCAGAATCAGCGTTCCATGCAAAACAATATCTTTATAAACTAACGTAGAACTTAAAAAACATAAAACAAAGACAACAAAACAAAGAGCATAAACCCCAACTCCCCCCCGTGCATCCATTCCAACTTGGGAGCACCTGGATCCCCCCAACAAGCATGGTTAGGAACCACATAGGGTCGTGAACATAAGTCAAGTAGGCGATGAGCACCTAGGGTGTAGCAGAGATGCCGCCAACGGAGCGGGAGAAAAAAAAAGGTTTAGGGATCTCCTAGCTGTGCCAGGGGTACAAACTTGAGCTGCTTGTGTGTAGCGCCAGGCTGCGTAAACAAACAAGGCAAGGCACTAGTAACTATCCAATTTGGTCCCTTGGGCCGACAACCCGGCCGAAGGGATGGCCACAGAACTGGGTGCCTTGGCAGGGCCAGGGAGTGACTGCAATCCCGGGATGGTGGTACAAAGATGAGTGAAAAAGAAAAGTCCCGGGGTCCCAGGGAGGGGTGACAGACCATCATCTGTAAGTTCAGGGTTCAATTAAAGCAATTACCTGTGTCTAGCAGCCGGTCCCCTCCCCGAGCAGGTTCAGAAGGTCCCGGGAAGATGAGTCCAGCCAGTTATTAGGATGAGGGGCAGGAAATGAAAAGGGGTGACACCGAACTCTCGGCAGAGATGTCTCCAGCTCCCAAGGGCAGGAAAAAAGTAAAAATCTACAGAGCAGGGAGTGACTCACATGGTGCGGACCCGGCCTAGGGTCGCAAGGTCTCCGTATCATCCACATGGGAGGGTATTCATCCATTGCGCTGCTTCCTCGGGAGCAGTGAAGAGCCGAACCGATTCGCCATCAACCACCCGCAAGCGTGCCGGAAACAACATACTGTACTTGATGTTGCGAGATCGAAGGGATTGCTTGACCGCATCAAACGACTTCCGCCGTTTTTGGGTATCCACGAGAAGTCCGGGAAAAACATGATGCGGGCAGCCTTATGGCGGATGTTATCCATCTTCGGGCCTCTCGGAGTATGAGATCCCGATCCCTAAAGTTCATCAGTTTAAAGATGAATGTGCACGGGGGTGTCCCCAGAGGCCCGCGGGTAGGAGACATCCTATAAGCCCTCTCCACAACAAAGTGAGATGAGAAGGGAGCCTGGGGGAAGAGTGTGCGGAAGAGGTTTTCGGTGAAGGCAGGGATGTCGGGTCCTCAGTCCCTTCAGGGAGGCAAATGATCCGTAAATTATTGCGTTGATTGCGGTTCTTGGCGTCTTCTAACTTAGCCTCCAAGTGTTTCAGCCGGACCTGGACAGTATGCATGGTGGCAGTATGGTCTCTCACCGTGTCTTCCGTGTCCCCCACGCGACGTTTGGCCTTATCCACCGGCCGGCGGATCTTTTCATAGTCTTTTCTCATAAGGCCCATCTCGATCTGCAGGGAGTCTATCTTAGTGGTGAGCGCTGCCTGACATCCATTAATGGCCTGCATGAGTGCCGCAAAGTTAGCATTCTCTGTGAGAGCAGGGTCGGCCTCAGAGGTTTGCGTCGCCATATTGGAAGTTTCCTCCACGTGTGCAGCCGTTCCAGAATATCGGGCCGGGGTTCCCCCACGTTGTGATTTACGAGTTCCCCCTTTGTTCTTGCGAGGCAGGACCATTGACACAAGCCGATAAGGGAGGTTATAGGGGTCTTAGCCAGGTCTGGGTAAAGTAACAGGATGATATCCCCTCCGTTGGTGTAGAGCTCTGCTCCTAGATGTCCAGCCCGGTCGCCATCTTGGTCACGCCCCTTCAGCCATCTGTCTGACACGTTGATACCATTCTGCAAATGTTGGAGAGGTTGGGGTATCCCATTTTGAGGGGATGCCACGTCTAGAACCATTCACAAGATGTAAAGCTAAAGACTTGTGATATGTGGATTTCACGGCATGTGCAGGAGCAGGCTCTCGGAACCCAGCCTCCCCCTTCTATTTACAGTATATCACAGGGTGGAAAGGCAGGACCAAAAAAGCCTGGGAAAGGAGTCTAGAGCTGGTCCACTCTTGAGCAGACTCTCTACCCATAACAAAACTCACACCTGTAGGCAACCTGCCTACCTTCAGGCCAGGTTCACACCTATGCAAATTGTTGCAGCTTACACCGCATCCAATTCGCATAACATTATAAAATACATTGATTTCAATGAGGCTGGCTCACATATGTGTGATGCATTCGCACTGTGCATTGCCGAAAAAACGTGTGCGTTCTCTAGGCATTGCGGTGCGGCTCAGGTGCGAATTCAGGCCCATTATGTTCTATGGGCACGCATCTGATTTGCACATGTGTTGCGTTCTGAATATCGGAGCTGCCTAATAAATTACTTTAAAAACCTGTGTAGTGTTTTTATTGAATTTTTTTTCCCACCAGGTGAATGGGTAGGGGTACGATGTACCCCATACTCATTCACATAGGGTGGGGGGCCGGGATCTGGGCTGTCGGGAAGAGACCCTGTCCTCATCAACATGGGGGCAGGGTGCTTTGGGGTGGGGGGGCCGCAGGGCATGCGGCCTGGTACGGTTCAGGAGAGGGGGCCACTCCCTCGTCCCCACCCCTTTTCCTGACCGGCCAGGCTGTGTGGAAAAAAGAAATCAAAAAAGTGCAACCCAATGTGAATGATAACAGTGAATCTCTGAAACAATGTGAAATTCCAACCGATATCCCAACCGATATCTCAAAGCTGGAATATAAGTGAAACAAACATATATAAATGGAAAAAGATAAATTGATCAAAATAAAAATAAAACTTATGACATAAAACTCTCAATTGATAAAAAAGTCCATATGATGTAATATCTATGGGAGACTAGTCCAAAGATGACATATATAGGATTGTTGCCGTGAAGGAATTCCTATGCGGCGGAAGGCGTAATACTCAGACAGGTTGATAGTATAAGCTTCACATCCAATAGTAAGTAAATGGCTTGCTTACCAGATATAAGATGATATTGGGCTCAGGACTAGGCCGACCTGCCTTCACTCGATCTGTTCTCGGTGTTCACCACACATGGATCGATTGGAAAATCCGGAGGCGGTCACTTTGGCGCTGAATCCCACAGACTGCGGGCGCTTCAAAAATCTTTCATTTGCCATAAGGTGAGTATTGTGTTTTATATAACTCACATTTTCCACATACAGCAAGTGGAGATCAGCATCCAGAAGTCAGCAGTCAATTACCAAAGAGAAGGATGAAGAAAAGATCCTCATGGTGCAGTATTTCTTCATAAAAAACGTATTTATTGCACAGGCTTCATAAAACACTGACATCCATGGAACAGAGACAAATTTTCAAAAACAGCCACGGTTAGCACCAGCTGGCTGGAACGTGATGGTGTCAGAGACTTGTGGCTCCACCCTACATGTTTCCCCGTACAAGGATTCTACTGGGAACGGAGGCTGAAGTTCCGACGCCCATCACCACATTTAAATACCTCTTGATGTGGGAGTGACACAGGAAGTGAATTAATAACTAAATCAACCCGTGTCACTCACACTGCTGAACCAAAAACAGTTTGCTAACAAAATAAAACACAGTTGGCTAATAAAATAACCAACAGCAATCGAATGGTGCTGATTATACAGGCTGTGTGCTCGGATAAGGGTCTGCTATGGATTTTGGGGGGACCCCCACGCCGTTTTTTTCGGTGTAGGGGTTCCCGTTAAAGTCCATACCAGACCTAAGGGCCTTAAAATTTGGCGTGGAGTTCCCCCTCATGATAACAGCGGCGAGACTTCCCAGATCGGCAAGTCCGCAGCTAAAAACGCAAAGGAATGGCTGACTGACAGATTGCGAACTTGGCAAAGACTCCGAGCTCAAAAACGCAACGCACAAGTGTGAACCCAGCCTTACATGCTGCAGTTGTCATGCTTTGTTTCATAGTAGCAGCAAGAATTATACCCTTGTTGGTTTTAGTGGGCACTATTGCCTGCCAATGCAACCCATTCAAGAATAGGGCCGCCCTACAACCTCCCTGCAAATGCAGTGCACTATTGCGGGGCTCAAGAAGTTAAAGCAGGCAATGAAGAGGGAATGCATTGCCCTCCTCACATCCTGTCAAATGCTCTCTGAGGAGCAATCCAAATGTGAATCACTCTTCATATAGCAAAAATAAGTTGAATGAGCCCTAAAGATCATTGGCATGTTTATAGGTGATAGTTGGCTTGAACCAGATTGGTCCAAACCAATTATTTATACTTCACTAAAAACTGGAGATCAGCTTTATTTATTAGATTTTTAGAATAAATATTAATATTATTATAGTGCACTGACTTGTGTTTTACACTGGCTGTTGTTATTATGCTTAGTTTTATAACACACATATGTTTTAGTTTGGCCACTGCAAAATGTGTATCAGAAGTGTACAAATGCAGCAAGTATAACAGAATACAGCAAGTATAATGGACATTCACAAATAGATGTTAAAATATGTAAAAAAAAATAAAAAAATAAAAAAAAACAGTCTACCAAGTATGAGAGAAAATAAAAATAGCTAAATGCATTTACCCTTTGTGTACTTATTTGTTTGTAGCTGTTTACTTTTAAGCAGCTTTGAAAGTAAAAAAGAAAAAAATGACTTCACTTCTATCCAGTCTTTATTGATTTTCAAACAACGGTGGTATCTTTACAGGAAATAAACTTTTGCCAGTGCGGTGTGCTCCACAAACGTAAATCTATGTATCTGGCTCCTTTGAGATACTGTATGCGTGCATTACTTTGACGTAACCATAACCCTAACCTGATGTTTATCACAAAGTACACGACTGTGGGATGAAAAGACTAGGTACTTCTCTAAATCCATTGACTCTTATAGATTTCTCTTACAGATAAATAAAAGATAATGCAGATGGTTTATTTTATGGTGAACTTTGACACTTTACAGTCACAGTGATAAAGCAACAATACGCTTTATGTTGTATAAAAAGAAAAAAAAGAAAAGTTTGCAGTAATCAAACCCAGCACATGGAACTGGAATTCAGGTTTCATTGGGTTATTCTGGAAAGAACTGGATGATAATTATGGTATTTCTAAAAAGAAAACAATTATTTGTAATAAGAAATGAAAGATTAGTTTTACTATTAACCAATAACAAGGTTTAATGCTTACGCTTCTAGCCTTAGTAAATTGATAGGAAGGTATTGTAAATTGACAAATTAAACCTTTCACGCACAGAACCCTAAATCTAAGCTAAGTGAAAATATAAATGGTAAAAATTTAATAAATAATGATTCAGCGCTAAAAATATTATACTCCCTACCTCTAACATAATGAAATGCAAAATATTAAATCTCAGTCACCTTAACCCATTGGTGACATAAAAAACCCCACTTATTAAAAGTTTAATATATAACAACTCAATACATACAAGACATAACAATGTTTATCAGACAGGTCTGAATAAGCTTAGGTTGTTTCCTAGGTATATCAGGTATCCCCAGGATCAGGGATGAGCCGAACACCCCCCTGTTCGGTTCGCACCAGAACCTGCGAACAGACAAAATGTTTGTGTAAACTTTAGAACCCTATTAAATACAATGGACTCGAATGTTCGAAATCTAAAGTGCTAATTATAAAGGCTGATATGCAAGTTATTGTCCTAAAAAGTGTTTGGGGACCCGGGTCCTGCCCCAGGGGACATGTATCAATGCAAAAAGAAGTTTTAAAAACGGCCGTTTTTTCGGGAGCAGTGATTTTAATAATGCTTAAAATGAAAAAATAAAAGTGAAATATTCCTTTAAATTTCGTACCTGGGGGGTGTGTATGATATGCATGTAAAGTGGCGCTTGTTTCCCGTGCTTAGAACTGTCCCTGCAAAAAATGTCATTTTTGAAAGGAAAAAAGTATTTTAAAACTGACTCGCAGCTATTAATGAATTGTCGGCTCCCGGCAATACATACAAAAGTCATTGATAAAAAAAAAAAAAAAAGCGTGGGGGTTCCCCAGAATTCAATTACCAGGCCCTTCAGGTCTGGAATGGATATTAAGGGGAACCCCGCCGCAAATTTAAAAAAAATTTGACGTGGGGTTCCCCCAAATATCCATTCCAGGCCCTTCAGATCTGGCATGGATTTTAAGGGGAACTCCACCCCAAATTTAAAAAAAATGGCGTGGAGTCCCCCTAAAAATCCATACCAGACCCCTTATCCGAGCACGCAACCTGGCCGGCCGCAGGGGAAAAGGGGGGGACGAGAGAGCGGCCCCCTCCCTCCTGAACCGTACCAAGCCACATGCCCTCAACATGGGGAGGATGTCCCCATGTTGATGGGGACAAGGGCCTCATCCCCACAACCCTTGCCCGGTGGTTGTGGGGGTCTGCAGGCGGGGGGCTTATCGGAATCTGGAAGACCCCTTTAACAAAGGGGACCCCCAGATCCCGGCCCCCCCCTATGTGAATTGGTAAGGGGTACATTGTACCCCTACCATTTCACGAAAAAAGCGTAAAAAAATGTTTAAAAAAAACACACAAACACCTTGAAAAAGTCCTTTATTTTAAAAAAAAACAAAAAAACATTCCAGCGGTGAAATCCAGTGTCCCGCGGCGATCCCGATGTCCAGCGCTGTCCTTCATTGGTTTTGCCTGAGCGGACCTGATGGGGAACTCCCTCTCAGTATTTTAAATGCATAGACCCGCCCCTTCTAAAGTTCCCCATCAGGTCCGCTCAGCGGACCAGATGCGGAACATGAGAAGGGGCGGGTCTATACATGTATTGCCAAAGTGAGAGCAGTTCCCCATCAGGTCCGCCCCCTCGGTATGTCGGACCCGTCTACGTCATTGGCTTGAGCGGGGAACTTCCTTCACTATGTAAATTTAAATTACACAGTGAAGGAAGTTCCCCGCTCAAGCCAATGACGTAGGCGGGTCCGACATACCGAGGGAGCGGACCTGATGGGGAACTTTAGAAGGGGCGGGTCTATACATTTAAAATACTGAGAGGGAGTTCCCCATCAGGTCCGTTCAGGCACAACCAATGAAGGACAGCGCTGGACATCGGGATCGCCGCGGGACACTGGATTTCAGCGCTGGAATGTTTTTTTTTTTTAATTATTATTTTAAATAAAGGACTTTTTCAAGGTGTTTGTGTGTTTTTTTTAAACATTTTTTTACGCTTTCTTCGTGAAATGGTAGGGGTACAATGTACCCCTTACCAATTCACATAGGGGGGGGCCGGGATCTGGGGGTCCCCTTTGTTAAAGGGGTCTTCCAGATTCCGATAAGCCCCCCGCCCGCAGACCCCCACAACCACCGGGCAAGGGTTGTGGGGATGAGGCCCTTGTCCCCATCAACATGGGGACATCCTCCCCATGTTGAGGGCATGTGGCTTGGTACGGTTCAGGAGGGAGGGGGGCCGCTCTCTCGTCCCCCCCTTTTCCCCTGCGGCCGGCCAGGTTGCGTGCTCGGATAAGGGGTCTGGTATAGATTTTTAGGGGGACTCCACGCCATTTTTTTAAAATTTGGGGTGGAGTTCCCCTTAAAATCCATGCCAGATCTGAAGGGCCTGGAATGGATATTTGGGGGAACCCCACGTCAATTTTTTTTAAAATTTGCGGCGGGGTTCCCCTTAATATCCATTCCAGACCTGAAGGGCCTGGTAATTGAATTCTGGGGAACCCCCACGCTTTTTTTTTTTTTTTTTTATCAATGACTTTTGTATGTATTGACGGGAGCTGACAATTCATTAATAGCCGCGAGTGAGTTTTAAAAGACTTTTTTTCTTTCAAAAATGACATTTTTTGCAGGGACAGTTCTAAGCACGGGAAACATGTGCCACTTCACATGCATATCATACAGGTACGAAATTTAAAGGAATATTTCACTTTTATTTTTTCATTTTAAGCATTATTAAAATCACTGCTCCCGAAAAAACGGCCGTTTTTAAAACTTCTTTTTGCATTGATACATGTCCCCTGGGGCAGGACCCCGGTCCCCAAACACTTTTTAGGACAATAACTTGCATATAAGCCTTTATAATTAGCACTTTAGATTTCTCCCATAAATTTTTCGAATTTGCCGCGAACACCCCAATTTGTTCGCTGTTCGGTGAACGGGCGAACAGGCAATGTTCGAGTCGAACATGAGTTTGACTCGAACTCGAAGCTCATCCCTACCCAGGATCCCAGTTCTCCTTGTAGGTAGCATTCCTCATGAGCAAGTTAAGAAAAAGGTCACAGCTGCCTTAATAGGAAATTCAGCTTTTCTCATAGGAAAAAAGGAGAGAAAACGAGCCACAGAGTGTAAAACCATAAAATGCCTTTTGTTGCCTTATGAGGAATTTTTATGAATAATTTCCTTGTAAATTGGGAATATCTGTAACATATATGTATATATATAATTTAGAGTAGGAAATATGTGGGTCTGCAAAGGGTTAAACTGGGCTGACAAGCTGGGCTTGAGGGCAATCTAATTACCTGTCCTCTTATTTGAATATGCATGAATGCAGGGTAACAAGAATTGCGGAGTCTTATGGTCTGACGAGATAACTTAGTATTCAAACAAACTAGAAAGAGATCGCAGATGAAAGAGACAGTCTATGCGGCACCGTTTTTATCCTCTAGATAAAGGCGTGTGTATTCTCCCATATTAACACCCATATCCATTTAAGGGGTAATTCTTCCTGGCTAGTTCCATGCATAGCTAAGCGCCCCTTCAAGGGAAGTTAACGACCTCCGGTTTAATTAATTTATCTTCAAATCCAATTATCACTAAAGAGTGGGCTAGGGTGGGAAATTAATATAACGGCAGGAAGGAGGAGAGAAATAACCACAACCAATCGTAGCCGCCCTGGGTTAGTCAATGGGAGAGGGCTCCATAAAAGGACCCCCCATCCAGTAGAGAGAGAGAGATGAGAGAACCTGGGCCCAGGATTCATTATAGGTAATTATTAAGACCATCTCCCAGCACTTACCCCTTATGCTTGCATTCTTCCTAGGTTTGTCTGTCTATTTGTAATGTAATGTATATACTCTGTATTGTAACCTAACACTAATATTTACTACTTTGTATTTAAACTAATATTTACCCCCTTGCCAAAGACTGTAAATGTTTGCGGTGTATTAGATAGACTAATAACCTTAATTCTTTAATAAATGCTTGTTATATTGAAGTTATCAAATCCTGTCAAAAAGAACTCTTATTTAAACCATATCAATAATCATAATAATATTAATTGAATATTAAATATTAAATAGTAATATTTAAAAATCAACACTTTGTTAAAAAGATTTGAATCCACTCACATGGGTTACGTAGTGCATGTATCAGAAAGCAAATGTTGCATATTGCCAGAGCCAAACTTCACAAAGTAATCAGAGTTGCACCGAGACTATCGAATGTGCAGAGCTGGACCCACCCTCTAAGAAGCACAGGAATTTCAGCACCTTAACTTGTAACCACTGCCCAGGCTTGAGCACACACATGGTTAAGTTCTGCTTTAACACAACTTATGAAAAACATATTTTTACTTGAATGCATAAAACAGGAACTGAACTTTAGAAGCCATGTCCAGAAAAAGGCAAATAGGTGGCAAAAAACTTAGTATTGCCTCTGGTCTCTTTGCAGATAATCTTTTCCCCATTACTGTCTTATCATGTCTTGTTCTGTCTTGTTCTGCACTGGGGTTGAGTTACTAAAACTGGAGAGCACAAAAGCCTCTGCAGCTCTGCATGGTAGCCAATCAACTTCCAGATTTTATTCTCAAAGCTTAATTGAACAAGTTGAAGTTAGAAGTTGATTGGCCACCATGCACAGCTGCACCAGATTTTGCACTCTCCAGCTTTAGTAAATCAACCCATGGAATAGCAAACAAAATGACGGCACGAGGAGCAAGCCAAAGGATACACAAATACAATATTAATGATAAGTAAAATATGTGTAGCGCCCTCACCTGCCTTCTCCCCTCTCTTTATGGCTGTATGACTCGTCTAGGGGTATCTGGGAGAAGGGGGGAGATGTACACCACCAGCTCGGCTCTCTGATGTAGTATGCAGAGATATGAGCAAACCCGTTTACCTTCGGGTCTGCGTTTTAGGCCGGAGCCTCAGCTTCTCCTATGGAGGATGATTGTCACTGTTACAGACAGGGACACTTAGCTTCCAGTAACACGAGTTCCACACCATAGAAAGTCCAACACTGTTTTATTTGCTTTGATCAATAGGTAGGCTGGTTGAACTTTAAAAGAACAGATAGGGTGTGGGAAAGAGTAGGTCCAGGCACACTCAATGAATAAAGTCTCTCCTGTTCCGTTTAGTGCAAACAGGCTTGGCGCACAGTCGCTGCCACCGACTGTGAATTTGGTCCCTGCCACTGACCTGGGTGAACGTTGAGGCCTCCGCCACAGGCCTTAGAGAAGGCCTGCCACCGACCTGATGAAGATGGGTCCCTGCCACAGACCATAAGAACATGAAATACCTCTGTTAGGACAAACGACCCCTGTCAGAGGAAGACATCCATCCGGACGGTCACCAGAGGCCCACACCGACACCGGCCAAATGCTGCACCGGCTCTATGGGAGGGTCTCGTCTCCGGTCCCTTACGCCCTGGATTCAGGCACCCAATACCGGGGAAACCTTAGGAATGCTTCTCCCTTGCGGGACCCAGTCGAAGGTACTGGGCCCCAGACCTCCTTGTAAAGTACCTCACCCCAGGCTGAAAGTGCCTGGGATGGAACTCGACTCCACGCGCCCAGGCCAAGGGCGCCTGGGCACAGACGAACTGCAGCAGCCTCCAGGCTGAAGGTGCCTGGGGAATGGACCTCGTGCGCAAGATGTCCGCCCCCCTCTACATCCTCTCCCAGCAAGCACAGCGGGCCCCCCGCCACACCACCGCCGCGAGAGGACACAAAGGGCACGGCGCTAGAATGGCAGTTCAACCCCGGTCCCAGGTGACAGTGCCACCTGGGGACCGCAGGGAACATGACACCATTCATACCTCCCACACTCCAAAGTGTCCATAAATTCCCAAAAAATCAATGTATCTGGGCCATCTATAGCCCAGATATGCCCCTCTAAATTTGACACCCGCTACATATGTGATAGATATAGGATGAGAAAACAACAACAGTCGTGCACAATGGCAATAGTACTGTCAAAAAAGTATAAATTATAAGAGATGATAATAATAATAATAATAATAATAATAATAATAATGATGTCCCAATAGGAGAATAAATTCCATATAACAATAGTAGTAGTAATACTGATGATGATGACGGAAAGGTACAAAATTACATAGGCACCGTTGGCAGCACTTTGAAGAGTGAAGCAAACTCTGTAAATGGCAAGAGAAAAACAAGAAAAATGCGCCTACTAAGTGCAGTATGTAAGCATAGAGTAGGTTTTTTAATTAATAGAAATCAGCCAAATGGCTACCTACAAAACAATGGTAAAGCCATGCATTGAATGGTGTAGATAGGGTTGTACAGGGGGTGTCACTCTGTTATCCGAGGTCGTCTGCAGTGTGGTATCAATAGCAAGACACCGGACAGTCTCACATCGGAGCAGATACCACACTGCAGATGACCTTGGATAACAGAGTGACACCCCCTGTACGACCCTATCTACACCATTCAATGCGTGGCTTTACCATTGTTTTGTGAGTAGCCATTTGGCTGATTTCTATTAATTAAATACCTATGCTTACATACTGCACTTAGTAGGCACATTTTTCTTGTTTTTCTCTTAGTAAATCAACCCTACTGTGTCTTTGTTTGGAGACAGCCATCTTGGTGGAGGCCGATTTTGCTTTTCCAGTAACAAGAAATGTGAGGAGCACAACTATGATAGATCAGTGGTGCCTTAGATCTTACACTGCAGATATACAGATATGAGGTAGTAGTAGGCACAATATGTGTCTAGGAACCATCACTTACCTTGAAGTGGGTTTATTTTTTAAGAGGGATTCAAGATCAAATAATTTCTACAACAAAGTAGATTTGTACATTTTTAGTTCCGTTCCACTTTAAATGCCTCATAATGTTTCAATACAGACAAACACATGCAATCAATTGTTACATAGTGTCAGCACTGAGAAATTCAGGGTAAAATGTGTTTAAAAAGTGAAGGAAAAAAAGGTGCAGAGGAGAGAGTCTTGTGTTTTGACATTCAGAGACAATGTATAAATTAAAATAAGAGGAGAATGTATACTGGCTGTTTAGCATTGAATACTCTGGTTTCTGACAGCTGAATAATAGACATGTGCATTCGTTTTCGTCCGAATGCATTTTCGTCCGAATTTCAGCTATTTTCGTTATCGTTTTAACAAACGAAAACGAAAGCACAGAATCCGAAAACCGAAAGATCCGACATAAACAAATGCTTTATTTTCGTTTTTGTTGCTACAACAGTTCGATATAGATAGGAGATTCGACGTGACGCTGACAATAACAATCTGTGTCTATCGAACCTGTGGTCGAATGCGCCTAACCTTAACTCTATTAGTCCAAGAATATTCTACATAGAGAGAAAAGATTCGACATTATAGAGAGAAAAGATTCGACATAGGAGAGAAAGATTCGACATAGGAGAGAAAAGATTCGACATTACAGAGAGAAAAGATTTGACATAGGAGAGAAAGATTCGACATAGGAGAGAAAAGATTCAACATTATAGAGAGAAAAGATTCGACATTATAGAGAGAAAAGATTCGACATAGGAGAGAAAGATTCGACATAGGAGAGGAAAGATTCGACATAGGAGAGGAAAGATTCGACATAGGAGAGGAAAGATTCGACATAGGAGAGAAAAGATTCGACATAGGAGAGAAAAGATTTGACATTATAGAGAGAAAAGATTCGACATTATAGAGAGAAAAGATTTGACATTATAGAGAGAAAAGATTTGACATTATAGAGAGAAAAGATTCGACATTATAGAGAGAAAAGATTCGACATAGGAGAGAAAAGATTCGACATTATAGAGAGAAAAGATTCGACATAGGAGAGAAAAGATTTGACATTATAGAGAGAAAAGAATTGACATTATAGAGAGAAAAGATTCGACATAGGAGAGAAAAGATTCGACATTATAGAGAGAAAAGATTCGACATAGGAGAGAAAAGATTCGACATTATAGAGAGAAAAGATTCGACATAGGAGAGAAAAGATTCGACATTATAGAGAGAAAAGATTCGACATAGAGAGAAAAGATCACTGCTTGTGGGCGGAACATTCGACCGGAAATGTATGATTGCAGAGTCGTACAGTTTCGCTGCTCCGTCGAATCTTCTTTGAACATTCGACAGACACCATAAGCCTTCAATGACAGATTCGACCTTAATTAATTCAGATTTTCGGACGAATGCAATTTTTAACGAAAAACGAAATAAATAAAAACGAATTTCGGGAGTAACTAAATAAATTTATTTTTTGGACGAAAACGAAATTCCGAAACGAAATATTTCAGTGTGCACATGTCTACTGAATAACGATAACATTCTTCTTTGATATAAGGTGACACAAATCTAATTTATTACTACAAATGACAGGTTTTTCTTGTATGAGTCTCTCTCTAATCAGAAAGAAGTAATGACACGGATAACAAATGGAAAAAGATCCTCTTTATTGGTGGCACTCTGTTAACTCTGATGACTTGATTTCTGCTTTTAAATTTTTTTTGCTTAAATCTTTTTACTTCAAATCTGAACTCCAGACAGATAATTACCGTATTTATTGGCGTATAACACGCACCCTAACTTTAAGAGGGAAGTTTCAGGAAAAAAACTTTCCACAGCCCCCTGCGTATAACACACAGGCACAGTTTACCCTCTATTTTCAGGGTAAAAAAGTGAGTGTTATACGCCAATAAATACAGTACTTAATAAAGTATTTGTAAAACAAAATTGGTAAATATGTTTGTACTTAGAAATATTTGAATATGTCTTGATATCCGCATCCTGTTAGTCTCTGCTTAGTAGCAGGATCAAAGAAGATTAATATTTTGAAGAAGTCAGAGTTTCATTGTTTTGCTGTCAGTCTACACTGTTGGTCTAATTTTTTAAAAGATATGCATATATGCCAGAGCTTAGTTCATGAGCAAAATAGATCAGAAATATGCCATGCATGCAGACTAAAAAAAATATGCACAGAATTTTAACTGGTTTGTTATGGAATGCATACTCCAGCATCCAAACATACCACAGCTAAGCTATGGCGTGCTTTAGAATAAAATGCTATTTTCTCTAATGTTTTCTTAAATATGCATACCTAGTAGAAATAAACCACATCAAATATGCACAACTGTCATTAAGAAATGTGTGTATGCAGTATTTTGAGAAATAGAATGCTTACAAGTTTCCATACACTGGTGAATAGAAGAGAGATTTTAATTTTAAATACCCATGTTCTCCTATGACAACATGGCACATGTGCCCTTTATTGCTTAGCCAGCCAGTCACATATTTTCCTTTTTTAAATTTCCATATAATTTATAGAAATGTACATATTCTATAATATTTCTTATAGCAACAGAAGGCAAAGAAGCAGTATTATTTTAATGTTATATTTGTATAATAAGACTGTATCATATATGTTGAACTTGTACTATCTGCCTTCACATCTGTAAGTATGCTGATGCACAATGCAAGTGTACCAGAATAAATTTTGTTTGCTTAGGGTCCTGTGATTATGCTTACAGGAGAGGGAAAGGGCAGACATGACCTCATCAGTGTACTACTGGTCTTTCAATGTTATTTCACAGGCTGTGAAAGGAGGGTCTGTGAACAAGCTTTATTTTGCATGGAAGTTACAGTTTTGGTGCTATCTGACACGGTGTCTGGACCACAAGATGGCAGAATTACAAATCCTATGACAGAAATTTCTAACAAAAAAATAAATGTTACCCAACTTTTGCAATAAAAGGATATCAGTGATCAAAGTTAAAGTGACTGTCTTTTGAAACAAAATAAAGCTGATATCTGGTAAAAAAGTGCAGACACATACATACAGAAGATTTTTCCTACTCTAGGTCAGAGTGCCGAAGAAAATACATTTCAATTATTTTCAGGTGCTTAGCGTATTCTAGGGTCAGGAAAATTTTCTAGCAAATTACAGTAAAATCCCTGCAGCAATTGTAGGAAACAAAAAGATGGCAAAAGCTACCTGTTTCTAAAAAAAAAAATGAATAAGTCCACTGTATCAACTAGATCCTGGAACTGTTTTCTAGGTGGAAAACCAGTTGTGTCATAAAGACTTATAAGAATTGGTCTTCTACTGCATGTTGGTCCAAGTCAAACAACCACTGCTTCCTTCTGTGCAAAGAAACAAAACAGGAAATTAACTTCCCACTCAAGTCTCACACCTTTAGATCAATAATGTATGTGTGATTCCTCAATTCACACATTTATTTTTCTTAGTAGATAACAGATGATTGCTTATAAAAGTAGACATTTTAGCATCAACTCAGTCCAATCCTTAAAGGCCCTTTGTCTGAAGTTACATCACACAGAAACCTGGAAATCATAGGTCAATGCATTACTTATGGATTCATTTGTAAGCCTCAGGGCATTTTTTGCTTTTATTTTAGTGTTTAATCACTACCTAACCATGCCATAGCCAAAAGACGGCTACAGCGTGGCTCTCTCATTCTGGGAGGGCATCTATGGATGTCCTCCCGAAACCACAATAGAAAAAGAAAATGTAGTAATTGCGCAGGTGAATAATCAAAAAAGCAGCTGGCAATCACACAACATAACACTTTGTGTAAAGACATAAATAACTGAAAAATTGAAGCGCTAATAACTTGTCAACAATGTGGTAACTGAATAATAGTGATCTGTCCATAAAGTGTCCAAAAATAAATGACAAAATCTTTGAAATTGTGTCTCGTGGGATAATACATGACAGAAACACCCAAAGTGCACCTTCCACGTGATAAGAAAAGATGTGCCCTTACCGGATAGCTAGACTCAACGTTATAGGAGCCTATTAAGACATAGATTCACACATCATGGAGGATCAATCCATTGGAAACAAACGAAAATTGCATTGAAGCCAACCTTGCTGGTTTCTCCCTTTCCTTCTCTTCCTAGCAGCAGCATTCTGGAGCAGCCTCGGACAAATTCCCAAAACCCAAGCTGGAGAGGGGTGGCAATAGGGTGCTGCGAGTACCAGAAACACAGGCTGGCCCACGGAAAGATGGGTGGGGACACCAGTGGGCCGCTACCTATACTCCACAAATTTCCACTGCTGGGTGTGGTCAAGAGAGGCATGTGAGCAGACGCTTCTCACATAGCTCCTGACATTGATCCTGCATAGATCCTGCTCCCAGCAGTGTGGACCTCTTGTTCTGGCTCCCACTTCCTCCATACTCTTCACTGACCGGCCTGACATGTGCGGCTCCCGGATCGCTCATCATAGTGACCAGTATGGATGAGCCGGACACCCCCCGGTTCGGTTCACAGCAGAACATGCGAACAGGCAAAAAATTTGTGTCAGCACACGAACACTGTTAAAGTCTATGGGACATGAACGTGAAAAATCAAAGGTACTCATGTTAAAAGCCTATATGCAAGTTATTGCAATAAAAAGTGTTTGGTGACCTGGGTCCTGCCCCAGGGGACATGTATCAATGCAAAAAAAAAGTTTTAAAAACTGACGTTTTTTCAGGAGCAGTGATTTTAATAATGCTTAAAGTGAAACAATAAAAATGAAATATTCCTTTAAATATCATGCTTGGGAGGTCTCCTTAGTCTGCCTGTAAAGTAGCACATCTTTCCCATGTTTATAACAGTAACATGAGATGACACATATGAAGGTCTGAGAGGGCTGGGGGGTTTATAACAGTACCACAGCAAAATTACATTTCTAAAGGAATTTTTTTTATTTAAAACTGCTCGCAGCTGTAATGTATTGTCGAATCCCGGCAATATAGATAACAATCATTTAAAAAAAGCAACGTGGCCCCCCCAGTCCATTACCAGGCCCTTTGGGTCTGGTATGGATATTAAGGGCAACCCCGTACCAAAATGTAAAAAAAAAATGGCATGGGGGTCCCTCCCAAAATCCATACCAGGCCCTTCAGGTCTGGTATGGATATTAACCACTTCTCTACTGTGCACGAAAACCCCCTTCCTGCCCAGGCCATTTTTCAGCTTTCAGCGCTGTCACACTTTGAATGACAATTGCGTGGTCGTGCGACGTGGCTCCCAAACGAAATTTGTGTCATTTATTTCCCACAAATAGAGCTTTCTTTTGGTGGTATTTGATCACCTCTGCGGTTTTTATTTTTTGCGCTATAAACAAAAGAAGAGCGTCCAGTTTGGAAAAAAAAACACTATTTTTTACTTTTTGCTATAATAAATACCCATTTTTTTTTTTTTATAAAATTTTCCTCAGTTTAGGCCGATACGTATTCTTCTACATATTTTTGGTAAAAAAAAATCGCAATAAGCGCGTATTGATTGGTTTGCGCAAAAGTTAAAGCGTCTACAAAATAGGGGATAGATTTATAGCATTTTTTTTTTTTTTTTTATATTAGTAATGGCGGCGATCTGCGATTTTTTATTGTGACTGCGATATTGCGGCGGACACATCGGACACTTTTGACACATTTTTGGGACCATTCACATTTATACAGCGATCCCTGCTATAAAAATGCATTGATTACTGTATAAATGTGATTGGCAGGGAAGGGGTTAACCACTAGGGGGCGGGAAGGGGTTAAATATGTTCACTCAAAGTGTTCTTACTGTGGGGGGAGGGGACTGACTGGGGGAGGTGACCGATCTGTGTCCCTATGTACAAGGGACACACCATCGGTCCCCTCTCCCTCACAGGACGTGGATCTCTGTGTTTACACACAGAGATCCACTTTCCTGCTCGTTTTCCGGGCAATCGCGGGTGCCCGGCGGCAATCGCGGCCGCCGGGCACGCGCACCGGGGCCTTGTGAACGCGGCGGGCGCGCGCCTCCTAGCTCGTTTTAAAGGGAGGACGTCATATGACGTCCTCCCAGAACGAGAGTATCCTCCGCCTGCCGTCAATTGACAGTGGGCGGGGGACAAGTGGTTAAGGGGAACCCCGTGCAAAAATAAAAAAAATGCGGTGGGGGGCCTCCCCCAAAATCCATACCAAAAAAGTGTCCCGCGATGGCCATTCATCTTTAATCACAGCGCAGACGACCCAAGAAAAAAGAAAAACTCTGCCTCGATGACAGTCGTTCCTGTGACTGCTGTCTTTTCATGATGACAGCTCTTATATAGCTGAGGGTGGGGCCACCCGGTGACGTAAATGGGTGACCCCGCCACCTCTGATGTCACGTGACGTCACAGGCCCAACCCTCAGCTATATAAGAGCTGTCTTCCTGAAAAGGCTGTAGTCTCTGGGACACCTCCCATGAAGACAAAGTAGTACCTTCTTTTTTTTCAATTTCCACACCTGAGAAATTGGGTAAACATCAGCTACCTCGGACAGATTGGTCGCCCATATCAAAATCACCTGCCAGAAATATCCCCTACAGGAATACAGGAGACCACAGGGGAAGGAATATGTCCCCAAGGAGGGGAGAACATCAGGATAACAAACAACGTCAACATAGTAATAACACTCCACAAAACGTGGAGAAAAAAGGCCCCCCACCAGCTGCTGATCAGGCCCCACAATATGGGTGGAAGAAACCCAACCACTGGAAAAACAAAAAAACATAAAAAAATTGGCCCAAACCCAATCAGGGACCAAGAGACACAAGAGGACCCCCACCCGAACCCCACATACAAGAGAATAGTCCAGACCATCAACGGAACAACTATGGTTGGAGAGATAATAGAAATGAGTATGATGACTATAGACATAGTGGCAGAAGCCCGGGAACACCGTATCAGTATGGACCCAGAGATGAACGAGGGTTCAGAAATGAACGTGGTCAACAACCAGCCACCCACAGACCTAGAGATAGAAGTCCAGTCCATACATCTAACTATTATGCTCCTTTTGAGGGATTTACGTGATGTGGATGTGAGACCACAACGCGATTATCGTTATGAACAAGATCACAATGTGTCTTTTTTAGAGAGGGGGAGAGAATATCATCATCCACCCCGGAGAATCTAATACACCCAAACAAACAGACCATGAGAAAAAGAGGATGCAGAGGAGGGAAGGGTAAAAACACCAAGAAACCACTAATGGGAGAAGGTATATTTAATCTTGCAGAAGTACCTCTGTCTCAAGAAGAATTGATGACTCTGGACAGAGGTCTTAAATATGCCCCTGTTAGGAATTTAGACAAATTTCAAACATATATCAATATCCAGAAATATGTCAGAAAATTAAATATTAAAAAGTATATAACAGAAAACCCCATTAGTGCCAAAATACGCAAAGATAATTTAGTGGCCCATAGTAATTTAAAAAACAAATCCACCTTCAACCCGAAAGTAAAAGATAATAAGCATATCGAAGTCTTTAGACATATGGTGACAGAAGAACTGAAGAGTTTAACAATAAAGAAACTTCAGGAACCAAGAGCTATTAAGACGGGTATTCGCAAGTTGTCAGAAAGAAAAGAACTAGTGATCAGACCCTCAGATAAGGGAGGAGGGATAGTCATCCAAACCACCGAGCAATATCACAAAGGGATGTGCTTGCTGTTGGAAGATGTCAATACCTATTGCAAACTACCTAGTAACCCGATATTTCGGTGGAGAAAATAATTGGAACAGGTAGTTCACCTGGGACTGAAGAAGGGAATACTCGATAAGAAGGAGGCAAGATATTTAATACCGGAAGCATGTAGAACTCCGATCATCTACGCTCTGCCCAAAATTCATAAGGACAAAGTCAATCCACCACTGAGACCCATAGTAAATGGAATTGAGTCCATTACAGCAAGACTTGGGCAATATATAGATCGCTTCCTTCAGCCGGCTGTCCAAAAGATCAGGGCATACCTGAGAGACACTAAAGAGATGTTGCAGCTACTAGATGAAAATAAAACAACAGGACCCCTCCTAATGGCAACAGCCGAAGTGTCATCTCTCTACACAATCATACCCCATTATTTAGCTTGTGAAGCAACTAAATGGGGTCTGAGGAAGTTCACTAAACTGGCATGCATGCAAAGAAAATTTATCGTAAAATGCTTGGATTTTTGCCTCAAACACAGCCATTTCTGGTACGAGAAGGAATATTATCAACAAAAGACCGGGGTTGCCATGGGGGCCAAATTTGCCCCGAGCGTCGCTGGACTTTTCATGGCAAAATGGGAAGACGAAAATGTCTTCCTTGAACCACCAGAGGAGCTAGTAATATATAGACGCTATATTGATGATATTTTCCTCGTTTGGAGAGTCGAACGCGAAGGACTTGTAACCTTCTTCGAAAGATTGAATAGTAACCAACAAAATATAGTATTGACGTGGCAGATTGAGGATTCCAGCATAACATTTCTAGACTTAACGATAATGAGAATCATGAGTGAGTTATAGATGCTTAAAATGGCCCTTCCTGCATGAGCACCGCTCAGCGCTTAGGATTTAGAGCGATAGATGGTGTAACCCGAATATTATAGACTGGATGTTTATGTGATTATGAAAGTGATCCTAATCACAGTAAGCAGCTGCTGAAGGTGCGTAGATAATGTAAAAATATTTGAAGGAGCATCAAAGGCTAACTATAAATAATGTAAAACAATAAAACCGTACACAATAAAATGGTGAACAATAAATACTGAGACACATTAAAAATGTAAACCATGTGACTGTCCATAAATAGTGTAGCAGCGCTCTTGTCAAAAATGACAAGCTTCTTTATGTGTTAATCTACACACAAAGGAACTGATGAGTAAAGAGAAAGTGATATTTTTTATCCCAGTGCAATGATACAGTTCAAAGGATCATCCGTCATGTGTCGCATGAAAGTAGAGAAGTCCCCCTTTGGGGATGCACTCACCAAAATGTAGACATAGATAAGCCTTATCACCAAACATAGGATTGCCTCTTCCTTTTCTTTCACTCCTCCACCGATATCCAGCTCTTTTTTGCTCAGGTATTCAGGTTAATACATATGGGGAAAAAAATGGCCACATAGCGTAATATTGCTTAACTCATTTATTCCCATAGATAACCCCCCTTACAAATGGAAACGTACAAAAATTGAAATTATAATAGGCAGATAAAGTGCGGTAGCCTGGCTGTTCAGTGCACCTAAGGCGCCAGTAGATGGGGGTCCACGCTATGAACAGCGTGTAAACTTGTTACCACTTCCTGGTTCCTGGATGCGGTGGAGCGCAAGCGTCACTTCCGGTACGGCGAGACCACGACACTGACGCGTTTCGTCACTTCCGGACTTCGTCTGAGGGCGTGGTCTCGAGCCGCAGTAGCCGGTGTTTTATCTGTGAGAGGCGGACGTCACTCCTATGCTGAAAACCAATCCTAGCAGAGTACTTGCTCACACCCCCCAGCTATGCTAAACAAAGTCTGTTGGTTAAGTGAGAAGAGCCCGCCCAAGCGGAGGACCTGCATCTCTCCAAGCATTAAGCCAGCGGCGTAGTGTCCGCAAATGAATTGTACATATATACTATATATATACAATACAATGATTGTACATATATATTTTACGGACACTATTCAATTTGGAAAAATTAATTAATTTAAAATGCCATCTCCATTGCACAATTAATTAACGACCATGGAGATGGCCTTTTAAATTAATTAATTTTTCCAAATTGAATAGTGTCCGTAAAATATATATGTACAAGCATTGTATTCATTTGCGGACACTATGCCGCTGGCTTAATGCTTGGAGAGATGCAGGTCCTCCCCTTGGGCGGGCTCTTCTCACTTGACCCACAGACTTTGTTTAGCATAGCTGGGGGGTGTGAGCAAGTACTCTGCTAGGATTTGTTTTCAGCATAGGAGTGACGTCCGCCTCTCACAGATAAAACACCGGCTACTGCGGCTCGAGACCACGCACTCAGACGAAGTCCGGAAGTGACGAAACGCGTCAGTGTCGTGGTCTCGCCGTACCGGAAGTGACGCTTGCGCTCCACCGCATCCAGGAACCAGGAAGTGGTAACAAGTTTACACGCTGTTCATAGCGTGGACCCCCATCTACTGGTGCCTTAGGTGTACTGAACAGCCAGGCTACCGCACTTTATCTGCCTAGTATATTTTCAATTTTTGTACGTATCCATTTGTAAGGGGGGTTATCTATGGGAATAAATGAGTTAAGCAATATTACGCTATGTGGTCATTTTTTTCCCCATATGTATTAACCTGAATACCTGAGCAAAAAAGAGCTGGATATCGGTGGAGGAGTGAAAGAAAAGGAAGAGGCAATCCTATGTTTGGTGATAAGGCTTATCTATGTCTACATTTTGGTGAGTGCATCCCCAAAGGGGGACTTCTCTACTTTCATGCGACACATGACGGATGATCCTTTGAACTGTATCATTGCACTGGGATAAAAAATATCACTTTCTCTTTACTCATCAGTTCCTTTGTGTGTAGATTAACACATAAAGAAGCTTGTCATTTTTGACAAGAGCGCTGCTACACTATTTATGGACAGTCACAGGGTTTACATTTTTAATGTGTCTCAGTATTTATTGTTCACCATTTTATTGTGTACGGTTTTATTGTTTTACATTATTTATAGTTAGCCTTTGATGCTCCTTCAAATATTGTTTTTACACGATAATGAGAATCAATAACACCTTTGCTAGTAAAACTTTCTTTAAAAGTGTAGACCGCAATAGCTATCTTCCAACTAAAAGTTGCCATCATCACAACTGGCTCTTTAACATTCCTAAGGGACAGTTGTTGCGCCTGCGACAAAACTGCATGAATATTGCAGATTTCCATACACAGGCCAATATGATAGGGGAGAGGTTTATCCAGAAAGGATACGAGGATGAATTCATCAAAAACAAAATAGAAGAAGTAGCACACATCCCAAGGAGTGACTTATTGCAAAATAAGAAGAACATCTCTAAATTGGACCAAGTGCCGGTGATTCTTGAATATAACACACAATACAAGAAGATCGAGAGTATCTTTCAACAACATTGGCATATTCTTAAGGCGGATAAGAGTCTGAAAGATATATTACCCGTCAGACCTCAATTCATCTACAAACGTGCACCTACGTTGCGCGACCAACTAGTGAAAAGTGTAGTGAACCCACCAAAGAAGACTTTGACCTTTTTTACTGGTAAAGGGTTCTACCCATGCAAGAGGTGCTACGCATGTAAACGCACTAAACGCCCAAATGAAAAGAGATCTGAGTTCCAGTCAAGTAGCAATGGAAAAAATACGAAATTAAAGAATTCATTGGATGCAACACAGAAGGGGCCGTCTATGTCCTTGAATGTAGCTGCGGCCTGCAATACGTAGGCCACACTAAAAGATTGCTTAGAATCCGCGTGAAAGAACATGTGCAAAACATCCAACGCGGCTTTGTCAAACATAGTGTCTGCAGTAGTGATGAGCCGAACACCCCCGGGTTCGGTTCGCACCAGAACCCGCGAACGGACCGAAAGTTCGTACGAACATTAGAACCCTATTAAATACAATGGATGCGAACGTTCGAATTCTAAAGTGCTAATTATAACAACTATTATGCATGTTATTGTCCTAAAAAGGGTTTGGGAACCCGGGTTCTGCACCAGGGGACATGTATCAATGCAAAAAGAAGTTTTAAAAACGGTCGTTTTTCGGGAGCAGTCATTTTAATGATGCATAAAGTGAAAAAAAAAAGTCAAATATTCCTTTAAATATCGTACCTGGGGGGTGTCTAAAGTATGCCTGTGAAGTGCCATGTGTTTCCCGTGTTTAGAACTGTCCCTGCACAAAATGACACTTCTAAAGGAAAAAAAAGCCATTTAAAACTGCTTGCGGCTTTAATGTAATGTCTGGTCCCGGTAATATGGATGAAAATCTTTAAGAAAAATGGCATAGCTACCCCATGACCCCCCCCCCCCCCCTACCCCAGCCCATTACCAGCCCCTTTGGGTCTTGTATGGATATTAAGGGGAACCCCGCACATAAAATAAAAAAGGCCCTATATACTCTGAACAGCCGTATACAGGCGGTGCATACAAGACAGGGACTGTAGGTTTGTTCTTATGTAGAATCTGTTTGTAATTTTGAACAGGTACATTGTTTAAGTGTAGCTCCAGCCCAAAAATCTATTTTTAAACTTTTTGGAAAACATAGGTAAGGGTTATCACCCCTGTAACATTTGTTTTGCTGTCTGTGCCCCTGTTCAGAACATTTCACCTCACTTTCCGTCCCAATGACAACTGTTTTTGAAATGTGGTGTTTTTCTTGAAACAAGGATTGGTGATAAAGCATCAGTACAGAGGAGACACCTTTCTCCCATATTAATTCTTACAGGAGAGAATTTTCCTTCCTAGGGGTAGATTTCCTCTCACTTCCTGTTGTCTTCTTGCGTTTGCAAGTAGGAGTCGTTTGTAAGTTGGATGTTTGAAAGTAGGGACCTGCCGTATATACTCTGCAGAAATAGGCCCCTTAGTTGTTGGTGTTGGCACAACACTGTAAGCACTCACAGTTACTCTTGGTTGGTGCTGGAACGCCCTGCTGTCAACTATTATATCAGGAATTTTAATTACATATAATTGTTGAACAGTGGTAGTAAAAATTGGGCCTTTGATGGTGGTGCTGGTGCCACAACACTGTAAGCCCTGACAGTTACTCTTGGTGGGTGCAGGAATGGGCCCTGCTGTGAATTATTAGATCAAGAATTGTAATTACATGCCCCTTTTGAACAGGGGCTGAAAAATTGGGCCTTTCGTGGTGGTGGTGGTGGTGGCGTTGCCACAACACTGTAAGCCCTCAGAGTTACTCTTGGTGGGTGCAGGAATGGGCCCTGCTGTGAATTATTAGATCAAGAATTGTAATTACATGCCCCTTTTGAACAGGGGCTGAAAAATTGGGCCTTTTGTGGTGGTGGTGGTGGTGGCATTGCCACAACACTGTAAGCCCTCAGAGTTACTCTTGGTGGGTGCAGCAATGGGCCCTGCTGTGAATTATTAGATCAAGAATTGTAATTACATGCCCCTTTTGAACAGGGGCTGAAAAATTGGGCCTTTCGTGGTGGTGGTGGTGGTGGTGGTGGCGTTGCCACAACACTGTAAGCCCTCAGAGTTACTCTTGGTGGGTGCAGCAATGGGCCCTGCTGTGAATTATTAGATCAAGAATTGTAATTACATGCCCCTTTTGAACAGGGGCTGAAAAATTGGGCCTTTCGTGGTGGTGGTGGTGGTGGCGTTGCCACAACACTGTAAGCCCTCAGAGTTACTCTTGGTGGGTGCAGGAATGGGCCCTGCTGTGAATTATTAGATCAAGAATTGTAATTGCATGCCCCTGTTGAACAGGGGCTGAAAAATTGGGCCTTAGGCACTGGTGGCACAACACTACAACCCCTCACAGATACTGTACTTGGAGCACAGCAATGAGCCCTGTTGCAAAGTATTGCTTCAAAAATTGTAATGACACGCCCCTGTTAAACAGGGGCTAAAAAATTGGGCCTTAGGCACTGGTGCCACAACACTCCAACCCCTCACAGATACTGTACTTGGAGCACAGCAATGAGCCCTATGGCAAATTATTGCTAAAAAAATTGTAATTACACGCCCCTGTAAAACAGGGGCTGAAAAATTGGGCCTTAGCCACTGGTGGCGGCACCCATAAACAAAAATGATCTTCCAAGCTATCATCATCAATCGTATCATTGAGGACTCGGAGGAGGAGGATAGCCAGTCAACATAACAGCACAGGCACTCAGCATCAGCATCAGTCTTGAAGGGATGTGACATGTTAAAATCAATTAGTCTGTTATATCAGCATCAGGTGTGTGGTAGCTGGTGGTGATCCAAGACTGGTTCATCTTGATGAAAGTCAGTCGATCAACCGAGTCGGTGGACAGGCGCACCCTGTGATCCGTGACAAATCCTCCAGCAGCACTGAATGTGCGTTCCGAAAGAACGCTGGATGCAGGACAGGCCAGTAGCTCAATTGCATACTGTGCAAGCTCTGGCCAGTGATCCATCCTCAAGACCCAGTAAGCCAGAGGATTTTCGGTGGGGAAGGTGTCCAAGTCTGACCTTGCCCCTAGATATTCCTGCACCATGTTTATCAGACGCTGGCGATGGTTGCTGGAACCGATCATACTTTGGGGCTGCGGACTAAAGAATTGTCTGAACGCATCGGTCAGACGGCCACCTTCCCCACCGCTCCTTCTTTGACTGGCCGAAGCCTCAGCAACTCGTTGTCCAGGACCAGGAGTTTGTAACCTCCCAGTCTCTGGGAACGCGTTGCACAGACCTTTCTGCAAGGCCTCCCGGAGTTGTCTCATCCTCTGCTCCCTCTGCGACGGTAACATAAGGTCCGCAACCTTACCCTTGTACCGTGGATCAAGGAGAGTGGCCAGCCAGTAATGGTCCCTCTCCTTGATCCGAAGAATACGAGGATCCTTCCGCAGACTTTGCAGGATCAGGGAGGCCATGCAGCGTAGGTTTGCTGAGGCATTCGCTCCGGAGTCCTCTGGGTCACTAAGGACGACATAATCCGCAGCCACCTCCTCCCAGCCACGTACAAGTCCACTGGTTTCTTGGGACTGTAAATCATCCCTAAAAGACTGCTGCTGATGATGCTGAGTGCCAGCCTCCACCTCCATGCTGACACAATCCTCCTCCTCCTCCTCCTCCTCCTCTTCCTGTGCGATGGGTGGGACAGAAGGAACACTGTCTGGGTAAAGGGGGCCTTGAGAGGCAAGGAAGTCCTCCTCTTCCTGCCTCTGTTCTGCCTCAAGTGCCCTGTCCATTATTCCACGCAGCGTGTGCTCCAACAGGTGGACAAGAGGTACAGTGTCACTGATGCATGCACTGTCACTGCTCACCATCCTCATGGCCTCCTCAAATGGTGCCAGGACAGTGCATGCATCCCTGATCATGCCCCACTGGCGTGGAGAAAAAAAACCAAGCTCCCCTGACCCTGTCCTGGTGCCGTAGTCGCACAGGTACTCATTGATGGCCCTCTGCTGCGTGTGCAGCCGCTGCAGCATGGCCAACGTTGAGTTCCACCTGGTGGGCATGTCACATATAAGGCAGTTCTTGGGCAGGTTCAACTCCTTTTGCAGCTCAGCCAGGCGAGCACTGGCATTATAAGATCTGCGGAAATGCACACAGACTTTCCTGGCCTGCCTCAGGACATCCTGTAAGCCCGGGTACCTGCCCAAGAACCGCTGCACCACCAGGTTAAGGACGTGAGCCACACAGGGCACATGGGTCAGTTGTCCCTGTCGGAGGGCGGAGAGGAGGTTGGTGCCATTGTCGCAAACCACCATTCCTGGCTTAAGCTGGCGTGGCGTCAACCACCTCTCGGCCTGGCCCTGCAGAGCAGACAGGACCTCTGCCCCAGTGTGGCTTCTGTCCCCCAAACACACCAGCGCAAGCACGGCATGGCATCTATTTGCCTGCGTACTTGCGTAGCCCCTTGAACGCCTACGGAGCACCGCTGGTTCCGAGGACAAACCACAGGAAGAGGCCATGGAGGAAGAAGAAGAGGAGGGGGTGGAGGAGAGAGGTGTGTCACAACCAGTAGTAGCATTTTGGAGGCGTGGCGGTGGAACAACCTCCAACACTACTGCACCTTGTCCTGCATCCTTCCCAGCTGCCAAAAGAGTGACCCAATGGGCCGTGAAAGAAAGGTAACGTCCCTGTCCATGCCTGCTGGACCATGAGTCAGCGGTAATATGCACCTTACCGCTGACCGCCCTGTCCAGCGAGGCCAAGACATTGCCTTCCACATGCCGGTAGAGAGCCGGAATAGCCTTCCGTGAGAAAAAGTGGCGTTTGGGAACCTGCCACTGAGGAACCGCACATTGCACAAACTCACGGAAGGGGGCCGAGTCTACCAACTGAAAAGGCAGCAGTTGAAGCGCTAGCAATTTAGCCAAGCTAGCATTCAACCGCTGGGCATGTGGATGGCTGGGAGTGAACTTCTTTCGACGGTCCAGCAGCTGGGGCAGGGAAATTTGCCTGCTAGAATCGGACGTCGGTGTACTGCTAGCAGAGTGGCCGCAAGTACTTGGCTGTGACACACCTAATTCTACACCTTCATTCCTCTCAGTGCATGTTTCAGAGAGGACTGAAGTTATAGTGGGGTTGGAGATCCCAGCTGATGCGGTGCAAGGAGAGGTCCGCTTTGTTCTTTGGTGTGGGTCTTTGAGGTAGGCTTGCCAACGAGCTGCATGGCAGGTCAACATATGTCTGGTCAGGCATGTGGTACCCAAGCGGCTGATGTTTTGGCCACGCGATATACACTTGAGACATATGTTGCAAACAGCAGCTGTGCGATCTGATGCACTAGCCTCAAAAAAGGCCCACACCAAAGAACTTTTTGAATGACGGGCAGAGGCAGCGCCCTGCACAGGCGGAGCTCTGCGGTGTGATTCCGTCGGTGTACTGCCCTTACGCTGGCCACCAAAGGGCATCCTGCCTCGTTGGAGATGTGCCTCCTCCTCCTCCTCCTCCTCCTCCTCTCTCCTATTAGGCACCCACGTGGAGTCAGTGACCTCATCATCCCCTCCCTCCTCATCACTGGAGCCAATCTGGCAGTATGCTGCAGCTGCTGGAACATGACTGCCAGATTGGTGTCCTTCTTGAGCATCCCCTCTGTCTGCTCTCACGCTACTGCCTTCCTGTAGCTGGGTTTCATCATCAGACCCTTCGAAACGCTGGGCATCCTCCTGGAGCATGTACCCAACACTGTGCTCAAACAGTTCGGGGGACTCCTCAGAAGGAGGACATGGTGGGTCTAGGGAAGGAGTGACTGATGATGAGTCTGACATTGATACCAGGGAAGAGGACGCTTTGGCAGCTGCTTTTCCAGTACCCTGAGCCTGGGTGAGAGAGGATGAGGAGGAGGAGGAGGGCTTGGTCATCCACTCTACCAAGTCTTCGGCATGATGTGGCTCAACATGTCCAGCTGCCGAAAAGAAGGACAAGCGTGTCCCATGGCCATGTGCTGATGACAATGCACCGCGTCCACGACCAGCACTGTTGCCCCCAGACACAGAGCCTGCTTGCCCTCTTTTATTGCCTCCTGACTGTCTGCCTCTCCTTGTTTGCCTTCCAGACATTCTAATAGATGGCCTGCAGGGAGATGGGAAAAAAGCAATAAGGGCTACCTTCAGGTGTCCTTCTCTGTCCCTTTACTTAAGGATTTCTAAATATGGTTGAGGATGATTGCTTTCGCACAGAATAGCACAACGACAATTTCCCTGACTGTCCAAAAAACAAGGATTTCAAAGATGGTTGATGAGGAATGCTTTAGCACACTATAGCACAAGGAGAATTTCCCTCACTGTCCTTCCCTGTACTTAGAAACAAGGATTATCACAGTGAAAGAAACTGACACTCTTCCTACCTATAGTTTTCTGTCCCTAGAAAAAATGTTTTTTTAAAGCACACTATAGCACAAGGAGAATTTCCCTCACTTTCCTTCCCTGTCCCTAGAAACAAGGATTATCACAGTGAAAGAAACTGACACTCTTCCTACCTATAGTTTTCTGTCCCTAGAAAAAATGTTTTTTTAAAGCACACTATAGCACAAGGAGAATTTCCCTCACTGTCCTTCCCTGTCCCTAGAAACAAGGATTATCACAGTGAAAGAAAGTGACACTCTTCCTACCTATAGTTTTCTGTCCCTAGAAAAAATGTTTTTTTAAAGCACACTATAGCACAAGGAGAATTTCCCTCACTGTCCTTCCCTGTCCCTAGAAACAAGGATTATCACAGTGAAAGAAACTGACACTCTTCCTACCTATAGTTTTCTGTCCCTAGAAAAAATGTTTTTTTAAAGCACACTATAGCACAAGGAGAATTTCCCTCACTGTCCTTCCCTGTCCCTAGAAACAAGGATTATCACAGTGAAAGAAAGTGACACTCTTCCTACCTATAGTTTTCTGTCCCTAGAAAAAATGTTTTTTTAAAGCACACTATAGCACAAGGAGAATTTCCCTCACTTTCCTTCCCTGTCCCTAGAAACAAGGATTATCACAGTGAAAGAAACTGACACTCTTCCTACCTATAGTTTTCTGTCCCTAGAAAAAATGTTTTTTTAAAGCACACTATAGCACAAGGAGAATTTCCCTCACTTTCCTTCCCTGTCCCTAGAAACAAGGATTATCACAGTGAAAGAAACTGACACTCTTCCTACCTATAGTTTTCTGTCCCTAGAAAAAATTTTTTTTTAAAGCACACTATAGCACAAGGAGAATTTCCCTCACTGTCCTTCCCTGTCCCTAGAAACAAGGATTATCACAGTGAAAGAAAGTGACACTCTTCCTACCTATAGTTTTCTGTCCCTAGAAAAAATGTTTTTTTAAAGCACACTATAGCACAAGGAGAATTTCCCTCACTGTCCTTCCCTGTCCCTAGAAACAAGGATTATCACAGTGAAAGAAACTGACACTCTTCCTACCTATAGTTTTCTGTCCCTAGAAAAAATGTTTTTTTAAAGCACACTATAGCACAAGGAGAATTTCCCTCACTGTCCTTCCCTGTCCCTAGAAACAAGGATTATCACAGTGAAAGAAAGTGACACTCTTCCTACCTATAGTTTTCTGTCCCTAGAAAAAATGTTTTTTTAAAGCACACTATAGCACAAGGAGAATTTCCCTCACTTTCCTTCCCTGTCCCTAGAAACAAGTATTATCACAGTGAAAGAAACTGACACTCTTCCTACCTATAGTTTTCTGTCCCTAGAAAAAATGTTTTTTTAAAGCACACTATAGCACAAGGAGAATTTCCCTCACTTTCCTTCCCTGTCCCTAGAAACGAGGATTATCACAGTGAAAGAAACTGACACTCTTCCTACCTATAGTTTTCTGTCCCTAGAAAAAATGTTTTTTTAAAGCACACTATAGCACAAGGAGAATTTCCCTCACTTTCCTTCCCTGTCCCTAGAAACAAGGATTATCACAGTGAAAGAAACTGACACTCTTCCTACCTATAGTTTTCTGTCCCTAGAAAAAATGTTTTTTTAAAGCACACTATAGCACAAGGAGAATTTCCCTCACTGTCCTTCCCTGTCCCTAGAAACAAGGATTATCACAGTGAAAGAAAGTTACACTCTTCCTACCTATAGTTTTTTGTCCCTAGAAAAAATGTTTTTTTAAAGCACACTATAGCACAAGGAGAATTTCCCTCACTGTCCTTCCCTGTCCCTAGAAACAAGGATTATCACAGTGAAAGAAACTGACACTCTTCCTACCTATAGTTTTCTGTCCCTAGAAAAAATGTTTTTTTAAAGCACACTATAGCACAAGGAGAATTTCCCTCACTGTCCTTCCCTGTCCCTAGAAACAAGGATTATCACAGTGAAAGAAAGTGACACTCTTCCTACCTATTGTTTTCTGTCCCTAGAAAAAATGTTTTTTTAAAGCACACTATAGCACAAGGAGAATTTCCCTCACTTTCCTTCCCTGTCCCTAGAAACAAGGATTATCACAGTGAAAGAAACTGACACTCTTCCTACCTATAGTTTTCTGTCCCTAGAAAAAATGTTTTTTTAAAGCACATATAGCACAAGGAGAATTTCCCTCACTTTCCTTCCCTGTCCCTAGAAACAAGGATTATCACAGTGAAAGAAACTGACACTCTTCCTACCTATAGTTTTCTGTCCCTAGAAAAAATGTTTTTTTAAAGCACACTATAGCACAAGGAGAATTTCCCTCACTTTCCTTCCCTGTCCCTAGAAACAAGGATTATCACAGTGAAAGAAACTGACACTCTTCCTACCTATAGTTTTCTGTCCCTAGAAAAAAATTTTTTTTAAAGCACACTATAGCACAAGGAGAATTTCCCTCACTGTCCTTCCCTGTCCCTAGAAACAAGGATTATCACAGTGAAAGAAACTGACACTCTTCCTACCTATAGTTTTCTGTCCCTAGAAAAAATGTTTTTTTAAAGCACACTATAGCACAAGGAGAATTTCCCTCACTTTCCTTCCCTGTCCCTAGAAACAAGGATTATCACAGTGAAAGAAACTGACACTCTTCCTACCTATAGTTTTCTGTCCCTAGAAAAAATGTTTTTTTAAAGCACACTATAGCACAAGGAGAATTTCCCTCACTGTCCTTCCCTGTCCCTAGAAACAAGGATTATCACAGTAAAACACACTGACACTCTCCCTACCTATAGTTTTCTGTCCCTAGAAAAAATGTTTTTTTAAAGCACACTATAGCACAAGGAGAATTTCCCTCACTGTCCTTCCCTGTCCCTAGAAACAAGGATTCGCACAGTAAAACACACTGACACTCTCCCTACCTATAGTTTTATGTCCCTAGAAAAAATGTTTTTTTAAAGCACACTATAGCACAAGGAGAATTTCCCTCACTGTCCTTCCCTGTCCCTAGAAACAAGGATTCGCACAGTAAAACACACTGACACTCTCCCTACCTATAGTTTTCTGTCCCTAGAAAAAATGTTTTTTTAAAGCACACTATAGCACAAGGAGAATTTCCCTCACTGTCCTTCCCTGTCCCTAGAAACAAGGATTCGCACAGTAAAACACACTGACACTCTCCCTACCTATCCTTCTCTTTCCCTAAACTAAAGGAATCCAGGTTAAGCAAGAAAAAATAAATGTCACTGTCCCTGCCTATGCTTCTCTTTCCCTGCTCCGGAACACACTACACTAGGCCGCCGTGCTGGCGGCCTTTTATAGTGTGGGGCGTGTACTAAACACCCTCAGCAATAATTGGCCACAGGCATCCTGCCTGTGGCCAATCATTGCTCTCCTCGCTGCCGGCGCTGTGATTGGCCAAGCATGCGGGGTCACAGTGCATGCTTGGCCAATCACAGCGCCTGGATGACACTGCGATGGCGTAGTGCATTGTGGGCCGTTCGCGTCACTCGAATTTGGCGCGAACGGCCCAAATCGTTCGATCTTCGTCGAACGATCGAACAGCCGATGTTCGAGTCGAACGTACGTTCGACTCGAACACGAAGCTCATCCCTAGTCTGCAGGCATTTTGCGGAATCACACAACAGAGACCCTTCCCACCTGAAATTCTGGGGCATAGTCGCATATTCTAGACCGTGGAGAGGAGGCCATAAAGTGCGGACATTGAGCCAAATCGAGTCCCACTGGATCTTCTCTCTAGATACTTTCGTGCCTAAGGGTTTAAACATTGAGTTCGACTTAAATTGTTTTTTAAGCGACTATTAGTCTGACTGCTACTGTTTTCTAAGCGACTACCATTTTTGTCTGAGCCGATACCTGTGTATAGGGATGAGCTTCGTGTTTGAGTCGAACATACTTTCGACTCGAACATCGGCTGTTCGATCGTTCGACGAAGATCGAACGATTTGGGCCGTTCGCGCCAAATTCGAGTGACACGAACGGCCCACAATGCACTACGCCATCGCAGTGTCATCCAGGCGCTGTGATTGGCCAAGCATGCACTGTGACCCCGCATGCTTGGCCAATCACAGCGCCGGCAGCGAGGAGAGCAATGATTGGCCACAGGCAGGATGCCTGTGGCCAATTATTGCTGAGGGGGTTTAGTACACGCCCCACATTATAAAAGGCCGCCAGCGCGGCGGCCTTGTGTAGTGTGTTCCGGAGCAGGGAAAGAGAAGCATAGGCAGGGACAGTGTCATTTTTTTCCTTTACTAATCCTGGATTCCTTGTGTTTAGGGACAAATAAGGATAGGTAGGGAGAGTGTCAGTGTGTTATTCTGTGCTAAACCTTGTTTGTAGGGACAGAGAGGTACAGTGAGGGAAAGTGTCAGTGTGCTATTCTGTTCTAAACCAATCTTGCTGAACCATATTTTCAATCCTTGAGTTTAGGGACAGAGAGGTACAGTGAGGGAAAGTGTCAGTGTGCTATTCTGTGCTAAATCTTGTTTGTAGGGACAGAGTAGGACAGTGAGGGAAAGTGTCAGTGTGCTATTCTGTTCTAAACCAATTTTGCTGAACCATATTTGAAATCCTTGAGTTTAGGGACAGAGAGGTACAGTGAGTGAAACTGACAGTGTGCTATTCTGTTCTAAACCAATTTTGCTGTTCCATATTTGAAATCCTTGAGTTTAGGGACAGAGAAGGACACTCGTGGAAACTATCAGTGTGCTATTCTGTGCTTAATCTTGTTTGTAGGGAGGGACAGAGTAGGACAGTGAGGGAAAGTGTCAGTGTGCTATTCTGTTCTAAACCAATTTTGCTGAACCATATTTGAAATCCTTGAGTTTAGGGACAGAGAAGGACACTTGTGGAAACTATCAGTGTGCTATTCTGTGCTTAATCTTGTTTGTAGGGAGGGACAGAGTAGGACAGTGAGGGAAAGTGTCAGTGTGCTATTCTGTTCTAAACCAATTTTGCTGAACCATATTTGAAATCCTTGAGTTTAGGGACAGAGAGGTACAGTGAGTGAAACTGACAGTGTGCTATTCTGTTCTAAACCAATTTTGCTGTTCCATATTTGAAATCCTTGAGTTTAGGGACAGAGAAGGACACTCGTGGAAACTATCAGTGTGCTATTCTGTGCTTAATCTTGTTTGTAGGGAGGGACAGAGTAGGACAGTGAGGGAAAGTGTCAGTGTGCTATTCTGTTCTAAACCAATTTTGCTGAACCATATTTGAAATCCTTGAGTTTAGGGACAGAGAGGTACAGTGAGTGAAACTGACAGTGTGCTATTCTGTTCTAAACCAATTTTGCTGTTCCATATTTGAAATCCTTGAGTTTAGGGACAGAGAAGGACACTCGTGGAAACTATCAGTGTGCTATTCTGTGCTTAATCTTGTTTGTAGGGAGGGACAGAGTAGGACAGTGAGGGAAAGTGTCAGTGTGCTATTCTGTTCTAAACCAATTTTGCTGTTCCATATTTGAAATCCTTGAGTTTAGGGACAGAGAAGAACACTCGTGGAAACTATCAGTGTGCTATTCTGTGCTAAATCTTGTTTGTAGGGAGGGACAGAGTAGGGCAGTGAGGGAAAGTGTCAGTGTGCTATTCTGTTCTAAACCAATTTTGCTGTTCCATATTTGAAATCCTTGAGTTTAGGGACAGAGAAGGACACTCGTGGAAACTATCAGTGTTCTATTCTGTGCTAAATCTTGTTTGTAGGGAGGGACAGAGTAGGACAGTGAGCGAAAGTGTCAGTGTGCTATTCTGTTCTAAACCAATTTTGCTGAACCATATTTGAAATCCTTGAGTTTAGGGACAGAGAGGTACAGTGAGTGAAATTGACAGTGTGCTATTCTGTTCTAAACCAATTTTGCTGTTCCATATTTGAAATCCTTGAGTTTAGGGACAGAGAAGGACACTCGTGGAAACTATCAGTGTGCTATTCTGTGCTTAATCTTGTTTGTAGGGAGGGACAGAGTAGGACAGTGAGGGAAAGTGTCAGTGTGCTATTCTGTTCTAAACCAATTTTGCTGAACCATATTTGAAATCCTTGAGTTTAGGGACAGAGAAGGACACTTGTGGAAACTATCAGTGTGCTATTCTGTGCTTAATCTTGTTTGTAGGGAGGGACAGAGTAGGACAGTGAGGGAAAGTGTCAGTGTGCTATTCTGTTCTAAACCAATTTTGCTGAACCATATTTGAAATCCTTGAGTTTAGGGACAGAGAGGTACAGTGAGTGAAACTGACAGTGTGCTATTCTGTTCTAAACCAATTTTGCTGTTCCATATTTGAAATCCTTGAGTTTAGGGACAGAGAAGGACACTCGTGGAAACTATCAGTGTGCTATTCTGTGCTTAATCTTGTTTGTAGGGAGGGACAGAGTAGGACAGTGAGGGAAAGTGTCAGTGTGCTATTCTGTTCTAAACCAATTTTGCTGTTCCATATTTGAAATCCTTGAGTTTAGGGACAGAGAAGAACACTCGTGGAAACTATCAGTGTGCTATTCTGTGCTAAATCTTGTTTGTAGGGAGGGACAGAGTAGGGCAGTGAGGGAAAGTGTCAGTGTGCTATTCTGTTCTAAACCAATTTTGCTGTTCCATATTTGAAATCCTTGAGTTTAGGGACAGAGAAGGACACTCGTGGAAACTATCAGTGTTCTATTCTGTGCTAAATCTTGTTTGTAGGGAGGGACAGAGTAGGACAGTGAGGGAAAGTGTCAGTGTGCTATTCTGTTCTAAACCAATTTTGCTGAACCATATTTGAAATCCTTGAGTTTAGGGACAGAGAGGTACAGTGAGTGAAACTGACAGTGTGCTATTCTGTTCTAAAGCAATTTTGCTGAACCATATTTGAAATCCTTGAGTTTAGGGACAGAGAGGTACAGTGAGTGAAACTGACAGTGTGCTATTCTGTTCTAAACCAATTTTGCTGTTCCATATTTGAAATCCTTGAGTTTAGGGACAGAGAAGGACATTCGTGGAAACTATCAGTGTGCTATTCTGTGCTTAATCTTGTTTGTAGGGAGGAACAGAGTAGGACAGTGAGGGAAAGTGTCAGTGTGCTATTCTGTTCTAAACCAATTTTGCTGTTCCATATTTGAAATCCTTGAGTTTAGGGACAGAGAAGGACACTCGTGGAAACTATCAGTGTGCTATTCTGTGCTAAATCTTGTTTGTAGGGAGGGACAGAGTAGGGCAGTGAGGGAAAGTGTCAGTGTGCTATTCTGTTCTAAACCAATTTTGCTGTTCCATATTTGAAATCCTTGAGTTTAGGGACAGAGAAGGACACTCGTGGAAACTATCAGTGTGCTATTCTGTGCTAAATCTTGTTTGTAGGGAGGGACAGAGTAGGACAGTGAGGGAAAGTGTCAGTGTGCTATTCTGTTCTAAACCAATTTTGCTGAACCATATTTGAAATCCTTGAGTTTAGGGACAGAGAGGTACAGTGAGTGAAACTGACAGTGTGCTATTCTGTTCTAAAGCAATTTTGCTGAACCATATTTGAAATCCTTGAGTTTAGGGACAGAGAGGTACAGTGAGTGAAACTGACAGTGTGCTATTCTGTTCTAAACCAATTTTGCTGTTCCATATTTGAAATCCTTGAGTTTAGGGACAGAGAAGGACACTCGTGGAAACTATCAGTGTGCTATTCTGTGCTTAATCTTGTTTGTAGGGAGGGACAGAGTAGGACAGTGAGGGAAAGTGTCAGTGTGCTATTCTGTTCTAAACCAATTTTGCTGTTCCATATTTGAAATCCTTGAGTTTAGGGACAGAGAAGGACACTCGTGGAAACGATCAGTGTGCTATTCTGTGCTTAATCTTGTTTGTAGGGAGGGACAGAGTAGGACAGTGAGGGAAAGTGTCAGTGTGCTATTCTGTTCTAAACCAATTTTGCTGTTCCATATTTGAAATCCTTGAGTTTAGGGACAGAGAAGGACACTCGTGGAAACTATCAGTGTGCTATTCTGTGCTAAATCTTGTTTGTAGGGAGGGACAGAGTAGGGCAGTGAGGGAAAGTGTCAGTGTGCTATTCTGTTCTAAACCAATTTTGCTGTTCCATATTTAAAATCCTTGAGTTTAGGGACAGAGAAGGACACTCGTGGAAACTATCAGTGTGCTATTCTGTGCTAAATCTTGTTTGTAGGGAGGGACAGAGTAGGACAGTGAGGGAAAGTGTCAGTGTGCTATTCTGTTCTAAACCAATTTTGCTGAACCATATTTGAAATCCTTGAGTTTAGGGACAGAGAGGTACAGTGAGTGAAACTGACAGTGTGCTATTCTGTTCTAAAGCAATTTTGCTGAACCATATTTGAAATCCTTGAGTTTAGGGACAGAGAGGTACAGTGAGTGAAACTGACAGTGTGCTATTCTGTTCTAAACCAATTTTGCTGTTCCATATTTTAAATCCTTGAGTTTAGGGACAGAGAAGGACACTCGTGGAAACTATCAGTGTGCTATTCTGTGCTAAATCTTGCTTGTAGAGAGGGACAGAGTAGGACAGTGAGGGAAAGTGTCAGTGTGCTATTCTGTTCTAAACCAATTTTGCTGTTCCATATTTGAAATCCTTGAGTTTAGGGACAGAGAAGGACACTCGTGGAAACTATCAGTGTGCTATTCTGTGCTTAATCTTGTTTGTAGGGAGGGACAGAGTAGGACAGTGAGGGAAAGTGTCAGTGTGCTATTCTGTTCTAAACCAATTTTGCTGTTCCATATTTGAAATCCTTGAGTTTAGGGACAGAGAAGGACACTCGTGGAAACTATCAGTGTGCTATTCTGTGCTTAATCTTGTTTGTAGGGAGGGACAGAGTAGGACAGTGAGGGAAAGTGTCAGTGTGCTATTCTGTTCTAAACCAATTTTGCTGAACCATATTTGAAATCCTTGAGTTTAGGGACAGAGAGGTACAGTGAGTGAAACTGACAGTGTGCTATTCTGTTCTAAACCAATTTTGCTGTTCCATATTTGAAATCCTTGAGTTTGGGGACAGAGAGGTACAGTGAGTGAAACTGACAGTGTGCTATTCTGTTCTAAACCAATTTTGCTGTTCCATATTTGAAATCCTTGAGTTTAGGGACAGAGAAGGACACTCGTGGAAACTATCAGTGTGCTATTCTGTGCTAAATCTTGCTTGTAGGGAGGGACAGAGTAGGACAGTGAGGGAAAGTGTCAGTGTACTATTCTGTTCTAAACCAATTTTGCTGTTCCATATTTGAAATCCTTGAGTTTAGGGACAGAGAAGGACACTCGTGGAAACTATCAGTGTGCTATTCTGTGCTTAATCTTGTTTGTAGGGAGGGACAGAGTAGGAAAGTGAGGGAAAGTGTCAGTGTGCTATTCTGTTCTAAACCAATTTTGCTGTTCCATATTTGAAATCCTTGAGTTTAGGGACAGAGAAGGACACTCGTGGAAACTATCAGTGTGCTATTCTGTGCTTAATCTTGTTTGTAGGGAGGGACAGAGTAGGACAGTGAGGGAAAGTGTCAGTGTGCTATTCTGTTCTAAACCAATTTTGCTGAACCATATTTGAAATCCTTGAGTTTAGGGACAGAGAGGTACAGTGAGTGAAACTGACAGTGTGCTATTCTGTTCTAAACCAATTTTGCTGTTCCATATTTGAAATCCTTGAGTTTAGGGACAGAGAAGGACACTCGTGGAAACTATCAGTGTGCTATTCTGTGCTTAATCTTGTTTGTAGGGAGGGACAGAGTAGGACAGTGAGGGAAAGTGTCAGTGTGCTATTCTGTTCTAAACCAATTTTGCTGAACCATATTTGAAATCCTTGAGTTTAGGGACAGAGAGGTACAGTGAGTGAAACTGACAGTGTGCTATTCTGTTCTAAACCAATTTTGATGTTCCATATTTGAAATCCTTGAGTTTAGGCACAGAGAAGGACACTCGTGGAAACTATCAGTGTGCTATTCTGTGCTTAATCTTGTTTGTAGGGAGGGACAGAGTAGGACAGTGAGGGAAAGTGTCAGTGTGCTATTCTGTTCTAAACCAATTTTGCTGAACCATATTTGAAATCCTTGAGTTTAGGGACAGAGAGGTACAGTGAGTGAAACTGACAGTGTGCTATTCTGTTCTAAACCAATTTTGCTGTTCCATATTTGAAATCCTTGAGTTTAGGGACAGAGAAGGACACTCGTGGAAACTATCAGTGTGCTATTCTGTGCTAAATCTTGTTTGTAGGGACAGAGAAGGACAGTGAGGGAAAGTGTCAGTGTGCTGTTCTGTGCTAAACCAATCTTGCTGAAGCATATTGCAAATCCTTGTGTTTAGGGACAGAGAAGGATAGGCAGGGGACAGTGTCAGTGTCATTGTTGCTAAGCCTCCTGCACAGTATACACCTGAAGGTAGCCCTTATTGCTCTTTTTCCCATCTCCCTGCAGGCCATCCATTAAAATGTCTGGAAGGCAAACAAGGAGAGGCAGACAGTCAGGAGGCAAAAAAAGAGGGCAAGCAGGCTCTGTGTCTGGGGGCAACAGTGCTGGTCGTGGACGCGGTGCATTGTCATCAGCACATGGCCATGGGACACGCTTGTCCTTCTTTTCGGCAGCTGGACATGTTGAGCCACATCATGCCGAAGACTTGGTAGAGTGGATGACCAAGCCCACCTCATCCTCCTCATCCTCTCTCACCCAGGCTCAGGGTACTGGCAAAGCAGCTGCCAAAGCGTCCTCTTCTCTGGTATCATTATCTTCATTAGTCAATCCTTCCCTAGACCCACCATGTCCTCCTCCTGAGGAGTCCCCCGAACTGTTTGAGCACAGTGTTGGGTACATGCTCCAGGAGGATGCCCAGCCTTTCGAAGGATCTGATGATGATACCCAGCTAGAGGAAGGCAGTAGCGTGAGAGCAGAGAGAGGGGATGCTCAAGAAGGACACCAATCTGGCAGTCATGCTCCAGCAGCTGCAGCATACTGCCAGATTGGCTCCAGTGATGAGGAGGGAGGGGATGATGAGGTCACTGACTCCACGTGGGTGCCTAATAGGAGAGAGGAGGAGGAGGAGGATGAGGAGGAGGCACATCTCCAACGAGGCAGGATGCCCTTGAGTGGCCAGCGTATGGGCAGCACACCGACGGAATCACACCGCAGAGCTCCGCCTGTGCAGGGCGCTGCCTCTGCCCGTCATTCAAAAAGTTCTTTGGTGTGGGCCTTTTTTGAGGCGAGTGCATCAGATCGCACAGCTGCTGTTTGCAACATATGTCTCAAGCGTATATCGCGTGGCCAAAACATCAGCCGCTTGGGCACCACATGCTTGATCAGACATATGTTGACCTGCCATGCAGCTCGTTGGCAAGCCTACCTTAAAGACCCACACCAAAGAACAAAGCTGACCTCTTCTTGCACCGCATCAGCTGGGATCTCCAACCCCAGTATACCTTCAGTCCTCTCTGAAACCTGCTCTGAGAGGAATGAAGGTGTAGAATTAGGTGTGTCACAGCCAAGTACTTGCGGGCACTCTGCTAGCAGTACACCAACGTCCGATTCTAGCAGGCAAATTTCCCTGCCCCAGCTGCTGGACCGTCGAAAGAAGTTCACTCCCAGCCATCCACATGCCCAGCGGTTGAATGCTAGCTTGGCTAAATTGCTAGCGCTTCAACTGCTGCCTTTTCAGTTGGTAGACTCGGCCCCCTTCCGTGAGTTTGTGCAATGTGCGGTTCCTCAGTGGCAGGTTCCCAAACGCCACTTTTTCGCACGGAAGGCGATTCCGGCTCTCTACAGGCATGTGGAAGGCAATGTCTTGGCCTCGCTGGACAGGGCGGTCAGCGGTAAGGTGCATATTACCGCTGACTCATGGTCCAGCAGGCATGGACAGGGACATTACCTTTCTTTCACGGCCCATTGGGTCACTCTTTTGGCAGCTGGGAAGGATGCAGGACAAGGTGCAGTAGTGTTGGAGGTTGTTCCACCGCCACGCCTCCAAAATGCTACTACTGGTTGTGACACACCTCTCTCCTCCACCCCCTCCTCTTCTTCTTCCTCCATGGCCTCTTCCTGTGGTTTGTCCTCGGAACCAGCGGTGCTCCGTAGGCGTTCAAGGGGCTACGCAAGTACGCAGGCAAAAAGATGCCATGCCGTGCTTGCGCTGGTGTGTTTGGGGGACAGGAGCCACACTGGGGCAGAGGTCCTGTCTGCTCTGCAGGGGCAGGCCGAGAGGTGGTTGACGCCATGCCAGCTTAAGCCAGGAATGGTGGTTTGCGACAATGGCACCAACCTCCTCTCCGCCCTCCGACAGGGACAACTGACCCATGTGCCCTGTATGGCTCACGTCCTTAACCTGGTGGTGCAGCGGTTCTTGGGCAGGTACCCGGGCTTACAGGATGTCCTGAGGCAGGCCAGGAAAGTCTGTGTGCATTTCCGCAGATCTTATAATGCCAGTGCTCGCCTGGCTGAGCTGCAAAAGGAGTTGAACCTGCCCAAGAACTGCCTTATATGTGACATGCCCACCAGGTGGAACTCAACGTTGGCCATGCTGCAGCGGCTGCACACGCAGCAGAGGGCCATCAATGAGTACCTGTGCGACTACGGCACCAGGACAGGGTCAGGGGAGCTTGGGTTTTTTTCACCACGCCAGTGGGGCATGATCAGGGATGCATGCACTGTCCTGGCACAATTTGAGGAGGCCACGAGGATGGTGAGCAGTGACAGTGCATGCATCAGTGACACTGTACCTCTTGTCCACCTGTTGGAGCACACGCTGCGTGAAATAATGGACAGGGCACTTGAGGCAGAACAGAGGCAGGAAGAGGAGGACTTCCTTGCCTCTCAAGGCCCCCTTTACCCAGACAGTGTTCCTTCTGTCCCACCCATCGCACAGGAAGAGGAGGAGGAGGAGGAGGATTGTGTCAGCATGGAGGTGGAGGCTGGCACTCAGCATCATCAGCAGCAGTCTTTTAGGGATGATTTACAGTCCCAAGAAACCAGTGGACTTGTACGTGGCTGGGAGGAGGTGGCTGCGGATCATGTCGTCCTTAGTGACCCAGAGGACTCCGGACTGAATGCCTCAGCTAACCTACGCTGCATGGCCTCCCTGATCCTGCAAAGTCTGCGGAAGGATCCTCGTATTCTTCGGATCAAGGAGAGGGACCATTACTGGCTGGCCACTCTCCTTGATCCACGGTACAAGGGTAAGGTTGCGGACCTTATCTTACCGTCGCAGAGGGAGCAGAGGATGAGACAACTCCGGGAGGCCTTGCAGAAAGGTCTGTGCAACGCGTTCCCAGAGACTGGGAGGTTACAAACTCCTGGTCCTGGACAACGAGTTGCTGAGGCTTCGGGCAGTCAAAGAAGGAGCGGTGGGGAAGGTGGCCGTCTGACCGATGCGTTCAGACAATTCTTTAGTCCGCAGCCCCAAAGTATGATCGGTTCCAGCAACCATCGCCAGCGTCTGATATACATGGTCCAGGAATACCTAGGGGCAAGGTCAGACTTGGACACCTTCCCCACCGAAAATCCTCTGGCTTACTGGGTCTTGAGGATGGATCACTGGCCAGAGCTTGCACAGTATGCAATTGAGCTACTGGCCTGTCCTGCATTCAGCGTTCTTTCAGAACGCACATTCAGTGCTGCTGGAGGATTTGTCACGGATCACAGGGTGCGCCTGTCCACCGACTCGGTTGATCGACTGACTTTCATCAAGATGAACCAGTCTTGGATCACCACCAGCTACCACACACCTGATGCTGATATAACAGACTAATTGATTTTAAAATGTCACATCCCTTCAAGACTGATGCTGATGCTGAGTGCCTGTGCTGTTATGTTGACTGGCTATCCTCCTCCTCCTCCTCAATGATACGATTAATGATGATAGCTTGGAAGATCATTTTGGTTTATGGGTGACGCCACCAGTGGCTAAGGCCCAATTTTTCAGCCCCTGTTTAACAGGGGCGTGTACCGTATTTATCGGCGTATAACACGCACTTTTTTCCCCTGAAAATCAGGGGAAAATCGTGGGTGCGTGTTATACGCCGATACTGTCATCCCTGAGCTGTCTCCGCTGACTGTGAGCGGAGCGGAGCGAGATACACATAGCCGAATGTACTCGGCTATACTCGGCTTTTCTTGGCTCCGCTCACAGTCACGCCCAGTCCCGCCATTGGACCTGTGTTATGTCCATCATAGGGCGGGACTCGGCGTGACTGTGAGCGGAGCCGAGAAAAGCCGAGTATAGCCGAGTACACTCGGCTATGTGTATCTCGGCGGCGGCTCCGCCCAGTCCCTGCGTCCCCTGCGTCCCCGGCGTTCGCACAGTCTCGGCGCCAATTTTAAAATGATGCACGGCGACACTGGGGGCAAGGCTGCACGGCGACACTGGGGGCAAGGCTGCACGGCGACACTGGGGGCAAGGCTGCACGGCGACTCTGGGGCAAGGCTGCACGGCGACTCTGGGGCAAGGCTGAAATGGACTCTGGGGCAAGGCTGCAATGGACACTGACAAGGCTGCACTGTGACAAGGCTGCAATGGACACTGACAAGGCTGCACTGTGACAAGGCTGCAATGGACACTGACAAGGCTGCAATGGACACTGACAAGGCTGCATTTAAATGTAAGTTATTTTTCCTTAAACTTCCCTGCTAAAAGTTTTTTTCCCTAAAATTTCCTCCTAAACTTGGGGTGCGTGTTATACGCCGGTGCGTGTTATACGCCGATAAATGCGGTAATTAAAATTTTGGATGCAATACTTTGCAACAGGCCTCATTGCTGTGCTCCAAGTACAGTATCTGTTAGGGGTTGCAGTGTTGTGCCACCAGTGCCTAAGGCCCAATTTTTCAGCCCCTGTTCAACAGGGGCATGCAATTATAATTATTGATCTAATAATTCACAGCAGGGCCCATTGCTGCGCCCACCAAGAGTAACTGTCAGGCCTTACAGTGTTGTGGCACCAGCACCACCATCACCACCACCACCACCACCAAAGGCCTAATTTTTCAGCCCCTGTTCAACAGGGGCATGCAATTATAATTATTGATCGAATAATTCACAGCAGGGCCCATTGCTGCGCACCAAGAGTAACTGTCAGGCCTTACAGTGTTGTGGCACCAGCACCACCATCACCACCACCACCACCACCACCACCAAAGGCCCAATTTTTCAGCCCCTTTTCAACAGGGGCATGCAATTATAATTATTGATCTAATAATTCACAGCAGGGCCCATTGCTGCGCCCACCAAGAGTAACTGTCAGGCCTTACAGTGTTGTGGCACCAGCACCACCATCACCACCACCACCACCACCAAAGGCCTAATTTTTCAGCCCCTGTTCAACAGAGGCATGCAATTATAATTATTGATCTAATAATTCACAGCAGGGCCCATTGCTGCGCCCACCAAGAGTAACTGTCAGGCCTTACAGTGTTGTGGCACCAGCACCACCATCACCACCACCACCACCACCAAAGGCCCAATTTTTCAGCCCCTGTTCAACAGGGGCATGCAATTATAATTATTGATCGAATAATTCACAGCAGGGCCCATTGCTGCGCCCACCAAGAGTAACTGTCAGGCCTTACAGTGTTGTGGCACCAGCACCACCATCAAAGGCCCAATTTTTACTACCACTGATCAACAATTATATGTTATTACAATTCCTGATATAATAGTTGACAGCAGGGCGTTCCAGCACCCACCAAGAGTAACTGTGAGTGCTTACAGTGTTGTGCCAACACCAACACCTAAGGGGACAATTTCTGCAGAGTATATACGGCAGGTCCCTACTTTCAAACATCAAACTTACAAACGACTACTACTTGCAAACGGAAGAAGACAACAGGAAGTGAGAGGAAATCTACCCCTTGGAAGGAAAATTCTCTCCTGTAAGAATTAATATGGGAGAAAGGTGTCTCCTCTGTACTGATGCTTTATCACCAATCCTTGTTTCAATAAAAACACCATATTTCAAAAACAGTTGTCATTGGGACGCAAAGTGAGGTGAAATGTTCTGAACAGGGGCACAGACAGCAAAAAAAATGTGACAGGGGTGATAACCGTTCCCTATGTTTTCCAAAAAGCTAAAAAAAAGGAATTTGGCATGGAGCTACACTTAAACAATGCAGCTGTTCAAAATTACAAACAGATTCTACATAAGAACAAACCTACAGTCCCTGTCTTGTATGCACCGCCTGTATACGGCTGTTCATAGTATATAGGGCCTTTTTTATTTTGTGTGCGGGGTTCCCCTTAATATCCATACAAGACCCAAAGGGGCTGGTAATGGGCTGGGGTAGGGGGGGGGGGGGGTTGATGGGGTAGCTATGCCATTTTTCCTAAAGATTTTCATCCATATTACCGGGACCAGACATTGCATTAAAGCCGCAAGCAGTTTTAAATGGCTTTTTTTCCTTTAGAAATGTTATTTTGTGCAGGGACAGTTCTAAACACGGGAAACACGTGGCACTTCACAGGCATACTTTAGACACCCCCCAGGTACAATATTTAAAGGAATATTTGACTTTTTTTTTTTCACTTTATGCATCATTAAAATGACTGCTCCCGGAAAACGTCCATTTTTAAAACTTCTTTTTGCATTGATACATGTCCCCTGGTGCAGAACCCGGGTTCCCAAACTCTGTTTCTGACAATAACATGGATAATAGTCGTTATAATTAGCACTTTAGAATCCGAACGTTCGCATCCATTGTATTTAATAGGGTTCTAATGTTTGTGCGAACTTTCGGTCCGTTCGCGGGTTCTGGTGCGAACCGAACCCGGGGGTGTTCGGCTCATCACTACCTGTGTATCAGACCTGGATTCTGGGCTTATCTCTGCCCCCCCCCCTTTCTTTTATGTTGGCTGACATTGGCTTCCCTGACATGCAATACCTGATCTGATGTATAATAGTCGTTAATGCTGTGCCCCTTTTGGATACTCCTTGGTGGAATAGCCCATGCACTGGATATATGCGACTCATGCGATTCCATTGCTTCTACATTCTATTGTGGTTTTCATTTCCATAGTCGTTTATGCTGTGCCCCTTTTGGACACTCCTTGGTGGAATAGCCCATGCAATGGATATATGCGACTTATGCGATTCCATTGCTTCTACATTCTATCGTGGTTTTCAATCCATTTGTTTGGGGATTTTTACATGTCTCATTTCATACATCACCACTAGCCTTTTAACAGTCTTTTTATGTTTTTTATTTGTATATGTATATATATATTCCACAGTTATACATATTTTTAACTTTGTCCATTGGTATTTTAATTGTATGTCATGGTACCTTATGTTACATGTCTTTTTATATTTGTGTATTTCTCCTCTGCCAGCAGTTGCGGTGTATCTGTGAGTTGCCGCTATATCACATGCATCATGCATCATGCATTGCCCTGCATCTAGCTTTGACCTTTTTGCTCATTGCAATACATGTATGACAGTACACATATTACGGCACAGGCAGCCCTATTATGGCCCTGCTTAATCTTGGTATATACATCTTCCCCATCAGGATATATTTCCCCCCCTCCCCCACTTGCGTCTAATTACATATGGATTGACTGGCGATATTTTATATCATATGTTGCCAGTCTTTTCCCTATGTTTGGTGATTTTTGACCACAACTAACATGGCCAGGAATGCATCTTTTTCTCTTATGCTCTGCTGCTGGAATCTCACAGCAAACATGGCCGCACCAGCATCTATTGACAACAATACACTGGACTTCAACAAAATGGCTTCCGCACGTCCTGTGATGCAGACTATTTAAACCCCATAGTGTGTATCTAGTGCTATCTTCTGAAGAAGTCATGTGACATGACGATACGCACGTTAGGATCAGCACAGATACACCGACAGCTGCAGTAGAGGAGACAAGCTAGGTGCTCGTTTTAAATTGTCTTTTGTCCTACCTATGAAATGTGAGTGTTTTACTTCTTTTACAATAAATACCCTAGTGGTTACAGACCCACACTATGTGCACCTTATATGTTTCCTATACATGTTCCACTGGAACTCTGGGGTTTCTGCAAGCCTAAGGACCGCATGATTGGTATCACTATATCCTGCATTATATACGAGCTCGGCGTTCGTAGGATTGATGTCCACGCTCACTAGTTTCATGTGAGTGTGAGAATACATCTTTTGGTCACTAGGTTGCTGGACGCACAGAGTTATTCTATAAATTTCCTTTTGTGTTTATGTATTTTTTTGCATCCGTGTGAGTGAGAGCCCATTTCCATGCAAGATTGTTGCATCGCTGTCAGCATTTGAAATCCCAGTGCATGCTGTCTCTTCCCAGCAGGAAGGTAAGCTGCTAGTGAACACTGGGTGGATTTGCACTGCGTTTTTTTCTTCCAAGCACTTTATTGGTGACGGGACTTTCCATATATTGGACTTTTGGTTATTATCACCTGGAGGAGTTCACTGTGATAATTTGTGTCAGACTTTTTACTATACACTGTCATTTGATATTGTTTTTGGTTTATTTTACTGTTTTTAGTTCTGTGTCATATACTTTATTATTATGATCAATATTATCTCATTGTTGTTAACATAGAGTTATAGTGATCGGCCTTATACTCTATGCACAGGTTTTTATCTAGAGTGATACACGCTTTGGCATACATCATTATTTGTTCACTGTTGGTTACACATTTACCAGACGCACAGGTGCGATTTATGTAGTTCATGCACATACTATTTATGTCACACATCGGTTGTTAATACACCATTGCATCTGGTTGGTCGTTATTAGATTTATTTATTAGGCTAGCATTAGATAGTTTCTTTCTTTTTCAGTTTTCTGTTTTTGTTTGTTCTTGGACTTTTTGAACTTATGGATTAATTTTGGATTTTAATTTTGAAAATAAATCGTTCATACAGAGTGCGGCAGTCCAGGGCTCTTTCCTTTTCCAAACGCTCCATAATGTTCTAAATGCGGCGAATGGGCAACCATTGGGCTTATCCCTAGTGACCAGCAAGAACAAGGAAGATGGCATGCAGCCCAACTTCCAATATGGCGCTGCAGTGGCTCTTTCTCAGCGTAGCCCACATGGAGCTGAGAAACAGAAGGACACAGTGAGAAAACCGCCCAAAACTCCCAAAACCTCCAGGAAAGACCCCCCTAGGGATATGCTGTTTTATGCCTAGAAGCTTTCGGGCTCCACAGGGCAGGCACCCAAGGAGAACTTGACAACTTCCCCAGATATTTTTCAAGCAGATCAGGAGGGGGATCAGCATACAAGGCAAAACCAGAGAAAATTCCCAGTATAACTCACCAACCAGTCTGCTTACCAACCCAATTAACCTGTCCAACAGTATGCATCTAAAACAGGGGTTTAGATAGCACACATTTGCAAACGCATGCGTAAGCTGCAAGGCCCCTTCACGGCACCCTGTATTACTTGCAGTCCTAACCCGTATAAATTTATGAGTCTCCACAGTGGAATAACATGCATTCTAATGGATAGATAAGGGGCAGGTGGGCCTGGAGGTAGCCCAATCCTCCCCAAAGGCACAGGGGCACATTGGACACACAGCACACAGCACAATGGCAGCAAAGGTGCCCACTGTGTCCCCTGACCAAATTTACACCAGTAATAAAAAGATGGCCCCTGCCCCCAACTATTACTTGGTTTCACAGCAAGGAGCACATGGAAGGGAAACACATGAAAGCCGAAAGCAAAGAAAATTCCCAGCTCAACTCACCAACCAGTCTGCTTACCAACCAAATTAACCTGTCCAACAGTATGCGTTAAAAACAGGGGTTTAGTTAGCACACATTTGCAAATGCATGCGTAAGCTGCAAGGCCCCTTTACAGCACTCTATATAACTTGCGGTCCTAACCCTTATAAATTTATGAGCGTCTCCACAGTGGAAGCACATGCATTCTAAAGGATAGTTAAAGGGCCAGGTGGGCCTGGAGGTAGCCCAATCCTCCCCAAAGGCACAGAGGCACATCGGACATCCAGCACACAATGGCAGCAAAGTTGCCCAGTGTGTCCCCTGACCAAATTTACACCAGTAACCAGTTACATTCCTGTCCCCACCTATAAATGTCCTTCAAAGCAAGGAGCACATGGAAGGGAAATGCATGAAAGACAAAACCCGAGAAAATTCCCAACTCAACTCACCAACCAGTCTAGTTGAGTTGAGCTGAGAATTTTCTCTGGTTTTGTCTTTCATGTGTTGCCCTTCCATGTGCTCCAGTTATAGGTGGGGCAGGGGCCATCTGTTTGTTATGGGGGATCACCATACACAGGGCCTTAGAGACATTACTGCACAATCTGACCAACAACACAGACACAGAAGAGAGGGATGAGGAGGGCGAGCAACCCACTGTGGCAGATATACTTAGAGCTGTTCACAAGTATACTGCCTATGTTAATACTTTTGAAGGAGCATTTTGGGGGATTGAAGGAAGAAATGGTATTAATCCGACAAGACCTGCAAAAAATTAGAGAGCACACTACTGCCGCTGAGAGCAGAATCAGTGATGTGGAAGATAAACTTGCCCCGCTCATAAGAGACAGTCAATCCACCTCCTATTGAAAACGTCTACGTGATGACGAAACGCATCTAGGAGGACGCTCAGTGACGTCACCACGCTCGAGGAGTGAGGCTCCTGATATGCCGGCCGGCATTTATTGTTCACATGCTGTTTTTACTGTTACCTCTGTAAGTATAACTTACGTTTTTTATTAAACCAATTTTCTACGGAATTACACTATTGGTCTGCCCTCTCTATTCCATGCTGGGGTGATCTGGATATTGTGACTCACGGTCCATCCGAACGGGACGCACTGGCTCATGAAGGGAGGATTACAGCACTAAAGGCCGCGGCTGGGTAACAGTCGGATGCCCTAAACCGCTTGCCTTCTGGTAAGCTGCTTCCCCTTCTGTTGGTGGTGGATACCTCACGGTTTATTGTGAATAGTCACTGTGGTGTGATATCTGTGGCTCCCCCGCCATAAGGATTTATGGACATTTGTGGAATATTACTGGACTAGTTGGTGAAAAGCCTGCTGGTTTATTATTTCCATTTAATATTCATATTAGACTTTGGTCAATTAATTTCCTATAAGTGGCACAGTTTTTTTTCTCTTCCAATCCACAGCAAGGCTGGCTAATGCTACTGAGTTGAGACCTGAGGACATTGAAAACCACCTATAATGCAACAATGTCCAAACTGTGGGGCTACCAGAGAAGGTGGAGGGTAGGGACCCCACTGAATTTGTGGAGCAGTGACTCTATGAGATATTCAGTAAGGAGACCTTCAATTCCTTATACTCGATGTGCACAGACTACCACCTAAACCCCTTCCACCTGGCCATCCACCATGCATATATAAGGATAAGGAAATTATTCTCTGTTTAGCCAGAGAACACCATAATATCCAATATAATAGGTCAGAATATCCTTCTACCCAGATTTCTCTGCTGAGGTACAGCGTCGCAGAGCTCGATTTGTTGATGTAAAGAAACGGCTCCAACAGCTCCAGGTCACCTATGCTATGCTATTCCCGGCTAAGCTTTCCATCACTGCTAGGGGGCAGGTACACTTTTTCCAGTTGGCTGCAGATTCCTCAGCGTGGCTACATGCCAAAAAAAAATTTCTATCCCAGGCGAGGAGGGCTGCTGAAGAGAGACCTGTTGTCCTTCATGGCAATATGCTAGCTCTGTTCTTTGTTTAATTTCTCTTCTTTTTCTACCATCCAGTGTTTGGACTATCTGGGTCCTACATAAGACCATACCGTCTTGGAGTTGTAGTGCTAGACTGGATGACATCTCTGTTAACTTAATCGTGCTGTTGCACACCTCTGTTCCTGTTTTACATTATTAGTGTTCCAGAGTCTCATATTCTGCTCCTCAGTGTCTGGTGAAGTCTCCTTCAGGACTAGAGTTGGGCAAACAGTTTGAGCCAAGCAAAAGTTTGGCCTGAACTTTGGCTCATTAGGCGAACACCCGGATTTGCTGGGTGCTCAGTGGGATGTTCGGCCACTTAGCGCCCTACAATTCATTGTACGCTGCACAGTACATTCCAGGGCCCTAATTGGATGAAGCAATGCACCTGACTGCCCAACCAGCACACAGAGCACATCACCTTCCCCCTCCTACTCCGGGATCCCTTTACCACCATACAGGAGTTGTGACAGCCCTCTCTACGTTCCATCTCCTAGCCGACTGGTCGATATTAACCCCCTCTCATCCGGACTCATCAGTGGTATCATTGACTATTCTATACCAGTATCTTATCAATGACTGATGTTGCAACCATCAGAAAGTATTTTACTATTATTGACTGTTGCTGCAGTTTTTACTGAATTTACTTCTAGTGCAATAAATTAATTTTTATTTATCTAAAGACTTATACATTTTTTATTAAACAAGTAAAAAAGGCGCAAAGCACAGATACCTCAAGTAGTAGTACCCAATAGTCCAAGGGCAGAGGTAAGAAGGTGTGTGTATACACATATATATGATTATGCACACATAGAACTATATGGCAGGGGATCAGTCAGGGCAGCCACCAAGAAAACCAAAAGCCGGTTCCAGTATGTTAGGAAAAAAACAAGAAAAGGGGCACCTCTGAGTAAATATCATAAGAATAATATAATAACCCATGTCCTTGACAATGTCCTTGACCCTACCAGCCTGGCATTTCTAGACCTAGAACTGGGTCATGCTGGTGAGACCATCACTGCCAAGAATTACACCAAACCTACGGCTGGCAACTCTTTCCTTCATTTTAAGAGTTGCCATTACCCAAAATGAACACAAAACATACCAAAGGGTCAGTTCTGTCGTCTACGTCAGAACTGCACCTTAGATACTGACTACGACACCTTAAGCATTCCCCTAAAAAAAAAATTTGCAGATAAAGAATATCCGACAGAATTGGTAGACCAAGCATGCAACTATTACTCAAAAGGTAAACCAGTCAAAAAAGATAAAAACAAAATAGACCACTCTTTGCGATTTATCACTACTTTTAATTTCCAATACAAAAAAATGGAAAACATACTGAGCACCCACTGGAGTATTCTACAACAGGACCCCCTTCTCAAAACCATTCTCCCATCAGCACCCAGAATTACATACCGCAAAGCTCCCAGCCTTAAAAACAAAATTGCCCAGAGTAAACTCAAAAGTAACCAGGTCACCCCCAATTCCATTCAACTTATACCCCTAGTTTGCATGTTCCAATGCAAAAAAGCCTGCTGCAAAACCTGTCAGTTCGTCCAACACGGCAAAAAATCCTTTTGCTCTAAGGTCAGAACTTATCCACTTGACCATTTGTATAATTGTTCATTAAACTTTGTTGTATATGGTCTCACCTGCCCTTGTGGGTTGATTTATGTTGGACAAACTATTTGCCCTCTTAGGCAACGTTTCGGCTAGCATCAACGACTTATCAAGGATGGTAAGGATATGGAAAGCGTCCCCCGGCATTTTGCCGATCACCATAAAAAATCTACCACTGGTCTTTCAGTCTAGGTCATCGAGCAAATCCCCAATATGATAACAGAGGCTGAACGCTTCAAAAAATGATGTGCCCGTGAGACATTTTGGATTTATTGCCTTGACGTTCTCTCGCCTGGTGGCCTAAACAAAGGGATAGAAATAGCAACTGTATTATAGCAATCTATGTACTTGTCATTACCATTTATAATTGGATTTTATATGATACTACCTTTTTATCTATCTATTCACTCATTTATACATCTTTGTAATTTTTTACTGCAGGTCTATATATATTTTTCTCTTATTTTTAAATGGGGGTGGCGGGTTAGTTTTTCCTCAGTAAGTATATGGTAACCCTAGAGGTAGCATGATCTCATGCCTAGCCTAGTATGATATATATGTGTGTGTGTGTGTGTGTGTGTGTGTATATGTGTGTGTGTATATATATATATATATATATATATATATATATATATATATATATATATATATATCGTATTTTCCGCACTATAAGGCGCACCGGATTATAAGGCGCAGTCTCAATTACAGGTCTATTTCTGTACTTAACCCATACATAAGGCGCACTGGACTATAAGGCGCATGCTAAAACATACGGTCTACAAAAAGAAATTTAACGGAAGCAAAACAGTGAGTTTAGTTGAACTTTATTCTACTATTTAACAATACACTCATATTATTTTTCAGTCTCGTTGCCAGGTGGCTGTTAAGCAATGATGCCGGCTTTTGCAAAAGCTCGGACAACAGTTAAAGCAGATACCTTACTAACGTGCTGTACATATTACGTAATGTTCTCTGACTGGTTTATCGCTGCCAGCGTATGTAGTGTACGTATTACGTCCCTGTGTCAGTGGGAAATGGTCCGACAGTTAACCAAGCGGAGTGCTTACCAAAGTCGCACAACAAAATTTTTACAGATTTTGGAACTCAGTGCACACATAAGGCGCACCGGACTATAAGGCGCATGGCCGATTTTTGAGAAAATTTTAGGCTTTTAGGTGCGCCTTATAGTGCGGAAAATACGGTATATATATATATATATATAATTTACCATTCTTCCCCCCCCCCCCCATGCACCACCCGGATTCCCCCCCCTTCTTTTTTCACCCCATGTCCATGAATATTGATACTGATCTATAGTTCATTTAGGGCCAGATCACACCAGATGCAGTGCAGTGCATTTTTATTTTTTATTTTTTTTATGCATGAAAAATGCAAGGAAAGTTGATCACATTAATGCCAATGGCATAGTTCACACCACTGCAGTCCATTCCAGTGCCTTTCAGAAAGAAAAGAAAAAAATGGTCATGCTGCATTTTTTATGTACAGAACTGTACTGGGACGCAGTAAAACGCACCGGAACGTACCAAAAACGCACTTGAACACACCTAAATGCACCAAAAACGCACTGCAACACACTTGTCCTTAAGGTTAAGTAAGGAGAGGGGGAAAAAACACACTGGAACGCATCAGGGACGCGCATGCAGAAAAGCACCTGGAATGCATCCAGACTGCATTTCTATGGTGTGAACTGGCCCTTACATAGTATTAATTTAGTTGATTAACTAATTAATTTATTGATTTAATATGTCATTGGTTTATCTGAGATGCATCATCATTAATAATAATAATCTACCTCACAATGATACTGATTGATATCGTATCACCATCCTTCATAATGTATAATATATATTTTTTATTATATATATATATATATATATATATTTTTTTTTTAATCCTATTCCCACCATTTAGTTTCCTTGCATTTTTTTTTTTTTTTCCTATATACAGTATACATTTTAGATGAACCTTTTCACCCAGTAATTTTTTATCATATTTATTAACTTAATTTGTATTGTGTGTGTGTTTTTTTGTTTTTGTTTTTTTAAATATTTACTTCCCCCTGAATTTTTATTCATCATCTTCTGTTTTATGTGTAGCGGCAGCCCCTCACACTCCCCTCTTTGTCACGTCTTTCTCTTGTCTAGGGGTATCTTAGAGGGGAGGGAGCGGGGACACTACGCCTAGCTTCCACCACAGATGTTAGTGCGGTATAAGCAACAGTTCTGTATTACCTTCGGGTCAGTGTTGTGCACCTGGATCCTCCCTCCAAGAGTCACCGCGAACCATGTCTGTCAGAAAATGAGCTCCACACCATTAAAGTTCAACACTCCTTTATTCTCCTTGTCTGAACACAAACAGTTGAACTCCCTTGATAGAACAGAACAGAAAAGAAGGTGTGGATGCGAACAGGCCCAGACACAATGTAAGCTGCCACTTCCCTTCCTAGAAGTGTGTCCTGGTCTCTGCACAAGGGTAGATTTCCTTCCAGGCCGTCTCCGACGAGAGACTCACTTGTCACCGGCAATATGCTGCACCGGGTCTTCAAATGAGGAGCTCCCCCCGGTCCATTGCGCCTTCCGGATTCGGGTACCCAATCCCTGGGTTCCCTAGGATCTCCTTCCCTCGCGGAACTCAGTGTTGGGCACTAAGCTCCGGACCTCCATCCAAGTACCTCACCCCAGGCTAAAGGTCCCTGGGATGGAACTCGACCTCCGCTGTCCTCTAGGCCTAAGCCACCCAGAGGAGTGACACGACCCACCGTCCGCAAGCTGAAGGTGCCTGGGACTTCGACCCCGTGATAAAGATGGCGGGTTCCCCGCCCCACCATACCGCTGCCGAGGGAGGACAAAAAGGAGGCACAGCACACAGCAATGATTCAACCCCAGCCCAGGGCGACAGCGCCACCCACTGGGCTGCAGGGAATTACACATCACTGATGTCTCTGCCAAATTCAAATTACACCCGGGAAAGTACATACCCGCTACATATGTTATATTTATTCCACTTCCATTGTGTCTGCTTAAATGTTTTTTTTCCCCTTAGCATTGCTGACCTTTTTTTCAAATCTCAGTTTTGGCCCCGCCCCCTGTCAGCCTATAAATGTCCCATCCAGCTCTCTCACGCACTTTATGCTTAAAAAAGAGGCGCGGCCATTCTTCCACCAATGGCTTGCTAGCTTTGAAACATGTCGCATGTGTGTGACGTCATTGCCGGGCGCCGTGCTGTGAAGCTCTCCAAGCCTCACTCTGAATACACGGCCGTGTTTACTTCCTACTCTACAGAGACAGAGTGCACATTGAAGCCACAGCACGGTTTGCCATAACCACTGATGCTTGTCCTCCACTACACCTTACCTGGAACCCATATCTTCTTCAGACTGACTTTTTCTGATAGACCAAGATATGCCCGAGCCTGGATCACTGAAGAAAACCACGCTGTGCTCAGCCATCCCACTCCATCCTGCACGGATCTGATGTGGTGCCAGCTCTACAGGACTTGCTGTGACTTGCAGTCCCACGCCATCTCTTCAGCCCAGCAACCAGACCTGAATTCCCTCACACAGGAACAGCCACTGTGTCTGGTCCAGGCAAAGTCTCTGTATTGTCCATGGAGCTCCTCACTGCAGACTCTTCAGCCTCGTATACACGGCCGGTTTTCTCGGCAAGAACCGACAAGAAAACAGCTTGCAGAGCTTTGTTGCCGAGAAAACCGGCCATGTGTACAAGGCTTTCAGAATCTCGACGATAAAAAAAGAAGACCTGCTTTCTTTTTTCTCGTCGGCCTGTTTCCCGATGAAAAACCCGCGCATGCTCAAAATGACTTTGACGCATGCGCAGTAGCTTCCTAGGCATAGGTAGGGTGTAGCAAGATGGCGGCGACGGCGTCGAATGTGACGAGCGTAGTCGATGACGTCACCGCGTTTGTGCCATTCAAAAGAATGGCGTTCTTTTGAAAGGTACGTGTGTACACTCGGCCGGGATAAGATTCTTGTCAAGAATCTCGTCAGGAAAAACAATGTTTTTTTTTCCTGCCGAGATTCTCGGCCGTGTGTACAGGGCTTCACCCCAGAAGCTGACTTTTACTCTCACCAGTTTCAGCTGAAGCTTTGTTTTCAACAGCCATGGAGTAAGAGAAAAACTCCAGGAAGATACGGTTGGAAGTGGTGGAAAGGCTGCAGCGATCCCTGCTTACTGAATATACACAAGAGTTGGAGAGCATCATCTTTAGTGCTGGAGATTGATCAAGGCTTTATCTGACCCTTTTGGGTCCATCAATAAGGTGAGAGGCTGGTATCATCGGGGGAGGATTGTGAGCATATGCCTGTTATGGTTGATTCCCTATTGATGTGAAAAGCTGGACTCCCATGCCTGTTCTTCTCCCTCTCCCTTATTCTTGTTTGCTGGAAATTTTCATCTTTTTTTGGAGATCATTACCCTTTGTGTGAACTTTCTATTATACACAATTTTTTGGGACACATCAATTTTTTGGATACATTTTTTTACATGATTATTGCTTTTTTATGCACATGTACTATTAGTCATGTTTACATTTATTGTGTTATTGGACTATTTATAGCAAGTTTCACTTTAAGCATTTTGCACTTTGACATTTAGCGCTGCTTCAACATTTTTCACTAAATGCAACTTACCTGTTGAGTGGAGGTTGTTGTTTATTAAATTATTCTTATGATATATACTCAGAGGCATCCCTTTTCTTCTTTTTTTATACATTTTTTATGCTATTCCCATTGAGCGCTGCTTTTTGTTTTCTGTATTTTGTTATCCATTCCTTCCAGTGGTTGGTAACTGCACTGGGAATTAGCACATTTTATACATTGTCCAGGTTGCATATGCCCATGTATATGACTGATAGTTTGTAGCACTAAAAGGAACTGTATATATGCTTAGTGTAGTGTGAGTATAGTGTAGTTACAGTGTAGTATGTTAGTGCAGTGTTAGTGTGAGTATAGTGTAGTTACAGTGTAGTATTTTAGTGCAGTGTTAGTTTGAGTGTAGTGTGTCAGTATAGTGTGTCAGTGTAGTGTGAGTGTAGTGTTAGTGTAGCGCAGTGTTTAACACAGCATTACATAACATTTAGAGCTGTATTGTCAGAAACCATGAATCAGACCGAGACAGAAGTACAGTTAAATCACACTTGCTTAATAATAATAATAATAATAAAAAGATAAACAGAGTAAACGTAGTCAAAACATAGCCAGAGTTCAGGAACCGGATTGGATAGTCAGCCAAGGCAAACGTCAGGGAACCAGATATAAAAGTAGTAGAACAGCAAGCAGGATCAGGTGCCAGAAGGAATGTCTTTAACAGGAATGCAGGAGATAGTCTCTGTGATGTTGACCAAGGCGAAGGCAGAGATCATCTGAGCTGGACGGCTTAAGTAGGCAGGACTGACGAGCAGGATCATCAACAGATGAGTCACTGTGGAGAGATAGGAGCTGGCAATTTGCCGACAGCTGAGCAGCCAGCTCAGAGAAAGAAAGGGCTGAGCCCAACCCTGACATGTATACAGTGCTGTATACCCCCCTTCTTTTTTCTTTTTTTTTTGCTGCGGTTTTTTGTTTTTGTCCCGTGCCTGTGCCCTTTTTTTAATTGTTAGCAGCAGCTTTTTTGACTGCAACACTTTTGTTCCCCCTTTTTATTTTTTTATTTTAATTTTTTGAGTTTTTTCATTTCTGTCAGTGATAGTCCTCAAATTAAAGTGCACCAAACACACTTTTCATTGAATAAAGTGCATCCAATTACACATTTCCCAGTATCTATAAAAATTTGGTAATAAGCCCCTCCATCATGTCTGAGAGGCCAACAAGGAGAGGCAGATGTTCCCATGCCACTATGAGGGGGGGGGGCAGCAGTGTCTGTGTCCACAGGCAAAGGTGGACATGGTCTGTCCTCAGGCAGGGCATATTCTTCTCTGTTTAGTGATGTTGCCCTTGCTATCCAGCCACAGCATGCAGAGGAGGTGTTGGACTGGCTTACTAAGCCATCCTCATCCTCTTTCACTCAAGCTGAGAATAGTGCGCAGTCCGCTACAGCTGTCAGAGCAGCTTATTCTGCCTCCTTGTCCACAGCTACTCCTGCCATAGCCTCTGCATCATGCATGGAGGAGTCAGGAGAAGGGAATAACATAAGCCTACAGAGAGGTGAGAACACTGATAAGCAACTAATTGGTAGTCATGTTCCCCCAGCCACAGCGGATTGACAAGTTGGCTCCAGTGATGATGGAGGGGATGATGATGAGGTCACTGATGTGAATTGGGTGCTGGATAGAGCAGAAGAGGAAAGTGAGGGGGAGGCATAATCCCAATGAGGCAGGATGTCCTCCAGAGGCAGCCATCATGGAACAGTAGAGAGCAGCAGCCCTATTCCATCAGATTGTGGAGCTGTTATCTCTAGGTCCACTTCTCACAGCTGTGTGGGCCTTTTTCAGCACACGTGCAGCTGATCACACTGTTGCAATTTGCAATCTCTGCCGCAAGCAGATCAAGTGTGGTAAAAACACCAGCCATTTGGGTACCACATGCTTGAAAAGGCATTTAACCTCCCACCACTCAGCCCATTGGCAAGAGTACTGAAAGCCACACAAAAGGGACACGATTCTTCTCCTCACGCCTCACCTTTTATGTCTACCCCCGCTATATCTCATGATGACCTCTCAGCAGCCTCCACTGACAGATGATGGTATAGCAAAGGGTGTCACAGGTCCTTACAACACATCTGCCAGCAGCACACCACCATATGTAGAGTATAGCAGGCAAATTTCTCTGCCCCAGCTGCTGCATAAAAAAAAGAAAATACTCTCCCTGCCACCCACATGCCCAGTGTCTAAATTCCAGCTTGTCCAAATTGCTGTCTTTACAACTCCTACCTTTCCGTTTAGTGGACTCTGCCCCCTTCAGTGAGTTTGTAGAATGTACTGTGCCCCAATGGCAGGTTCCCAGTCGCTATTTCTTTGCATGTAAGGCCATTCCAGCTCTGTAGCATCACATTGAAGGCAATGTTTTGGCATCATTGGGCAAGGCAGTCAGCAGCAAGGTCCACCTTACTGCTGACACATGGTCAAGCAAGCATGGTCAGGGACGATAAATATTTTGTTCACAGCACACTGGGTAACTCTGCTTGCAAACTTTAGCCTTACAAAATGTAAACTAACAATGGTCAAAAGCAATTTCACATTTCGCAGGTCCTTCACTTCAATTAGATACCTAGACACATATATTTCATACGCCTTATCCAAAATCTACGCCTAAAACTTTTTACCATTATTGCAACAAAATAATATCAACCTCAAACAATGGGTAGGCGGCACTTTTTCCTGGTTTGGCAAGTGCAATCTAATCAAAATGATTAGCCTCCTTAAGATATTGTATCTATTGCAAGCTTTGTCCATATCCATTTTAAAGACGTTTTTCCCCCACATGCATGTTCTTTTTTTCAAGTTTATCTGGGCAGGTAAACCTGCAAGACTTAAACACACCATTTTCAGACAAATCAGAACTGTTGTGGGGCTAGGTTTTCCAGACTTGGCACTCTATTATTCAACTAATCGTCTAAGGAGCCAGTGGGCTTCCATTCCTCCATGCAGAATAAAAGCAATGGGTACTGTGATCTGCAGGATTATTCAGCTGAGCGGTAGTAGCAATTTCAGTGAGTCATGCCAGTCCAAACTGTGGTTTGGTTAAGTACTTGCCAGCCCTAGGAGAAAAGTAAAAGTTCAAACAAAACAGTTGCCCACATTAGGGTTTTTTACCATCAAAACAGGTAACAAAAAATGCCAAGCTATCTGGCTCCCTCTTTGGCAGCTCTGCCAAATATTGAGCCAATGGCTCGCGCTGCTGCCTGTCAGTCCCTGTGGGAAGAGGAAGAGTGGAGAGAAGTCTGCAGCCGGGCACAGCGTTGGATCGATCCAGGAATCAGCAAAGTGTTTAAAGGGGGAGAGGGGCACAGCAAGTCCTGAAACATTTTTTAACTTGCGGGAAATGCATAGTTAAAAAACATTTTAACTTTAGAACCACTTTAATATTAGCTTTAGCCCAATTCACTCAATATTTTTCATGGTCTTCTCTCTTCCTTAGCTTCAGTCCTCACATTTATTGCCTCTTTTTCTTTCTTTCTTTTTTACTCTTCTTATACTTCTGCCCTTCTAATTGCATATATGTAACTTGTTTGTAGAGCAGACTCCTATTGGGTCCCACTGATTTGCCCCTGGTTCTTTTGCCATTTGGATGTTCAGGCAGCCAGGCACTAGATCAATGACCAGACAGGAAATGTCTTTTGTGCTTTAATACTAATTGAACTTAGTTAGAGTCTATAGTGGGCTTTGGGATACTCTGAACTTAGTGCACAAATTAACCAGAGGACACTCTTTGCTCTGTCTATTCTTTTCAGGATAATCCCCCTATTGGTAGATACTAGGAATAAAAGCGACACTGGGACTCCAAGCAGGGAAAGGTTCAGCAAAACTGGAGAAGTCACTCAAGGGGTTAAAGTAGCAAACGGTCAGTTGGATCTTACATCGAGGCCTCTACTCAAAATCACCCTGGATACTTGGATACCCCTGTCCAATATTGGCAAGACACTTCTCCTCCTATTTTTTTTGTAAACAATTTGAAAAACCGTGCTTTTTTTACATTTCAACATTGACTCACATGTTGGATTTTTATGTAGATCAGTGATGTAAAATATATAAAAAATCTGTTTCAGACTGCAGGACTACCAAATATGGAAGAGCTCAATAAGGGGGGAATATTTATGCAAATATTATATATTTAATATTTGTAGTTCCCAGTCTAATTTTGTGAGCATATTGTATCCCTGTTTTTCTGCTTTCAAATTTTTTTCATATCCTCTTCATTTCTTAAACATATACAGATAAGAAGAAGCTTGCAATTCTTCCACAATTTCAATCTGCTTTCCTGCCTGAAAGAACAATTATAGTAAATACCAAATAACTGAATCGTTCCAAGCCTTTTGCTTTGTGGTAATATTTGATTTTGCTCTCTCATTTCAACCTCATATTCTCTCGCTAACCTTCTGTCATCTGCAGCTTAAAAACATTTCCAACTTATGTACGTTCTTCAAGCATGACATGACTGAAAAGCTAGTGAACACCATCATCCTGACTTGACCATTGAAACATCCTCTTCTGTGGCCTACAAACAAATAGACTGAACCCACTCCAATCCATCCTGAACTCTGCTGCTCTACTAATCCATCTTTTTCCACATTCTTCAATTACTGCTTCTCTTTGTCAATTCCTCCACTGGCTGCCAAATGCAGTAAGAATACAAATCAAAATTTTAACTCTAAAATACTGTAGAAAGATTTCTCAATCCTGGCCTCTCCATTTATTTCTCTGCTAATTTCCACATCTTACAAAAAGTGAAGCCTTTGCTCTTTACATGTGCTCTTCTTCTGTACGCTAGTTACCTCTTCACACACTCACATTCAGGATTTTCCACAAATGTCTCCCCTTCCCTGCAATCGTTGAACTGCTTTTTCTTTAATGCCCAGCAAAGAACATATTACGTTTTAATTGACAAGCTTTAACACAAAGATTAGGGTCATTATTTTCAGCATGTGAATGCAAATTTCATTGAAAAAATAAGTAAGGATCCTTACTTATCCTTGCATGCTACCTTTGGGAGTTGAACCTATTGACAGTTATCACATACTGTATATAGGTTACTTATTCTTCATAGGTCTTGCTTCTACATCATAAAAACCTGCATGTAAAGGACTCTACCTTCTAATGTATCTTGTTATGTATTTTTGTTCTAGGACTGTGTGTGGTTGTTATTGTTGTCATTGTATTTTGTGTACTTTTCAGCCTTGTTTGTATAATTTACATTTAAGACCCCATTCACACAGGGGCGACTCGTCAGGTGACTCAGCCGCCTGACAAGTCGCGTCCCGTTCTGTACAATGGAACCGTTCTAATAGGAGCGACTCAAGTCGCTCCGACTTAGAAAAAGGTTCCTGTACTATTTCAAGACGACTTCAGGGCGACTTGCATTGACTTCAATACAGAAGTCATTTTGCAAGTCACCTTTGAAGTCGTCTTCAGATCGCCCGGCAGAGTCGCGGGACAAGTCGTGCCGCCCCTGTGTGAATGGGCTCTTACAGTTGCAGTGGAGACAACAGTACTAGATAAATAAATAGTGAGTCTAATAAAAGCAAACATCATGAATACCTTCTCATTTGCAGTTTATTAACTTGGACGTTCTAACTATGTTAGGTATAGTTGTTATATAATAAGGTTAACAAGTCTATGTTTATGCAGTACTTCCATTCAACTTGCATTAGACACACAGTTAGTTCTATCTGCCAGCAAAGATAACCTTCAAACGTATTTTAGATTTTTTTTGTTAAATACTAGGAAACAATACTGTGTTCAGTGACAAAGATATAACACTAAAATAAAACAATAAAAACCCATACAAGATAACTAGAGCAGTCATCGATAGTGGACAAAATAAATAACAATGGTGTCTAGGGATGAGGTTCTAGTTTGCTGCAGTACACAGCTCGCAGCGTGCTTTACCCGTTCATTGTTTGCCGAACAGATGATCTAAATGGGCAGATTTAACATGTTTACTTGCATGAACTTCTAGCTACTACTGCAGACAGAAGTTAATAATTTAGTGGCTCTATTACTACCTCCATGTTATAAAAAATGTGGTGCCTTAAGTTGCTAGGATTCAAGCAGCCACACAGAGGCATTGGTTGCAGGATGTCCCTATCCTAGATAGGGGTCTCCTGTGGACATAAAGAAGATACTACATGCAAAAAGTAAAGAAAACAAAAGTGTGAAGCTCCCCAAAAATCCATGCCAGACCCTTCCCCGGGCATGCTGCCTGCCTTGCTAGAAAAAAGGGGGAGAGGGGCCTTTCCCAGCAAAGCACCTTGTCCCCATGTTTATTTAGTAATTGATGTCACCTAGGAGTCCCTTTGTGTACATTCAGCAGTCAGTACCAGAGACTGTGGTCATCAGGACAAATAGTAAGGCTGGGTTCACACTAGTGCGACACGACATCTGTCCTACTCTGGATCCGACTTTGCCCTGCGACATGAAGACGACATATGTCCGACTTTCAATGAACGGGGATCCGACTTGGATCCCCGCCAATATCAGGCACTGTGTTTTGTATGAATCTTGAGGGGGAACTCCAGGCCAAATTTTAAATAAAAAACCGGCATGGGTTCCCCTCCAAGAGCATACCAGGCCCTTGGGTCTGGTCTGGATTTGAAGGGGCGCCCCTACGCCGAAAAAACGGCGTGGGGGTCCCCCCCAAAATCCAAACCAGACCCTTATCCGAGCACGCAACCTGGCAGGCCACAGGGGAAGAGGGGGGACGAGAGAGCGGCCCCCCTCCCTCCTGAACCGTACCAGGCCACATGCCCTCAACATGGGGGGTTTGGTGCTCTGGGGCAGGGGGGCGACCTGCGGCCCCCCCACCCCAGAGCACCCTGCCCCCATGTTGATGAGGACAGGGCCTCTTCCCGACAACCCTGGCCGTTGGTTGACGGGGTCTGCGGGCGGGGGGCTTATCGGAATCCGGGAGCCCCCTTTAATAAAGGGGCCCCTGGATCCCGGCCCCCCCACCCTATGTGAATGAGTATGGGGTACATCGTACCCCTACCCATTCACCTGGTGGAAAAAAATTGCAATAAAAAAACCACACAGCTTTTTAAAGTATTTTATTGCACAGCTCCAGGGTCTTCTTCCGACTTCGGGGGTCTCCGGTGTCGTCGCCGCGCTCTCCGGTTCTTTCTTCTGCCGGGCCTCCGCTAACTTCTTTTTAGCTCTTTTGCTAGCAGAGGCCCGGTCTTCTCCGTCGCCTTCTTCTCTCTTCTCTCCGGTTCTTTCTTCTGCCGGGCCTCCGCTAACTTCTTTTTAGCTCTTTTGCTAACGGAGGCTCCGGTCTTCTCCGTCGCCTTCTTCTTCTCTCGCTCTCCGGTTCTTTCTTCTGCCGGGCCTCCGCTAACTTCTTTTTAGCTCTTTTGCTAACGGAGGCCCGGTCTTCTCCGTCGTCTCGTCCGGCTCTCCGTTGTCCTTCTGCCGGCCCCTCCACTAACTTCTTGGTAGCTCTTTTGCTAGTGGAGGAGCCGGTCTTCTCCGTCGTTGCCGTCGGCGTTTTCTTCTCTCTTCACCTCCTCGATGTTGACGCGTCGCTTCCTCCCGCTGTAATACTGGCTCTCCGCTCCGCATTAATATAGGCTTCTCATGACGTCACAGTCACATGTTCCGGGGCACATGGCCCCGGAGCATGTGACGGTGACGTCATGGGAACATGTGACTGTGACGTCATGAGAAGCCTATATTAATACGGAGCGGACAGCCAGTATTACAGCGGGAGGAAGCGACGCGTCAACATCGAGGAGGAGAAGAGGGAAGAAGACGCCGACGGCGGGAAGACCGGCTCCTCCACTAGCAAAAGAGCTAAAGAAGTTAGTGGAGGGGCCGGCAGAAGGAAAACGGAGAGCCGGACGAGACGACGGAGAAGACCGGGCCTCCGTTAGCAAAAGAGCTAAAAAGAAGTTAGCGGAGGCCCGGCAGAAGAAAGAACCGGAGAGCGCGGCGACGACACCGGAGACCCCCGAAGTTGGAAGAAGACCCCCGGAGCTGTGCAATAAAATACTTTAAAAAGCTCTGTGGTTTTTTTATTGCAATTTTTTTCCACCAGGTGAATGGGTAGGGGTACAATGTACCCCATACTCATTCACATAGGGTGGGGGGGCCGGGATCCGGGGGCCTCCTTATTGAAGGGGGCTCCCGGATTCCGATAAGCCCCCCGCCCGCAGACCCCGACAACCAACGGCCAGGGTTGTCGGGAAGAGGCCCTGTCCTCCTCAACATGGGGGCAGGGTGCTCTGGGGTGGGGGGGCCGCAGGTCGCCCCCCTGCCCCAGAGCACCAAACCCCCCCATGTTGAGGGCATGTGGCCTGGTATGGTTCAGGAGGGAGGGGGGCGCTCTCGTCCCCCCCTCTTCCCCTGCGGCCTGCCAGGTTGTGTGCTCGGATAAGGGTCTGGTTTGGATTTTGGAGGGGACCCCCACGCCATTTTTTCTGCGTAGGGGGTTCCCCTTCAAATCCAGACCAGACCCAAGGGCCTGGTATGCTCCTGGAGGGGGAACCCATGCCGGTTTTTTATTTAAAATTTGGCCTGGAGTTCCCCCTCGAGCAGTACAGCACAAGTCGCATGCCAAAGTCGGATCATGCAAGACTGCGGTCCGACTTTGATCCGACTTCAATGATAGTCAATGGGCTGAAGTCTGATCAAAGTCGGATCAAAGTAGTACAGGGAGCATTCTCAAAGTCGGACCGACATGTGTCGGACCAGTTAAGACGGCTCCCATAGGGAAACATTGATTTTCACACGTCATGCGACATGAGCTCCCAATGTCGGAGCGTTTGTCGCCCCAGTGTGAACCAGGCCTAAGGGGGAATCTCCCAAGCAGGGGCACAGACAGCAATTAAAACCTGACAGGTGTTATAACTCTGCCATATTCTGTCTAGAAAAAAACTAACAAGCTTTGGACTTGGATTCTTTTCATCAGGGCATTAATTAAATTTATTAACTGTTAATTGTAATCAAGCTTGATAGTGGCAATTTCTGATCGCTGGTCATAGATGCTTGTATGCTTTAATATGTCATATAAAATGTATGATAAAAGTACAAGAAAAAATGTAGCACATCTAATCCTGATTTAGATTTTTAAGAACTGCTTTCTTTTAACTGATCATGTATAAAATAGAAAATATATCTCTTACAGCACTAAAAACTCTTATCTGCTGTTAACAAATCAGTCTAGCTGTGAAACTCTTTAAATTAAATTAGTTGTGCTGAACCGATAATGAGTTATGAAAAATATCTTCTCTGCTGTTTTGTGTAAAAACATGCAGCCTTTAATATACTGCTCAGGAACCTGCAGGCGGCACGTTCAAAGCTGTGAATAATGCTTAATAGTGTGTTCTAAAGAGAACACTTCTTTAAAGGAAATATATTCATTTAGTTTTGTATTTACATAAGAAAGGAAAAATACATAGATATTATAATAAACTCAGACAGTGGCATACACTCTATAATGTATATGTAAATACAAAGATTTGGCACATACCATATTTTTTCCTTACTTTAAACATCCTTATCACTAAAGCCTCGTACACACGACCGAGTTTTTCGTCGTTAAAAACGCGTCGTTTTTCTTGACGAGATTCTTGTCAAGCTTGACGAGATTCTTGTCAAGCTTTCCTTGCATACACACTGTCAATTCCAAATCTCGTCGTTGTTCTGCGCGGTCACGTCCAGCACGTACGACGGCAGTATAAAGGGGAAGATCGATTTCACTGGCGCCACCCCTTGGGCTGCTTTTGCTGATCTCGTGTTACCTCGTGTGAAGTAAAAGTTTGGGAAGAGACGATTTGCGCTTTTCAGTCTTCATGCTTTTCAGTTTGTTTTCTGCGGTTCAGTTTGTGCTTGTGGGTTCGTATCTTGTCTTTCAGGGCGTGTAGGCAGGTCGTATCTGTTTTACAGTGCGTTCTTGCCCGTTCGTTTCTGAATTTCAGTTCGTTCTTCATAGGCCTTGCTGTTCTTAAGTGCGTTCTGTTTAGTACGTTCTGATCAGAGGACCGTCTCCTAGCCATGTCGCGGGTACGTTCTCGTTGTCGAGTTCGTGCTGTGCGGGCGCTTGGTGTTGGTCTGCTTGTCTTGGACCAAGATGAGTCCATGAACGGGGTGAGGAGGAGTTCATGGACCAAGAATTGTTTGCTCCAGCGGGACCAATTCTGCCATATGCCTCTGCTGCGGGAGATCATGGAGAATAATCCTGAGGACTACAGGAATTTTCTGCAGATGTCTGACCCCGTTTTTCAGCATCTGTTGGCTTTGGTGTCCCCCCTATATTACCAGGCAGGACACCGTTATGCAGGAAGCCATCAGTGCTGAGCAGAGGCTCATCGCCACGTTACGTTACCTGGTGACAGGGAGAAGTCTGCAGGACTTGAAGTTCACGACAGGCATCTCCCCCCCAGGCTCTGGGTGTCATAATCCCAGACACCTGTTATGCCATTATCCAAGTCCTGCAGGAGGACTATATTAGGGTAAGTTTTTTCCATTAACATCACATTTTATGTATTTCATGTATGCTAATGTATTGTATTTCTTTCATCCTTCGCTAATTACCATGATTGTAATATGCTGAGAATGTCCCCTTTGTCCTCATGCATGCTGTAAGCTTTTAAATGCCCCTTTTTTCTCCTCCATGCATATTTCCCTTCACTAACCTCTCCAGCAGTGGCGGCTGGTGCTCAAAATGTTTGGGGGGCCACCCCAAAATTTTTAAAGGAAAAAACATCCATTTCCGCGACTGTGCCTATTAAACGCCACCAGTTGTCCCCTCAAATGCAGCCTTTTTTTCCCTTCCAATGCAGCCAGTTCCCCACCAGCCCTGCACTTACCTTCCTCTGGTCTGCGCCGTCCTTCTTCTCTCCTCGATGTCTTCTCCCAATCAGGTTACCGGTAAACAGACTCGGTGAACATGATTGGCAGAGGAGCCTGTCAGTGTTTAACCAAGGAACGCACCCCCCCCCTGCGTCCCCTGGTTAACTTTTTGGAAGCCAATTACAGCCCGCTGGCTCTGATAGGCACTTCCCCCAAAAAAAAACAGACGCTGTTATTTAGATGTCTGTCGCTTAACAGGGGGCCATCCACCTGAATAGTGGGCGGCATCGACAATACATAGGTTCATGCAAGGCATGAACCTATGTATTTTTCTGAGTGACGGGCGCAGGAGAGAGAGGGGGCAGCGCGCCTGCGCCCACTATGGACGCACCGCCACTGCAATGCTATCCTGTGCCCAAACACACCTAGCCTAGTCACTTCCCAATGTATTTCTGCAGCTCCATTGTAGTGCTTTACCCCCCCCCCCCCCCAATCACCCCCTAAAATTTCTCTATAAATGTTAGCTCTCCTTATTTTTGAGCATTCCCAAACTCATTTAGCCCCCCCCAAATATTTTTAGAATGGACCATCAGAGGGGGTGATGAATATGATATGTGATCCTTCGCTTTGAGTTTTTTAAAACACATTAAATGGAAACTTAGAATGATGTTGGGCTAGAATGTATTTTAGTATAATCTGCTTGCAATGTTATGTGCAAAAGTAATAATATTTTTTTTTCTTGTTTGACTCCACAGCTTCCTTCCATGCCACAGGAATGGCAGACTGTGGCATCGGAGTTTGCCACGTGGTGGGACTTCCCCAACTGCGGTGGAGCCATTGACGGGAAGCACGTCCGCATCATGCCACCACCCCGTTCTGGATCCTACTTCTTCAACTACAAGGGGTTTCATAGCATTGTGCTGATAGCGGTGGTGTCAGCACGGTATGAATTCCTCTATGTGGATGTGGGGAAGAATGGCCGGATGTCCGATGGGGGATCCTTCAGCCAGACGGAGTTTGTCCTCCGTCTCCAGAGTGATGACCTTGCATTGCCACCGGATGCAGGGAATGTTGAAGGACTCCCCTTTGTGTTTTTGGCTGCTGAAGCCTTCAGGCTGGGACCGCATCTCATGAGGCCATTTCCCCAGAGGACCCTGACTCCGGAGAAGAGGGTGTTCAACTACCGGCTGGCCAAGGCTCGAAGAGTCGTGGAGAATGCCTTCGGGATAATGGCCAGCCGGTTCCGCCTTTTCATGACTCCAATTCACTTGGCGGAGTACAAAATTAACTACGTTGTTTTCTGTTGCTGTGTGCTACATAATTTTCTTATCAGGAAATCCACAAATTATATTGCCTCAATTGTGCCTGAGGCAGGACTTCCAACTGGCAATACCCTGCCGGGCCTAGAATCTGGCCGTCCTGGCTTGCCCCCCCCAAAATGCCCGTGAGGTTCGCCAGAAATATCTTGAATATTTCATGGGGAGGGGGGCAATTCCTATGCCAGGCCATGTCTGAATATTTCTTGAGAAAGAACAAAATAAAAATCTGGTTTAATCTGTATTTTTTTTATTTTTTTGCTGTCTCCTAGTTTGTCTTAGTACATTTGTAGTGCCAAGTGTATTTTCCTTTAGTAAATACCAACCATTTCACTAGTAACACCAAAAATATACACAAATAAGGTTATAGTGTATTTGAGAAAGAAGCTACACTTTGTGGTTGTTCAAACATTTTACACTGTGCACATTCACACACATGGTAAATATAACACTATGTTTTGTTTGTTTTTGATGCCCAGAAACAGGCCTTTTTTTTGTTAGAAAATACAAAACCATCAGTAGCATCCAACAAACTACAACAGTGTATACCTCTCGGCAATATGAGACATTCAATTTCACAAAAAATGTCTCTATCTGTCCGTCATAATATGGGGTATTGGCACCCCTGACCAAGCCAAAATTTGAAGATGCACACAATTTAGAGTCATTTTAAAATGGGATTTTTGACTCCTGATCCCTATTGTCAACATGTGCTATCTGCCATCAGCGGTGATCAATGGACGTGTTTTGGGGGTGCAACCCCTTCTTCATTTCACCTACTTGAGATGCGAAGAAGGGGTTGCACCCCCAAAACCCATAAATGGATATCCCCTGATGGCAGATGGCACATGTTGACACACTGTGTGCATCTTCAAATTTTGGCTTGATTGATTTTCAAAAAGCAAAAAAAAGGGGGAAGAACAATCAGAAAACAAAAATGGGGTGTTTGGTGCCTTATTCAATTTGCCCCAAAACATCTAGGATGTCCTTAAAGGTTTGATCCATCACATTAATTCTTGAACTAACAAAAACCTGATTTGGACATCTGGAGCCAGGTATAGTATTTTCTCAAAATGTATTGTGAGAAAATGAATGCATGAAAAATAAGATAATATGTAAATCCCCACAAAAATTGGGAGCAAAAAGTGATCTCAATATCAATAGACAGTAGTGGGCCCAAAATTGGGGGAGAAGAATGAAATCTGATGGGGTCATAATAATAGTCTTTTCTATTGATTTACATTCAATTTGCAACAGTCATGAGCTATAATTTGTGTGAAAATGATGAACCACAAACTAAAACTATGTCCCTTTTTCATACACAGGATGACATCAGCCAGGAGGAGGGTCTGGAAAGTGTCAGGCAGGAGGAGGCAGGGCCCACTGTGAGCCAGGAGGAGGCAGGGCCCACTGTGAGCCAGGAGGTGACAGGGCCCAGTGGCACACAGGAGGTGGCAGGGCCCAGTGGCACACAGGAGGTGGCTGGGCCAAGTAGAAGGACCAGATCGCAGGTGCCTCCCATCCGCCTTCCTAAAAGATCCAGGAGGGACAGGAGCACAAGCGAGGCAGCAATGGCCCTTATTAGAGAGGCACATGCCCCCCTCCAGGAGCCCACATCCCCTGAAGAGGCCATTGCCGGCCTAGTTGAGGCCAAGTTCAAGGTGATGAGCATGGAGCAATGCCTCCTATGCGAGCCCCTGCCCATCACCTTGCTGAACAAGGGGGTGATGGAGAGAATTACCCCCAATACAGTCATATGTGAGGTCGACCAGCTTTCCCAACCTCAACCTCCTCCTCCTCCACCTTCTTCTTCTCCTCCACCTCCTTCTCCTCCTCCTCCTCCACCTTCTTCTTCTCCTCCACCTCCTTCTCCTCCTCCTGACTAGGGATGAGCTTCGTGTTTGAGTCGAACATACGTTCGACTCGAACATCGGCTGTTCGATCGTTCGACGAAGATCGAACGATTTGGGCCGTTCGCGCCAAATTCGAGTGAGGCGAACGGCCCACAATGCACTACGCCATCGCAGTGTCATCCAGGCGCTGTGATTAGCCAAGCATGCACTGTGACCCCGCATGCTTGGCCAATCACAGCGCCGGCAGCGAGGAGAGCAATGATTGGCCACAGGCAGGATGCCTGTGGCCAATTATTGCTGAGGGGGTTTAGTACACGCCCCACACTATAAAAGGCCGCCAGCGCGGCGGCCTTGTGTAGTGTGTTCCGGAGCAGGGAAAGAGAAGCATAGGCAGGGACAGTGTCATTATTTTTCCTTTACTAATCCTGGATTCCTTGTGTTTAGGGACAAATAAGGATAGGTAGGGAGAGTGTCAGTGACAGTGTGCTATTCTGTGCTAATCCTTGTTTGTAGGGACAGAGAGGTACAGTGAGGGAAAGTGTCAGTGTGCTATTCTGTTATAAACCAATCTTGCTGAACCATATTTTCAATCCTTGAGTTTAGGGACAGAGAGGTACAGTGAGGGAAAGTGTCAGTGTGCTATTGTGTTCTAAAACTATTTTGCTGAACCATATTTTCAATCCTTGAGTTGAGGGACAGAGAGGTACAGTGAGTGAAACTGACAGTGTGCTATTCTGTGCTAAATCTTGTTTGTAGGGAGGGACAGAGTAGGACAGTGAGTGAAACTGACAGTGTGCTATTCTGTTCTAAACCAATTTTGCTGTTCCATATTTTCAATCCTTGAGTTAAGGGACAGAGAAGGACACTCGTAGAAATTATCAGTGTGCTATTCTGTGCTAAATCTTGTTTGTAGGGAGGGACAGAGTAGGACAGTGAGGGAAAGTGTCAGTGTGCTATTCTGTTCTAAAACTTTTTTGCTGAACCATATTTTCAATCCTTGTGTTTAGGGACAGAGAAGGATAGGCAGGGGACAGTGTCAGTGTCATTGTTGCTAAGCCTCCTGCACAATATACACCTGAAGGTAGCCCTTATTGCTGTTTTTCCCATCTCCCTGCAGGCCATCCATTAAAATGTCTGGAAGGCAACCAAGGAGAGGCAGACACTCAGGAGGCAAAAAAAGAGGGCAAGCAGGCTCTGTGTCTGGGGGCAACAGTGCTGGTCGTGTACGCGGTGCATTGTCATCAGCACATGGCCATGGGACACGCTTGTCCTTGTTTTCGGCAGCTGGACATGTTGAGCCACATCATGCCGAAGACTTGGTAGAGTGGATGACCAAGCCCACCTCATCCTCCTCATCCTCTCTCACCCAGGCTCAGGGTACTGGCAAAGCAGCTGCCAAAGCGTCCTCTTCTCTGGTATCATTATCTTCATTAGTCAATCCTTCCCTAGACCCACCATGCCCTCCTCCTGAGGAGTCCCCCGAACTGTTTGAGCAAAGTGTTGGGTACATGCTCCAGGAGGATGCCCAGCGTTTGGAAGGATCTGATGATGATACCCAGCTAGAGGAAGGCAGCAGCGTGAGAGCAGAGAGAGGGGATGCTCAAGAAGGACACCAATCTGGCAGTCATGTTCCAGCAGCTGCAGCATACTGCCAGATTGGCTCCAGTGATGAGGAGGGAGGGGATGATGAGGTCACTGACTCCACGTGGGTGCCTAATAGGAGAGAGGAGGAGGAGGAGGATGAGGGGGAGGCACATCTCCAACGAGGCAGGATGCCCTTGAGTGGCCAGCGTATGGGCAGCACACCGACGGAATCACACCGCAGAGCTCCGCCTGTGCAGGGCGCTGCCTCTGCCCGTCATTCAAAAAGTTCTTTGGTGTGGGCCTTTTTTGAGGCGAGTGCATCAGATCGCACAGCTGCTGTTTGCAACATATGTCTGAAGCGTATATCGCGTGGCCAAAACATCAGCCGCTTGGGCACCACATGCTTGATCAGACATATGTTGACCTGCCATGCAGCTCGTTGGCAAGCCTACCTTAAAGACCCACACCAAAGAACAAAGCTGACCTCTTCTTGCACCGCATCAGCTGGGATCTCCAACCCCACTATACCTTCACTCCTCTCTGAAACCTGCTCTGAGAGGAATGAAGGTGTAGAATTAGGTGTGTCACAGGCAAGTACTTGCGGGCACTCTGCTAGCAGTACACCAACGTCCGATTCTAGCAGGCAAAATTTCCCTGCCCCAGCTGCTGGACCGTCGAAAGAAGTTCACTCCCAGCCATCCACATGCCCAGCGGTTGAATGCTAGCTTGGCTAAATTGCTAGCGCTTCAACTGCTGCCTTTTCAGTTGGTAGACTCGGCCCCCTTCCGTGAGTTTGTGCAATGTGCGGTTCCTCAGTGGCAGGTTCCCAAACGACACTTTTTCGCACGGAAGGCTATTCCGGCTCTCTACAGGCATGTGGAAGGCAATGTCTTGGCCTCGCTGGACAGGGGCGGTCAGCGGTAAGGTGCATATTACCGCTGACTCATGGTCCAGCAGGCATGGACAGGGACGTTACCTTTCTTTCACGGCCCATTGGGTCACTCTTTTGGCAGCTGGGAAGGATGCAGGACAAGGTGCAGTAGTGTTGGAGGTTGTTCCACCGCCACGCCTCCAAAATGCTACTACTGGTTGTGACACACCTCTCTCCTCCACCCCCTCCTCTTCTTCTTCCTCCATGGCCTCTTCCTGTGGTTTGTCCTCGGAACCAGCGGTGCTCCGTAGGCGTTCAAGGGGCTACGCAAGTACGCAGGCAAAAAGATGCCATGCCGTGCTTGCGCTGGTGTGTTTGGGGGGACAGAAGCCACACTGGGGCAGAGGTCCTGTCTGCTCTGCAGGGGCAGGCCGAGAGGTGGTTGACGCCACGCCAGCTTAAGCCAGGAATGGTGGTTTGCGACAATGGCACCAACCTCCTCTCCGCCCTCCGACAGGGACAACTGACCCATGTGCCCTGTGTGGCTCACGTCCTTAACCTGGTGGTGCAGCGGTTCTTGGGCAGGTACCCGGGCTTACAGGATGTCCTGAGGCAGGCCAGGAAAGTCTGTGTGCATTTCCGCAGATCTTATAATGCCAGTGCTCGACTGGCTGAGCTGCAAAAGGAGTTGAACCTGCCCAAGAACTGCCTTATATGTGACATGCCCACCAGGTGGAACTCAACGTTGGCCATGCTGCAGCGGCTGCACACGCAGCAGAGGGCCATCAATGAGTACCTGTGCGACTACGGCACCAGGACAGGGTCAGGGGAGCTTGGTTTTTTTTCTCCACGCCAGTGGGGCATGATCAGGGATGCATGCACTGTCCTGGCACCATTTGAGGAGGCCACGAGGATGGTGAGCAGTGACAGTGCATGCATCAGTGACACTGTACCTCTTGTCCACCTGTTGGAGCACACGCTGCGTGGAATAATGGACAGGGCACTTGAGGCAGAACAGAGGCAGGAAGAGGAGGATTAGGAGGAGGAGGATTAGGAGGAGGAGGAGGATGAGGAGGAGGAGGATTAGGAGGATGAGGATTAGGAGGATGAGGATGAGGAGGATGAGGAGGAGGAGGATTTGGAGGAGGAGGAGGATTTGGAGGAGGAGGAGGATTTGGAGGAGGAGGAGGAGGAGGAGGATTTGGAGGAGGAGGAGGATTTGGAGGAGGAGGATTTGGAGTTGGAGGAGGAGGATTTCGAGGAGGAGGAGGATTTGGAGGAGGATTTGGAGGAGGAGGAGGAGGATTTGGAGGAGGAGGATTTGGAGGATTTGGAGGAGGAGGATTTGGAGGATTTGGAGGAGGAGGATTTGGAGGAGGAGGAGGAGGAGGAGGAGGATTTGGAGGAGGAGGAGGAGGAGGAGGAGGATTTGGAGGAGGAGGATTTGGAGGAGGAGGATTTGGAGGAGGAGGATTTGGAGGAGGAGGAGGAGGATTTGGAGGAGGAGGAGGATTTGGAGGAGGAGGAGGAGGAGGAGGATTTGGAGGAGGAGGAGGATTTGGAGGAGGATTTGGAGGAGGAGGAGGATTTGGAGGAGGAGGATTTGGAGGAGGAGGATTTGGAGGAGGAGGAGGAGGATTTGGAGGAGGAGGAGGAGGATTTGGAGGAGGAGGATGATTTGGAGGAGGAGGAGGAGGAGGATTTGGAGGAGGAGGAGGAGGAGGATTTGGAGGAGGAGGAGGAGGATTTGGAGGAGGAGGAGGATTTGGAGGAGGATTTGGAGGAGGAGGAGGAGGAGGAGGAGGATTTGGAGGAGGAGGATTTGGAGGAGGAGGAGGAGGATTTGGAGGAGGAGGATTTGGAGGAGGATTTGGAGGAGGAGGAGGAGGAGGAGGATTTGGAGGAGGAGGAGGAGGATTTGGAGGAGGAGGATTTGGAGGAGGAGGATTTGGAGGAGGAGGATTTGGAGGAGGAGGATTTGGAGGAGGAGGAGGAGGATTTGGAGGAGGAGGAGGATTTGGAGGAGGAGGAGGATTTGGAGGAGGATTTGGAGGAGGATTTGGAGGAGGATTTGGAGGAGGAGGAGGAGGAGGATTTGGAGGAGGAGGAGGAGGATTTGGAGGAGGAGGAGGAGGATTTGGAGGAGGATTTGGAGGAGGAGGATTTGGAGGAGGAGGAGGATTTGGAGGAGGAGGAGGATTTGGAGGAGGAGGAGGATTTGGAGGAGGAGGATTTGGAGGATTTGGAGGAGGATTTGGAGGATTTGGAGGAGGAGGAGGAGGATTTGGAGGAGGAGGAGGAGGAGGAGGATTTGGAGGAGGAGGATTTGGAGGAGGATTTGGAGGAGGAGGAGGATTTGGAGGAGGAGGAGGAGGATTTGGAGGAGGAGGAGGATTTGGAGGAGGAGGAGGATTTGGAGGAGGAGGAGGATTTGGAGGAGGAGGATTTGGAGGAGGATTTGGAGGAGGAGGATTTGGAGGAGGAGGAGGAGGATTTGGAGGAGGATTTGGAGGAGGAGGAGGAGGATTTGGAGGAGGAGGAGGATTTGGAGGAGGAGGATTTGGAGGATTTGGAGGAGGAGGATTTGGAGGAGGAGGATTTGGAGGAGGAGGATTTGGAGGAGGAGGAGGAGGATTTGGAGGAGGAGGATTTGGAGGAGGAGGAGGATTTGGAGGAGGATTTGGAGGAGGAGGAGGATTTGGAGGAGGAGGATTAGGAGGAGGGGGATTAGGAGGAGGAGGAGGATTTGGAGGAGGATTTGGAGGAGGAGGAGGATTTGGAGGAGGAGGAGGATTTGGAGGAGGAGGAGGAGGATTTGGAGGAGGAGGAGGAGGAGGATTTGGAGGAGGAGGAGGATTTGGAGGAGGAGGAGGAGGATTTGGAGGAGGAGGAGGAGGAGGATTTGGAGGAGGAGGAGGAGGATTAGGAGGAGGAGGATTAGGAGGAGGAGGATTAGGAGGATTAGGAGGAGGAGGATTTGGAGGATTTGGAGGAGGATTTGGAGGAGGAGGAGGATTTGGAGGAGGATTTGGAGGAGGAGGAGGATTTGGAGGAGGAGGATTTGGAGGAGGAGGAGGAGGAGGAGGAGGAGGAGGATTTGGAGGATTAGGAGGAGGAGGAGGAGGAGGAGGATTTGGAGGAGGAGGAGGATTTGGAGGAGGAGGAGGAGGATTTGGAGGAGGAGGAGGTGGAGGATTTGGAGGATTTGGAGGAGGAGGATTTGGAGGAGGAGGAGGCGGAGGAGGATTTGGAGGAGGAGGAGGCGGAGGAGGATTTGGAGGAGGATTTGGAGGAGGATTTGGAGGAGGATTTGGAGGAGGAGGAGGATTTGGAGGAGGATTTGGAGGAGGAGGAGGATTTGGAGGAGGAGGAGGATTTGGAGGAGGAGGATTTGGAGGAGGATTTGGAGGAGGAGGAGGATTTGGAGGAGGAGGAGGATTTGGAGGAGGAGGAGGAGGATTTGGAGGAGGAGGATTTGGAGGAGGAGGATTTGGAGGAGGAGGAGGATTTGGAGGAGGAGGAGGAGGAGGATTTGGAGGAGGAGGAGGATTTGGAGGAGGAGGATTTGGAGGAGGAGGAGGAGGAGGAGGAGGATGAGGAGGAGGAGGAGGAGGATTTGGAGGAGGAGGAGGAGGAGGATTTGGAGGAGGAGGAGGAGGATTTGGAGGAGGAGGATTTGGAGGAGGAGGAGGAGGATTTGGAGGAGGAGGAGGATTTGGAGGAGGAGGAGGATTTGGAGGAGGAGGAGGATTTGGAGGAGGAGGATTTGGAGGAGGAGGATTTGGAGGATTTGGAGGAGGATTTGGAGGAGGATTTGAAGGAGGAGGAGGATGATTTGGAGGAGGATGATTTGGAGGATTTGGAGGATTTGGAGGAGGATTTGGAGGAGGAGGAGGATTTGGAGGATTTGGAGGAGGAGGAGGAGGAGGATTTGGAGGATTTGGAGGAGGATTTGAAGGAGGAGGAGGATGATTTGGAGGAGGATGATTTGGAGGAGGAGGATTTGGAGGAGGAGGATTTGGAGGATTTGGAGGAGGATTTGGAGGAGGAGGAGGAGGAGGATTTGGAGGAGGATTTGGAGGAGGATTTGGAGGAGGATTTGGAGGAGGATTTGGAGGAGGAGGAGGAGGATTTGGAGGAGGATTTGGAGGAGGAGGAGGATTTGGAGGAGGAGGAGGAGGATTTGGAGGAGGAGGATTTGGAGGAGGAGGATTTGGAGGAGGATTTGGAGGAGGAGGAGGATTTGGAGGAGGATTTGGAGGAGGAGGAGGAGGAGGAGGAGGAGGATTTGGAGGAGGATTTGGAGGAGGAGGAGGATTTGGAGGAGGATTTGGAGGAGAAGGAGGATTTGGAGGAGGAGGAGGATTTGGAGGAGGAGGAGGATTTGGAGGATTTGGAGGAGGAGGAGGATTTGGAGGAGGAGGAGGATTTGGAGGAGGAGGAGGATTTGGAGGATTTGGAGGATTTGGAGGATTTGGAGGAGGAGGATTTGGAGGATTTGGAGGAGGAGGATTTGGAGGATTTGGAGGAGGAGGATTTGGAGGAGGAGGAGGAGGATTTGGAGGAGGAGGAGGATTTGGAGGAGGAGGAGGATTTGGAGGAGGAGGAGGATTTGGAGGAGGAGGATTTGGAGGAGGATTTGGAGGAGGAGGATTTGGAGGAGGAGGATTTGGAGGATTTGGAGGAGGAGGAGGATTTGGAGGACGAGGAGGAGGAGGACGAGGAGGAGGAGGACTAGGAGGAGGAGGATTAGGAGGAGGAGGATTAGGAGGAGGAGGATTTGGAGGAGGAGGAGGAGGATTTGGAGGAGGAGGATTTGGAGGAGGAGGATTTGGAGGAGGAGGAGGATTTGGAGGAGGAGGAGGATTTGGAGGATTTGGAGGAGGAGGAGGATTTGGAGGAGGAGGATTTGGAGGAGGAGGAGGATTTGGAGGAGGAGGAGGAGGAGGATTTGGAGGAGGAGGTGGAGGATTTGGAGGAGGAGGAGGAGGAGGAGGAGGAGGAGGATTTGGAGGAGGAGGAGGAGGAGGAGGATTTGGAGGAGGATTTGGAGGAGGAGGAGGATTTGGAGGAGGATTTGGAGGAGGAGGAGGATTTGGAGGAGGAGGATTTGGAGGATTTGGAGGAGGAGGAGGAGGAGGAGGAGGAGGAGGATTTGGAGGAGGAGGATTTGGAGGAGGAGGATTTGGAGGAGGAGGAGGAGGAGGAGGATTTGGAGGAGGAGGAGGATTTGGAGGAGGATTTGGAGGAGGATTTGGAGGAGGAGGATTTGGAGGAGGAGGATTTGGATTTGGAGGAGGAGGATTTGGAGGAGGAGGATTTGGAGGAGGAGGAGGAGGAGGAGGATTTGGAGGAGGAGGAGGAGGATTTGGAGGAGGAGGAGGAGGAGGATTTGGAGGAGGAGGAGGATTTGGAGGAGGAGGAGGATTTGGAGGAGGAGGATTTGGAGGAGGATTTGGAGGAGGAGGATTTGGAGGATTTGGAGGAGGAGGAGGATTTGGAGGAGGAGGATTTGGAGGAGGAGGATTTGGAGGAGGAGGAGGAGGATTTGGAGGAGGAGGATTTGGAGGAGGAGGATTTGGAGGAGGAGGATTTGGAGGAGGAGGAGGAGGATTTGGAGGAGGAGGAGGAGGAGGAGGATTTGGAGGAGGAGGAGGAGGATTTGGAGGAGGAGGAGGAGGAGGAGGATTTGGAGGAGGAGGAGGAGGATTTGGAGGAGGAGGAGGAGGAGGAGGATTTGGAGGAGGAGGAGGAGGAATTGGAGGAGGAGGAGGATTTGGAGGAGGAGGAGGAGGAGGAGGATTTGGAGGAGGAGGAGGATTTGGAGGAGGAGGATTTGGAGGATTTGGAGGAGGAGGATTTGGAGGAGGAGGAGGAGGAGGAGGAGGAGGAGGAGGAGGATTTGGAGGAGGAGGAGGAGGATTTGGAGGAGGAGGATTTGGAGGAGGAGGAGGAGGATTTGGAGGAGGAGGAGGATTTGGAGGAGGATTTGGAGGAGGAGGAGGAGGAGGAGGAGGATTTGGAGGAGGATTTGGAGGAGGAGGAGGAGGATTTGGAGGATTTGGAGGAGGAGGATTTGGAGGAGGAGGATTTGGAGGAGGATTTGGAGGAGGATTTGAAGGAGGAGGAGGATGATTTGGAGGAGGATGATTTGGAGGAGGAGGATTTGGAGGAGGAGGAGGATTTGGAGGATTTGGAGGAGGATTTGGAGGAGGAGGAGGAGGATTTGGAGGAGGAGGAGGAGGAGGATTTGGAGGAGGAGGAGGAGGAGGATTTGGAGGAGGAGGAGGAGGAGGAGGAGGAGGAGGATTTGGAGGAGGAGGAGGAGGATTTGGAGGAGGAGGAGGATTTGGAGGAGGAGGATTTGGAGGAGGATTTGGAGGAGGAGGAGGAGGAGGATTTGGAGGAGGAGGAGGAGGAGGATTTGGAGGAGGAGGAGGGAGGAGGAGGATTTGGAGGAGGAGGATTTGGAGGAGGAGGAGGAGGATTTGGAGGAGGAGGAGGATTTGGAGGAGGAGGAGGATTTGGAGGAGGAGGAGGAGGAGGATTTGGAGGAGGAGGAGGAGGATTTGGAGGAGGAGGATTTGGAGGAGGAGGATTTGGAGGAGGAGGATTTGGAGGATTTGGAGGAGGATTTGGAGGAGGATTTGGAGGAGGAGGATTTGGAGGAGGATTTGGAGGAGGATTTGGAGGATTTGGAGGAGGAGGATTTGGAGGAGGAGGATTTGGAGGAGGAGGATTTGGAGGATTTGGAGGAGGAGGATTTGGAGGAGGAGGAGGAGGAGGAGGATGAGGAGGAGGAGGAGGATTTGGAGGAGGAGGAGGAGGAGGAGGAGGATTTGGAGGAGGAGGATTTGGAGGAGGATTAGGAGGAGGAGGAGGATTAGGAGGAGGAGGATTAGGAGGAGGATTAGGAGGAGGAGGAGGAGGATTTGGAGGAGGATTTGGAGGAGGAGGAGGATTTGGAGGAGGAGGATTTGGAGGAGGATTTGGAGGAGGATTTGGAGGAGGAGGAGGATTTGGAGGAGGAGGAGGATTTGGAGGATTTGGAGGAGGAGGAGGATTTGGAGGAGGAGGAGGATTTGGAGGATTTGGAGGATTTGGAGGAGGAGGAGGATTTGGAGGAGGAGGATTTGGAGGAGGAGGAGGAGGATTAGGAGGAGGAGGATTAGGAGGAGGAGGATTAGGAGGAGGAGGATTAGGAGGAGGAGGATTAGGAGGAGGAGGATTTGGGAGGAGGAGGATTTGGAGGAGAGGAGGAGGAGGAGGAGGAGGATTTGGAGGAGGATTTGGAGGATTAGGAGGAGAGGAGGAGGATTTGGAGGAGGAGGAGGATTTGGAGGATTTGGAGGAGGAGGAGGATTTGGAGGAGGGATTGGAGGAGGAGGAGGAGGATTGGAGGAGGAGGATGATTGGAGGAGGATGGAGGAGGAGGATTTGGAGGAGGAGGAGGATGGAGGATTTGAGGAGGAGGAGGTGGAGGAGGATTTGGAGGAGGAGAGGAGAGGATTGGAGGAGGAGGATTTGGAGGAGGAGGAGGAAGAGGATTTGGAGGAGGAGGATTTGGAGGAGGAGGATTTGGAGGAGGAGGAGGAGGATTTGGAGGAGGAGGATTTGGAGGAGGATTTGGAGGAGGAGGAGGAGGAGGAGGATTTGGAGGGAGGAGGAGGATTTGGAGGAGGAGGATTTGGAGGAGGAGGAGATTTGGAGGATGGGAGGATTTGGAGGAGGAGGAGGATTTGGAGGAGGAGGAGGAGTGGAGGAGGAGGAGGAGGAGGAGGATTTGGAGGAGGAGGAGGATTTGGAGGAGGAGGATTTGGAGGAGGAGGAGGATTTGGAGGAGGAGGAGGATTTGGAGGAGGAGGATTTGGAGGATTGGAGGAGGATTTGGAGGATGGAGGATTTGGAGGTAGGATTGGAGGATTTGGAGGAGGAGGAGGATTT